>ML677341.1:33285311-33321189 GCA_007922305.1 Dermatemys mawii
TATATTATATTATATTATATTATATTATATTATATTATATTATATTATATTATATTATATTATAGTCTTTTGTCTGGTGAAAAGAATTTCCCTGGAACCTAGACCCTACCCCCACCCCCGCCCACCATTTACATCAATTCTTATGGGGAAATTGGATTCACTTAACATCATTTCGCTTAAAGTCACATTTTTCAGGAACATAACTACAATATTAAGTGAGGAGTTCCTGTGTTTTGGATGCGTACATAATTTTAAAATGGCAGAATTTTACAATATGAAGCATTACATAAAGTAAATTTAGTAAATGTGTATATGTAAACAGAGAAAGTGAGAGACAGCTCCTGTAAAAGTAATTCTTCCTTACATTAAAATGTATTTACTATTTGAGACTAGGTGGTGGGCATATGGAATGGAGTCAGAAGCTGAGATGGCAAGATTTGTTGTGGACATATGGAAGGAGAGTTCTGAGCCAATCAATGCAGAAAAATTTGCAAAATCAGTGTTTATTTTAAAGAGAGTGTATTAAGGCTGCAGGCAGCACAACTGGATTCTGGGAGTCACATTTCATTGGATTATACTTCCATTCTGCAATGAATTGATGGCCAAAAGTGTGCCAGCGAAGTAGACATTTGAAGTTGATGGAGAATGAAATCTCTAACACTGTGTTTACATTAGCCTTTTTTGGGAGAACTCCCATTATGCACTGTCATTAGTGTATCTCCACCAGCAGTAGCAATGATGAGAACACTAGTATAAACAAGGCATAGGTACCACTGTATCATTCATGTCACTGGAGATACATTGGTGGTAATGCAGCAGCAAGTGATTTCCCATAAAAAGTTTAGTGTAGACAAGGTATAAAAAGGTAACCCAGAGAAGAAGGAAAGAAGACTCTCGCACAACGTCTCATTAAAATTTTTTGTGTAACTTCTTACAAGATATTCAAGGCCACTGCCTCAGGCTTCAGCTATAAAGAGATTGAACTATTGTATAAAAAGACATTTATTATTACAGTTCGCAAACTGACAAGAGAAATTCTCAAAATCATGGAAAGAAAAGGGACCTGGCATGGGCAGTTCCAGAATCTCCCGATTCATTGGTTCTACAAAGTCTCTCCAGTTAACTTCCTGGAGCCCTGGAAGACGGTAAAGATGCCCTCCACCCTTCCAAGTGACAAATTCATGCAGGACAGCAGCTGAAACACTTGCATACCTTTTGCAAGGGTGACTCTTCAGTAGAGGACAAGGAGCTTTGTACCAGTTTTGCTGAAGAAAGCCCCATCATTCCTAACCCTGGTACATACTCCCAAACAAAAATTATATTCAAATGGATTTAAGGTTGAGAGTGCATATTTGCTTTCTCTTAAATATAACCGTAACTGTTGAGATTTTCTTGGTACATAAAGCAGTTCTTTTCAGGGGATGCGGGGAGGGGGGAGGGAATTGCAACATCTTTGTCATGTATTTTGCCCCAGTTTACTGATATGTACTTTCTTAGCTCCATCTTAACAAATTTTTATCTGGGCATTTCCTTTTTTTTTTTTTTTTTTTTTCAATTATTAAAAGTCTCATACATTAACATGAAACAAGACATACAAAGAGACTATGCCAGTGGTATCCAATACGTTCACCACTAGCCACATGTGGCTAATAGGCTATTGAATTGTGGCTAATGTATGTGGCTTTTTTCTAATATGGCTGATAAGAAAAATTCAAAACCACAAGTGTGGCTAGCAGTGTGGCTAGCATTCAATTTCTATTGGACACCATTGGACTATGCCATTTGATTTTTCTGATTATTTGAAGGTAAGAAATATCTATCTTAAATCAATGTTTTCAAGTAGACTGAGGCCACAGGCTGTGCACAGTTAAGGCAGCCTCCTTTAAAAATAGCCACAGCCTGCTATTGTTTCCAATTTGATTGAAAGAGAGATGTGCTCAGGAAAAATAATCATCTCAAGCTCTCAGGAGGCAAAGAACAACACTGTGAGGAGTAGGTGAATGGAAGTTGTGGCCGTCTTTGCTAAGAATAGCCTGAGGCCTCATTTCCTTTGAACAAATGGGAGATGGTGGCCATTTTGAAAGAGGGCAGATAGTCATATTGGAACATCATTCTTCAGCCTCTAGTGAAGGAAAAATTTTCAGTTATAAAGGATAATGGCAAAAATGACCATTAAACATTTAAAACATTATTTTAATATAGGTAATATGCACAAAATTTCAGTTGAGTGTAAACTGTGTGAGACATTTGAAGTCCATGTTGTTCCAGTTTTAAGGTAATATGAGTCAAAAAAAAGTCCAAAACAGGTAGTTCAGTTTCTTAAAGGTCACGTTTTCAATTACTTTTGTCCCTAACCTATGTAATGGGTTTACTTGTAAATTCTTTAAAAAATAATTCTATATTGTAAAAGAAAGTGCTGTAATTTTGGGGAAGGTATCCTGTATGTTTCATATATAACAAAGATGTTGAATCCCCTTTTTTAAATGCAAAACTCATCCTTAATTATGGAACAGCAACCAGCATCTCCATAATGTGGAGATGGGCTGGCTTTCATGATTTTCCAGCAACAGTCATGAGTTCTTAATATATCGTCCTGACAGCATAACCTGGCAGATCTTGACCTAAGATTGCTTACTTCAATTGCTGTTGCAGTTAGATATGAAGGGAATTTTTAGATACATTTTACTGCAGCATTGATACTGTCAGTAGATGCTAAAGCCTAGGAATATTGAGGGGGAGCAGTCTTTGTGACTGGCTGATCACTGAAAGCCCAACTATCTCTTCCTATTGGAATACAGAGCTTAGGTTCCCAATGGCATCAGCAAATTATATTGGTTGCTTCCATTCCGAGGGACAAAGACTGAAGATTCAAAGCAAAGTTGATATATCATTGTTGTTCTTAGTCAGCAAGAACCAATAGCTGTCATTATAACATCCATATTATTTTATGTGCTGGATTCACAGATGGTATTTATCAATCACACTATTTTGAATTATCACCAGTATATTATATTTTTAACAGGGAAATAAACCTTATTGCTTAAAATATTTACCTTTTACTATTTGCTTTTATCTATAGTGATTTCCTACTGTAATGAAAAAGATGCTGATACCTTTTCAATTCAATGAGATTTCATGTAGTAAAAATTAAATTGCTAATTTCACAAACAAGATTTACCATACTAAAATGTTAAACAAATCACATGAATAATACAAAGCAGTGAAACGAAGCAATCTCAGTGTCTCATCCTGACAACTCCAGAGATGTGAAAATGCAACGTATACCCAGAAGTATTTATGTAGTCCCTCAGGTCTATGTGTAGAGATCACAGGAAACAGCTAAAGACACAATCACCAGCCTCATAACTAAGCTCTGTATTTAACTGGATTTCTTTGGGATTTCAATGCATTCTTCTAATATACTGGTTTTAATAACATTAGTGCTGAAAACATGGGCCTGTTTGTTTGTTTCTGAGATCAGTCCCTCCAGCAATGGGTCTTTTCAGAATAATATTGACTAACATTTTGCAGAAAGAATCCTTCTGAATAGGATGAGTATTGTAAGAGTTCTGCAGTGTGCAAGCAATGATTACTCATTGGCATGTAATAACAAGGCAGAGAACTGGCATTTTATGTAAGGCCAGGACCTTGATTATCCAAAGCAGAAGAGAAAAAAAAAAAACCTTCCATCTCCTCCTGCAGCCCAATGCATTTGTAATCCAAATACAGCTCTTGGATCCTACAGTGATGTTAAATCATTTATAAATGTGAATGAATAGATTAGGTGATGAGTGTAGTTCTGCACTTACTCTTTCTCTCTGAACTGTTGGGAGCAGGTTTTATTGTAAGGTGATGCTCTCAGTTTCTCACAGGGAGAAGGGAAGGTGACACTGTTGTGACACTGTGATACAGCCCATCATTATCAGCATGCCAGATGGAATTTTGTCCTCTCCTCACACTCATAAAGTTCTTGGTTCTGAGATTGAGTATTTAGACAGCAGACAGTTACTTTTTACAACATTTTTCACATATGTTATGAGACAATTAGCATGTGACCAGTGAGCATGCAAGTATGCAATAATTAACCAGTAAGGGAGCTACATTATGTATGAATTTTTTTCTCAGCAATTGTTGAATTTTCCTTTTTTTCCTTGTACATGATGTCATAAATGACATGATCAGCTAAATCTAATACACGAAAGTGGAAGGTTTGTTCAACTAAGCCTAATACATGAAGGTGGAGGGTTTGTTTAGTTTGGTTTAAGTTAATTTTTTCATAACCTGTGTAAACATTATGCCCAGAATTTGCATGCAGGACTCAGTGTTCGGCAAAGGTGGCTTTATGCTGTGACTATGCCATGTACTCATAGAATCACAGGTGCCAGATCCACCAGATTTATGATCTCTTTCCAGTTGCAGAGTGGAGCAAAGTGGTCGTAGTAGATCCAAGATTTACGCCTTATATTTTCTGATTCTTAGATGGTTCTTCAGTAGCAGTTCGGTAACAAACACTGTCCCTAGAGCAGTGCTGACATAATCACTGGTGCTCATACACAAACCGTGAGATCAGCTTTGGTTAATTTCATCGCCCTTTTAAACATTAGAAAAACATTGAATGTGAGGACATTTAAACTTAACAATTGTACTTGATCTTTAATTCCTACCACACTGCCATTTTAAAAACAATTTCCAACAGCAGCATGAATGAAGTTCCCATGGCTGCCTACTTCCTTTTGTGGCACAACCTGAAATGTGATCTCAAAAAATAATAAAAGTATTTGTATTTCTGTATAAATGTAAGGCGGGTGAATGCATTTTTTTAACCACACCTTCTAGAGGTAATAAAGTGGTACAAGGTAGAAAGTCATTCTTTAGAAGTAGGGTGTTTTTTTGGTTTGGTTAGCTTTTACCCCCCTATTTTTGATTTGTTTTAAGCAATTGGAAGCAGTGACTTCCATCATTTTTGTTTATAGATGAAACTGAGAAACTAAGTACTTCTTATGACTTCAGCTCATTGAGAGGTACAGAAAATGATCAAATTTTCAGGCTATAATGTTCTGTTACAGAGCGCAAACAGGAGAAGGTATTCACTTTCCCATCCTTAATAATTAACATGACCCTATGTATATAAATATTTATACTGTGCCTTTGTGTAGCTTGTTTCAGTGTTAGAAGGTGTGCTGTCTAAACTATCAAGATATGATGAAGGCACATTCTTGTCGTCAATACTTTCATTCACTGTAAGTATATGAATTATTAACCAACTATTAATTTTAAAACTACATATCATCCTAATAATTACCACTTACAGGATTTGTTTCTTATTTTTAATTTTTTTAAAGGTGAAAGCGGCTGCAAAATATGTTGATGTTCCTGTAAGTATGACTTTTTTTATAAATTTCACTTGTTTCTAGTATTAGGCACAATCCACAAATAGATGTAGTTTTCCTTAGTTTATATTTTTCATTGTTGTCATTGTGCTCTCTCCTAGAGGTTCACTATAGCTTTACTCAAAGTAGTTAAACAGTCATCACAACCCTTAGAGGGTATCTCATTTCCCTCTTGCCATAGCTGACTCTCAAAGCAAAGCTTAGAAAGGTTATTCTCAATGCACTTTTTCAGTTGTGGGATGACTGAGAATTGTAACCTAGGAACTCGATCACTGGGGACATTTCATCATTCAGATATATTGTTTGTACATGTATGATCAGTTATCCTTAAACAAGTGGATACTGTATGTACAAGCATCATCCTCAGATATCACTGTTGATAAATTCCTTGTTAACAAAAATGTGATCCTACAGCCTTTATTCAGAGTAACTGTTATTTATGCCAGCAGCTCTATGACGGCTACATGCAACATACATGAATAAGAGTTATATATGTGATTAAGGGATGTTGATTGAGCTCTGTTTAATGTAGAAACAAAAGTCAACTACTCTATTTATTGTCCATTAAACATATTTTAAATATTTTTTCAAAATAAGCATAAAAGTTATCTGAGAAACAATATTAAACTAATTTAAATTAATGACCCTCCATTCTCTCTTACAAGGCTCTATGTTACTTATAACGTATATCCCTCTGATAGAATTCTTTGACAATCTTGGCTGCCAAACATAGTAATAAGTGTGATTAACCTAATATTAATAATACTCTTTTAAAATGTTATGTCCTTATTGATGCTTACAAGAAATAAGAAATACAAGTTACAGAAAAACTGCAGATATATTTGAAGTTGCAGGTAGAAATCCTTTAAACAGTTTTATACCTCAAAAATCTAATGCCTACAAGTCAGTTTGTACAATAATTCATAAATTAAAAAAACAAATATCCTCCCAAAACCCGCCGAAAACCTAAATAAAAGGAAAATTCTTACCAAACTTGTGAAACTGTTTTAAGTTACTTCATTACCTCTGTCTTATATTTTTGTCTAACTTGCACATACTATAACAAATTATGACATTAATCTCTTAGTATTATTTCTTGGCATTTATTTTGTTTGGCTGGGTATGTTTTCTTTTTCTGAATCTTAGAAATACCCCACCCCCCGTGTTTTATTGAAAACGTGCAATTTGTCTTCCATTCAAAATGATGACCTTAGACCAAATCCAGTTTAAACACAGATTGTGCTGGCAATACGTCATGCTTGGGGAATGCCTAAATAAGATCTTTGGAAAGGTATTCAGAAGCTAGGCAAATGCCTGTGGAAGATGTCTTTAAAAAATTAGAAATTCATGTACTTCTGTTAGACCAAATGAAAAGAGCTCCTATTTATTTAGACTAGATATGGCAAAGAGATTTCAAAAGCTCTTAGCATTGGCCTAACCCTGCTCCCATTGAAGTCAATGGTAAAACTCTCATTGACTTCAATCTGAGGAGAGGGGGGCCAAGACTGAGCACTTCTGAATCCCACTCTTCATGTTCAGAATGTGATTGGTTAAAAAAGTGGGGGTGGGGCTTACAAGGCAGCCAGAAATGCTGCTTTAAGCCTGATATAGTTTCAAATATATAATAAACTGAATTTTGTTTGAGGGCCAAATTCTCCCCCCACCCTCCACAGTCCCAGAGAAACCAAGATGTAGCTGAACCAGTGTAGTTCCAGTAGGCCACAGGGTAGGGCCAGGATTTGCACATGAAGGTGACTCTATGCTGCTAGGTGTGGGGGAAGAGATGAGGGAAGAGCCACAAGAGAGTCCATTGGATTCCCTACTCCCTGGATCAGATTGACCAGCTGTCATCCTACACTAACTATTGCACGGACTGCTGCAGCCCCTAGGTCAGGGGTGGGCAAATTTTTTGGGCCAAGGGCCACATCAGGCTTCAAAATGGTGCGGAGGGCTGGGTAGGGAAGGCTGTGCCTCCCTAAATGGCCTGGCCTGCCCCTGCCACCTATCTGCCCCCTGGCCCCTGACTGCCCCCCTCAGAACTCCCAACCCAGCCAACCCCCCCTTTGTCCCCTGATTGCCTCCCTGGAGACCCCCACCCTAACTGTCCCCCCCAGGAACCCACCCTCTGTCTAAGGCCCCCTACTCCTTATTCCCTAACTGCCCCCTCCTGAGACGCCCCTCCAAACCACCCTAGACCCCACCACCTAAGCCCCCCTTCCCCTCCCCGCCCCGCCCGCGGCGGCTTACCTGCTCAGCCGGCTCCAGCGGCTCAGCCCTCCCCGTGCTCCCAGCCCGGCGCCCGCACTGGGGAGTGCAGCCCCCGCGGTTCCTCCGGGCATGGCTCCCTGTGCTCCCGGCTCGGCACCTCCGCCAGAGAGCGCGGGGCTCCCGCAGCTCCTCCCGGCCTGGCGGCTCCCCGCACTCACGGCCTGTTGCCCCTGCTGGGGAGCTTGGGTCTCCCGCTTCTCCCAGCCCGGCCCAGGGCCGGTGGTGCAGCCCACGGCTAGCTGTGCTCGCCTGGCGCCACTGGCACCGGCCCCGGACACAGCTGGCAGACCGGATAAAAATGGCCCGCGGGCCGGATATGGCCCGCGGGCCTTAGTTTGCCCACCCCTGTCCTAGGTGAATCTACATGGCAGAACATAAATCCCGCCATTATAGTGCTACATCTTTTTGTAGACGCCACAGGAATGACCTCTGATCAAATGTCTTGCAGCAGGATGATAGGTAAAGCTCAGAATGGCCCCTTAGCTGCCTCAGTGTCTGTGCCAGCACTGCAGCTGACAGAAAGTGAAATCTTTGAAAAGGGACATTTCATGTGAACAGAGGACGTTTTAAATACTACTTGGTAGTTTGCTAGCAGGGAGTTAATCATGCCAGGAAAGACCGTGAGGAGGCTGTTGTAATCCCCAAGCAGACTTGAAGGATTAATGAGGAGAAGCATTTCTAGAGAGGCCTTCTCCCCCCATCTCCCCACTAATTAGCAAGCCTTGGTTCTATTCACTCCTCTCTGTTCCTCACTGGGTAACAGCTGTGTGACCTGAGCATATGGTGGTCTTTCAATGCCATACTTGCAGGCAACTGTAAATTTGAGCAGCCCTGAGCCTTCTCTAACTTATGCCAATGGCCAAATCAGCATCCAGAAGTGCAGGGATTGGGGGAGCACAAATGCAGCACAAAAACACCTTTGTCGCCTTTCACCCTTAGGGCCAGTGCTGAGCACAGCAGAAATAGACCTCTCTCTTGAATGGTTCACCGCTTTCAGAAGATGACCGCATGCTGCTTGACAACCCCAAGTGCCTGCCTTTCCGGCCTCTGTGTGACCTCATTTTGGGGAGTCTATGTATCAATCTGTGCTTTCATTGAAAAAAGAAAATCTAGTACCTTAGGTTGCAAGGATTGCTCTGAAAATGTGACTGATCATTAGGGCCCCAGTTTAGGAATGTACCCCTGTTCAGGATAATGCTTAAACGTGTGCTTTGCTTTGATCATATGCTTAAGTCCAGCTGAAGTCATTAGTGCTGTTCTGAATAGGGTCGAGCATCTCAGGACAAGAGTTCAAATGTGAACCATGCACATCCTCCAGCACAATAAACTGGGCTATGCCTCTTATGCTGCTTAAGGCTGGTGGTGACCTGAGGATTCCCCTCCACCTTTATAATTTCAGTGGTGTTTGGGTTGTTTAGCCTAAATAGTTGACCTTCCTCCCCCCCCCACCCCAAATCCTAAGACTTGCCCTGTACCTAGTGAAGTACCTGGGAAGCTGCTGCTGCCAATATATTAGGATGGAGGCAGACCTGTTGATCTGCAGTTAAAGCCGTCCAGAACATTAGAACAGAAAAAGCCAAAGAAAAGCATGAGCGAATCAAACAGGCCGTGGTAAAAACATGCGGACACATCTGCAGATCCCTCATTGGTTTACATTCACACAAGAAGACTCACTGAATCAAACTGACACTCAGACACCAGCTAAGACGGGAGATTTCAAGAAAACACCACAACACGCCACACACAGTGATATGATCACAGCAGATAGAGTTTGGGTAAGTTTGGGAATGGGGGTCCCAAAATTTGTTGAATAGGCCCACTCTACGTACCAACTCTGGCCTACTAGAGTTGACTGGAACTGGATATGTTTAGGTTATACATTACATACTTACAATTATCTACTGTTTAGCATCTTAAATTGTTAGAGAGGTTTAACAAAGCTGATGATAAGACTCCAGCAATGATAAATCAGTGCAACATTTTACTTTCCCAGCTTGTGCTCCATTATATATTCAGACACTGAGTTTTCTGAACATTCATGTTTCCTTTCAGTGTACCTAATAGCGTAACACTCCAATCAAACTGAACCCTTAGCAATAAATGCTATTTTGCAGTCTTTTTCTGCACTGCTTCATATAGTCTAAGAAATTAGACACAGTGTTCTTACTTTTGCTTTGGTATTTAATCTCAGTGAAAGTAGTTTATAATCTATTGCATGGGTAACAAGTCGTCCCCTTTCTGTCATTTCATGAATTTGCAAAGTTGTCTTTAATAACTGAGTTGCAGTTGAAGAAGTTGTAAAGAAGGAGCTGAGAAATCCAGAGATGCAGTGATAGGCTAGAAGCCTATCTTCCAAATATCCCTTTACTTATTCCTTCTCTTTAGCATTTCTGCTACTACTCACCCTATTGTCTGTGGTCCAGTCTCCTACCTTCAGTTCTTTCCTATGTGACACATTGAGATCCAAATATTAAACTGTATATATTTAGTTGCCTTTGAAATTTGTGTAAGTAACTTATCAAGCACTCTTTGAGATCAGTACATTATTATGATGCTTGTATGTTTTTTGTTTCTTTTATTGTACCTCTTGCATATATGGATTGTAGCTGCTTTGGGATGCTAAAATACCTGACTCCCCATTTATGAAATAGTTGTCTGCCTTTGACATTAAGAATTATTAGCAAAATAATTCTGCATTCTCTCCTGTGCATCACTGATGTGCTAAGGTCTTAACTTCTAGCTTTGAGCTGTACATCTTCAGCAATCTCCTGATTGTCAGTCTGTTCTTCTAGTCATTCAGCTTTTCAAGGATAAAATATAACCCAACCAAGCCCTTTTCGTCCCTGCCTTCCATGAACCATCTCCTTTTCCATCCCTGCTTAAACCAAGAACAACAAAAATTATTCTCTCCAGTTTAGAAAGCCTTTTTCGAAGGAGGGGGAAGGGAGCATCTTGTCACAGGGAATTTGCATTTGGAAGCACTGAACATTTATAGCATGTGGCTTTAACAAAGAAGCACTTATGGGTCATGGGCATGGCATCGGTGCACTACCTAAAGCAACAGCAAAAAGATGTGCTGAAAGCCCTGGACTGAGAATAGTAGCTGCACTGAGAGCAGTTTATTACTTTTATTAATAATTATTAAAAATAATTAGAATACCTTATTTGTATTTGCTTCTGGTAGCACCCAGAACATGCTACACTCTTTTTCTGACATAAAAGAGGGTGCAGTGTTTGTTCTGAAGAACTTACCATCTAAAAAGACAAAGAAAGAATACGACAAATGAATGCAACACATAAAGTGGTGAAGGGTGGAATTTTCTGTCTTGATAATACTGTGTTTTTATTACAAAATATTTGGGGCTTGTGTGGGTTAATTTCTTTCTTTATGAGGGAGTTCATAGTTGTTATAAGAAATTTTGACTTTCCACCAGTTCACACAACTTTGCTATGATAGGTTGGTTAGTTACTCTTAAAGCCCTGGGCAAACATTAGAAGATCTCGGAGAATTAGAATAATTCTGGCTGTTCTTTAGCTGCCTTTTCCACTGAATTGATTTGTATATACAGTGTAGTCATTAAAGAGTGCCAGCAGAGGCAGTGACAGAACATAGAAAGAAAAGTATATTGTTATCCTTGATAAGGGAGTAACCTGATCTTCCAAGTTGTGTACGCAATTGTGTGTGTTAAATTGTATATGTAGTTTCTCATCATGTAAATCAAGTAATTGTGGACAAAAATGTTCAGCTACACGTTTGGTTGATCACTTGTATATACAATTACCCAGTTTGCACATACAAATACTGTAATTACGTGCCCAAAATGTGCATGCAGTTGTAGGCATATGTTTGTGGTCACCATTCAGAAACTCAGCCTCAGTTTAAGGGAGCACATATTGAAGCCAGTCATCTGTGTCAGTCTGAGCTTGGCACTGGACTAGCACAGATCCTGGACTACCCACATGGAATTTACCTTTATACAGGCGTATAACGGGAGAAAGGAGGCTTGCACTGTCTTATCCCTCTTGTGTATTGTCAGCCACAGTGTGGCTGAAAATTATTCAATTTCACCCCTGTGGTTCTAAGTGGTGTAGTTATTATAGATCAGTGAACCCAGAGGTGCTGGAACTAGGGGTGCGGCAGCACCCATTGGCTTGAAATGGTTTCTATCATCTTCAGGGTTTACAGTTTGGTTCAACAGCTCTCAGCACCCCCACTATACAAATTGTTCCAACGACCCTGCATGAACTTTAGGAGCTAATACACATTGTGGTCTGCCAGACCTTTTATTTATTTCTATATATGTTTTGTTTAACTCCTTCAGTGCTTCATTGAGCTAATTTTAAGAGCTAAAACATTTTTATGGAAAATCAGTGTATCATTGACATAGTGCCATATTATGCCATTAATTTTTAAAGCAGAGTCTTCTAAACATTTCAGTGACTGTCTCTGTTTTCAAATTGGTAGCACGGGACGGCTCTTAATCCCAAATTCATGTGTTCTCCTAAAGAATTTCTCCTGCTTGACCCACACAAACCTGGAAATATGTCCCTTCTGTTTTGAAATCCATTTATATGAATGATTGTAGAATCTGAAGGTAACACTTTAGTGTGCAGTGAGATACTGAGCAAGCTCAGTGCAGTCTCTCTTTAAACCTGCCATACTTTTGGGGATAACAGGCAAATGGAGATTTGAAGCATGACCACTCCAGACAGCAACAAAGTTAAAATAGTATAAATAAAATATGTCTTTGCAAAAACGGGTTAAAAATTGATTTTGTCATGACAGCTGCAGTTTGCTGAACCCCTTTGCACTAGAGAATTAAAAGTCTGATCCTGCAAATACTTGTACTCCTGAGTAGCACCATTGGTAGAACTACCCATGCCCATAAGATTATGCATGTGCATAAGTAATTGCAGGACTGAGGCCTAAGGTTTGTCGGATAGCATTCTGTTCAAATTTCCCCCTGTGCCCAGTTGTCTGCTGCTCTCCAAAAAAAAGGGTGAGTGATCAGGACCTCTATCACTTGGTTCTCCCATTTAAACAAAATCATTTCCTTAAAAACAACAATCATATAGGGGTGCAGCACTATCTTGCAAACTAATTAAGTGTACAGATAAGAGTATTCTTCCTAACTGTGAAGTTTGAAGTGTGAGAGTGGAGTGGGGAAACGAAGGCCTTTTAAGGAGCGCCGAGGGTATCTACCCCAATAATAATTGTAATTGCTACCATTTGGTGCCATCTGATCATTTCCAAAGCCAAACAATTATGAGTAAGGCTGACAGTCTGTCACAGAGGTCACGGATTCCATGACTTTCCATAACCTCCATGACTTCTGTAGCGGCTGGTGCTGGCTCAGGGGCAGAGGTTGGGGGTGCCAGGGGACACTTACCTTGGCGTGCAGGACTCCTACTGGCATGGTCCTGTAGCTCCTAGGCATTGGAGAGTCTGGAGGGGGCTCCGCACTGCCCACACCCACAGGCCTTGCCTCTGCAGCTCCCTTGGCTGCATTTCCCAGCCAATGGGAGCTGCGGCAGCCAGCACTTGTGCCCCTCCGCCGCCTAGGAGCTGCAGGGACGCGGAGCCGAGTAGGCAGCCCCAGCCAGCCTCACCATCCTCCCTCCCAGCACCAGCGAGGGTCCCAGGCTGTGCACTGCGGCCTGCCCTCACCCCGAGCACCAGAGCGGGTCTTGGGCCACTTCCCCCAGCACCTATGGCGCCTCCGGACCGTGGCACCCTTCTCCCACTCCCCAGAGTACCTCCAGCCCCCTTCCCAAATTTTAGTCACAGGTATTTTTAGTAAATGTCGTGGACAGGTCACGGGCTCTGAATTTTTGTTTACTGCCCATGATCTGTCCGTGACTTTTACTACAAATACCCATGACTGAAATGTATCCGTAATGATGAGCACCAGGGATTAGTCACTTTTGGCAGTGATATTTAACTGTGTCCAGAGAGGAGTGATTTCCTTCAAAGTCTGGGAAATCACCCCAATCTTCTCTTCAGTGTAGTGGTGGAATGTTAACATGGGGCTCCCATATTCCTCCCCAGAGCCCCCTTCCCACTCATGGCTGCTTTGCAGCTAAGTGCTTCAGTTGAAAATGCCTTCCTTTGGTCAAAAAAGTACTTAAACGTGAATTACAATAAAATCAAGAGAATTTTGTTCTTGGTCAGGTATAGTATAAAGTCTCTTTTAAGCTCCTGAGGAATGAATGCTTTCATGATACCGATTCTTATAAAACTATTTTTTTGCTCAGTAACACCAGAAACGTGGGTATGTTTAATATGCTCTAAGTAACAGTCTCTTTTGAATGATGAAGTGAGAATAAACATAATTTAAGTATTTACAAATATATGTAGTTTCTACTGAGATTGTGACAAGCTGTTCCATTGTAGAAGCAGAACACAAATATCAAGCTATATCTTCCCACCCATAAGGAAACACTAGGAGGAATAGCATTTGTTGCTGACCTTTCATCTTGAACTCTCAGAAATTAAGACAATATGGCATTACTTTTGGTTTGTTGCTGCAGGTGAGCTTTTCTAGGGGAAAAGACATGTGCTTTCAAATTAAGTTAATTATAATGTAGCTTCTGGATCCCCTTTGAAAATGAAATAGTGTATTTATAAATTTGTCTCCTTGTTAAACAGGCACCATGACAATGTTTTTCTGGAGTATAGTTAACTTCCAGTGAAAGGTTAAGCAGCTTCTTCTGTATCTAAATCTGTTGCTCTGAAAAAATGACTGTGGAGTTGAATCCACCTACCAGTGAATGGTAAAAGAAACGATCTGCACCTGTGGGATTAGGTGTAGCAGCAGGAAGTAAGAGCACTTGCACCATATAATTAACAAAGAATTTTTTTCTTTTTTATTTTTTTTTAACCGCATGTTCATCTTGCCAGGTTAACTAGTGATTAACCCTAGAAAGAATCTGTTGAAGCCTACACCCTTGTTTAAACTCAGTCACTTGCAGTGTATTCGGTTACTTGTGTAATCAACAATAGAGTAACCTTATTAAAAATATTTCATTTCCTGGTATTTCATTTGATGTCTTTGTATTTCTAGTTTTTCTATTAATCTCCGTGTGACTTTCTCTTTCACTCTCTTATCATTCACAACATCCTGCCTACTATTCTAAATTAAATAAACAATAGTACAGTAGCTTCTTTTGTCTTTCCTAAAATATGGTTATTCCTTTCCTGTAAGATTTCAGACCATTAAAAAACTTTATGCTTATTCAGTTAAGTTGACCAGGCTAAATTCTGCTCTCAGTTGCATGTGGGTAACTCTCATCCATTGACTTCAGTAGGAGTTCCATACAAGGAGATTTTGATATTTCAGGTGTAAAAGTGCTCACAGTTATAATCTATTTGATATTCATAACAGTCTGCTGAAGTGTCCATTGCTATATAGCATGTTCTAGTTACTTTAAATATAACTTAGTATCTTTTTGTCTTTTACGGTATATCTGATGGCTAATAAGACAATTGTTTCTCACATTTTCAGATTTGATATTCATCTTGTTTTCTTCAATGTAAAAATCCAAAAAAAGAGAAGGATGATATTTATTGATATAAATGGCTCAACTGAAAGAAGTCATCCCTATGAAAAAACACACTTTTCTATTTATGTTAAAAACACAGTTTATAGTGACTTATCCTGTTTTGTCACTTGTTTACAATATATATTTTTCTTTCACACATTTGAAGAAGGCCAAATAAATGCAATATACCCAGTGTGGGGAGACAGTGAAGTGTATATTTTATTACTGATTTAGTCAAATTTGTTTAAAGTGTCTATCCCAAATGACGTACAATAATTGGACAGTTTGTAATGGCTTCAATGAGTTCATGAATCTGTGTGCCATAGCTTTTAAAACAGAGAGACCTACCATGAAGGAACATTGAACCAGTTATAATATTCCATATCCAGACACATTTATACTATAAGTAGAAACTGTTTAAAAGGAAAATTACATTTTTTCAGCAATTTATCAGAAATAATTGCTCTGCACACACATTAAAAAAGGATAAAGTATTTTTAAGAACTGTAATTGTAATTGGTAAATGTCACCAGCTGTTGCAGTTACTCTTACTTATGTATATTCTTTTAATGATTAGAGTCTCATGCCACAAGCTACATGAAAATATATTCACTAGGTGTGAAATTCCCATATGTCACAGCTTCAAGAATAGGTAAACATCTCAAAGAAAAAGAAAGAGTTGATGCTAATGGGAAATGTTATTTTTTCTAGTTTTGACTGTTTTCAGGACAAACATTTCTTTACTTTTCTTAGTGAAAGCAAAATTTGCATGTATCATAGAAATGTTAGAGGTTAACATTTCAATCAGAAACTTATGTGTATTTTGAAAAAATTATCTCCAAGAACAAAATGAGTCCCTAATTTATTAGATTTTTTTTTTTCAGTTTACAGATTTCAAAATATTTTCCCATTGTCACTCCAAATCCAAACCATTTTTATTTCTGTCTCATGCATGTCAGGACTCAGCAAGTTCCTAAGGATTGATCTATGGAATGCTGAAATATTTTTCTAACAATCTCAAATAGGTATACTGAATGAAAGTGTATAGTTTTGTATTCTAGGTTATGAATATCCTTCACTTACTAATTTAGTTTCTAAACTGATGAGACAAGTGATTGGAACAAATGTCTAAGAATAGGGTCTTTTGTGTGAACTGCAAAAATACAATTGTGCTTTCCAAATGCCCTTCATTTTGGCCATGATCCTGCAAGGTGCTGTGTCCTCAACTCTCATTGAAATCTGTTCGTGCTGAAGTCACTCACAACTAGAGCTGGTCAGAAAATGGAATTTCCATTCACAGGAAAGTCTGACATTTTGAAATTTCTTTTCATCCTGAATCAAGGCCAAATCTGACATTTCAGAATTTCCATCCCATGGTAAATTTCAAAATGTTGATTTTTGAAACATGAAAATGATCTTATGGAAATGTTCATTTTAACAATTTTGAAACATGATGTAAAATATTACATATATGTAAACAAATTACGTATTTTAAAAAAATTGTCAGTGAAGTGAAACAAGAAAGTTGAAATATAAAGTAATGAGAGAGTCCAAACAAAATACTCCATATTGATTCAGATGTTTTCAAAATGTGTCCATTGAAAATTTTCTTGGAATCTACACATTCCTGTGAAACCTTTGTCTCAACAAAACAGAGTTTTCCAGCAGAAAACTGTTCTGTTGAAAATTTTTCAGCCATCTGTACTCAGAACTCTGTAGACCCAAATTTAAACCCTGATCTTTATTTCCTTTAAGATCTACACATGGATAGTTCTATATAAATGCTAAATGTTTGTGGGGTTTTCTTGCACACACACAAAGCTGAAGTGTGCAAAGAGCTGCCAGTATTTCACAGGGAATTTTGGATGTGCTAGGAATGTTACATCAGGGTGTACGTGATAAATTCTATTGTTACATTTTCTCATTTGTATTATGATATCTTGGAAAATGAAGTCCTAGACCCTGTTGTTTATGCAAAAGTAGTAAATTACCTATATGTTAGTGAATCCCTTATTCTGATTTGTTCCCTGGTAGATTCAGTGAAAGGAGTTATTCTAACAAAGAATGTCTGATTTTGTTAATCGTCTTGAGGGGTTGGATAATTGGACTTCTGAGTGATGAATATTTTCAAAGTGTTGCATCCTGTTGTTGTGGTAGATGTTGCTGTGATCTTAGCTGCAGTTTCTGAAAGTGCAGCAAGTTGTTTGTGTTAGGGCTAGTCTACACTATTGTGCTACTTCTGTGCAGCTGCACGGTTCTAACATGTCTGGTGAAGACACACTATGCCAAGGGGAGAGCGCTCTCCAGTTGGCATAATTATTCCATGTCAGCCAGAGGTGGAAGAGACTATATTAAAGCTGCTAGACGGCTGCTTTAATGTATTCCAGGAAGTGAAAAGGTGGCACACAGCCACCTTCCTCCCCCACCACTGCGGTTGTACACTGAGCAAAGCTTAGTCAGGCTTGAGGATTGGAGCGTGAGGGCTTTAGAAACTTTTTTTTGTGTTAAGACTTACTGTCAGATAAATAAGTGGCATAATATTCAGTACCAGCATCTGATCTATGTCAGTCTTCTCAAAGTTTTTTTCTGGGGACCCAGTTGAAGAAAATTGTTGATGCCCGTGGCCCAATGGAGCTGGGGATGAGGGGTCTGGGATGTGGGAAGCGGCTCTGGGCTGGGATAGGAGGTTTGGGTATAGGAGGGTGACAGGTCTCTGGGATGGGGGTGCAGGGTCCGGGATGGGGCTGAGGATGAGGGGTTTGGGGTGCAGGAGGGGTTCCAGGGTCAGGCTTTGGGGGGCTCAGGGCTGGGGCAGGGGATTGAGGTGCGGAGTTGGGACATGGACTTACCTCCAGCGGTTCCCAGTCAGTGGCACAGCCTGGCTGCAGAGTCAGGCTTCCCCCCATCCTGACAGCGTGCACCCCGTAAGTGGCCAGCAGCGGGTCTCGCTCCTAGGCAGAGGTATGCAAGCGACTTTGCACGACTCTCGCTTGCAGGCACCCCCTGCCAGCTCCCGTTGCCCAATTCCCGGCCAATGGGCGTGCGGAGGCGGTGCTTGGGGGGGCAGCACAGGAGCCCCATGGTCACCCTGTCTAGTAGCCGGACCCGCTGCTGGCTGCTTCTAGGGCCCAGTGCGGTGCTTGATGCCAGAACAGGTAGGTACTAGCCTGCCTTAGGCTGGGCAGAGTCACTCACAGGACTTTTAACAGCCTGGTCAGCGATGATGACCAAAGCAAGGTGTCTGACATGCCGCGACCCAGTAGTGGGTGACAACCATAGATTGAAAAACACTGATGCAGATCATCATAACAGTTGTCCTTCGTCTGCATTTTATAAACATCATAAAATATTATTTTTGAACAAATTATACTGTTAGACTGAAACTGACCGAACAGTGGTGCATTTGCAGAAGGCTATTCATACTCCTTCAACCCTTTCTTAGTTCACCTTCAAGGACGCTCCTGTCAGATTTCAATAGGCCAATATGGTCAGCGGGTTGTCTGGGGAGGGTTTAATGGAAACACATTTATGGATACAACACTTTAGCAGCCACCATTCCAGCCAGAGTGGAATAGACATGGAAAGACAGCCTAGCCTATTGACATCTTGCCTTTGGAAAGTGGCATGTGAATTCAGTCTCTTCAGCCCCCACACAAAGCCTGAAGAATTTGGGCTTGATGGAGGAAGGGGAATATTTCACTCTTAGCAAACATTTCAAAGAGCAGTGACCATCCTCTCTCATTTCCTATATATTGTTACAAAGCTACATTCTGTAATCATTCTCTTTGCTCATTATGCCAATGCAAAGGCATCAGGAAGACAGGGTTAGATTCTAATATCACCTAGCTTTATATGCTATTGTAACTCAACTGACTTCAATGGAGATACTGCTAATTTATATCAATTGTGAGATTAGAATCAGGCCAAGGTGTATAGATAGTTAGAAACAAACCTGAGCCTCTGATGGTTTGGATCTCCAAAGTTCATACTGCTCTTAATTGCATCTTGGAACCAGAACAAGTCTGAAGAAGTGCAATGGGGATTTAAAGCCACCTTTTGTACATCCTTAATCTCTATGAGTTGTCATGTGCTCTGTAGGAGCAAACTAATATCTGGACCAGTATTGAGAAAGAGGTATATGAGGGCTTCAGCAACATGAGATTCTGCCTTTTTTTCTGATTTATAATTTTGATTGACGTGGTTATCTTTTTGGTTTCATACCTAATATACATACATTTCTATTTTCACTAATTTACATTAGATATATAAAATGTGTATGTATTTGTATATCCACATGCAAGTTGTCATCTTTCATAAATGTATGGACATAAGTTACTTTAAATATTATGGGAATATGTTCTCCCTGCTCTGTTTGCATCTACCTTCCCTTTCTGCTGATAGAAGCTGTACATGCAGATCAAGAGGAGCATATAACCTGACATTTTTCCTTCATTGTTAACTAGTTTATAAATATTAGTGCCTCTGTATTTCAGAACTTCCAAAGGGTATATCCAGCAAGCAATACCGAAAACTCTAAGGGTGAAATCTGAATTCCATTGAGCTCAATCTTTTGCTGTGGACATCAGTGGAACTAGGATTTCACCCTAAAAGTGTATCAGTGTACGTAGATGGCTAAATATGTTCATGAAATTACAACATTGGGAATTATTAATATCAAATTCTGCTTTAATATGACATCTGATTCAAAGTTAATAGCCACTTTAATTAAAAGAAAGAGTTGGTACATGTTTACATCATTTTTAATAATCTCACAATTATAACTGTGATTAAAAATAACCTCTTTCTCAGTAAGTTACAGTTTTCTTATGGTCTCTGTCTTCCGCAGAAACCAGGAATGGATCTAGCAGACACCTACATTATGTTTGTTCGGCAAAACCAGGATATACTTCGAGAAAAGGTCAATGAGGAAATGTATATAGAAAAGTTGTTTGATGTAAGTAACTACCCTTGCAAGGCATGCTGGCATCATGGTTACCTCTGAAAGGGATAAGTTGCATTTTGATTGCATTCAGCATGCAGGTCAGGATGCTTTTCCCTGTTGGCTATTTTTGTGCTTCTTTTTTATTTGGTTGTCTTCTGCACTAAAGATAGCCTTAATTGTATGCATTTCCTGCATGAGAGCTGTCTGCATTGGAATGAGTATATCAAAAGTGTTCTAAGATTAATAGTTTAACTATCATTTTATCATTGTGTGATATGCAATTTCATTTTATTCCACCTTTCGTTTTTGAAGTAAAGTGCCATGAACAGAATTGTATTGTAATGGATGTTCTTAGTGTATGGAGACAGTTGAAAAGGTATTTTCTCTAAATAACAATTCTTATATCTTATTCTTCAGATAAAGTAAGAAAACAAACTATGCAACATTCCTCCAGAACTTTAAGAGCTGTTTTTGTTGAGTGACTTTTGGAACTTAGCTTACTGTTCATTTGGTCCAAAATTTTCAAATATGTAGAATCCTAAAGTTGGCCTAATGCTTATTTAGTTACAGAACTCATATTTTCAAAACTGCACCCATCATCTCCTGCTGACCTTGCATTTCAAGTGAGCTTCTCACACTACTCTTGCCAGTGTCATCACTCTGATTTTCCCACATATATTTTCTTTATTCCCTCCCCAATCTCCCTACAAACTCTCCCTTTGCCTCTTAATGGCCTTGTCCTCCAAATCTCTCCTTACACAAGCCTTATGCACAAAGCCCTGCAGCCACACGCTCTCTGGATATCTCCACTGCTTCAGGCTTCAAACATCACTTAATGTGTGATGCATCTGAACTGTATTGTCAGTGTGTCTGAACTAGAAGCTTTGTGACAGGGGTGGGCAAACCTTTTGGCCTGAGGGCCACATTGGGGTTCCGAAACTGTATGGAGGGCCAGGTAGGGAAGACTGTGCCTCCCCAAACAGCCTGGTCATAGAATCATAGAATATCAGGGTTGGAAGGGACCTCAGGAGGTCATCTAGTCCAACCCCCTGCTTAAAGCAAGACTAACCCCAACTAAATCATCCCAGCCAGGGCTTTGTCAAGCCTGACCTAAAAAGCTCTAAGAAAGGAGATTCTACCACGTTCTTGGTAACCCATTCCAATGCTTCACCACCCTCCTAGTGAAAATGTTTTTCCTAATATTCAACCTAAACCTTCCCCTCTGCAACTTGAGACCATTACTCCTTGTTCTGTCATCTGATACCACTGAGAAGAGTCTAGATCCGTCCTCTTTGTAACCTTCTTTCAGGTAGTTGAAAGCAGCTATCAAATCCCCCCTCCCCACTCTTCTCTTCTGTAGACTAAACAATCCCAGTTCTCTCAGCCTCTCCTCATAAGTCATGTGCTACCAGCCCCTAATTATTTTTGTTGCCCTCCTCAAGACTCTTTCCAATTTTTCCACATCCTTCTTGTAGTGTGGACCCCAAAACTGGATACAGTACTCCAGATGAGGCCTCACCAATGTCGATTAGAGGGGAATAATCACATCCCTTGATCTGCTGGTTCCCGCCTCCTATTTGCCCCTTCCTACTCCCTGACTGTCACCCTCAAGACCCCCGATCCATCCAACCCCACCTGCACCTTGTTCCCTGACTGGCCCCCATGATCCTCTGCCCCTTATCCAACCCCCACCGCTCCCTACCCCTTTACCATGCCGCTCAGAGCACCAGGACTGGCAGCTGGGGTGCCCGGCCAGAGCCAGCCACGCTGCCTTGCTGCCCGGCAGGAGCTCACAGCCCCGCCACCCAGAGCACTGGCCACACGGCGAGCTGAGGCTGTGGAGGAGGAGAGAGAGCAGGGGAGGGGCCGTGGACTAGCCTCCCCTGCTGGGAGCTCAAGAGCTGGGCAGTCCTGGGTTGGATGTGGCCCACAGGCCATAGTTTGCCCACCTCTGCTTTATGAGGTGGTCATGTCTTATGTGTTGAAAATACCAAGCCCATAAAAATGGCAATAAAATCTAAATTCCTTTGTTGCATATCTGAAATCTGGATCAAGAGAGCAATCACTTCTGATTATTTGGGAATCTAAACAGCGGAAGTAATCCTATGTCTTTAAGCAGCCTAATACAGCCCATTACAATACTGATTCTGAAACGTGATATTCACTTTGAAATGCATTTATTTATGTACCATTTACTCAGCATTTTACTGAGCTTTTCTGGCAGTTTCATTTAATTATGCAAATGTTTTCATAACAGCAATTCACAGCCTCTACTGTGACACTTCAGTTGTGGCAGTTGTAGAAGGTCCTGTAACATAGACTCACAGCCATGATATGTCATGTCAGTGTTTGTTAGATTGGGTGGTCAAAATGAGACTTATCTCTCGTACTTTACATTTCCAGACATTCCTCGGCAGTTTTACAATAAAAGTATCATCTGTTTTAATAAGCTAAGTGTTAATATGTGTGAAAAGAAAGATTTTATAAATGCTTTGATGCCCTGCAGGGGTAGAAAAATTATCATCCATCCAGCTGGCGCTTTCACAAAGCAGTAAAACTGTGTTAGCAACTTCTGCTTTAGTTTGGTATTGCGCTGAATCTGCAAGCATATGTTTCATTTTCAGGTTTCCTCTGTGTGTGTGTGTGTGTGGTGTGTGTTTGTGTTTGGGGGTGGGTGGGAGACAGGGAGTGTTTTTCTTGCTTAAGTTGTAATTTTTTGAAACTTCATAAATGTCTAGGGCCAAATCCAACTCTCATTGGAGTCCATGGTAGGCTTTCTATTAGCTTTAACAGGATTTGAATCATAACCTTTGTCCCTAACACTATAGTTTTCAGGCAGAAAAAAATGTATTCAAGGTACTCTCTTCCACACCATCCACTTACATCTTTGCTTTTTTTTGGATAGGCATGAGAGATGAAGAGGTGTCATATTGAAATAAATCAGAAAGACATTATTACAAACATGAACGTTATGAGATGTATACATTGAGTTGTATAACAAGGAGCTAAATCCAACTCTCAGTTACACTGATGTAAAGCTAGAATAACCCATAGAATGCAACTTGCCTTCAGTGAGATCACTTTGGATTTACAGCAGTATAACTGAGAGCAGAATTAGGGTTATGGTTATTAGTGTCAGTAACTTAGCAAAGGCTATGTAACCTTGGTATATACAGATCTATTAAGATGTATTTTTATGAAAGGATTACAAAGAGTTGTAATTAACTTTTTTATTGGCTATTGCAAGCCGTTTATTTCTGACTACAGTTGCAGATTGTTTTACTACTGAAATATTTTTTTCATTAGATGAGAAACTGGCAGGTGGGGAAAAGGAGAATATGACAATGCGTGTTTGTTTCTGAAAGGAAAATACCCCTTTGGAGTAGAGTAAAACCTCAGTAGCTAATGACTCAGGGAGACTTGTAGCTATCTGTGTTCCAACAGATACAGATGCAAATTTGAGCAGGACAGAGCCCTTGGTATTTTAAGGTTATTTTTTATTTAATCTGAAAATTTATCCTTCAAAATTTCTTGTGTATACGTCATAGATCTCATTCACTACTGCATTGTTTCAGTTTTATGTTGGTGTAATTCCACTGAAATCATTTATTTCATTGACGTTACACTGGGATAAAACTGGAATAAAGCAGTGGTGAATTGGGCCAAGTGTATCTAGGTTTCTGACTATACCATACAAAGCAAACTCTTTCTACCATTTATATTGCTATGATGCAACAGGGTGCAGTACATAATTAATAAAATCATGCTGATGAAATATTCCCTTGTGTTTATAAAATGATTAAAAAATAGCTGTTGAAAAGTTTTATCCAGTGAAGATTTCTTTTAAATATCTTCATGTAAAATTAAAAATAATTTGAAAAATAATTGGTATATTTAAATCAAGATGTTTCTATTAAGGCTTAAGTTCTTTGAACCATTCCCTACTTTTAATGAAGGCTCTCAAAGTGGTACTTGGTGAACTGGAGAATTAAATACTTAAATGGAATTACAGTAGCATAATTCCCCTATTAAAACATTCTATTAGGCAATTGGTTTGGGAAGCCCTGAATAAACATTTATCCAAGCACAAACTTTACACTTGCAAATAATTTAAATGTGCCCTATATCCAGTAATATAAACTTTCTCATAGGGTCTGATCTTATACCATTAAAGTCAGTGGGAGCAGGAATGGGCCCTTTAAAAAAGCATTTCTCAGTATCCGGTGTTGTTAAACTTAGATACGTGTTCTGATTTGAATTGGTAAGATAAGATGAATAACTCTCTGTATTTTGTGTGCACTTTTAATTGGCATTAGTCTTATTCAATGAGAAGCTAGTGTGTGTAGATCAAAACCAAAATTGGATTATATTAAATTTTCACACATCAAATAATTGTGCTTCTAATGTAAATCCACTGCTGACTGATCCAAATTCTTCCTTTTTCTGCAAAGGCAACTCTCTCATGCACCTCTTTTGGTAGCTTATCAGTTTGATACATTTCTTATCATTTGTGCAATAAACACAGAGATGTGCATCTGAAAACAGAAAAGCTGACCTTTAGGTTTTTTTCAAAAATATTCCTATTCCCATTCTCCAACAAGGCCTATTGTATAGACTGTATTTGCATTGAGATGCCACCTATTGAAAGGCTTCCAGTTTAAGCAACTATATGATTTTGTTCTGATTTTGTCAAGGTCACAGTAGTAGGAAATTTGTCTAAGTAAACAGTTTCCTTTTTAAGTAAAAGAGGAAACTTTAAGACTAAAGAAAGCCAGTAAAACCATGTAGGTCTACTCATTATTTTAGGTTAAAATGTGGACCTATCTTTCTCTTTTTTTAAAAAAAAAAAAAACAACAAAAAACATGCACGCACACATAAAACATAAACAAAAATCTCACAACCCAACAATAACCACCTTTATTTTTTCATTGTTGAAATAATAATGAATCGGTGTTACCATATGCACATCTATGTACATAAAGTGAACACCATTAAAAAGTCAGTATTTGCCAATAGTTAATCTCGCTTTGATATGTTAGATGATGTAGTTTAGTGACTATTAGGAAATGTGAACTTTGGCCCTGACTCTGCCAACTCTTACGTATTTGCTTAACTTTTGGCACATGATTCATAGGTTCCAACGCCACAAGGGACCAATCATCTAGATTGACTTGTCTAGCACAAGCCGTAAAACTTCCCCAAAATAGTTCCTAAAGCATAAATCATAGAATTTTAGGGCTGGAAGGCACCTTTGGAGGTCATCTAATCCAGCCCACTGCACTGAGGTAGGACCAAGTACATTTGGACTGTTCCTGACAGGCATTTGTCTAACAGGTCCTCCGATTATGAGGATTCCATAACCTCCCTTGGAAGTGTAGTCCAGTGTTTAACTATTGATATAGTTAGAAAGTTTTTCCTATTATCTGATTTAAATCTTTCTCTCTGCAGATTAAGCTGATAACTTCTTGCCATACCATCTGTGGAGATGTAGAACAATTGATCACCACCCTCTTTGTTACAGCCATTAGAATATTTGAAGTGTATTATCAGGTCTGTCCTCAGTCGTATTTTCTTGAGTAAACGTGCCCAATTTTTTTTAACCTTTCTTCAGAGGTCAGATTTGTTAAACCTTTTATCGTTTTTATTGCTCTTCTCTGGACTCTCTCCAGTTTGTTCACATCTTTCTTAAAGTGTGGTGTCCAGGGCCAGCTTTATAGGTGGGTGACATGGGTGACCGCACAGAGCATCATGGTCAGGGGGTGCTGTGATCAAGAGGCAAGGAATGGCATGGGTCTGGGGTGTGAGGCTGTGGAAGGGAGCTCAGGGCAATGGTAGGAGGAAAGGCAGCTGGGGCCAGGGATGATGAGAGGGGGTGGGAGAGCCCAGGGAGGCAGCAGGGCCAAGGGGGATGAGTGGGGAATCTGGGGGAGCAGCAGAAGTGAGGGGGAATGGGTGGGAGCCAATAGAGGTAACAGTGGCCAGGGATACCAAAATATAAGTTAGCGCAGGGTACCATTTTCCGGAAAGCCAACCCTGATGATGCCCATAATTAAACACTCTATCCCAGCTGAGGCCTCCCCAGTACTGAGTAAATCCCATCTCTTACATATGACATTCCTGTTAATACACCTCAGTATATTAGCCTTTTTTTCCACTACATCACATTGTTGGCTCATATTCAAGTTGAGATCCACTATAACCCCCAGATCCTTTTCTGAGGTACTACTGCCTAACCAGTTATTCCCCATTTGGTATTTGGGCTTTTGATTTTTCCTTCCTAAATGTAGTACTTTGTGCTTCTCTTTATTAAATTTCATCTTGTTGATTTTAGACAAATTCTCCAATTTATCAAGATCATTTTGAAATCTAAGCCTATCTTCCAAAGCGCTATGCAGTATTGATTTTAAAATAGCCAGTATGGGGAATCCACCACGACCTTGGCAAATTGTTCCAATGGTTAATTACCCTCACTGTTAAAAATTGATGCCTTATTTCCAGTCTCAGTTTCTCTAGCTTCAGCTCCCAGCCACTGTATAGAGTCAGCCCTTCTCAGTTGGATTGAAGAGCCCATTACCAAATATTTGTTTCTCATGTAGGTACTTATAGACTAAGTAAGTGACGCCTTAACCTTCTCTTTGTTAAGCTGAATAGATTGAGCTCCTTGAGTCTAACATTATAAGACATGCTTTCTAATTTTTAATCGCTTTCCTAGCCCCTCTCTGAACTTTCTCCAATTTATGAATATCCTTCTTAAATTGTGAACACCAGAACTGGGCACAGTATTCCAGCAGTGGTCGCACCAGTACCAAATACAGAGGTAAAATAACCTCTTTCCTCCTTCTCGAGATTCCCCTGTCTATGCATCCTAGAATTGCATTAACTCCTTTTGAAATTGGCCACAGAGTTGCACTGGGAGCCCATGTTCAGCTGATAATCCATCACAATCCCCAAATGTTTTTCAAAGTCACTTCTTCCCAGGACAGAGTCCCCCCATCCTGTAAGTAAGGCTTCTATATGGCCTACAGTCCCATTGAATTGAGTGGGACTGCTCACGCAGCTAGCTATAGGTGAGCACATTCTTTAGTGTTTGCGAGATCATGGCCTTATTATGGTGATCATTGTGTATGTATGCATGAACGCTTACAATGATTAGAGGAATAGAAAGGAAGGGTAAAGCACTCATAGAATATTATTTTAAATTTAGAGTGACTGGGATTTATGACATATAACATACAATGTTTCAGCATCCCAGCTTTCCATAGCCTTTATTATTTGTATTTTGTTGTGCTTTTGTATTTGAGATGTTCAGATATAAGCCATTAACTTTGTTGACTTGTCATAACCAGTCATTCTATTTATTTTTAATTTTTCCAGTCAAAAGAAACTGATTGATCACATCGTTTTGGTTATAATGTCAGCACGCTGAATTGAATACTAATCATGTTTTCATGTCATAACCATTATTTTCCTTTTCCGTTAGTAGAAAGGGATGGATGATATAAGTTCATTGATGTACTTGAGGCTGTTTGAGGTAATAGTTTATTTCTAAAGATTGTTATGTCATGTACCTCATTATGTGCTGAAGGGTGGATATGAAGTGCTATGAAGTGTGTGTTTGTAATGTCTGCTAGTATCTAGAAGCAAACAATTCATTGGCCAATACAGCTGCATGTTTTTATATAGCATTTATTATAATTTTCAAAAATGATCTCTAGTTAAAAACTTGTGTTTCTTCTTAGTAAATAAAAAAGTAATATATTTTCCTGGTGACATTTGCTAGAGTAAGAATGTGTTTTAGATGTGAGTTTTGAGTTTTCTGTTGTACTGGTTTGTTCTCGATGTTGTATGTGTCTGTCTCAAAAAGCAACGTTAACATAGTATTTAGTATTTAGCAGTGTTTTTCTAGCACAATGTTATGTCTCATTTTGAAAAAAATGCTCATTCTCAAATTACTACCTGTCAAGTTAGTCTTAGTAAATAATCGTCATTGTCAATGTTAAGTAATGATTTGCAAGTGTAAGATTTTACAAAAAGGTTTACTTTTGATCTAGGTTATATGCCAAGATGACTCTGACAAGTTGAAACTAGGTGGGGACTGGTTAAAGGCCTTGACTTGACTCTAAAGCTGTATGTGAATTAAAATCTGTGAAACCTGAGAGGAGCGTACCTAATTACCTAAAAGAAACTCAACAAGCAAATGTACTGTAGCTTGTTGATCTTCTTATTTCTTTGATAATTCAGAATAATCTTCAAGAAATATGTAGACTTCTTGCTTGGATTCTTGAAATGTGATCGCAGAAGAACACAGTTGTCATTTGGCACAAACCCAGAATTACACATCTTTGCATGATGCACCTGGACATATGTGGCAGGTCTGGTAGAATCAGCTAATTAACAACACAGGCTTAAACAGGCACCTCATCTGGCAGTGTAGTTAGTTGCCTGATGGTGCTCAGCAGGATTTGGTAGTGCTTTTTATTTTTCTATCCTAATGGTCTGCTGCCCACCTAATTTTGCCTTATTGTCAGCCACTACTTACCGCAGCTTGAGGCCCTCCCAGGAGGCTGAATTACTATCAAAGGATTAGGGAGATGTAGCCTTGCAGCTCTGACATTTCTGATTACTTGTCTATGCCAGAACACTAATTAGCTGTGACTAATTAAGAAAAATGTTCCTGCCATAGAAAACCATTTAAAAGAACTGAGAAGTAGAAAAGCAATTCAAAAGCTGAGCAGTGCTCAGATTTGCCGATGCTCTTTAGATTTCCACCAGAGCCTTAACTCACCTTTAATTGTGCCTAATATTTTTTTTAAAGCCCTCCATATGTGAATTGATCTCAGTTTTTTCTCTTTAACTGGAAGAATGTTTGTCCCCTTAAAACAGTTTGTTGTATCACTTTTCCTTCCAGTGGAAAAAAAAAAACATTTTTTTTTTTCAGGCACTTTTACCAAACATTGAGTATGAATGAAGTTGGGTTTTGTGCATACACATGTATACATTACTCTGAGAGCAAGGAGCTATCAGTGTCTTGCAAATATGTTATTTAATGTTCGCTGCAGTGGTGTGTTTTTCTAAATATTTTTTCCCACTCTTTTTTTTTTTTTTTCTTTTTTTTGCTGAGAATCTCTATAGAAAAGAAATAGACCATTTAAAATCTGGTAAAGATAGTCCAGTATGATTTTATAAAGAACATTTTATATTTTCCAAATATTATTGAAGAGCAGAGAGCTCAGTCTAGCACTGATCCAAAAAAGCTCAGTACTATTTAAATCAATTGAACTACTCACATGCTTAAAATTAAGCATGTGCTTAGCAAAATCAGTACCAGTGTCACAGTACCTTGCAGGTGGAATCCACTGTGAGCATTTTTAAGAGTTTAATGGGTGTTTTCTCTATAGAAGAATTATTGCAAGTAATTCTTTTGGCTCTTCCTGACTGGTATGACCTGGGCCTTAGCATGGTGGCTGATTCAGATGTGGTCCTAAAGGCCTGGTCTACAATGGGAGGTAGGGGAGGGGAGCTAAATCAGTCTAAGCAGCTTCAGCTACGAAAATAGCATAGTGAAGTCAACATACTTAGAGCTACTTACCGTGGTGTCTTCACTGCAGTAGATCAACTGCTGACTCTCCCCCGTCGACTCCGCTTATGCTTCTCGGTCTGGTCGAGTACCGGAGTCGACGGGAGAGCGCTCAGTGGTCAATTTATTGCGTCTTCGCTAGACACGATAAATCTACCCCCGCTGGATCCATCGTTCCGGCAGTAAGTGTAGACATGCTCAAATTTTCCCCACCTCTTCATTTTGAGGGTGCTTTTCCTTAAGTCCTTGAAATCTCCATCTTGCATCTTATTATTGTCACCCTTCTTCACAGCATGAATGACTTCACGTCAGAGGTTGTGTGCGCCATAATTCAATCAGCATGTTGCACTCATGGGCTAGGTCTACACTACAAACTAAGGGTGTGATTCCCAGGCCATGTATGCATACTCATGCTAGCTCAGTGGGAGCAAGAGCAAGTATAAATAGAGTGTAACTGCAGTAGCATAGACAGCATCAGCACAGATTAGCCATGCCAAGCACAAACCCGCCTGAACCCTCTGGGTATGGCTGAGCCATGCTGCTGCTGCCAGTGCCCGAGTAACTACAGCTACACTACACTGTGGCTACACTGCTATGCACAAGCTCTCGTTGAGCTAGCACGAGTATGTGTAAACAAGGTGGGAATCACACTCCTGGCTTGTAGTGTAGATGTAGCCGTGGAGCTGATGCATGCTGCTTATTCCCCACAAGCTTAATCATGTCATTTGCATGACTCCTCTAAACAGCTACAGTTTTGGGAGCAAGAGTCTCTGAGGTAGATGCTAGAAAAGAATGGAGTACTGTATAATAGCTGATTAAAGAAGGGAAGTGAAGTCATTTTCTCAGCATTGCCATCTCCTGTGCTTTTATCATGAATTTCATAGTATTTAGAGTTTCTCCACCTCCTGGTTTCATCTGATTACTTGAGAATCTCACCTTTCACTAAAAAAAGAAAAAGTGCATTTCTAAGCCTTATGGTTGTGGAGAAAGCCTAGAAAATGTGAATCCTAGAGATTCAAAAAAAAGACAAATTTTAAAAAATCCCAACCTGGATTATTTTGTAAATCTCATTATTTTTAAGCCAACCTCATGATTTTTGGGGATCTGACTCATGATTTGTAAATGCCTGGGGTTGGCAATATGGTCGTCTTCTAGAAATATTTATGCTAGCCACCGTTTATTTAGACTTCTTTTAAATGCACCTATCCATGCCTGTGCATCAAGAAAAATAACCAAGCTTAGCAAAGAGTGAACTCCTCCTAACACCTAGTTAAAATTAAATCCCTTAATGCTGGGGCTATGTGCAAATAAGCAGCTCGTTACAAGTATTTTATCTAGATGGCTTGATAAGTATCTGGTACCTTAATGAAATTTATGGGACACTTACAAGTTTACACATATAAACCAGCACTGAAATGTTAGATGAGGCTGTTGGTAAGTGTTAACTGTGTCTACAGCTGTCACATTCGGTGCAGTCAAGAAAAATCAATAGAGATTGTACCATTTGTACTGTCTTATCTAATGTTTGTTCACCATGAAGTGCCAGGCACAAGCACCACCTAGAGCATATTGATTTCTTGATGTAGTGCAATCCACACACACACAGTCAGCAGGTGAAACTCACAGCTTCTGGAACCATACCATACAGATTTGGTGTTTTTTTACTTGTCTCTCTTCTAGGTCAAACTCCCTGCAAAACAACTGCAACAACCATCCTACATGTAAATATTCACAAACAGAAACATAACGTTGTTATTTTTTATTATTGAAGAAGCTGCCAAGAATGAGGGGCACCCAGTGAGAGTGCTCTAGTTTTATGAGAATTGGTATACAGCAGCAGAAATAGGGTGTTCCTTTGTAAATCAGCTTGCAGCTTCTTCTCATTAGACTATTCTATCTAAAATAATTTGTGAAGTTAGTAAACATCAGTAGTAAGTGCTGTTGTCTGATCCTGCAAGGTTGAATTCAGTGAGAACTTTGCCACTGATTTTCATGAGGGTCACCTGTGTGAATGTAGAAGTAACAGAGAGTCCAGTGGCACCTTAAAGAATGTGTGAATGTAGGATTTCTTTCAACCAAGAGAGAGGCCTTGTTCTTAGTGTTCCCTTATGTATCTATGTACCTTTTCATAGGACTCAGGCTTACCACCTTTATATATGTAAAAATGTGCAAACCAAATTGTCAAAACACAGAAATGAATGGCACATGGAGAAGTTCAACCTGGGTTGAAAAAAAGGTGCAAGTGAAAGAATGCAGGTGTGTGAAATGGAAAATGGTGCACATCAGAGTTAAAAAGAACTAAACCAGGAGTTATGTCATAGAAGCAACATCCAGATTAGAGAGACAAGCATTCATAAAATGCTCTAATTTAAAACATATTTGCCTAACTTCAGATGTAAATTGAGAACTACCATAAAGGGGCAACGCTACTGGGCCTGAAAATAAGCCAATTTAGGATCTGATCCTGCAAAAATACTTATTCTTGTCCTTAACTTTACACATTAAAGTGTAAAGCTTTACACATTAAAGCTCCATTGGCTTTGACCCATAAGGTAACATAAAACTGGTGCATAAGTGTTTGTAGGACTAGGACATTAGTGATGGGGATAGTATTAAGTAATTTAAAACAGTGGTTTTTCACCTCTTATTTATTTATATTCGGGATTTGTGTTGGGTTAAGCTCAAGAAGCATTAACTGGCTGGTTTCATTCTGTTCCTTGGTGAACATTGGTCTATATCACAGAACTAAAACATCCAGCAGAGCACACAAATACTGCATGACTGGTAGTAGGTGCTCAAGGAAACCCTAGTACTATAATATCATAGCACAGTGCAGTTCAGGAATGAAGTGCATGGGCAGAGGGTGAAGGGAGGCAGGGGAGAAGCTATATTTCCAGTGCCAGCAGTCTCTCACTTTAATAAGCCTTACATTAGCACACACTATTTAAAATAAAGATAACATAATAGATGTCCAGGTCTGGATGGAAACTTTGTGTACAGATAATTTTGCAAAACCCACTTCATTCTGCATCTGTCGTATGTGAGGAAGGCAGAAGGGAGATGCAGATGATAAAGGTTGCTATTACAAAATTACCAAAATGTTGCAAACAAATTATTTTGAAATTTAATATCTGTCGCTGAGATAGCAATGTAGTATGTGGGTGGATGGTTACTGTATAGCATGTATTGAACATTTACATTTGTTATGGGTGACAGTACTTCATGTAGCCTCCAATTCTGAGCTCAGTATGAAACAAAAAACTTTACTTTTCTTCAGAAAAACAAGCCCCATGAAATGCATGAAAGCATGCCATATCTCATTCCATGGCAGAATTTTTCTAGGATATTTGGAAAAAATCAGAAAAATAATTTTAAAGCTGTGAGATTAAAAAATTTTCCCCTTAGTGACATTTTTTTAAAAATGATCCTAGCAATTTTTGGCTCTTCCTATCTCCAAAATGATTCAGCCAACAAACTCCAAATATTGTTGGCCGTGTAGATTCTATGGTTTGGGTGAGTATTTTTGTTGGATTTCTTTTTTGCAAGGTGGGTGTTGGTGGGTCAGTTACAGAAGTGGATAATACGAACCTCTCACTAAAGTAGGCTGGGAAGAGACTAATTAGGGATCATTCAAGGATATAAATAAAGGCACAGGAAGGCCAGAGGAGGGGCCCTGAGGGGAAAAGAAAGTGTTCTTCCTTCTAAGTACAGGCCAAGACACAAGAGGAAAGCCGCTCACCTTGCTGTAAGGAGAGAAGAGACTTTGTGAATTAGTAAAGGTCTGTTTGCCACTTTACCAGACTGAAAAAAGTCCCAGTCCTGATTCCCTTTGCAGTGGGATTGGACAGAGAATAGGTATCAGTGTGTAAAGTGGCCGGCTGCAGTACTGTTCTTCCTCACTCCTCTCCTCCTGTTACCTGTGGATACAGTTTGGGCTGTACAGAGCAATGATTAACACATGCACACACATTTGTACTCTGCAATGCTCTACATTTTTTCAAGATATTAGAGGGAGAGATTTGGGGTGGAGGATATGTGAATGAGCAGGAGTCCAGGAGGAACCTGTAGAAGTGGGTGGCTTAGAACTGTGCTACTATGTGTTGGATTGGGGCATCTGTGGGAGGAAGAAGAATATGAGAGGACAGGAGATTGGCAGAGCATGCAGTGGGGAAAGAAGGGGAAGTGCAGGGAGCCAGGGGTATAGAAAAGGGTGCAGTGGATTGCGGAAGGCATAGAAAATGGATCCAGGATACTTGAGTAGGAAGGTGTATAGGAATTGGCTAGAGTGGGGCACAGAAATTGGGATGGGGAAATAGAGGGTTTAACCATGATACATTTTAAATATTTTAAATTTTCTAGATAGAAAACTTTAAGCACTTAGTTGACAGTGTAGATAAAAAGCTCCATTCCTTTCTACTGTCCTCTAACCCCATAATCCACACAGAAACAACTCCAGACACACACACAACTCCACATGCATAGGGCCTCATAAAACATCACAGTAAGGATCCCCTCCTGTGGACTTCCTATCCCAGACTTAAATTTATGTTTTATAAAATTTATAAAAAACAAATTGAGGAAGTTACCCCCCCAAATAATCATTACTATAAGGTTTTAATGTTGAAAGTGTTTAAGAGTCTAGTTGGCACCCAAAACCAAGATTAGTCATCTCTTCACAAAATTGTGAACCTTAAACACATATGTGCACCCACACATACATACATCTACAAATGAACAATTACAGGATTTACTCAGGTTTTTTTATTGTCGTATAATCCTTCATCATTATCATTCCTTCAGATTTACATCACTGCCTGACATTAATTTTGCCCTCCCCAAAAGTGTCCAATATGTATGCAAATGTCAAAATAACAAATGACTGGAGATCAGAAAATCTTTTTTAATATGTATTTATTGAAGGGACCCATTTCTAGCATATTACTACATTACTCACTAGAAAAAAACTTCTCGTTATCGGATACATAATATAATTAATGTACTTACCAGGCCTACCTACAATCGCATAAACCTAAAGTGACATTATATCACCAAATGACACCAGTCTTTCATTAAAATATTATTTTACCTCTTCATCATATCACACTATGAAATATCTGAGGACATATCTTAATACCTTTTGAACTATATTATTTTTGAATCTTTACTACACAATGAAAATAACATCTGAAATCAACAGTACAGATCCAGCAGCATATTTCCATTACACAGCAAAATGAGTTGGCCAAACTAAGATTGGGTGTGTAAAACAGGGAGGGTTATAGTGAGTGATGAAGGATTGTATGGCAGATGACTATTCCTTAACTGATCTTTTCCATACAATTAATATTTGTTTTTTGAACATATTGAATTTTCTTAAAGAATCAATTAAAATGTAACCTTTTTTTACTGTTTTTTGCATATATCATAATAAAATAAAATAGTCAGGCTTAGCAAATATATATGAAGTATACATCTAGGCTAAGAAGCAGCTACTGTATTACAGATGCTTGCTATATGTTTTACTAAGCAGTGACCATAAGTGTGGACGCACTTAAGTCTGCAACCTAATTCCAGTGCTATCTGCAAATTCATATTTGCAAATATCACTTCTCTGTACACTCAGTGTTCTATAAAATGTGTTCAGCATAAAATGCCACCTGATTCTAAAAATGTTTCAAACTAAAAAGTGAGACTCCATATACCGTTTACCTGAAAGCAATTACTTTTTAAAGAATTCTGTGTAGAGTAATTACTGGTTTACCAAGATAAAAATAAAGTTTCAGGGCAGCTATAAAAATATTCTAGTTACTCCTCTAATAAAGAGCAGGCAGGTTTTTTAGAGTAAAATACAATTAAAAGTTGCATATTTAAAGCCTGTTCCTGCAGTTGCTTAATACCATGAGGAGTCACTCCTCATGTTACTAAGTCCTATGTCTAGTAGAAAGATAAATTGCGCTCTTAGAACCAAATGCTGATCCCACCTGCATCCACAGCATGGAATCCACCAGGGCTTGGCTTTGTTCCACTACAGAGGCCTAATCACATGCTGACTACCTCTACACACACACTCTCTCTCTCTCTCTCTCTCTCTCTCTCTCTCTCTCTCTCTCTCACACACACACACACACACACACACACACACACACACACACACACAC
>ML677341.1:33321199-33536411 GCA_007922305.1 Dermatemys mawii
CACACACACACACACACACACACACACACACACACACACACACACACGCACGCCTTAAAAACAATTCTACAGAGGGATCTGTTGTGGCCTGTCCCCCATGCTCTCTGACCTACCTAGAAGCTAAAGGATTACCTCAGGGAGGCACTCTGCATATGTAGATCTCCCTAATTCCATAAGAGTGAGAAATCCCCCACTCCTAGCTGTCAAGTAGTAACCAAGAAGAATGATTGGGCCTGGAAGTCCAAAATTAAAATCTTTATCTCTGAAGAAGAGTGGTCACCCTAGAATAAAAGAGGACAAAGACCCCTCAGCCACATACACCAATTACTTTTGGAGGGAACAGATTCTTCACACAATGCACAGTCAACCTGTAGAATTCTTTGCCAGAGGATGTTGTGAAGGCCAAGACTGTAACAGAGTTCAAAAGAGAGCTAGATAAGTTTATGGAGGATAGGTCCATCAATAGTTATTAGTCAGGATGGGCAGGGATGGTGTCCCTAGCCTCTGTTTGCCGGAAGCTGGGAATGGGCAACAGGGGATGGATCACTCGATGATTGTCTGTTCTGTTCATTCCCTCTGAAGCACCTGGCATTTGCCACTGGGACATCTAGCCCAGTATCCTGTTGGAAGATAGGATACTGGGCTAGATGGACCTTGGTCTGATCCAGTGTGACAGTTCTTCTGTTCTTATTCCCTCCCCATCAGCTCCTCTCTCCCTTGGATCTGCAAGGCTGGAAATCTGGACCTAGTTCCTCTTCCCCAAGGCAGTTCTGTTGGGCTACTGTTGCAGTAATTAGGAAGGTCAGAGGGGCAGGATCTGCAGAAGCTGCTCAGATAAGATGAAGCTCATATGCATGAATTGTCCAGTTCTCACAGTCTGTCCCAAGATCTCATGGAGACCATTAATCTCCCTTCTTCACTAGGGCCACCTGTCTCCAAGATCAGTTAGGCTGCTGAGGAGAGACCACACACTGAGTCATAGAAATGTAGGGCTGAAAGAGTTCTCAAGAGGTTGTCCAGTTCATCCCCTTGGTCTGAGGCAAGACCAAGTATACCTAGACCATTCCTGACAAGTGTTTGTTTAACCTATTCTTAGAAACCTCCAGTAGTGAGGATTCCACAGCCTCCGGAGGTAACCTGTTCCAGTGCTTAACTTCATAATCCAACACAGCTGCAACATAAAGTTAGGATATGGTTTGGCCTATGAAACACAAACCTGCAAACCTCCCTTAGGAAGTACTCTCATTGAAGCCAATAGTTTTGTCACAGGAAGGGCTGTGGGATCAAGCCCAGACTTGGATAACTCCATATTTATCATACTTCAATATCTGTGCAATGAAGCGGAGAGCTAAGTAGCATATAGATGTACTTTGACATTAGAGAAAATATGTTTCAGTTAATAGAAATAATTTTGTAGCACCCTATCTGAAGACCTTAGAAATACAGCTTAAATTATCTGTAGATATAATGTAGCCTTACAAGTTAAGGAAAGCTATTGACACTAAAAATGCAACATAAACAATAGCAGATTGTTACTAGTTAATAGGCCACTTCGCTGTTTAAGGGTTCCATTCCTTATCACCCATTCCCAGCTTTTGGCAAACAGAACTTGTGATGTCAGATTTTGAAAAAATGAACCGACCAAAATTTTTAGACCTTGATTCATAAAACTAGGCATCTCAATCTATTTGCAGTCACCAAGATAATTGGCCTGAATTTTCAGAAGTGCCGAGCATCTACAACTTTCATTGAAAACAATGGGAGTTGAGTGTTCAGTAAATCTGGAAATCTGGCTACTTATCTAGATGTATGTATATGAGGTTAGGTGTCTAACTTCAGCACCCAAATAAGAAAACATTTGCCATAATTCCTAAGGCCTAAAAAGTCCTTAAAATATACAACAATAATAATAATAAATAATAATAATACTTAGGTCTAGTATAGCAGTTTCATCAGTAGATCTCAAAGCCCTCTACAAGTAGATCAATATCATTACCCCTATTTTATAGCTGGGGAAATATAGAATGACTGAAACATTAGGTAACTAAACAGATCTTTCTGTCGTGTGAAAATGTCCATGTTATTTAATGGCCCTGTTTATTTTTTTATAATTTGCATTTTTAAACCTAACTTCATTATTCTTTTGACGATTTAATTTTTTTGAAGTATTAAAGCATCTAGCATGCTATTAGTGCTATGCATCTAAATAATAATACATTTTGATACAAGTGGTATAGTATTCTAAACACTCGTCTATTTGTTTTACACTGGCTGTTTAGCTTTCACTGTCTTGACGTACAGTTTTTTCCAGTGGAAAGTATAATCTCTTCTATTGTTCCTATTGAGACAAGCATAGCTGGAGGAGGTAAAAACCTATCATTGTTTGTACAGCACCAATTCCTAATCAATAAGAAGCTAAACACTTCAGTAGAAAAAATATTAAAGCTTTGTTTCTGCAAAAGGTAACCATTTTTTTTCTCTCTTCTTCATCAAAAGCAGCATTTTTGATAGTGCCCATTTGCCAGGAATAGCCAAGATATGGAAACCCTATGGGGTCTTGTGATTCAGATTTAGGAATATCAGACCTAGAAGGTCTAAGGCATTGTGTATTAGTATGTATTGAGTCCTCATTCCAGGTGGCAAACAGCTGCACCTTTTTACAAAACTTCAAAAATAAATCTGAAGTGCTTGCTTTCAAAAGATAAGTGTTATATTTAATTGAATCATTCTCAAAACATTATAGATTAGGCAAGAAAAAGGATTGTGAATATTTAATATATTTGTTTTGTATTTCCAATAGTCAACAGAATAATGAAATTCCTTAACTACTTCTCTTTAACTTGCATGAAGAAAGCACGGTATGTTGCTAAATCTCTTTTCACCAGCACTGCCGAGAAACAACTTTAATCCTTGTTAGAAAATTGCAGAGTCTGGGGCTGACAAAGAGCTCATGCTTGTTCTATTGTGAGTGCTCCTGGGCCCCGAGAGTGGAGCCCTTTACAGCTGCATGGATCCAGCCTGGCTCAGCTGTACTATTTAGGAGAGGAGGTTTGTCAATTTCTATTGACAATGGAGAGAGTTTTTCAGTGCCTGTAGCAGTGCTGAACACAGTTGGGGATCAATGCCAGCCATTCAAGCTGCACCCTCTTTCATTGCTTTGGTTTGTTAATTCAAGACTAAAGGTCCACTGAGGGGGTTTAGGGTGTTTAAGAAAGCTGATGAACTGTTTAAGAAAGCTGATGAACTGAGAGCGTTTATAGCCCTGGTGTGGCAATTTCCATAGTCAGTGGCAACTATTGGCACTAAGGGAGTTGTGTCCTTGTTGACCCTCTTGTTATTAAAAATGCACAAGTGCTGCGCTTCTCAATATTTCAACACTCTTTCATTGTCAATACCACCTTCTGAGCCCTTCAGCTTGTTGCTTGCTCTAAAGATCTTCTTAGATTGGGTTTGAAAACTTCACCTTAAACACTAGATTAGACTGATGTTCTGTTTTCCGTGCTCCTGTTGATTTGTTGAACCTTCCCAGGGCTGGAAAGCAAGTAGCAGCTTGATGGGGAGACAGGCTGCTAATATGATTTACCAGTCTACAGTCATGCACAATAAGTGTGAATAAATACAGGGGTCTCACAGAGTCAACCCTAGCCTTTCCTTTTCTCTTCTTTTTACTTTAAAAGAGATATCTCTGGAAAATTGAAGTGAGTAATGCATGCCCTTACAGGAGCTGGATGAACCGTGAATCAGAAAAAACGAACATATTTTTTCTCAAAGTGGTTGGCTGCTGTCATGCACTGATGTGAAAAAATACATAATATTCACTTACTGCTTTATGCCTGCATAGACCACAGCAAAAAATAAGCCACTAATACCGTATCATTGACATTTTCAAGAGTCTTACTGCCCTTCCAATGTCATTGTTGGAAGGGGGAAAGTGCATTTTTACCAGTTAAAAATGAAGCGTTTTTATTTAAAAACTTTGAAAGCTAAAGGCCGTTAGCTGACTGCTAAAGGTTACAAGTGAGTTTGCAACAGATCTTCCAAATGACGCGTTGGGTGCATACTCTGCCAGTAAACTATATTGATGATGGTCAAAATGCATGGCCTGTTTTCCAACCCCCTCTGAGTTTGTAGCACTGTGCTTTTTTTTAACACCATTTAAAAAAACAGATATAGGGAAACATTCATCTTAGATAGCCTAGGAGAAATCCCATAGAGTCTAGGTAGTAGAGGCCAGAAAGTAAAAGGAATTCTGTCTACCAATGCTACTGGTGGGGTGAGAGGGGAGAGACCCTGAAAATATGCTAGCTGTGATCCTTGTAAACATTCTATGACAATTCTGGCTTCAAAATATGAATGTCATTTTCGATATAGTGCTTTATAATTTTTTTCTTAATGTGTTTTGATATGTAATATCAGATAATATACTGCTTAATGGTAATTTCACTGTACAATTTTCCAGGATATGGTTAACTTGTTAAAACTAGGCTAACAATTTTTCAGTGATTTTGTGTTTAACATTTTACCATTCTTATGTTAATAATTATAAAAATGCTTTTTTGCCCCTGTGTATTGATAATCCTATTTATACAATGGAGGGACGAAGTTAGTTTTTATTTGCCTCTCCAGTACTGCCTGAGCAGCATTTATTCTTTAGTCTCCATAGTTAGCTGGACTAATGCAAAGCAGTGATTTTAGTTTCTTGGCTGTGTTTTCAATGTGTCTGTCTTAGTGAGGTAATGTAACAAATTTGGATTCCACGGCAGTTTTCATTTACATATCTAGATTTTTTGAAAATGTACACATTTTGAGAGAATGAGACAGATTCTGTACTCAATTTTCCTTCTACAACTCCATTAATTTCAATAGTGTTACACAAGGATAACCAATCACAGAATTTATCACAGTATCTGCATCTTGCTCATTCATTTCTTACCAATTATTTCAACACAACCCCCTTAGTAGAAGTAAATTGTAGCCCATGTAATGCAGGGTTTTTTCGTATGGAATAATAATCATTTCCTGAAAATTCATTGATAGAATCATGTTCTGTATCTCTCCGCTATTCAAGATTAAGATGTGTAGCACCTAAGCAACAAGAGGAAAGATTAGGTCCATCTTATTGCAAAGAATAGTAGAGAGTCCAGAGAGAATGCATGGCTATATGAGATTTCAAGTTTATCATGTCAGCAGAGTCCAGCAAGTGAATTCACATGTATGCTATTTGTTATAGTACATGACAATCATCCTGTATCAGCCTTTACTTGAATAAGACCCCATTATCCATTATTTCAAAAAAATGTGAAGTAATTATAATGAAAGCCCTAAAATAAGCGTGTGACTAATAAAAGAAAAGAAACTCTATTAAAGAATGTCTTTCAGTGATCCGGAGCAATGTTCCATGGATACCAAATCAACCCTACATAATATTAAACAAATCAAGTTACTTCATTTTATGAAATTTGTATAGCCACATGCATTTTATTCAGTGTGTTTGTTCAGCTCAATATAATAATAAATTAATAGGAATACATTTTATAAAAAATAAAATTATTTCCTGTAATATGCAATTAAAATACCTTTATACATATTAAATAATTGTTAAAGCAACCTTAATAAATACAAGTCAATATTATATGAAAATCGTACTTTATCATTACAAACGTTTCTTAAAGCTGATTGCTAATCACTTCAGAGTCTAGATTTATTTTATTGACTATAAAGAAAATATATTTAAATATATATCCAATATATGCCTAAAAAGCTGGTTCCAGAAGGCTGGCATTTTTGGTATAAAGAGTGCTACTTTTATCATTAGTTAGACGATATCTAGAAACCACATTCTATTAGATCTTTCAATATTCAAAGAGTGCTAAAGCTGCCTACAGTAGCCATCCTTTGAACTTTGTTAATATATGCACCTTGTATCATATGCTGCATTTTAAAACATAAAGACGCAATGTTTTTCTTGTTTACATATCTGTGCATGTTGCAAGAGGACAGGAAATTACAACAGGAAAGGATTTAAGCCTCCTCCCTGTGGGAGAGAGACTATAAATAAGGATGAGAAATGAACTCTCTCAAAGTGTAATCTCTTATTCCTAAAATGAAACAAGCTCCTTCCTTTTTTTATACTTTGACTGAATGACATCTGGTTAGTAGTTTACATGAGAGAGAGAGAGTAAAGCTACTACAACATCTTGCAAAAACTCTGTTGACTTTAGTTAATTTTAATGCAACTTGGTGCTGTATCTTGGCCACTAGTATATTTGAGCTGGACATTATTTTTATGATAAAATGAGCATCAACTGCAGTAAGATTATTTTTGCAATATCCAGTCATAAAGCTTTGAGTGAAAATGTTTACAGACATGCCTAGCATGCAGAAGGAAAAAGAGATATCTTGTAATATAGTTGGTAACAAATGAAAGGCAAAATATTGAAACGCTTACTACTTTTATTGTCTGTTTCTGATTTTACTGAAGTAAAACTCCCATTCGCTTTGGGGTGATTTCCCAAAGTCAGGAGTGAGTAAGAGCAGAATCAGGATTTTTGCTCCTCGTTAGATGCCCTTATCCTAGATTGTCGTTTGGTATGGGAAACCTGAAGCGCACAGCAAAATCTTTCTTTAAAGCTAATCTTACTGCATTTCCCCCTACTGTTTCAGCAGTCAGTTCTTTCATGTGTGTGTTTAATACCCATTCTTACTGACAGATAGCAAAATGTGAAACACTATTTCACATGAATTTGTTACAACTCAGACAGTGAGGTGAGTGCTAATTAATGTAAAACAATTTAGTAATAGGCATAGTTTGACTTCTATAATGGGAGGAGGGGAAGCAGCTCCAGTCACACCAATGTGCCTGGGAAGGCAGGTTCAGCCCCCGCCCAAGGCTTGCAGTTCGGGGGGGTTGGGGCCCTTCCCCGCCCATGAGTCTAGGTCAAATTAGCTGATTTCCTAGCAACACGTGCAATTCTCTTAAAAGAAAATTAAATCACTGATAGCTTCAAGTGCTGATCTATGGTCATTACCTCTCATTACTAAATATGTTAAATGAATACTTCAGAGTTGTTTTGTTTTTGTTTTTTCACCCTTCTTTCTAGCAATGGTACAGCAGCTCCATGAAAGTCATATGTATGTGGCTGGCTGATAGATTAGACCTTCAGCTTCACATCTACCAGCTGAAGACTCTCATCAAGATAGTGAAGGTAAACAAAGATATATTTGAATTAGATTACAAAATGGCATTAGAGAGAAAAGTGAGGGATAGTTAATAGAAAATAAACTGCTATAGATAAACATGGGTCACTGTTCAAATCCAGGCATGTATAGTGAAGCAAGTTTCTACTTTGATCAGGGTTTCATCCCCCTTTGGTTACTTGTGTGTGGGGACGGGGGAGATATGTTTAAAAATGCTTATCTTGATTTGCAGGAAGAAAGACAAGAGGCAATGGATGTGATTTAATTAGGCTACTTTATTCACTTAACTATCTGGGAATAGTTGATAATAAATCGTACTGTGCAGCTCATCTTTCTTTCTTTAACCATGTCTGCCTATTGGAAGCACTGCCCTCAGGCATCTCCCATCTGAATCTGATCTCAGCCTGTTCCCACCACCCTGCCCTCATCTAAGAGAGTTAAACAGGACTGGAAAAAAGATGGGGCTGTCTCCCTGCTGAACCAGATATTAGGAGCTCCAACCCTACTTCTATCAACTTCCTTAGGAGATGCCTCCCGCAAACCACTGGTTGCCAGTGTTTTTACATTTGCACGGCCGCCTGCAGCTCCCAGTGGCCGAGGGTCACGGTTCTCAGCCAATGGGAGCTGCGGGAAGTAGCGCGGGCCATAGGGATGTGCTGGCTGCCGCTTCCCACAGCTCCCATTGGCCAGGAACAGCGAACCGCGGCCGCTAGGAGCTGCGGGTGGCCGTGCAAATGTAAACAAACTGTTTGGCGGCCTGCCAGCAGATTACCCTGATGGGCCACAGGTTGCTCCCACTGCCCTAAACCCACTTCCAGCTCCTGTTTATCAGGGACCCATATCCCCTCTGTAATAAGTAGCTACACTGGACATCTGCCACACCTACTACCTACTAAATTATGATATCTAGACCTACCCTCATTACTTACCTTGCCAATGCCCCGATCTGCTACGGGGAAGGTGGAAAAACCTGACTCCACTTCAGCCAATCTGACAGTGAGGGAAAAATCCCTCGCCAGCCCCAAATGAAAAAAGGCAACTAGTGCAAGCCCACAGAAGATCATAAAATCTGGTTCTACTCTGATCCCCTGGGTAGCAGGGTAGATGCTCCTGATCAGTGATTGAGAGAGTGAGAGCCTTCTGGAATGCAGCAGGGGTATGAATACCTCTCCTTCCCCTGCTGCACATGGTGAGTCAGTGACCCTCCCTGGCCCAGCCTCTTCCTTTTCCCCCTTGGCTCCACTCAGATGAGTCTGTCCTCCTCCTCCTCCTCTCCCTTGTAACCCAGATGCAGTTTGGATGCTTAAAAGAGCCCTGTTCTCTTTTTCCTGCTGCCGAGACAGAGTTATTGCAGTCAGTTGCAGTGAACACCATTCCCTGATGGAGTAGTTACTGTCCATTGTAACCTCACTTTGGAGGAATCAGATGATCAGTTATAGGGAACAAATATGTTGACTGCATTATGTCTACCATCTCAATTACAAATCCTTTCCTGGAACAGACTGGAGCAATTTGTATAGGGACTTCATGCTATACACAATTGTATTACTGAAAGCTTCTATTTTTACCTTGTCAATTACAATAGTACACTTATCTCATTTTTTTCCTATCCTCAAGAAAGTGGATGGTATCTATTTTTTAATTTTTTCTATTTCATTATCCCTTGTGTTGTATTAGGTTCATTCTGGAGCATAGGCGCCGAATTTAGCTGGTGCCGGTGGGTGCTCACGACCCTAACCCCGCACCAACTCCTCCCCTTCCCTGCCCCCGCTCCAACCCCTTCCCTAAATCTCCAGCCCCGCCTGCTCCCCCGGGCGCACCACATTTCCCTTCCTCCCTCCGAGCCCAAACAGCTGATTTGCGGCAAGCCTGGGAAGCGGGGGGGAGAATCGGAGCAGCAGCGGTGCGCTCAGAGGAGGGGGAGGAGGCGGCGGAGCAGAGGTGAACTGAGGTGGAGGAGCAGGGCAGGGAGCTGCCAGTGGGTGTTCTGCACCCACCAATTTTTCTCGGTGGGTGCTCCAGCCCGGACATAGTTGATGTCTATGGTCTGGAGAACACTGTACAAGTATTAGATAGAATTTCCTAATTTTTCTTAGGCTAGATAGAGCACCAGTAGAATTAGGAACAAAGGAATTGCCATATTGAATGCTTCAGAGAAAAGGGCAGAAATCCTGCATTACACAATTATTGGATTACTTTCCCTCTTGGAAAGTTTTTTTCTAACCACCATCAGTGAGGGTTTTGCCTCGAGTCAGAGGAATTTACTGTGACTTTCCAAACTTTTTTAATCCTTACTATTGTAATTCTGAATGTTCTTGTTAGCCATACAGAGGTCCAATAAGAAGTTCTTCGTCTCAATGATAACCTTTTCCCCCAATTATCTTGTACAGTTAAAGTCTTGGCTGTAACATCAGGGCAAATTCATCTCTTGGACACTAGAGATTTGGAATTTTCATTGTGAAGTGGAAAAATGATTGAATATGGCAGATGTTGCCGTGGTTGCACCAGCATCGGCCCACCATGTCATCCAGGTTCAGCTTGCCATCTCAGAGCCAGGTCCTGCACTATTGGTTTCAGTGGAACCAATTTCCTTTCAGGGCACTGGCTGGTGACAGCATAGACAAGACACAATGTGAGTGGTGGCTCCAGTGAGGGCCCCCTTATGGAATTCAAAGTTTTTCTCAAAGAACAACAACAGTGGAAACACCACCTGCTCTCCTCCAGGGCTAAAGTGCTCATGGAGTACAAGAAGTGCACACAGTGAGAACTAAAGGCAAAATTATACAAGTGTGGATCTTCTGGAAAATTTGACCCCATGTCCAGAGTCCAAAAGATTTACCTAAAGAGACAGTTAAGGAGTGACGGGTGCACTGTGAGTCAGTTGATGGCAGGACCAACTATGCCAGTACTGTTGTCTACATTAAAACTATAGGGTGACACAGTGGTTACCCTTGCGTAGAGGAAGTGCAGTGAACACCTGCACAAAACTGGTAGCAACTTTGTGGCTGAACATGCAGAGTGTTAGGGCATGTGAAAAAGGGTTCCAAAGTTGATTTAAATGTCTAAGGTCTCTAATGTAAAAAAGGTCCTCAAATCCCATCTAGGTCACTTTACATCCATCTGTATATATCAATTCTGGAGAAGGTCCAGAAAGAGCTATGTAAGTTGTTCAAAGGCTCTGAACTACCATCATAAGAATGAGAGTTTAATCTTACACACTTCAGAAAAGATACCAAGAGGAAACCTAAAAAAAGATCACAAAGTCTTTAAAAAGATGGGTTTGAGCTAAGCAGCAACAGAACACCTGGACATTAATGGAAATTTAAAAGGAAAGAAACTGAATTTAAGGAAATGAAAAGGCTTTTTTCTTGGAAGGTAATCAAAGCTTGGAATTCAAGAAAAAAATGCTGTTACTTGGACACTAGTGATGTCTCAGGATATAAATGAGATTAAGTGATAATTACTTCATATTACATAATTATTTGTATTGTTTTATTTATACATTACCATCAGTTTGCACAGAGCTGTACACTAAGTGAGGTATGCCAGATCTCTGCGTCAGTGTGCTAAATTCATGGCAAGAACAATAGAGCACATGAACATGCACACGTGGGAAAAATTTAGTCTGAAGGATAAGAAATATTCTTTCCCCAGCTGGACAGCAGAGGCTACCCTAGGAGAAATCCTAATAAAATACAAAAACTCCCAAATTAGCGTGTGATGCTTTAGATGTGTAACTGCTTTTAGCAATAACAGCAGTTGCACCACTGAAGGCCACTAGATTGAATTGAGAATATGTCAACATGCCTGATGCTGAAGTCTGTAATGAGGCAAAAGTTCCACTGAAATCAATGGGAGATTTCTCTGGATAATGGTTGCAAAATCAATCCTTCAAAGTCATGTCAAAGGAGAATTCTGAAAAAGTGTGAAAATCCAACTGTATTTACAGTAGTGAAATATAGTGAGTGACTGTATCTAGAGTCTACAGCATTTTCTATTTGCTGTCCCATAATTGTTTCTTCGTTTAAAGGAAAAGTGCACCCACTTTACTCATACCCACAGTATAAAAATCCACAAGTAACCCAAAAACTCTAAAATGGGGGGACTTGGGGCATAGGTTAAAGTGTTTAATTAAAATGGATATTTCTGAGCTTTGTACTTGCACAAGCAAGATCAGGCATTGAGGGTATCATGAAAGAAGGCTATAGTGGATGTGGGATATAAATCAAGTGTTGGTAAAGGAAGCATGTCGTGCATGAAGTGGGAAGGGTCATAAGTAGAGATGAGAGATATGAGCAGTGATGAAGTTCTGGAGAGATTTGAAAGTGATGAGTGGAACTTTGATCTCAGTACGGTTCAGAACACAGCTTAAAGTGGCACTGACTTAAAGGATTTCCTTCAGGGAGCACCCGATAGCTATGTTCTTTTGAATGTGGTGACTACTGATTCATTTCCAGATGCAATTCAAGGTTTTGGTTTCGTGTGTGTGTGTAAGAGAGAGAGAGAGAGAGAGAGCAGTTGAAATCAACTGAGATGGTCAAACTGATCTGTTTGTTTTGGGGCTGAGAACAGAGCTATCTCAGTAGAAGGTCTCAACTCTGGAACTTACCCCCTCTTTGATCCAGCAGAGAAACAACTGTGATGTTCAGGGCCGGCTGCTGAACTATCAGTTAACCCAGTATTAGTCTAAGGAAGTTGGCTAAGGAGGAATTTCCTGGAAAGATAGGCTCCTTATTGGGATTGCTTTGGTTGCCCTGAGTTATAGTTAGTTTATTGTTGATTTTATTACACTGGAATGTCAGTGCATCTACAGGAGATAATTCAATAGGCATATAATATGAATGCAAAAAAATTAAATCCGGATTGAGAATCAGTAGGTGTGATTTAGTCAGAGCATTGGAAGAATGAAAAACTTGATAGCTGTGTTTTGGATGGAGATAGAGAGAAGTCAGCAAAGTAGATCCATATAGGAAATTAACAGGCAGTGGTTAAAGTAGACAAAGTAGTAAGGAATTGTGGGGCTTTAGTGCTTTCCTGGTCCTCTTCTCCTATAGTCTTTTCCATGCACATTGTAAACTCAAACCGGTGCTACCAGAAAACATGGAAGACTATGAGTGTGTTGGATTTTCACTGCTGCAGTGCTGCCTGCCTGCTTTTAGACATCATCACTGAATAATGTGGTTCCACCTTAGTCTTCTTACCCAACACTGAAAGTCAAATGAAACAGTAGCCTCTGCTGTGTCATGGCAAATCTATGCATCAGGGAAACAAAACCTTGAGAATTGAACAAAAGGAAGATTATGTAGATGATTTGTAATTTAAGTGAGCATTTACACTGGGTTTTGTTTGTTTTTTAAAAAAAAGCAGTGACCATAGAAACTGTTACATCACAGGATACAGAACACATCTTTAAACTTGCTTTTGAATGTATTTTCATAAACACCTTGTTTATAATGCAGAGATAACTGAAAAGAAAATTATATTATGAGGAAAGAGTCCAGGTGTTGAGATTTTCTGCTGGATGGTAAACATTAGCTGTAACCAAATTCATAATTGAATATACAACTGTGGACTTCTCAGCTTCAAAATGCTGTACTCTTAAGAGTAATTTAACAGAATTATGCCAAATTTTTAAGACATTCACAAAGCTCTTTGTCAGGTTCTCTCTGAATGAATGAGGGGACTACAGAGTTACTGCAAAATATTCACTGAGTGAAGTATGGAAGCTTAACACAAAACATTCCATCTTAAAGGAATGTTTTTTGAATTGTGGACAGTAGACCCTTTTCTAGTGTCCATAGAATGAAATAATTTAGTATTATCTACACTGGGGTGGGCAACCTTTCAGAAGTGGTGTGTCAAGTCTTCATTTATTCACTGTAATTTAATATTTTGCGTGCCAGTGATACATTTTAACATTTTTAGAAGGTCTCTCTCTATGTCTATATTATATAACTAAACTATTGTTGTATGTAAAATGAATAAGGTTTTTAAAATGTTTAAAAAGCTTCATTTAAAATTAAATTAAAATGCAGATCTTATCAGTTTAGTGTGATCCTTGCCCTTGCTTTTCCTTGTTGAGTTTTCCAGTGTCTCCAGGCCAGCAGTGGGCTGAGCAGGGCCGATGGCCAGGACCTTGGCTGGAAAGGGGCCGGCGGCTGGAACCCCAGGCTGGCAGCAGAGTGCCACTGAAAATTAGCTTGTGTGCCGCCTTTGGCAAGTGTGCCATAGGTTGTCTACCCCTGGTCTACACTAATGCAGTTTTGCAAAAATTACCCAAAGTTAGACAACAGGCTGGTAACACCTCTGTCCACCTCCGTGGCTGCTACCATTAGAGAAAGCTGGACGAGTGCAAGAGATCGAAAAGTAGAGAAGGTTTTTGGGAACAAAGTATTTAGGGGATTATTGTATTGGGAGGGAACTGACCCATGAAAGGCAAACTTTCTCTCAGAGGGATGCACAAGAGGAAAAAGTTGATAACTACCTTAAAGAAATAATTGCTAATACATCTTGGTAACATGATGAACTATATAATGTTTCTAGTGAGGTGGCTTATCATCACTTCACATCTCTCCTGACTTGACAGGTATAACAGAGTCCTATGCACAAGCTCGCAGATGATTATGACAATAAGTTGCTGATATGGAGACACAGCATGGTTTTGGTGGTTATGTTCTATGGCCCAAATTTTCAGAAGTGATTAGTGATGTTGGGTGCCTTTTGGAGAGGTTGTTTTAAAAGTACCCAATTTTCAGAAAGTGCTGAACTCTGACTCAAAAATGAAAGCACCAGCACCATTTAAAATGATAGGCCTGTATTTTTAAAAGGAATGAAACTATTTTAATAAAGGTATAATTGGGCACTTTATGCAGTGACTGTGCATGGGTTTTTTGGGGAAAATCCAATGGTACATTTAGAATGTTCTCTTTCTCTGCTACAGAAAACCTACCGAGATTTCAGATTGCAGGGTGTGTTGGAAGGAACACTGAACAGTAAAACCTATGATACCGTTCACAGCCGTCTTACAGTAGAGGAAGCCACAGTCTCAGTCACTGATGGGGGAGGACTTCAGGGTATCACCATGAAAGACAGCGATGAAGAAGAAGGATGATAGTGAGATATTTCACCTGGAAGGTCAACACTAGGTGTTTGTTTTGTAACTTGTCCTTGTTGTTTGCATTTATAGTTTTGCTTTACAACACTTGAGTACCAAAAATGTAATTCATTGCACTTTTTTAAATCTGAAAGCAGAATTATTGGGATCAAAAGTGCCAAGAATTTTTTGAGGACAATGATTTTAGCATATTTCAATGTGTAACTTTGCTTAGAACTGTGAGAATATTGGCATGGAGTTCCACTTGTGATTACGTTTCTTTATCTTTTGTTAGAGTCACCATTTGTTCCTGTAACTCCATCAAATAGTGATGTCCTGTGCAGAAAACAAGATGTGTGCCTCACATAATACACAATTATACAGGAAATCATTCTTGGAGTAATTCAATGCCCTTGTTTAAAAAAACAGTGTATTTTCAACATTACACTTTACATATTTTTTCTTGTTTTGTACTTAATTTTTCATTATTGTGTGATGTGCATTAAAAACTTAAATCTTGGTTCACAGTGTTTTGAGTTTGGTGTATAAATAAGAAGCCTCCAGGGAATACAAAATGCACAGAGACTACATAGCAGTGTTGTGTCTTCTGTTTCCCTACACTCGTCTTGCAAGTTTAAGGATATCTCATCCCGTTGGATGTCAGTAAGCTTGCCATCAATGTTTCTGTTTCTTCGTGAAATTTTGCAGGCACTAAGAACACATTTTGTCATGACCGCGTCTGTATCTATCCAAGTTTGTATAGAATTCTAAAATTAAAAGATGTTTTCAGTGTTTCAAATCATTCAAACTGTCACCTAGTTTTTTTCTTGTAAAAAAAATTAGCTATTTCTGAATGCTTGCATTTGATAACTTGCTTTGCAGGAGCCCATGGCAGTGTTCCATAAAGGAACACCTATAGTCCCATGCCTTTGATGTGAGTTTGACAGAATCAGACAAGGTTTTCTCAAAATTCCCTCTTTCTATAAAAAAATGCCACGGTGATTATTTTCAAAGAACATGTGTAAATCTTCATATGGATGGGATCCAGAGGAATTCTGAAAGAGCAATATGAGGAGGAGGAGGAGGAGTGGGAAGGAGTTACTGAAGTTCCCATTGACACTAAATGTCCTTACTCACAGAACAATTCAAAAATTGTGCAGCTCCCATGAAGTTTCCTTGCAGTGACAGCTGTGGAACTTCAGAGGGGTTCTGGAAGGACAAAGGCCCTGATGAATTGAAAAGTTTTAGAGCGGTTTAGACAGTTGGGTTTTAAGTGTGCAGAACAAGGGCAGGCAGGTTACACTTCTGCATAGCTCAGCTACTTAAAAAAGAAAATGGCAATTACTTCCCCGCTGCACTCCTGGCATCCAAACCGAAAAGGAGTTTGTTTAAATGAAATAGAGGGAAAAATCAAACATGATTTTCCTGCCTCCTCGTACAGAGGAGGAGAGGTAAAGTTTTCAAGGTCCCGGGCCTCGTGTTCTGCCTTCCCGGATGGTCCCTGCTCAATCGCCTTTAATTTTCATTGCCCGGACCCCGTCAGCACTGGGGGTCTCATTTGCTGCTGCCGCCGTAGCAAGTAACAAGTGCTCATACGAAGTGCATTAGTGGTTCCCCCGACCTCGGAGGGTTAAAGCCCTCGCCCTGCATTTGGACGAGGTTGCCGCTGCTGCGCGCGCACACTTTGCCAAAGGGAAGGGGGAGCTTTACTGGACTTTAGGGTGAATTGTTTCCAAATTCTCCTCTGGAGAAGCTGCTACTGTTGTTTGCATCCCATTCCTCCCCCCGCCCCCTCTCCCCCAAAAAACTGTGCCCCCAGTGGAGCAGCGCCCTGGAGAGGAGGCGGGAAGGGAGCGGGATAGGCAGACTCCAGCTCCCGAAGAACAGGAGTCGGGCTGGAGAGAGGAGCCGCGCCCACGCGGCAGCAGGAAGACGCTCGCTCTTCCGTGCTGTCCAGCGGCTCTCCGGCTTCTCGGGGCCGCTCAAGAACGGGATATGCGGGGGGGGGGGGAGATTGGAGTCCCAGGGCCACGGCGCTCTGCGGGGACGTGCCAAACCCTGCGGAGCAAGGGAACCCCTGGGGTGCACCGTACCAAAGCGCAGGGCCCTCGCAGCAGTAGCCCCGGAGCGTACTTCGCTCCACGCAAATATACCAGCAGCTGCTTGGATTATTTAACACAGGGACCTCTTTGCTATTTTGACCTGAAGCGCTAAATCGGTGGCGTTTTACAAATGTGCCTTTTGCAGCAACAGGTTAAGCTATATTTGACGATCGGCTAGTTCTCCAGATCTAATAATCTCCCTGATCATATTTCTGTGTTATCCCTGCCCCTCCCGTTCAGGATCCGGCTCAATCGCTCCAAAACCGCGGCTGTCCCGTGAAAGTCCCGTTGTGACAATCTCCTTTGCGGCGGCGTTGTTAGCAGAGACCGGCCTTAAACCTTACAGCAAACGCCCGGTTTCATCCTAGTGGCAAGCTAGAGATCCCCTGGGATCAGGGGCCCAGCACGGGCTGTTCTGAAGTATTGGGGAAAATCGGGGAAAATTCTCCTTCTCAAACGACACGATGCCTGCCCCGGCAATGTGCGCAACAGTGTGATCCCAATCTTCGTCGGGAATAGCGGGCAACGTCCAAGCTCTAGCGGCTCTGCCTGTCAGGGACCAGTGTAACTGGGCCCCCCTCGTGTGTGGTGGGGGAGGAAGGGAGACCATGGTGGGAAAAATCTCTAGCGCCAGGAGGGGGGTTTGATCCTCTGGACGGACAATGCCAAGGGCCGGACGCGCACTTGAACGCGCTGCGGCCGAGCTCTCTGGGGGCTGCGCCGAAGCGTTTCTCTCTCTGATGTGCTGCCCCCGTGTCTGCCCATTGCCACCCACTGCACGCTCGTGAGCTCCCTGGCTCGCTAGGGGAGCTCCGGACGCGAACTGGGCGTTTGCCCTGCGTCGTGGGTATCGATTGGCCTGCAGCGCCTCTGGCAGCCCAGAAGGGCGAGCGGCGGGAGATCAGGGAAATCCCCGGCTTTTTGTTGGCTATTGTGGCTGTACCGCTATTAATGAGCCGGGCACAGGGGCAAGTGTTGGTCTGGTGGGGGGAGGGATAAGTCGGGGGCTATTTTGTCATGCACCCAACTGAACAAACCAGGACACGGAGAGGGGGGTCAACCCTCTTCAAACCTCATCAAAAGAGAGGAACGGCTATTCCGGTGGGAACCACTCAAACAGCGTCGTCGGAATATGCATGTGGGTTGAGGTGAGCCTAATTTCCGTGTAAACCTAACCATCCAGTGCCCGACATTGTATACAATAGGCAGAGGGGTCCCATTTCTCCGGTTTGAACAAGAGATTTCTAGCATATAAGAAAGGAACCTGCAGCCCCCCGCCCGCGACGTGTGCGGGGCTTCTAGGGCCAGTTATCGTTTGAGTAACTCTGGTTTCGTAGGAGGGGAGTTGGCCAGGCTGTTCTTCATTTGGCAGCTCCCACGGGAGTGCAGGGTTTTCTCGAAGGTACAGAATGAAATTTCAGCCTGGTAAGGAAAGAGCTTGCGGCTGCTTAGAGCTAAAAGGCAACAGCAAGGGCTGGAAACCTGACAGTAGGAGGGAAATCGAGGAACAGATTCCGGGGGATTTTTTGGGTAGCAACAAGTCGACCAGGGAGGTTTAAAACCCACGCTGACCCCTTTCCCGACAGTATCCGAGGAAAAGAGCTGATTTCTGTCTTGTCTCTTACCCCGGGTTTGGGGTGAAAGGAGTTTAGCTTCCCTTGAAGAGTGTGTACCCCAAAAACGGTTAAAGGGAAAATAGCGTTCTGGGTAATTAATGCAACAACCGTTTCCCATCAGATTCGTTTTTCAATGTAAGTAGAAGCCGGCTGGATTCAAATGACGTCCTGTTCCTCCCCGGCGAGTCGTGATGTTGCCGAGAGAACAGAGCCTATTAACATAGTTCCAGTTGTTAATATGCCGCTAATAAACCCTGATAAACAAAGGACGTAGGAGCACACGTGGTTTCCAGAAGGACTCCTGCTCTGTTTGCTTCCTGAATCTAGGACTGCACTTGATTAACTGTGTGGCTCTTATTAAGGGAAGGAGTGGGCACATGAATACTGCTGGAAGCACAGTTTCAAAAGGGAAGCAGCACAAGACGGTAAATGAAGTGGAAAATAATAGGGTTTTTTCTCCTGGCTGGTAATACGTCGGCCCTCAGTCATTTTGAATTCCTTGGGTGGTGGTTGGATTCGGGTTAATAATGGTGACATGATTTATTATACTGGCACAATGTGCTCACCGGCATCGGAATCCCTCTCGTGTTGAGTCGTCAGCGCACCAGTTCACTGTTACGAGTTGACCTTATTTCTTAAAATAACGCATTGAAAGAGCCTAGATGTGGTGCTTTGAGATCCGTAGAGCTGTGACCCCCGCCTGTGGTCCTCACCCCTCAATATGCTTCCCTGGGGCATGGAAGCCTGCTGCGTCTGAGGGGTGAGGCGTGGGGGGTACTAATCAGCTAATGGAACAGCCTCAAATTAAAGCCTTCTGCTAGGAAAAGAGAAACCAGTTTCCACGGGAAACCAAGCTGCACAGGGAGCCGACGGGGCAGCCCTGGCGTGCTACATCCTGATGGAACGCCCCAGGAAGCGGTCAGGCTAGCGTAGTGTAGACAGAAGGCCAAACTCCTAACAGCAACCTCCACGAGGAGGTCTGGCCACAGCTGGTTGGAGCGAAGGGGAGGCTTTCAAGGGCGGGTTCATGCGCAAGGCTTCCTCGTTCCTTCTCCCGCAGGTTCCCGTGTGGGAGGGCTGTGAAGAGGGAGATATTCAGCAGCTTGTCTAATCGTGCTTGAGAGCACAAAGACTCTCCGGTGTGGAAGGCAAGAAGGCGGCGTGGCTCCAGTGAGCTCGATGAAGTCGTGCCGAGTGTTCCGGTATATCTGGCTGCATCCAGGGGAAGTTACTGTCCTGCCCCTGGGCACAGTGACTTTCTTCACAGTAAATGTGAGGAGCGTTTCTCGGAGGAGAGAGGGTAGAAAGTAAAAGTCAAAACATTCCCATCGTTTAGCTGACAAAAGCATAACAAGACCCAACCGCTGGAAGCTGAAGTTAGAAAATACTGAAACTGGAAAGTTTTGGGTTTTTTTGGGGGGGGGAGGTAACGGGAAGGGAAGGGGCCCCTCGGAACACCTTATCAAGGCAGGGGATAACTTCGCCATCAGCGGCTCTAGTTGACTCACAAGCTTTTCTTGAACTCACTGATGCTCACTTCATGCAGAACGGGTTCATAATTCCCTCCCCGGAGGAACCGCCAGGTGAAATGCTGTGGCTTTTTTATGCAGCAGGTCAGACTAGATGATCATCTACAGTCTGGCCTTAAAATCCATGAACCCTTGTGTTTTGAAGACAGTCGGAGTTTCTTAAATAACATGGAACTAAGGAGATCTCGTCGTATGTTCTGCTTGGTCCCCAACACTGCCCTCCTTCAGTTGTAATGGCAAAAGAGGGTTGAGATCAGAGAGAACCTGTAAGAATGATACCGCACGGCGCTTTGAACAGAGGAAACGAAAGGGGCTTGTATCTGTGAAAAGGTTTTAAAAACCATTAGCTAAAGTCAGATTGCAAAAGGCAACTGCGCGGTAAGAAAGTTGTTATCGGAACCAAAGCACCACATCCTCAGAAGGCCGCAGGAGCTGTGTATTTAGCACAGGCTACAATAATAGCTCTTTGGAGACGGTGGTTTCATTCTTTAGTCCTCCAGATCTTTTGCTAGTCGCTGATCCTTGATAGGAGTCTGCTCAGATTAAGCAACACGTTGGAGTTTGTGTTCAGCGATTCAGCTACTGCTTCCGTGAAACTCCTTGACCGCAGTGGGAACCGCGTCGGGCCCCGTATTTTAAAATAGTCATTACAGAGCCGTAGAAATGTGTTCGGAACTCAGCGCAGAGCAGACGTAGCGCTTCCCGGGTCAGTCTTGAGACCGAGCAGAATTCTCTGCATGCCGGGCTCGTCCTCGCCAGCGAATTCACGGATTCTTCCTACTGCTGCAGGGAAGGGTCGAGCCTGCACCACGGCGCCCATTGCAGCCTGGCCCCTGGGCCTTAGCCTCCGAGAAGGCACGTGCTGGGTTTTGATGTGTAACAAACAGGGAAGATCCGGCCCGAGGCCCCAGTTGCGCGAGGAGACTCAAGCAGGGGCCTGATGCGAACAAGTCCCAAGGAAGCCAAGAGTTGGGCTGCTGACGTACCGCGCCGAAGTGGCGCCCGCTTCGGCCCTTCCAGGCCTTTTTAGAAAGGCCTGGCCGGGGCCCATCGCTCCCACGCCGAACGGATGCTGGTGTCACCCGCCCCCTTCCCCAGCTCGGATCATGGGTCCATCCGCCGGGCCTCGGGGCTGCCCGAGCCGTGTTAGGAAAGTAGCTCAAATGGCTTGGGAGCAGGGCAGGAGCTTCACAACGTGTGGGTGACCGCAGCCCTGGCTTTAACCCCCCCTCCCTCGCCATCGCGGCCGCCTTCCGGAACATGGAAGTCGAGGCACAAGAGCCGGGTCTGAGATCCCGCAGAGGCCCCACCCGTCCGGGACTCCTTGAACAGATTCCGGGTCTAGTCCCCAGGAGCCCAGCGCAGGCTGCGGCCCAGCTCACGCTTGGGCCAGCCCCCCCCCCCCGCACTGTGAGCCGCGGGGCGCGCCGCGGACGCCCCCTGCTCCTAGGCCCAAGGGACTTTTCTTTGTCAGGTCACGTGTGTCTCCCCGCCTGACCCGCGCGACAGCTGCAGGGGGGAGAATAGGATGGGAGCCAGATGGGCGCGTTCCAGGCTAAGTCTATGAAGGTGTAAGCCGGGGGGTGGGGCGCCACGCCCCTCCTCTGCCCCCCCCCCCGTGTCCTGGCCTGGGCAGGGAAGAGCCGTTCGCACACCCAGGCGGTGCGAGCCCGCCCGGAGCGGCTGGTCCCTTTCACTGGCTCCACGGCCGCGCTTTTAATCCCTCCCCTCCCCCATTCACGTGGGCGAGGCGCCAAAAGCGGGAGGGGGAGGGGAGACTTGGGAGCAGCCTGCGCCGCTCTCCCCTTGCAGGGAGCGAGCCGGGGCGCTGAAGCCAAGGCAAACAAGCCGGAAAGGTGCAGCCAGGCCGAGCCAGCGCCGGGCCCCGCGCCAGGCAGGACGGCGGGCGTGGAGCCACGCGGAGCCAGCGGGGGTTCGGAGTCACCCTGGCCCGCTGTGGCTCTAGTCTGGCGCTGCTGGCGGGACTGGAAAGGGCCAGGGCGCCCCTGGCCGGGACGGCTGCGCTGGCGTGACCCGCGGCTGAGCCGTCAGCGCTCTGTGGGGAAGATGGAACCAGAACAACCCGTGCACACAGCGACTACCCTTCCCGCAGCGCCCGATCCGAAGCACGCTGAAGGGACTGGGCGTCCTAGTCATCCGTCCCAGGGCCGTTCTGGGCACAGGAGTGCAAGGCAGCAGCCCAGAGCGCTCTCGCTCTGCCACCGACTCCCTTTGTGGCCCGGGATATGTCCCTTAACCTCGCTGCCTCAGTTTCCCGCACTGTAAATAGGCCTCACTAGACTGACCGGCTTAGTTCGTCGGTTTGGGTGCGGAGCGGACAGCGTTTGGAACGGCTAGAACTCCACAGTGTTGATTGTTTCACCTCTCATGAAAAGCCCGCTCCCTCTGTTCCTAAACCTTATTAAAGAGATTCCCCAAATGTGCGCGTTACTCCTTGTACAGATAATACACCCGGAAGGGACTAGATTCCCCTTTGCATCTGCCTTCCCCTTGCCCTGACATTGGTGATGTCCCCTACCTCATTTACACGAAAGACCCGTGACTTTTTTTGGAAACTGGACTTCAGAATGGTCCAAGGGTCGATCATTAGATTGTTATCCCAGTTAATACACTCGACCCAGGGGCGCCTTCTCAGTTTATTTCAGCACAAGACAGACTGTTCCCCGGTGGTTTATTAATGTATTTGTCGAGACACTTAAAAACCAAACCACTTGAATCCAGAAATCGAATTCCCCATTGAAATCGGAGAGAAACCTGAGAAACCTTCTATTGCAATAGCTGAAATCGCTCGGCTATGAGTTTGTCGATGGGAAAGGAAGCGGGCGTGAGAGCCTTTTGAACAGGCCTGTCACCGGGTTAGCTAACCAGCTAGAATGAGCTGTTTTAGAAGCGTCCCGCGAAAAGATGTGCGAAGAAGAGACTCTCTCTGGGGCGTTGGTGACATAGAGCCTGATCCAAAGCCCATGCAGTCAAGGAGGAGGAGGCTTTTAGGCTTCGAATCAGGCCCATCGAGTAGGATCCTTAAACGTTTCCATTCTAAGAGCCCCAGGTAGGATTTGATCCCACTCCAGCAAATCAAATTCTGCAATGACAGTCCACAGCCGCATCTGTGACTATCTGCCCCAAAAGCCAGCGCAAGCATAGCAATGGAGAGTGACTAAAAGATGTTTTGACAGCAACCCGTATATAACAAACACGATTCTACGGGTGTGTGAACAATGAGCCATTGAGGGGGGGGGCAAAACGAGTCTATAATAAATGTATTTAATCGAAAGTTTAACAAGCAAATAAAAAAATTGCAATTCAAACAGATGGGGGGAACAACAATAGCGAATTATTTCTGAGAGACAGAAAATTGACACTATTTCCTGTACGTTGGTGGAAATTCCCTTTCGGTTCCTTGGTATCCAGAGAATTGAACTCACCGAAGAATATTCCAGCTGTTCAGGCTTGTAGATTGCGGCTAGCAATTTTCCTCCAACTTCCACTGACAGCTTTTTTTGTAAATACGATTGGGGCTTTTGGCTTAATTCCCCCCCAAAATAAACCCTCCTATGTTTTCCAAATTTCTTCACCACCAGCGTTGTAATACAGCCTCAATGGCAGCACACGGAAAGACTAAACAAACTTTTCCCTGTCTAAATGGCCAAGGCACAGAATCTCCTCCCTTTTGCAGCAGCTGAGATGTGAGGGCTGAGAGGCACCATGGAGGAGCCAATGGGACTTGTAAGGAAAGCAGGATTTTGCTGTGGGGTTGGATTCAGCTCGGGACAGGGCTTGTAGCACCGTTTCCATGTAACCCCGCGCAGCGGAGTGACAGGAAGGCACGTACTGTCTAGTAAGCGCACTGCTGGCTCTGACCAGCGGACAGCCTGGGAAGTGGAACTCTCGCACTTTGCCGCAGTTCACCGTTTAGCCAAACTTTCTCCCAGTCCCACCTCCAAAGAGACCAGAAGGAAACAGAAGCAAAGATCAATAGTCCCGCCGCTGCTCAGCGCACATACAACACGTGGACCGCCAGAGCCCGGGAGCGTAACACGCTCCTGTACCGGGAATTTCGCGCCGCAGTTGTTGAACTGGAAAGGAACAAGTGGGGAAGTGTCATTCATAGCCCCAGCTGCTGTTGGCCCCTCCCAGCCACTTTTACCAAGGGCCCTTTGGAGTTGATGACACCGCTGGGCCCCCTCACAGGCAGGCTGATTAGATTAGATGTGATTGCTGTAGTTTACGCTCATCGCTGGTCTGCTTAAACACATCGGGCGGGCGCCCGTATTCCGGCGAGCGGGGAGCTCTGCTTTACTGCCACTTGTAATTATCATTATATGTGATTAAAGGATTGATACCGGAAACGTTTTAATCTGCATCAGGCTGGTTGTTTGTCCTGGAGGGTCGTAGCCTGCGTGGGGTTGCACGGGTGTAAACTAGAGCAGCAAATACATTTGGTTTTTGTTCAGACTTTTTTTTTTTTTTGCTGTCGATTCACTAAAATACGGTCTACTTTAAAATAACAATGTCATCATCCTTGCCATGGACTAATGTATATTGCTGGGGCGAAAAAATAAACGCCTGAGTTAAGTTAAAGATGCCTAAATGTCCTACGCAACAAAAAAAATCCTCCTTCAGCACGTAGCGTGGATACTTCAGAAATGAACCTGCTGATTTCCAAAGGCCTTTGCTGCTAACATCATCTCATAACAGCGCCATTCATTATTATATTGGCTCATGAAGTATGTCAGTGCCTGGCATTCTCACCCCGCGAGAGCAGGGCAGGAGGGAACAACAATTCATTGCGGAATAGAGTCCTGCCAAAGGGTTGTTGATAGGAGCAGTTACAACTGAACCGGTTCCAATAATCTTACATTGGGTCCTGCGGCTCTGATCCTAAGCCAGAGGTCTCTGGTCCCCTCGTCTACTCTGTAAATCTTTTCTATAAACCAGTTCGCGTTTATATTTTAGACAAGGTCATTTGACAAAAAAAATTAACTCTAATACATGACAACAATAACAACAACCAGGGGCTAATTTCCCTATTGAAAAAGCCATGGCAATGCCGGGTTAATTTACTCCATTGTGCCCAGGTATGCCAAATTGCACGGTGTAGACTACAAGGAGCTATTCTGAGCCGTCTGGCAGTACAACAGAGCCGTGTAGGCGATGGAGTGGCAGTTTTAGCTCTGGATTTCCTGGCTTTTGTTTGAAGGTAAATCACCCCTTTAACAATGCTGGATTGTAAAGATGTGAGCCTGGTGATTGATTGATTGATTAGCTAATATGACCAAAGCAGCGGCTGTAAACGAATCAAAGCGCCTAAAAATAATAATCGGACACAGAGGAAGCCGCCAGAGTCGTTCAATGAAGCAGGCAGGAGTATTGTCCGTAACCTCCTTGCTTCTTTCCTAGATCGCCCAGAAACTCAATCCCGAGTATAACACCCTAGATTCCCATCGCCTTCTCCTCCTGTAGCTAATCTGCAGCAAGTGAAAGAAGCTTCTTGTCTTTATCCAGATCCGAGGGTGAAATACAGCCTGTTCCTAGGGGGACTGTAAAACACGTCCAGGAGAAGATTAATACACGCAGCAGAAGGTTGGCGAAATTATTATGCTTTTCAATTCATTTTTTACTTAAAAACACAATGGAATTTGTGTGTTTTATTACGAGGGAAGAAATGAAAGATTAAGGGTTAGGCGGTTTTTTGCATCGCTGTAATCGCCTTTGGGTTCAGATTGGAGTAATCTCGCCCACGAGATGAATTCGCCCGTGGCTCGGATTTAAACGCACGTAGAGATCTGTGATGAGAATAATGCAAGTGAGCAATATCAAGAACATAGTTTAGGAGCGAATGAAATGCAAAACCGATTACGGGGAAAAAGAGAACAGCAGCTTTCCCAGAGAGGATACGAAATCATCGTTCGGCACACAAACTTTTGCCCTTAATTCCTCAGAAGGTTTTTTTTTTTTTTTAACTCTGGGGAGGTCACCTGGGGTTTGCTGGTTCCCTAGGCAGAACAGACCGACTTCCCTCTCCAGGACAACCCCCTCACCCTCTCAACCCGTCTGGAGAGAAGGGCCCGAGATTGGAGAAAGGAAGGCTAACAAATGGTGAAATACCCCAGTAAGAAGACAGCCGAAAATGCCCTTTGAAAACAGAAGCAGACAAGCCGTCACTCTGACCACCGCGAATCCTACAGCGAAGCGTTTCAGGAATACCTCCCTTCAGCACCAGCAGTTCTCTTGGAGAGGGGCTCGTAGTTTAGATCCGCCAGGCTAATGCCGTTAGAAAAGCGGGAGCCCGAGTGAAGTGCAAGGTCCGGGAAAAGAGCAGAAGAAAATCGTTCTCCTGCTTTCAGAGTCTAACTAGATTTTCAGCAATTTTTGCATTCGCAGAACTCCCTCCTCTCAACCAGAAACTGCGCCGGACGAGAGAACCGTGCCTCTGATTCTTAGTTTGGCGTGCACACAAGGTTTCATCTACACGACGCACAGAGGGGAAAATATCCATTCACAATCACTGAATAATCGAGATTTCCAAAGAGCCCTCTTTACCACTTCAGCATTAAGCAGGCCGGTATTATCCTAATGGACGGGTCCTAATTGCTGCTTTGGGATATTTACCCTGCTCAAATGACACCACATGTATGTTACTTTCCAACGCATGTCAACAAGTCAATCCCAAAAAGACCAGTTAAAAGCAACCTGGTAATCTGTCAAGGGTGTGGGATTTGAAGCCTCTAACCCTCCCCATAATAATTCCTTTCTTTCCTACCAGTTCAGAGGGAATTTGTCTAGAGCAAATGTAATGTTCGGACGCGGGAAACTCCGCTAGAACAGGCACAACATAGACTCGTGAGTTTTACACGCTGGGAAACGAAGCTCTCTCAGGTTGGAGGAAGTGAGCCCCGCACAGGTTCGGGATGCGCTAATCTGGTTTCATTTGTGTCCCTGTCCAGCGCGTTCAGACGCGGTGTTTGCAGCTTCTCTGGCGAGCCTTTAAATCGGCGCCCGGCTGCTGGAGAAGTCCCCGGACTTTCGGTGCCAAGGCAGGAAGCAGCAGGTAAGAGAAAGGCCCCGCCTATGGAAACCCGATCAGCGCTTAAAAAGCAGCAATTAAAGTCTTAACCCCGACCCATCTGCCGCGGGACCCTCTCCAGCGCCCCCCTCCCCGGATCCCCCACCGCTCGCCCTTTGTCTGCGCTCAGGAGGGAGCAGCGCCCAGCAGGAGAGGAAAGAGAAGAAGCGTGGAGCTCTGCCGGGCACCTCCAAGTCTGTGTCGCCCAAATCCCGGCTCGCGTAGCCCCCGCTCCTCCCTTCTGTTGGCCCAGCCCTGGCTCTCTATCCTCTGCTCAGCCCCTCACTTCCCACTGCTCAGCGGCCCCGGGCATCTCCCCACACCGCTGCCCACCACTCACAAGCATCGCCCCCAGGTCTCCGAGGCCCTGGGGGCGTTTGTTCCCGCCAGAGGGGCTCTGATCTCGCGCTGTGGGGGAGTTTGCGGGGGTCGCCCGCCTAGCTGTGCTCCCAGGGCAAGGGTCACAGCTAGTGCCCTGGGGAGAGACCCGCACCCCCGGAACGCCGCGCAGCGCACCGGGCTCAGGTTGCCTCGCCAGCTAGAAGCAAAGTTGAGCTCCGAGCCCTGGATCAGTCTGTCCCCGCCCGCCCCCCACCCCACCCTATGGTCCTGGGGGAGCCCACCCTTCCAACGTGAAAGATCTCGGGCCGCGGCCATCAGTGCATCCGGGGCAAGGAGACCTCCCAGGTCAGCATCCCTACAGGGCCCGCCCTCCCAGGAGACCACCTGGAATCGCCACCCACTTCACGCCGGCCCCACCGACCGCGGGCTGCCAGAGGAGAGGGGCCCGGGGTACCTGGCTCTCCAGATGTCTGCGCCACTTTGGGAGAGGCGGATCCACCCTTCTCCGCCCCGGACGAGGCGGCGAATCAGCCCCTTGTCCAGCTACTTCTCCGTGGCCCCGCACGTCCGGGCGCCCGCACAGTGCAGGGGACACCGTCGGGGCTGGGGCCGGACGGGCAGTTGCAGGGTTTCTAGCAGGGCGTCGCCCCGGCCCGGACTCCCCGGTGGGCGACTTCTCCCTGCCATCCCGGCCCCATTGCGGGCGCCTCCATTGGAGCCCGCTGGAGCGTTCCCCCTTAAAAGGGACCCGGGCCTTGATCCAGCCCTCGGCGCCAGCCTCCCTGCTTCCGCGGGCCCAGAGAGGCGCTTGCGGGGGTTGGGGGCAGCTGGCCTTGTGGGCGGGTTATTGCTGCCCCCCCCCCCTTCGCCAGCCTGAAATGCGGAGACTAGCGAGAGCCAGGATCGGGGACACCCGCGCCGGCTGTGCCCGGGCTGGGCTCTTCCTCGCCTTCCACGTGTGGAAAAGGCCCTTGTGAGCAGCGGGGCCCGGGGCCGCTCCGGGGGAGCGAGCCACAGACACCCCCGGGCGGTGCAAAAGGGGGCGGCTGCTCGGCCGCATCCAGGCCCCTCCAAGGGCCCCAGAAAGCGTCACCCGAGACGGGGGAGGGGACCCGCCCGATGCCGTGGGGACCCCGCACAAGGCACAGTCCCTGGCCAGGCCACGTGCAGCCTGTTGCTTTGCTGCCTCTAGCTGGGATGGACGGGGCACGGGTGTGTCGGGAACCGCCGGTTCCTCTCCGGAGAGAAGAGCAGCCACTGGCCGGGGCGGGCGGGAGTAACTGACACTCGCTTGAGCCGCAGATGCTCGTGGCTACACAACGAGCAGATCGGCATAAAACAATCGACAGTCACCTCCTCCCCCGGCCCCGCCGCCCCACTCCTCCGCCTGGACTGGGAACAAGCGGAGCAAGGGGCCTGGCTCCCCCCGTGCACACAGGGACTCCCCGGCAGGAGTTAGGCCTCCGACCGGGGAGTGGGCACCAGGAGTGGGCGTGCGGTGTCGGAGTGGGCGAGCGCTTCCTCCTTCCTCCCCATTGACTCAACTTTGGGTTCCTCGGGCTCAACCCGGCTTGGCCCCGGCGGGCTCCGTCCAGCCGCTCGCGTTTGAATTCCGGAGCGACCGGATCGGGGGCCAGGCTCGGCCCCGTTTGTTGGCTGTCTTTGGCCTACCCCTCAAGCCGGGGCGGGGGGAAACCCCCGACCAACGCCTGCGAGAAGGGCAGCAGCAGCCTGAGAGCAGCCAACATCTCCCCTCCCCCTGCCTCCTCCCCCACGCCAGAGGTGAGGCTGGAAAGTGGCCAGGAAACCACCAGCTTCCCCCAGAGCCGCTTCTCCTGCCGCTCCCCGCTCGCCCCCCAAACTGGGCTCCGTTTCCTCATGGAGCACGTGGACACGGATTTTAGCGGCTGACGCTTCGAGCCAAACAAGAACATCGAGGTCGGTTCGGCCTGGCCTCGAAAGTCTGGCGAGGCAGATTGCGACTGATGATAATAAAAAAGGAGTGAGGGGGCGTGCGAGGGGGGAGGGAGAGCGAGACGCCTCCTTCTCTGGGAGGGGGAGACCGCGGCGCCAATGAAAAGTAGTCGCTTACTAGGGGAGTGGGGTGGTGGGGGTGTGTGTATGGGGGGGAACTTTTCCTGTTGACTGTTGGAAGCGAATTGAGCAATTATCTAGTTTACCTTCTCCTCTTGGAAGTTAACGATTGGCGAGATCTTGGCTGCGTTATTGACACAACACTTTCTATTGATAGAAATCAGCGGCGATTGTCCTTAAGTCACTGGTGCGCCAAAGTCAACTGTGATGGGCTGGCGTGAGTCCACCGGACCGGGAAGGCTGGTTCCGCCGGCGGAGGCTGTGAGGATGCTGGCGGCGGCGACGGGGCTGGTCTCCCTCCTTGCAGAGCAGTGACCAGGAAAAGGGGGAGAGTGGGGAGCGAGAGGGGGACAAAAAGAGGCGTCTACCAAAGCGGCTCAGCCCGGCGAACAAATGCAAGCCAGCCATGGACAATAGTAGCCACCACACGGCGACCAAAATCTTAGCAACTTCTCCAGCCAGGGAGAGCCTGTCCGCTCGAAGCAACATGATCACCACTTCCAAACCCCTGGCTTTCTCCATCGAGCGGATCATGGCCAGGACCCCGGAGCCCAAGGCCATTCCGGTGCCGCCCTTCCTCCAAGGATCCGCGCCCAAAGGAGACCCCAAACACCCCCTGCACCTCAACTCCTCCATCCCCTGCATGATCCCCTTTGTCCCGGTGGCGTACGACCCCCTCCCCAAAGCGGGGGTGGCCGGCTCGGAAGCCAGGAAGGCTCACTCGGACTCCTCCGCCTCCCCCTTCAGCTGCGGCGAGCTCTTGAACTGTGCCCTGAGTCTGAAAGGCGATTTCCCCCGCGACGCCCTGCCCCTGCAGCAGTACAAACTGGTGAGACCGCGCGTGGTCAATCACTCCTCTTTCCACGCCATGGGAGCGCTGTGCTACTTCAACCGCGGCGACGGCCCCTGTCACCCGTCCTCCAGCGTCAACATCCACCCGGTGGCTTCCTATTTCCTCAGCTCGCCCTTGCATCCGCAGCCCAAGGCGTACCTGGCGGAGAGAAACAAACTGGTGCTCCCGGCCGCGGACAAGTACCCTTCCGGGGTGGCCTTCAAAGACTTATCGCAGGCCCAGCTCCAGCATTACATGAAAGAAAGTGCGCAGATCCTGTCGGAAAAAATCGCGTTCAAGAGCTCGGAGTTCAGTCGCAGCTCGCCCAGCAGCAAGCCCAAAGTTTTCACGTGTGAAGTTTGTGGAAAGGCAAGTAACTAACTTCCTTGGCGTGCGTAAAGTTTCGATCCATTAGTCCGCTCCCGCTTTAGAACTACCCTCCCCCCCACCGTTGCTTTATGGGCCTAATTGTTGTTGTTTTTTTCTGATTTAACTTTCCAGGTATTTAATGCACATTATAATTTAACTCGCCACATGCCAGTCCACACAGGAGCCAGACCCTTTGTTTGCAAAGTTTGTGGCAAGGGCTTCAGACAAGCAAGCACTCTGTGCCGGCACAAGATCATACACACGCAGGTGAATCTCTCTCTTGCCTACTGCACGGCGTATTTTCACCTGCTTTTGCAGATCCGAGCCGATAAAAAATCTGTTAAAACGGGATCATTTGGTCGGGGGCGCTGGTTTTTGTTTTCTTTCGTTTTTCAAACAGACTTGGCGTCTGGAAAGCACTTTGCCATGCACTCACTTCAGTATTTGCTTTTGTTTCCTTCTAGGAAAAGCCTCACAAGTGTAACCAATGCGGCAAAGCGTTTAACCGAAGTTCCACTTTAAACACACACACGCGAATCCATGCCGGCTACAAACCTTTTGTCTGTGAATTTTGTGGCAAAGGATTTCATCAAAAAGGTACAAGTCTCAAACCGCTACTTGTTACTCTCTTCCGTATCCCACCCCTAGTAAACAGTCAAATCGATTTGCAGGCGGGCTTGCTTTATTATTTATCCACGATTATTTTATTGTATTTAGTTTAAACCCAGTTTTAACCTGGAGCGCGATGTTTTATACTGAATCCTCGGTATCTGAGGTGTCCGATTTACGCTCGTAGAGTGAAAAAAGAGAACTTCCGTTTCGATTTCACACTGCAAGATACAATTTCGACCTACTTGAATTCCCCCACCCCAAATGCAATTTTTTACTGTTCATCTTTTTGCTCCGGTGTACGAATCTCTGTTTAATATTAATCTTGGAGTCTAGTAATCGTCATGCTACCGTGTAGATTTGTTTACAGGACGTGTTTTGTGAGGTTTATAAATCTGGTTTTATTCAGCGCGTTCCCGCTCGGTTCTACCGATCAGTTTCCTGACCGGCACGTTGTGGGTGGGTAGGTTGTGTTGTGTTTTTTGTTAAAACCGATCAGTTGACTTTTCCAGCTCGAGCCGGGCTTTGGGGACGGGGCAAAGCTCTTCTCCCTCGTGCAGCGGCCGTGACCCTTGACTTCTCTGTTCCCAGGTAATTACAAAAACCACAAGCTGACCCACAGCGGCGAGAAGCAGTTCAAGTGCAATATCTGCAACAAGGCTTTTCACCAGGTGTACAACCTGACCTTCCACATGCACACCCACAACGACAAGAAGCCCTTCACCTGCCCCACCTGCGGCAAGGGCTTCTGCAGGAACTTTGATCTCAAGAAGCACGTCCGCAAGCTGCACGACAGCGCCCTGGGACTGCCGCGAGCCCCTGCCGAGCCGGGGCCGGACCCGGCGCTGCAGCTGCCGCACCGCCCGTGAGGGACCTGCCAGCCCGGAGCTCCGCCGGCCCTGCCAGCGGGGAAAGCGACCCGGAGCCCCGCCGTGGCAACCACCCGTCTGCTTCTTTGCATGCACCTGTTAAGCGGTTTTGTGTATTACGTTCTATGGGGCCACTAACATTGACGGGCTGCTCGTTTCCTTCTTTTTGTTGTCGTTGGTTGGGGTTTTTTTTCTCTCTTTCAAGACTCTATTTTTTTTAACATCTCAGGGTTAGAGATGGTTAAAAAAAAAAGCCAATTTCTGCTGTATTTATTGGGATCTGTATTATCCGAGCCGGGAATGCTGCACCACTGAATTATTTCGATGTGTGTGTATCTGTGTGTTGGTTCTGCCCTGTCTCCGATGCCTGCCGGTTGTCTCTTCTTGCTAGTTCCCCTCCTTCGCCCCCTCCCTGAATATCGTATCTCTGTGGCCAGAGCTGGTTCACTATGTACGGATTTGAATTTCGGCTTGATTCTTGCACGTGGAAAAAAAATGAATTCGTTGACCTGGTGGAAATAAATACTTGGAGCGTGGTGACTGAATCATGAAGGGCGTATTAGCTATTTAAATTATTCAGCTGCCACACCAATGATCCTATTAAAGAGCTGTGATCCCACCAGACCGATTCCTAATGTATTGATAACGAAAGACCGGGGGCGGATGATAGGCAATGCCAACATAGAGGGGTGTGTGTGTGTGTGTATTTATGTTTAATCAATAAGGGAAGATGGATGGAAATCACAACTGTGGCTGATGCCAGGTCCTTGAAATGCTCCAAGTGTTAATCAGCGGCTCTGCTGTGAGCTTAGGCTCTGGTGTTTTCTAACTGCAAACCGCTCCTGCTTTCTTGCCAAAACACTGAAACAACTGCTAAAGACTTTAATTAAGAGGGGGTAATTAGCTCGGCTTTATCAAAGCCGGGTTGTTATACTATTAGCTGCTCAGTAGAAGCTGCCAATCCAGCCTTAAAAACTAAGCGCGCTCCTACCGGTGGTTGCCTGGAAGGGAAGCGGGGCGGAGGAATGGGGGAGCCCGGACAGGGGATCTTACTTGATGTCTTTAGTTTAAATCTCTCCTGCGGCAAAACAACATTCACCTGCCCCCGGTCCGGCGCTGTCCCCGGCCAGTAGTAAAAGCAGCTTCTTTTGCTACTGTTGTTTATTCGCCTCCTCCCCAAAAGCTCAATGAGGCCGGTGGGAGCCGCAGTTGCTGGGCCGCGCCGGTCCCCCTCTCCCGGAGAGGGGGCGATCGCGGTTCTCCGGAGCTCCTTGGGCGTGAAATAGACAAACTCGCCGGGAACGTCTTTTCCAGATGCCGGGCCAGGGCAGCCAGGCGGAGGCGGGCGGATCCGAGGAGAGGCGCCGGCTGCGGACCAGCCTCACCTGCCCTCAGCCGCTTCTTCGCCCCCGGCGTGGCGCGTTTCAGAGCCGTTGTCCGCCTTTGAATTTCGGGCCCCGTTGTAGCTCGCACAGGCAGGGCTCGGAGCCGCCCCCTTCCCTCCGCCCCGCACCCGCAGCGGGCCGAGCGGAGGCGCCACCGGATGGGTTCAAGCCCGTCTGCGGCGCACGGCACCTCGGCAGGACCGTGTCTGACCCCCACGGCCGCGCGTGGGGAGACAAAGGAGCGGCCGGGCGGGAAGTCAATGGAGAGGAGCGGAGCAGCCCGGGATCCGCAGCGCTCTGGGAGACAGGGGGGAGACCGGAGAGCGTTGCCCGGGCACGGACAGACGGCACAGGCGCTAGGACTGCGGGGCCGCAGACCCCGGGGAGGAAAGCGAGGGATCGTGCGAAGGGAACAGACCCCGGACAGATGACCAGCTCCTGGAAAGTGACAGCGGCTCAGTCACGCCCGTCGTGGCCCGGCAGACCCTTGGCGTGTGGACGTGTCTCCCAGCGGCGTGGGACGTGGTGAGCAAATACCCGGACAATTCGGGGTGATGTCCCGAGCTTCGAGGACACAATGGCTCTGGGCGGTGTGTTGCCCGGGGACACGGATCTCCGCGTTGTGGCTGCGAAGGTCTCGGACGGATCACAGCGGGCGCCCTGCTCTTCCCCGGGTTTCCAGGATCTGGACTGGCACCCGGATCCCGGCTCTGTGCGGCGGAGGCGAGGCGAGTCGAGCTGGTTGTAGGGCCAGGCCTACTCGGTCAGATTAAATAGCCCTTCGGCATTTGTAAAACAGGAGCGGGCCCCTGCGGAACGGGCTGTTTGATGAGAGTCTGTGGAATGGGCATAAACTTTAAGCAGACGACGTTTGTCTAAATCTGGATTGGAAAGCGCTGTAAAAACGGAAGTCCTCGCCCTTCCACAACGGGAACTTAGTCAGTGGGGCCTTAAGATCAGAGTTTATTTGTAAAACAAACCCTGCGAGGTGCGAAACAACGCATCTGAAAGGGCAGCTAAGGTCGCTTGCAGGTTGTCTCTATTTTCTCCCCAAACTCCGATCCCATGAGATGCTTGAACATTACATGGCGCCCCGAAGGGAATGGGTGTGAGACCACTAGCTATACAGGGGGATGGAGCAGTTGGATTCCCCCTCCCCTCCATCACACACCCTTCCCCTCCCAGGGTGGGCTGGCGGAAATGGAGAGAAAGGAGACTGTTTACCTGGGGCAGAGTGCTGGTGGTTTTGCAAGTCAGACCGAAAAGAGAGACTGAAATAAGAGCTACAGGTGGATTTCGTTTGCCCCAACATGTGTTAAATTGTAGCGCACCAGGAAAGAGGCAGACCCCAGTGTATTTCCCCTCTGTGCAATTTGTATCGCATGGCCGGGTTAGAATGGCTGAGCCAAGGATTCTGAGGAGATTAGGGGGGCGGGGAGAGTATTTGGGGTTTATCCCAACTCCCCTTCTAACCAAGAGCTGCCACACAGCCCAGGAAAGACGTGGGAGTCAGGCCTGTAGTGTGTCTGGGGGCGCGGGGGGTGGGGTGGGTGGGGAAGGGTTGGGTTCAGCACCCTCTGTCTGGATTTCTGGTCTTTGCAGGTGAGCTTCACTGGCCACACATTCTTCCTTTGCCAAATGTCTCAATCCAGGTGGAACCACACCTAGAGTGACCAGTCAGCAGATGTGAAAGATCAGGATGGGGTGGGGGTAATGGGTGTCTATATAAGAAAAAGACCCAAAAAATCAGGACTGTCCCTATAAAATCAGGACATCTGGTCACCGTACCACAGGGCCATAGTGGCCAAGGGGGAGTTCTCAGCTGTATTGGCCCTGGGACTGCCCTGTGCATCCTGGCTTCCCTCCATTGCTCAAGAGCGGGTTTGCTCCCTCGCCACACTCCCCTCTCCTGGCGTCACCGCTCCTCTCTTGTCTCTCAAGCCAGTTTTAGGCAACGCTTCTGTCAATGGAAACCATCGGGAGTTCGGTCCGGATCAGAGCCGGTTCCGCTGCGTGCGAGGCGGGAAGGGGGAGATCAGATGTCATCAGCGAGGAGCAGCGTCCGGCGTTCACACCTGTTGTTCTTCATCGGCCGTGTGGGGCGCGCCTGACGCCCCCTTATAGAGTCGTCTCCTCTGGAGACCCCAAGAAAAGAGAGAAAATCAGTACACCGGAGGCCCAGGGCGCTGCTGAGGTCACAGTCCCTCTTGCGCAGCACACGGTGGCAGTCAGGCACAGTTCTTCCTCTGTGGAGGAGCCTGGGGAAAGGAGCGTTTCAATCAGCATCAGGACTGAAGTGCTGGAGCAGAGCTGGCGGGGGAAATCAGAGCAAAGGGCGACCTTAAACACCCATTAGTGTGGCTGGGTTTCACCCACAGGGGCGCTGGCCCTTGTTCACTGTTCTCCTAGATTCCCAAACCCTCCCCTAAGCCAGCGGTCCTCAATCTTTTTCAGCCGCGGCCCCGCTCCCGGCCCCCGAGGTATGTCCCCGAAGTGAAAGCTTTCACTTTCTGCAGCGGCATTTCGGCTGTACCAAAATAGACCGCTGCCCAATTCGGGGGTCTCCCCCGCGGGATCGGCGGTGGCGCCAGAGTCTCGTGCACCCCCCTGGAGTGCACGCACCCCACTTTGATGACCACTGCCCTAAGCATTCGGGACTAGACCAGGAAAAGGAGCAAAACCACAGTGGATGGGTTCATCTCCTGAGCATTTGTAGTCCTATGAGTCTTGAATCTGACCTCTTGTAAGTTTCCTGTGTGCTATGAACGACCAGAATGGCAAAAGGGGAAGCCCCTCCTGCCCAGTTTCAAGGGCACTACAATGGCGCTTCAGTGTGGACATTATGGGTGAGGTTCTCCTGTCCGTGTATCAAATCCAGTTCCCCAGAGGGAGTAACTAGGTCCACAATAACTCTTCTCTGGACCTAGCACTGTCTACACATCCCTGAGCAACACACCTGGGCGGTGCTAAAATTTTAGTATAGGCCTGGCCTCTGTGTTACCACACGGTAGTGAAATACCATGGTCCAAAGCAGAACAAGCAAATGCAAAAGAACCACAAACCCCTTTCGTTCAAAAGGAAACTGGAGGAGCTGAACCTCAACAAGCTGTTTGGAAGTAGCCAATGCCTGATAGCCCAGGTGCATGTGCAGTGATCACCTCTCAGAACATTTCCAGGATTCATCAGGTTGCCCCCGTGAATCATTTAGAGTTCAGCAGGGACAATGTGAGCAGCTGAGATGTGTGAGGGTGGGGATGCCCATCACGTTCTTAGCTGCTGTGCACATCAGGGCTACCTAGGCCTGGGCGGTCCAGCAAACTAGGAATGAAGCCCCCACTTGACTGAACTAGATTGAAATGAAAGATTTAGCACATTTGTTTCCCTGGCTTATATTAGCACATGATACCAATGATCTTGGTAGTAAAATTTTAAAATGCCCATTGACTGGACTGCCCCAAAGTCATTAACAAGACCAGGTGGATGAGGTGACGTTTTATTGGACTGACTTTTGTTGGTGAGAGAGAGGAGCTTTGGAGCTCCAACAGAGTTCTTTTTCTTCAGGTCTGGGGAAGGTTTCCTGAAGAAGGGCTCCAAAGCTCGTCTCTCTCTCCCCAATAAAAGTTGATCCAATATAAGATATTAGCTCACCCACTCTGTCTCTCTAATATCCTGGGACCAACATGTCTACAGCTACACTGCGTCCACCAAAGTCACCAGTACAGTGTCCTTTCCTTATCACTGGCACACTGGGGTGCAGAACAGTATCCCAATGACGTGACGTGAATGCAAATCTGTGGAGAATCTGTTACCACCTGAGGATGAATTTAAACAATGCCTGTGCTGTAAATCTTTTCTCACCACCCTGTGATATGGGGAAAGAAGAGACAGGAAGCCGATAAGAAAATAAGAAAGGTCCTACTACTGGGTCAGACCAAAGGTCCATCTAGCTCAATATCCAGTCCAACAGTGGCCAGTGCCAGGGGTCCCAGAGGAAATAAACAGAACAGGTAACCATCAAATGATCCATCCACTGTTGCTCATTCCCAACTTCTGGCAAACAGAGGCTGGGGACACTTTTCCTGCTAGACCTATCCTCCATGAACTTATCTAGTTCTTTTTTGAACCCGCTTATGATCTTGGCCTTCACAGCATTCTCTGGCAAGGAGTTCCACAGGTTGGCTGTGCATTGTGTGAAGAAATACTTCCTTTTATTTGTTTTAAACCTGCTGCCTATTAATTTCATTTGGTGACCCCTAGCTCTTGTATTACGAGGAGTAATAAACAGCACTTCCTTATCTATTTTCTCTACACCAATCATGGTTTGATAGACCTCAATCATATCTCCCCTTAGTGGTCTCTTTTCCAAGCTGAAAAGTCCTGGTCTTATTAATCTCTCCTCATATGGCAGCCATTCCATACCCCTCATCATTTTTGTTGCCCATTTCTGAATCTTTTCCAATTCCAATATATCATATAGTTACTGGGATAACACTACTGAAAAGGAAATCACTCTCCTCCCTCTCCAAGGGCCACCAAGCAGTTATGGGATTACTGCATCACTGCCAATGCTCTGCTCATTCTGCCAGGCAAAGGGTCCAGCCCCCTTTCACCAATGTAGCTCTCAGGCAGGCTTTATCTATTGGATACTCAAAGTTGTATTTAAAAAAAATGATCACTAGGAAAGATATCAACACACCGGACTGGTGCCTCAGAATGGGGCTTTCTGCAGAAGGAGCTGAAAAGTTATCAGTGCTGATACAGCTTCCGCAGGAGCAACATCGGTTCAGATATCCCCTTTGGTTTGCTATCAGAGTTGTATTTGTATAACGCCACTTGTGTAGCTATGTGGTGAAATCCCAGCCCTGTGATCAGGATTTCATCTATATGCTCTGGGCACCCTTGACATCACTGAAAATCACAGCCAAATTAATGCCCAGAAATTAAAATGAAGCAGTTTAATTCACCAAATTTCCCTGCCAGCAAAGCAAGCGACTCAGAAGCTGAAGTTTTCCTCCAATTCCTGCACTAATTCCTAATCTCTTACCATTCCTCCCTGATGCCTGTGTGAAAAAGCAAACTTTATGGTGTGGAAGCAAGTGAGCGAACAAGGGAGACCACATCGTGCCCAGAAGCTTTAAGGCAGCCTAAGCCCACATTATAGAAGAGCTGATCCATCTCTCTATCTACACAACTGTTTGTCACTCTATGGCACTCATATTCCCTCCATTATTGTAGTATCCCAGAGCTGCACATCTTTAATGTATTTATCCTCAGAACACTCTTGTGAGGTAGGGCAGTGCTATTATCCCCATTTTGCAGCTGGGGAACTGAGGCACAGAGATACTAAATGATTTAGGAACATGATACTGAAAAGGACCTCCTAGGTCATCACATCCAGCACCATGCTATGGCAGGCAACCTTATTGTATAATCCTACTAATAAATGTATCAAGCTCCATCTTACAAATAGTTTCATGTGCTCCCTCTTTGTGGCTATTGGAAATGTTCTCTAGACCCGCGCTCCTCTGATGGTTAGAAACCTTTTCTAGTTTTTGGCTTTAATTTGCCCCATATCACATAAGAATGGGCATACTGGACCAAACGATCTAGATCATACTCCGTCTTCTGACAGTGACCAATGCCAATTGTTTTTGAGGGAATCATAGAATCACAGGGCTGGAAGGGCCCTCGAGAGGTCACCTTGTCCAGTCCCTTGCACTTATGGCAGGACCAAGTATTAGGTAGCTCAGGGGTGGGCAAACTATGGCCCACAGGCTGGATCTGGCCCATCAGGGCTTTGGATCTGGCCTGTGGGATTGCCACCCCCATGGTGCTGTGGGCCCTGCGCTGCTGCTGGAAGAGGCTGGCACCATGTCCCTGCAGCCCCTCGGGGATTGGGGGAAAGAGGACTCCATGTGCTGCCCTCGCCTCAAGGCACTGCCCCCCGCAGCTCCCATTGGTCGGGAACAGGGAACCATGGACAATGGGAGCTTCAGGGAGGTACCTGCAGGGGAGGGCAGAGTGTGGAGCCCTCTGCCCCCCCCACGCCAACCGGGGGCTGCAAGGACGTGGTGCTGGCCGCTTTTGGGATTGGCACGGCGTGGGCCAGGGCAGGCAGGGAGCCTGTCTTAGCCCTGCTGTGCGCTGCTGCCACCCCAGAGCTGCCCCAGGTAAGTGGCGCTGGGATGGAGCCCACATCCCGAATCCCTCCTGCACCCTAATCCACTGCAATACCCCTCCCACACCCCGCCTGCACCTCAACCCCCTGCCCTGAGCCCCCTGACACACCTCTCCTGTATGCTGCACCCCAACCCCCTGCCGTGACCCCTCTCCCACACCTCGCACCCTTCCTGCACCCCAGCTCCCTTCCCTGAGCTCCTTCTTGCACACTACACCCCCTCCCACCCACACTCTCTCTCCTGCACCTCAACCCTCTGTTCCAGCCCTATATTCATGGTCCTGAACGCAATTTCCCCACCCAGATGTGGCCCTCTGGCCAAAAAGGTTGCCTGCCCGGATTTATATAGTGGCTGTGACGGTGCTTTTCCTGGTGAGACCCCACTGAGAGTGCCAAGTCAGGACAAATTGCTTCCAATAAGGCAATTAGGGCCCAAAGCTGGGGTTTCTCCACCTCGAAGGCAAACCAAACCAGCCAAACAGAAAAGACTTTGGTTTCACCCCACTGGCTAGCCACAAGTCACACAAGCAATTCCCTCAGACACTCCAGCTTCCCAGTATCACCACCAGCAGCCACCTGTCCTGGGGACAAATGGTTATGAAAACCAATACCCCAAATAAAAGAAAATGGTTCTCCCCAATTCCAAACAATCAGGCCCCAGACCCCGGTTAATATACAAATCAGATCTTACCCACAAATCACGCTGTTGCCAATCCTTTAGAATCTAAAATCTAAAGATTTATTCATAAAAGGAATAAGAGACAGGTGAGGGTTAGAAATGGTTAAATGAAATCAATTACATGCAGTAATGGCACAGTTCTTGGTTTAGGCTTGCATCAGTGGTAGAATAAACTGCAGGTTCAAATCAAAGTCTCTGGAATACATCCACAACATGGATTGGTCATTCAGTCCTTTGTTCCAAGCTTCTGTGTGTAGCAAAGTCCCATCCAGAGGCAGGAGCAAGACTAAAGACTGGAAACTGAAGACAAAATGGAGGGGTCTGTCCCAGGTTTATATAGACTCTTCTTGTGGGTGGAGACTCTCTCCTCCTTCCTATTCAGAGTCCAGTTTAAAATGGAGTTTCAGAGTCACATGGTCCAGTCACATGACTCTCTAAGATTCAGTGCCTGACCAGCCAGGCCACATTCCTGGGGAAGCTCGGGTGTGGATGGGTGTCTACAAAGTTCATTGTTAGCTTGATTGGTTCTTGATTGGGCATTTACTGAGAACAGTTTTTCCTCAGACATCTGGCCAGTTGCTTTCCAAAGTCGATTTACAATTGACCAAGCACATAGCCAGTATTCATAACTTTAACTACAAAAATGATACACGCATACCAATAGCATAATCATAATCAGCAAACCATAGCCTGGTCGTAGACACCTTATATGACCCCTTTACACAAGATTTGGGACCCTTACATGATCTAGCTTGCACCAACGATCTATATGACCCCAAATTATTTCAGTAATGTGACAGTGGCATTATGATACTTTTTGTTTTATTTATATCCCTTTTCTAATGGTTCCTAATGTTCTTCTAGATTTTTTGACTGCCACTTCACATTGGGAGGGTGTTTTCAGAGAACTTTATGCAATAACACTAGATCTCTTTCTTGAGTGATAACAGCTAATTTAGATCTCCATCATTTTGTGTATGTAGCTGGGATTGTTTCTTCCAGTGTGCATTGCTGTGCACATATCATCACTGAATTTCATCTGCCGTTTTGTTGCCCAGCCACCCAGTTTAGCAAGATCTCTTTGTAACACTTCACAGTTAGCTTTGGTTTTAACTATCTTGAGTAATTTTGTGTTATCAGCAAATTTTTCCACATCACTGTTCACTCCCTTTTCCAACTCACTTATGAATATGTTGCACAGCACAGGTCCCCATATAAATCCTTTGACTTCTTTCCCCTCCCACCCCCATCCCTACAATTTAGTTCTCTCCAGTGTAAAAACTGACCATTTATGCCTATCCTTTGTTTTTTCTCTTTTAACCAGTTATTGATTCATGAGAGGACCTTCCCATGATTTCTTCTTTTGCTTATGAGCCTTTGGTGAGAGACTTTGTTAAAGGCATTCTGAAAGTCCAAATACACTATATCTACTGGGTCATCCTTGTCCACATGCTTGTTAACACTCTACAAATTCTAATAGATTGGTGAGGCATGATTTCTCTCTCAAAAAAACCTCTTACCTCTTGCCCAACAAATTGTATTAATATACATGCCCGATAATTCTGTTCTTTACTATAATTTCAACCTATTTACCTGGTATTGAGGTTAGGGTGACTGGCCTGTAATTGCCAGGATCGCCACTGGAGCATTTTCTAAAAAATAGGCATTACGTTAGCTAGCCTCAAGCCATCTGGTACAAAGGCTGGTTTAAGCTGTAGGCTATATACCACAGTTAGTAGTTCTGCAATTTCAATTTGAGGTCTTTCATAACTCTTGGGTGAATATATCTAGTCATCGTGACTTATTACACTTCAATTTATCAATTTGTTCCAAAACTTCCTCTATTGACACTTCAATCTGGAAAGGGGTATGCAGCCTAAAAAATTTGAAAACCCATGCTCCACAGTGAAGACAGATGCAAAGAATTCATATAGCTTCTCTGCAATGGCCTTGTGCTCCTTTAGTCTTGATTGTCCAGTGTCCCCACTGACTGTTTGGCAGGCTTTCTGCTTTTGTTCTGCTTAAAAAAATTGCTGCTGGTTTTTGTGTCTTTAGCTAGTTGCTCTTCAGATTCTTTCTCAGCCTGCCTTATACTTTTACACTTGCCTTGCCAGAGTTTATGCTCCTTTCTATTTTCCTCACTAGATTTGACTTTCAATTTCTAAACAGTGCCTTTTTGCCTCTAATCACCTCTTTTATTCTGTTGTTGAGCCATGGTGGCATTTATTTTTGTTTCTCTTCCTGAATTTTTTTTATGGGGGGATATACATTTAGTTTGTGCTTTTTTATGATTTTAAATAGTCTCCATATTTGGAAGCATTTCACGTTTGTGACTGGTCCTTTTAATTTCTCTTTAACTAGTGTCCTCATTTTTGTGTCGTTCCACTTTTTGAAATTAAATGCTACTGTAATGGGTTTTTTTGGGCATTTTTCCCGCTACCAGAATGTTAAATTTAATTATAGAATGTTTGCTATTACCAGTTGGTTCAGCTAGCTTCATGGCTTGAACAAGGTTCTGTGCTTGACTAAGAATTGCCTCTCCAATTGTGAGTTCTAGGATAAGCTGCTCCATTTCCACCTGGTGGGAGAGGAGAAACCCATGTCTGTATTTATGGACCAGCATAGCTGGAATAGTGCAGGCATCTTAGAGGAATACAGGGTGACACAGTAGCTTTGCTGTCCAAAGATCAGCTCCACTGAGTGCAGAGACTGGAGTCTGTAAGATGTGACTTCATATTCATATAATTTATTATTATTATTTATGCCATGCATTCATATAGTGGGCCTCATTGGCTTAGACTATCTGCAAAAACACTTCCCAAGAATAAGAGGCAGAACTCAACGTGGGCTCTGGGGATACATCTACACAGCACATTAAAGCTGGGCTCTGACTTAAATTCAAGCCCCCGTTCTGTTCACACAGAAATCAGCCTGACTCAGACCAGCAACCCCCACTGGACTTGGGTCCATAGAAACTGCTCTGACCTTAGGTGGGTCAGACCCGAAGTCCTGCTGTGATGTGGGTCAAAGCCAGGCATTTTTGCATTATAGATGAAGCTCAAGCCCAAGTCACTAACTAGACTCAGGTCTGGAGAGGCTGCCAACTCTATCCCCAAACCCCTTGGGGCTGTGCTTCCTGGTATTTCCATCCCAATAACTCCCACTCACTTCCCAGAAAACAGAAGCAACCTCCTGGTTCAACTGCAGCCCGCTCAACATTTAACTCTTTATTTCCACATGGACTGCTTAACCAGAAACACAGTCAATCCTCGTATATTAACCATGGCCAGCACTAAGGAGAAATCCTACATCAAATGCCCTGCTAGTTGGCCAGAGAAACCTCCTGATTCTGGAAAACCACTAGTGTGAGGTGAGGAAGACGTTCGGCTTTGGCAAGAGCACAAGAAATGATTGTATCTACAAAGCTATAACTGAAAAGCTGATAACACTGGGAATTGATTAAAGAGCAGAACAATACAGACAGTGAATCAAGCAGCGGAAGACAGACTACTGCAAAGTCAAGGATGCTGATGGAACCTCTGGGAATTCCCCATCTTCTTGCCCCTTCTATGAGGGATTTCACCAGGTACTGGGAGCTGTAGTGAGCACTGAGCTAATGCATGGTATCTGCTAAGTGGGGATGTAACCCTTATAATTCTCCAATCACAGGCAGCTCCAGAGAACAACCAGCCATCAGACGAGGGACCAGAAGTGACCCTGGTACTGATAACTAAACCGCTATGTTGCCAAAGCAGCTATAGCACGTCCTGTAGCCGTACCCAGAGATGCTGTTTATGGAGAGCTCAGGGGAGCAGTTGGCAGAACTGGTATCAGAGCAAGTGCCAGAGATTGTAAGGTTAGCTACTATGTTTGTTATTATTAATGGATGGGGGGTTTCTGGCTTATGGCTCTACTAAGTTGTTAATACAAGCTGGAGTTTTAGTGTACTTCTTTTCAGGGCAGAACTCACATCATTCCCTCACACCTTCTCCCTTCCCCCCAGCTCTGTGTGGGATTCAGACTGGACACAGTTAAAAGAAGCAAGTGGTTAAACAAGCAGTTATTCTGACATTTACTCATTGATTGTTCTGAGTTGGAGCTTCACAATTCATAGCCTCCTGTACCCCTCCGATGCAATACAGCACACCTCATAAATCAGTCAAATATGCACTATCCCAGACCCTTAGCACTGTTCCAGACTGCCTGTGAACTGAGTCCCCCCAAAATCTGGCTGTTATCAATCCAAACAAATCCAGAGTATGCATTTGGTCCATATATGGCTTTAATAAATGAGTCCAAATTACAGAGGCAGGTGGCAGACTGTCTGTGCTAAAAATCAGTTGGGTCTGTGCATGGATGTTGGATGCTTGTAAACAGGCTGTACTATGGCTCTATGCTAAACCAGCATCGTATTGAGTTTACCATGAATTTTCACCCATTGCTGGCTGGTTATGAACAGGTCATGGAACAGGAACTCTGGACGGTCAGTTACGTTGTAGGGCAGGAAATAGTTATTAGGGCTGCCTCTGTAACTCACAAGCCCCCTGCATTCAGAAATGTGCTGGTTGGTTACTAGGCCCCTAAATATCTCCTTAGCACACACTGATGGCCGTCCTCTGCTGGCCTGGAACAGAAGTTCAGGTTTGCCCTCTGGGACTACCAGAATATCAGAGCTTGCCCAGCCTGAAAGGATTGAAAAAACATAGCTAGTGACTAAATTATTCACAGGTCTCCTCTCCCACTGGAAAAAAAATGACGGGAACGTAAAAAAGCATTTCAATTGAATGTGTGTGGGTAGCTTACCATGGTGTGTGATGGCTTCAGTACTGCTCCAAAGAATGTCTGAAGTGACCACTGGTTTTTGAGTGAATAAAATGTAGTCCTCTGATTAAAAAAATTCTCCTCTTCTGACCTTGAATTAAAGCAGTGCCTTTGTTAGGGTGGAAAATGTATTTTTTTTTATCATGGTCAGACAATAATGTGCTCTTTCTTTTTCCCTCCAAGGCCTTTCACTTCTTCAGGGAAAATACTGGGGAAGCGGACCCACCTACCATGCGCAAAGAGAAAGTGACTCCAAGATGAGCTGATGGGGGTGATCTTAGATAAAACAAATCAGCAGACAGAGGTTCAGGTGGATCACATGGATTATCAAAAGAATCAAAATGAAAGAAGAGTGGAAAGAGAGTCAGAGGTTGCACAGTACGAGAAGAAATTGGTGGACAGATTCAAGGAGCATGATTGCAGGCTGAGGGAGGAGGACAGAGTGCAACAGAAAGAACTGTTTGAGCAACTGCTCGTGCTCATGGCTACCAGACTGCAGACTCCATTAACACCTGCAGTGCCTGCTCTAGCACCATGCCCCGAGTCTCCTCTATGCTATCGAGTCCTTCAGACCCTGCACACTTTGGACAATTCCGGTGGTGCCTGGACTGTGTCACAGGCACTGATATGTCACAGGCACATGGAATGGACAAATGTACCCTGTGCGTTCATCTATTCCAGGCCTACACCTGCAAAACACACCAGAAAGGTCAAGGAGAACAGAGGGACGAGGACACTCAGGGAATAGCAGAACATGTTGTTTGGGAACAAGCATCTTTCACTATTTTGGCACTGTTTGTTTCTTGTGTTAGCTGTTTTGATGGTTGGGATCCATGTTGATGGCTCCAGCTTCAGAAAATGGCTTTGCTGGTTGTGTGGGCAGGCTAAAACCACCTAACACACTTCCGAACAACTCCCGTCTGGACAGACAAGTTCTCTCACAAGAAACCAAGCCCTAGAGGGGCATCAGCTGGCAAGGATGCTAGGAACCCTGGGATATGATGATATAGTCACTCAGAAGCTGAAGTTCCATGTAGTGCAGTATGGACTCACCAGCATGCTTGTGAGGCCAGGATTGTGAGATTGTGAGCACAGGATTGAAAACACCAAGACTTGGGCTTAGTGTGTGGTGTATAGACAGAGCCTATAACATCACAGCATTACAGGTCAGAGGGAGGGAAACCTTGCCAAAAGGCTGGGTGCTAGAATGCTGAAATTGGCAGTCTGCTAAAAGCTTGGACAAAGTGATGCGTCTTACAGTACTTCCTGAATGTGACCAGGCTTAGGCTTACATGTATTTCTGATGGGAACAAATTTCACTGGTAAGGTCTTGCCATCAGGAGTCTTGCCTGCCCTGGCTCCCTCATGCTTTGTGACACTTAATTTATTCCTTCTGGATGAATAGAACTGTTGAGGTGGGTTAGAGTAGAAGAGGCTGTCTAAGAGGTGGCTGGGCCATAAGTCTGCTAGAGATTTATAAATGGTAGGCTATAGTTTGCTTTTCCTCTGTAAAAAGCCTACAGCCAATGCAGAGCCAAGGGCTACATCTTCACTGAGTAAAGAGGTATGTTTTGCCATGAGATAACTAATGTGCATTAGCTATCTGGCTGTAAAGTCATAGTGGAAAGTGGAGACTAGGCACCTAAGTTTTATGATGAGGAAAACTAGGTGAAGTCCACCAAGCTGGGGGAGGGGATATCATACTGGATTTACTGTGGCATAAATACTACAAGCATCTTGTCCCCATTTAAGATTTTACAGTGAGATAATAAATAGACCCTCATATCAGTGAAGACAAAGCTTAGGTGTAATATGATCTGGCCAGTCTGTCCTGCTCAGAGTGTGACCAGCCTGCTTGGCCTTACCTGAAGCTTCTGCAATGTTAGTTTCAGAGTGTGTTGTCTAGCTTAGTGATGAAAGGAGCTATGATCCCAGTGAAATCTGCACATGAGAGGACAGTACATAATTTCTTAGTCACCCAACACATAAAATTGTTACTGGAGCAATAACATTAGTAGACGTTTTAGACTGTGAACTTTGACAATGGGTAGACAGACGTCTGTGGCTGAAGGAACAGTCATCTCTGCTGGTTCATCAGAATCCTCTTCACCGGCAATTAGCATCCTCTCCATCTTATTCATATTGAGTTTGACATTCTGAAAGCAGCTGGGTCTGAAGGAATAGAGATGTAGAGCACCATATCAGGACATTCATCAACAGACTCATAGATTCCAAATTGTGATGCATCTTTCTTTCTCTGTCCATTTCACCAATGTTAGTCAGGCACAGAGGCAGAATTTTCTGGCAAATCTGTTGGGTAGGTGGCTTCCATGGTTTTCATCTTCCTTTGTATGGAAACATTGTATGCTAGCTGAGAACACAGTCAATTTCCAGTTGAATTGCCTCCTAGTCCTATAAGCATATTTCAGCAAATTTCTGGTGTAGCAGAAACTCCATCTGGGTCTTGAGGTTCAACAGCCGTGCAAACCTTCCTAGCTCACCAAATCCCTCTGTTCAGCATTATGTAAAGGGATGACCAATAGCAGAAACAGCTCTCTGGCACAGATTGCTGGATTTTTTCCCACAGGACTGGAAATCCACCTCTCTTTTGCATCCTGGCACTTTAAAAACTGCTGTGTTCTCTACGTATTGGTAAGAAGAAGAAAGAAGAAGAAATTGCAAACTGATAACGTAGCTCACGGAAGGAACTGCCACATCCCACCCCTACCAACTATTGAAACTCTAAGAAAATTTATTTTTTTAAAAAAACAACAGCCCCTGCTCCTTCCTTGTGTGCTGCAAAAGTTGTCTGAGAACCAACGATATTCTAGCAGTCGCCATCCTGGAATGCTGAAAAGTATCAAAATTGTGGCCTTCTATAGCAGTTATAGTATGTGTGGGGTTTGCTCAGCTTCTTCCAAAGTCAATATATATATATATATAAGGTTACTCTTGTCTTTGAAGTTGCAGGACCTTCAGCTCCTGAGAAGGAAACCATTCCACCAGGAGAGTGAGAGAATCACTCCAGAGATAGCAGAGAAAGATGGAGAAGGACTCTGGAGGACCTGCTCATAGATATGGACCGGAGGAACCAGGAGCAGTTTGAGTTCTTCACGGTATGGAAGGATTGGGCTCTTTAGCAGGAAGAGACAATGATGAACTGGTTCATGACATAGGAGATATGCCTTAAAGGAGAGCATGCCCACAGGGAATGAGAGCAAGCACTAATGGAGAGGCCCATAGAATCATTGACTGAATGAGTTTGGGGTCTGCCTGCTGTCGTGGCACTGCACCTGTCCATGAACGATCTCCTCCAGCTGCTTCCCAGGGGGCTACTAAGGTGGCAAACCCAACCCCGGAGCAACTGGGAGGAGCCTGCAGGATTCCTGAGACTAGACCCTTGACCGCCATCTGAAATCCTTCACCAGTGGACCTCTCTGAGCAGCCAGGAGTGGAACAATCAGTGTGCTGTAGTCTCTGAATCCCACCAAAGGCCCGCTCCCCAACTCTGCACAGGAGACGTCCTCAGATGTTCCCCAGAATAATTTTCCACAATTGTTCCCCCTAGTCAGGGGGAGGGAATGGCAATGAGACAGAGTCAGAGACATTAACATTTGGCCATTGTTCACAGATTCAGTCCTGTTATGTTTTGTTGGTTTGCATTCCTTTTTAAAAAATAATTGTTCCCCAAAATATATTCAATATACTAATTTTAATAAATGTTACAGTTTCCTTGCCTTGTTTGTGGACCCTTCTTCCTGGGCATGAACAACATAAGATGTTTTCAAATTTGGGATTGGGCCCCATGACTCACAGCACCTGAAATTGAATGGATAGAATTGTCTGATGCCATGATACTGCAAATACTTTTCTCTCCATCCAACACTCACAATGATCACCCCCAGGTTAGGAAATATCAGAAGTCCTAATGAGACAGGGGAAGGATGGAAAAGCATTGTTATGTGCTTACAGGAAGCATTGGTCATTTTAAAAGCAGCAGAACTCGCAACACAGAATATGGGTAGATAAATGTCTTTATGGTTTGGTTCATATACAGATGCTTCCCAAGTTATGGAAATCTGAGTCACGTAATTTCGAGCTTATGGAAAAAATTCCGTAAGATAGAAATACCAGTTTTTTGGTTGTTTTTCTTTGCATAATGGTCGGAGATATGTGTCCATCTTATGCAAAATCCGAGTTATGCAAGGCATTCCTGAAAGGAACGCTTGCATAACTTGGGGAGGTTCTGTACAGAGCAACAAAACACAATTAAAGTAACAGTACAGAGATCTTGGGAAGCAGGCCAGTCCTAGAACCTGAAGCAAATACTCACCGGCAACTACTCACCACACCACAGAAACACTAACACAGGACCAATCCCTGTAACAAATCCTGTTCATAGAATCATAGAATATCAGGGTTGGAAGGGACCTCAGGAGGTCATCTAGTCCAACTCCCTGCTTAAAGCAGGACTAACCCCAACTAAATCATCCCAGCCAGGGCTTTGTCAAGCCTGACCTTAAAAACCTCTAAGGAAGGAGATTCTACCACCTCCCTAGGTAACCCATTCCAGTGCGTCACCACCCTCCTAGTGAAAAAGGTTTTCCTAATATCCAACCTAAACCTTCCCCACTGCAAGTTGAGACCATTACTGTTGCCTACTCTGTCCTCAGATCTACTCTGGTGACACCATCATTGGACCCAATCACATCAGCCACAATATCAGGGGCTCATCCTTCTGCACCGCTACCAATGTGATATATGCCATTATGTACCAGCAATGCCCCACTGCCATGTACACTGGGAAAACCATAAAGTCTCTCCATAAAATAATAAATAGATACAAAGCAGACACAGGAATGGTAACATACACACGCCAGTAGGATAACACTTTAATCTCCATGGACATTCAATAACAGATTTAAAAGTAGCCATTCTGCAACAAAAACTTCAAAGAGAAACTGCACAGCTACAATTCATTTGAAAATTTAACACCATTAATTTGGGTCTGAATAGGGAATTGGTGGCTGGCTCAAAAGCAATTTTCCCTCCCATGGTATTGACACCTCATCATCAGTTATTGGGAGTGGACCACATTCACCCTGATTGAATTGGCCTTGTCATCACTGGTTCTCCACTTGTAAGGTAACTCCTGTCTCTTCATGTGCCAGTATATTTATGCTTGTATCTTTAATTTTCACGCCATGCATCTGAAGAAGTGAGTTTTTTACCCACAAAAGTTTATGCTCAAATAAATGTTAGTTTTTAAGGTGCCACGAGACTGCTTGTTGTTTATACAGACACCTGCCACTATCCAGTGATTAAACTGACCCTCCTTTCCCCAACTTCCAAATCTTGACCGGTTTCAACCTTGGGGTTAGTGTTCCAGAACAGCTGCTACATGCAGTTAGCACTACCAACAATGAACACTGAAAAAACAAATGGGCAAACCTCTTTCCCACCAAACTATATGTCGATGAGCCTGTTAAGAGCAACCAAGGGCTCCTGATAACAGAGGTTTGTAAACAAATGTGAACATTAATGAAAAAAACATTGCATAATGACCTCTTTAAAACTAGGACCCCACCCTCCATCGAATAAACCCAGCCCTTAAGGTGTTAACCCAGTGGAAACACCTTGTTATAATTGTTTGCAGTGGGTGAATAGTCACAGGAATGAATAGCTGGTACTGTCACCTACAGGGGAACAAAACCCTCAGGAAGCTCATTAGCTCTGCAAGTGTTTCTTTTTAGCAACTGGCTCAGGATGTGAAGATGTCCCTCAGCATAAACAGAGATGACGCTGTGCAGTCCCTCCCTTCGGTTCCAAGAAGTGTACACATTTGGCATCCCTGTTTTTGCTCACTGTGAATCAAGACCAGTGTGCATGTGGGTGGGATCCATCAGCCTGTACAAAGTTGGTAAACAAGACTCATTCTGTGCCCACGCTAGATGGAAGCACTCCTCTTCACCCTCACAAACATTATGGACTGTGCAGCAGGTGAGAATTATATGAATGGCCTTAACAACATTGGCATTCAGACCACTGTGTAGGCAGCACCAACAAGATTTCAGTCTACCTCATACTCACTCTGTACCCATTGGGTAGCTATTCAGTTTGTAACTGAATTCTCTTTTTTCCAAAGTAATTGATGTGAGAGAAGAGTTTTATGAGTGAAGTTTTGGAGGGGGTGTGCAGGATCCCTCAAAATAACAGCTGGACTTGACCCAACATAGAAAACAACAGCATTTGTGGGGAATAAATGCCCTTATTCCCCTTGAAGTACAATCCCAATCGCCTCAGCACCCTGGCGTCATGACACGTTCCAGTGTTTCTTCTGTTGGTAGTCATGTATTCGCCGCTGAATACCTTGCTGAACAAGTGGATAGTAAACTTTTTGGCTCATATATTACTTTCCTCTTTTGGCAGGCAAATTATTGGGCTGTGGTCGTCATCGATAGTCCCTGCACAGTTCAGAAAACCCACCTTCTCAAATTTATTATTTCCAGAACTTTGCTTATGGCAACAATTGCTTAATTGTTTATGGTAGAGCATAGTGTTAATTGCTTCACAAACCTGCACCCAACAGTGGACGTTCCAACCCCAAAAGGTTTGCTCTGGACCAATAACTGTATGGTATTGCCAGCCTCCACCTGGAAATAGCTATCCCTTCTTCACGTTTATGGAAATCAGTGTTCTGTCCCTGGTTGTTTCATAAAAGTGCTTCACAACGCTTCATGGAGGTCTGTTTCCTCATTGGGAAGTTCTGAAGTCTCTGCTGGTTACCCCGGGTTTTCAAAATGATGTATTGGTTCTCCTGTACCAGAAGCAACAGTTCACCCATGACAATACCAGTAGTTACCATATCTGTACCACGGGAACAGAATGAATTGTCAATCCTCCCTCAAGGTCCGCCATCTTCAGGTGATCGGAAAGCTCTGCTCAAAGTCCATCCTGCAGCTCATCTAGCACCTACTCCACCACAAAACTAGCTATTCTGCAGTAAGGAGAAGGAGCGGAATCAGATCATCATTCACTTATATACCATGGCTTCCACTCGGATTGATGGGGAGAGCAGTGAATAGGAATTGCCATCAGCAGCAGGTATGTGAAGGCAGGGGGCAGTACCAATCACACAGCAATGTGATTCCTAGTGTGTTTCTCTGTGATGCAAAGAACCCTGGGATACTGCCTCTGAAATGGTAGTGCTAATGTCATGTAACAACAACAACAATGTAGATGTGTGTATAGACCTTTAACTAGCATTATACCCATGTCTGGCATAGTATATGTGAACACTCAATTAGGGTATTGGAAACTTGTGCAAGCAAGTACTTGGCTCAGTATGCAAGTATTCATGCCAGTGTAGCCATACCCATAGAATCCCTCCGAGGCCTTGAAAGAAGTAATCTCAAGCAGTAATTTTCCTTTGAAATAATAATAATTAATAAAGGTCTCTAGATAAAATATGTTCAAAAGCATTCATGGAAATAAGTGATACTGCAGCAAAAAGCTATTTGTGTCAAAAATAGTCTAAGAAAGCAAAAAAGGTGGAATCCTAGAGTATAAACAAACAATTTATTTAGGTTTTATAACACCATAGGTAACAATTACTTTTCCCTAGGTTTAACCAGCAAAAGCAAGCAAGCAAGCCTCTTGTTAGCTTTCCTCTATATTATCAATTTAATGGGAGGCATATTTTGGCTTTTTAAATAGATCCCATAAAGAAATTACATAGCATATAAGTAATAATTTGGGCAGGTATCTTGTGTGAGTTTTTAAAATTGTTTGTTAATGTTCATAAAAAATAGTGTAATATACAAAGGCTAAAATAAAATATAGAGATTATATGAATCTGTTCACTGTATTATGCAATCAGCCAAACAAAATTTAGTGCTAGTTGCTTTACTCACATCCATACAGCCCTAATACAGCAAATGGTGTTATTAGGGATAGAATTTGGTTAATATTTTTTATTTGCTCTTGAATAAATGTGTTAACCATTGCTATTTAATGAGGCTAATATTGGCAAGTGTGTGGCAATGATGGAGAACTGGTACTGATGATTTTATGCAGCCTCGTATTTTGAAGTTGCTTCTTGGCAGACATCATTTATGGCTTCAGCAAATACTAGAGTCAAAGAAGGAAACCTAGTGATAATAGGGCAAACTAAAGAGCTGAAAAGACTAATAATGATACTGGATACTATGTTGTGAAGGCCAACACTATAAAAGGATTAAAAAAAGAACAAGATAAATTCATGGAGGACAGGTCCATCAATGGCCTTTAGTCAAGATGGGCAGGGATGGTATCTCCTAACCTCTGTTTGCTGCAGACTGGGAATTAGTGACAGTGGATGGATCACTTGATGATTGCCTGTTCTGTTCATTCCCTCTGGGTCACCTGGCATTGACCGCTGTCAGAAGACAGGATACTGGGCTAGATGGACCTTTGGTCTGACCAGTATGGCCGTTCTTATGTTCTTATATGTGGATTAAGGCTTTCTTTTCTGAGGCGCCATCATTCTTTGGTATTACAAAAGTTATGCCAAACCAGGGAAGTCTAAACTCCACCCTCTGATCCCATTTGCTTTATGCAAATTTGCCATATGGGCAGCAACCTGAGACTTGGGGTTTCGCTGTGGGTGGATGTGCTGTATAAGGAAGACACAGTGTTTATTCCAGTGTTGCAAAAGCATCCACAGCACAGTCCTTTGCCTTTAACCTTATTTAATAGGATCAGCTATGGTAGATCTCCATTACACACACAGCACAGTGGGTGGGGCCGCTGATGATGGCAACAGATGCGGGCATACAGTCCAAGCATGGTACAGGAGAGGATAATGGAACTTGTAACCCTTGAAATAAAGCCAAGGTTTAAGACAGGATTTCTCAAACTGGGGGTCATGACCACTCAGGGGGTCGCAAGGTCGCACATGGGAGGTCACAAGCTGTCAGCCACCACCCCCAAACCCTGCTTCACTTCCAGCAATTATAATAGTGTTAAATATATTTAAAAGTGTTATTAATTTATAAGGGTGTGGGGGCGGGGGTCGCACTCAAAGGTTTGCTGTGTGAAAGGGGTCACCAATACAACACTTTGAGAATCTCTGGTTTAAGAGGAGTGGTGTTTGGCTGACTCCCACATGAATGTGCACAGCAAAGCTGTTTGGAATTGAAGCAAGGAAAGGAAAACAAGAGCATGATCACTTTTCTGGTTGTGGGGTTTTTTTTGGCCACCCCTCATGTATAGACTCTCCCTGCATAAATGATGTATCTGTTATGACACCTGTCAGTCCTGGAATGATGTTTGTCTCACATGTCAGAAATGCAGGGTATGGACACATAGGATCCAAAAATATTTAATAACACAGCACCATAAACAGGATCATATTCACAACAGAGATTCCAGCCATTCAGAGCCGACTCTCTATGAAGACAGTGGGCTGAATCCCCGGCAATGCCAAATTCTTGTGCCTTGGAGGGTCTATGTCTTTTTTGAACCTGGAGATAACTGTGGGTCAAACTGGCTCTTGATGTAAAGTAGAAAGGCCACAGGGTAGCTCTAATTTATGCTGGCAAGGAGCAAGTTAAAGCTGAGCTGCATTAAGTAGCTTTAATTTACCTGCTTTTTTAATACTACTCATACAGAGGATGATGCTGGGGAAGGCACGGAGCCCTGAGCAAACTCACCTTTTTTCCCCAGCTCCAGGAACAGACAGTAGCAGTTTTCTCATGTCTTATACTCACTTCAGAGGTTTATGTGTAACTGTCAACTCTTTTTTATCAACTGCATGTCATGCACCAGATGAGATTACTAAGTCACAAACCACCTTGTCTTTCGTGCCTGAGCTTCCCCTCCTGTAAAGTTGGGATTTTGATATTTACTACCACAAAGTGATGTTGTTTTAGGCCCTGTAGAAACTTAGGCCACATCTACACTACAAACCTATAGTGGTATAACTATGTTGCTCATGAAGTGTGAAAAATCCACACCCCTGAGTAACATAGTTATACCAATCTAACCCCCCGCCACACACAGTGCTATGTTGATGGGGAGCTTCTCTCCAGGAGGTGGGTTAACTACACTGGTGGGAGAAAATCTCACCCTTCGGTGTAGCAGTTTCTTCACTGAAGTGCTACAGCAGCGTAGCTGCAATGCGGTATGTGAAGACAAGCCCACAGAAGTAGGCATGATCTCTCTCCTGAAAATCTTACAATCTAAGAAAGAACCTGGAGGGTATTATTAGAGCCAAGACTGCTAGTTTGGGAAGCTATAGCTGCTGCAGACACTGTGGGAGCAGAAGTCCTATGTCTGGAACCTAGTGCTGTTGGGTAAACCAAAAAGCTCTGGACCCTCTGGTTAGAAAAAATAATTGTACAGGAAGGAGACATTTGACTAGGAGGACTCAATATCAGGGGTCAGCAACCTTTCAGAAGTGGTGTGCTGAGTCTTCATTTATTCACTGTAATTTAAGGTTCTGCGTGCCAGTAATACATTTAAATGTTTTTAGAAGGTCTCTTTCTATAAGTCTATAATATGTAACTAAACTATTGTTGTATGTAAAGTAAATAAGATTTTTAAAATGTTTAAGAAGCTTCATTTAAAATTAAATCAAAACGTAGAGCCCCGCAAACCACTGGCCAGGACCCAGGCAGTGTGAGTGCCTCTGAAAATCAGCTCATGTGCCACTTTCGGCACCCGTGCCATAGGTTGCCTACTCCTGCTCTATATATTGTTATTTGTTTAAAAAGGGAAATGCATGACCCAACATTAATTTGCATTACTTGACCTGGCTGAATTGTTGATATTTCTTAAATGTTTTGGAGTAAGCAAGAAATTAGGTTTATTTTGTTTGTTTTTGAAATGGTGCTTTATGGAAAGTAGCAGCTCATCATGCCGTTTTCTAGGCTTGTTGATAACCAAATCAACATACATAGTATTTCAGGATAGGCTTTTACAGTAATAAAACATTTGCTTTTATGTGCCTTGATATGTAAATTTGAATAAGTAAAATCTCCCATTTGTTTGTTCACCCTCTTGTTGCAATTTGTTTCAGACTAGCCTTATTAACTCCAAGGGGAGGGATTGTCTCTGCACAGATCTGCACAGCATCTAAAACAACAGGGGCCTAAACTGGTTGGGGCATTTAAAAATGGGTGTTAACATAATAATGTTCCAGTAACTACATCATTAGATGTTCTTATATGAGCAGAAATTGTAGCAAGTTTATATAGTCAGGATTCTTTTTAATTGAATCTCAAACAACTCCCATTAAAGTCAATAGAAAAATGTCTCGACTTCAGTGGAAGTTGGACTAGACAGCAGAATCAGATGCTTCTGGGGATAGAGAATTTATCCTAATTTACAAGACATCTGAGAAAGTGAAATAGGTTTATGGACCTTTCTCTAACAAATGTATCTCCATTCCTCATGGAAATTTACTATATTACTCACATATAAAGTTTTTAGTCACATTTTTAAGAGGTTAGCTAATAATGAATAAAATGGGTGTTTAATTAAAAGGGTGATTTTTAGTGGGAATTTAAATATTAAGTTTTGCCACTGACTTCAATAGGGGCAGAACTGCATACAGGAATATATATATTTGAAAAGAAATAGTATGCATATTTCAAAAGTTTAATATCCTGGTGAATAAGTAGTTAAGCCTAAAACACAGCCATATGAAGAAGTGACATGATAATTACAATTAAACACAATTTGAAAATGAGGAAACAAGTATATTGCAGGCCAAATATTCCCAGCCAGTCTCTAAAATTACAAGTGGAGTTTTACATGTGCAAATGCTTGGGGGGTCTCTTTCAGAATTTGTCCCTGAATCTGTATAGTACAGCCACTTCTGGCACTTAGAAGTCAATGAATATTTTGCAGGGTCAGGACATTATTATACTTATGAAAGGCTAGAACATTCTGTGATGAATAGGTATGCAGTGTAAATGCTCTGTAGATACATATACCATGCAATCAGACATGTATGCACAGTGTGATACTTCTGTTAATTGCAACAGCTGTAGAGAGAACTAAGGCACAAGCTTCCCATTCAGGTCTAAACAAATTAAAGCTAAATTTAAAATGAATCCATCTGAAGAAGCTGAGTGATGCTTTTATGGGTCATTAGCTATTAGCACTATTAGCAGTGTAAAAAGGTTGTTAATGAACTTATTATATATCACACAGCCTATTACTCAGTCTGAGAAACAGATTAAAAAAATGAGACTTTATATGATGATCTAGGAGTTCAGTGTTAACTCAAGTGCTTTGGTTTTTTTATATCCTGTTAGAGAAACACATCAGTGTTCATATCTGTTAATTTATACAATTCAAGGTCCAGGTCAAAGTTCACTTAGAAATCTGTATGTAAGTATGATGTGCTGGGTTTTCTTTTTTTGTTGTTTTCTCAAATCAGGGTGTGATCTTCTTGCAATCTCTAACAAGAAAATACTTAAACGTTCAATATATTCACTTAATAGCCTAGAATGGATTATGATATTGGCTACTTCAGTCTTGAAATCTTCTTTACACCAGTGCAGGGAGTTGTTGTCAAAGGAGAACAGATGGAATGCAAAACTGTGTTTTTTTAAAATCCAAATCTGACTACTAATTCCATTTTCTTGTATCTGATCATATTAAAAACAAAAGTGGGTCATAACAAGATGCTCTTTGAATTATACACTCGTTTAGTTAAACAGGACACACTTCTTGCAGTGGATGTTGGGAGATGTGGGCCCTGGATTTGGCTGTAACGCTGGCTAACACGTGGCAGATCACTCCCTTTATGGAAGACGCAATCTGAGCTCGTTAGACTTTTGCAATGGAATTACACTGATCATGGCTAAAACCTCAGCCCACCACAAAGAAACTTGGTTCAGAAAACCAGACAAAGGGGGAAATCTTGATTGTTAAAGTCATTCACAGATCCTGTTGTCTGTGTGACATCTGATATAGTGAGCAATTATTGTTTGTGGCTGGTAAACAATTCAAATTCAGTGGGAAAAGCTGAGATTAGTAATTCATTCGCTTCTTTCTTCCGTTTGCATAAATAGCTGATTCACATGTGCAAAAGGGAAGTTAATATACTTTGATTATTTTTGTTGTGGTGGCCCCCTAAATTCCAATGAGCACTGTACTGTTTTGGGCACTGTCCAAACACACACAGAAGGCATGTTCCCTGTCCTGAAAAGTCTATAATCAAAGGCCCTGATCCCTCCAGAGAATTGTGAGGCAGATACTTGTGCCCCTGTGGAATTCCATACAAGTGAGATTCTGAGTGCAGGACCAGGCTGAAATGAACAACTGATGGTAAGTGAAGTGATCAAGGAGATTGTAGGGGGTCGCCACTGGGGCTCGTCTCTCTGCGGGGCGGTTGGGCACCACACCGCCTCGCTACACACACCCCCAGCCGGGTTGGGGAATACCCGGGCCTGGGGCTCAAGTGCTCAGCTTGGCCTGAGCGGCACCAGTTCAGCACGCCCTAGCCCTGAAGCAGGGCGGGCAACCCTCACAGGTAATGTCAGGGCTCAGACCCTCAAGCAGGGGCTGAGCGGCGTCAGACAGCTAGCACTGGCGTCTAGCTGAGGGGGTGACTGCCACCCAAGGTTGAGGGTGGCAGGGGGGACGCAGGCCCACCCGCTCCACTGCGTCCCGGCCCGGGGCCCTAGCAGCGGTAACAGACCTGCTGCAGTCAGTGGGGATCCTGACCGCAACACACTGACATAGGTTCAGACTCATTCCCTGGGCCACTTCCTAACTCCCCCTCAAAGGATACCTGGTTAGGCACGGTGACTTCCATGGGCTCCTCCGAGTCGCTGTCTGGGGGCAGAGGCAGCAGCTCCTCGGGGTAGCACGGACTGGGTAGGCTCAGTCCCTCTTCCTCCGGGTAGCTGGCACAGGGCAGACTGGGAGGCTCCTCGGGATAGCATGGACTGGGTAGGCTCGGTCCCTCTTCCTCTGGGTAGCGGGCGCAGGGCAGGCTCGGCCCGTTCCCGGGGTAGCATGGACTGGGTAGGCTCGGTCCCTCTTCCTCTGGGTAGCGGGCGCAGGGCAGGCTCGGCCAGTTCCTGGGCTCAGGCTGGATCACAGGGGCTTCCCGTTCAGGAGCTCTGGTTGTGGCCTCTGGTCCCTCCGAAGTGAGCTCCGGGGGCCGAGCTTTTATACTTCCGGGTCGGCCGGCTGACCTCTGGGGGAGGGGCACAGGTTTCTCCAGCTCCGCTCCCTTTTGCCTCTGGGGAAGCTCGTCCCGCTGCGGGGCGGTTGGGCACCACACCGCCTCACTACAGGGATATTCTTTGTAGCTCTTTGCAGTATTGACAACAGTGATTACATTAACTGAATGGTGACATCCTGACATATTTTGACTCAGGGCTGGGCTACACTGGGCGGGGGCTGGGAGAGGGGCTTTGAACTAAGATACACAACTTCCGCTACGCTATTTGCGTAGCTGAAATTGAAGTATCTTAGGTCAACATACCTGGCTGTCCCCACAGTGGCAGGTTGACTGGGGCCACTCTCCTGCCGACTCTGCTTACTCCTCCTGCTCAGGTGGAGTACAGGCGTCGATTAGGGGATTGATTTATTGCGTCTAGATGAGATGCGATAAATCGATCTCTGATAAATCGAGTGCTACCTGCTGATCTGGCGGGTAGTGTAGCCATACCCTTAGGCTGAAGTTCTGTGGGGCACTATTTCCATAGAAAATGATGAGATGTGGCTGCTTTAACCTTCACTGAGATTCTCATAGACTCATAGACTTTAAGGTCAGAAGGGACCATTATGATCATCTAGTCTGACCTCCTGCACAATGCAGGCCACAGAATCTCACCCACCTACTCCTGGAGTAAATCCCTAACCTATGCCTGAGCTACTGAAGTCCTCAAATCATGGTTTAATGACTTCACGGTGTAGAGAACCCTCCAGCAATAACGGTGTCTTGTTATCCGGTGATAATGCCACCACAGTCTGAGCACATGCATGCATGACTCCCCCTGCAGCCAACACAGAACACCATTCCATGCCCCCGCAAACTCCACCCAACAGATTCCTGCATTTCCCATTCCATTGCAACACCCCTTGCAAGCCAAACCTAGAGACTGGTTCATGAGAAAGCTGGAGTTACACACACCTGTGAGAGCATGAACCAAGATCGCTCCTTGTTGCCATGTCCCCGTTTGCAAAAAAAAAAGAAAAAAGAAAAAAAAAGAGGGTTTTATCCTTTAATTAAAGTCTAGAATTTGAAACAAAATGAGTCTTTATTTGTATCATGTTCATGGTAATTGCTGCTAAAATTCAAACATAGTGGCTATAGGCAGGAACATTTGCACACTATAATTAAATCTCAGGGAGCAAGAATTACAGGGGTCATTTAAGGCAGCAAATAAATATTGCCGGACTGAATGCATCACATAAAGACACATTAGTGGTGCTCATTGTCATAATAGTCCTTCATATCCTCCCTGATTTTAATAGCCCCTGTTGAGACCCTCTAATTGCCCTGGTTTCTGATTGCTCAAACTCAGCGGCCAGGGGATCCACCTCAGTGCTCCACCCTGGGAAATCTTTCCCCCCTTTACTTCACAAATGTTATGCAGAGCAGAGCAGGCTGCTATTACCACTGGAATATTTCCCTCACTGCCGTCTAATCTGCCAAAAAGGCAGTGCCAGTGATCTTCTAAAATCCAACAGTCATTCGGTACCTGCTGAGCCACTTGTTGAAGTGCTTCTTGCTGCTGTGTACGTTCCCAGGGAAAGGCTTCATGAGCCAGGAAAGCAAGTGGTAGGCAGGATCTCCCAGGATCACTATGGGCATTTGCATATCACCCATTGGAATCTTCTGCTCTGGAAAAGAAGTCCCAGTGTGTAGCTTTCTAGACAGTCTAGTGTTCCTGAAGACGAGTGTATCATGAATTTTCCTTGACCAGCCCACATTGATGTCAGTGAAACAGTGCCTCCAAGATCTTGGAGAAATAGCCCTTTCAGTTGATGTGCTCTGTTGCAAGATGGCTGGGACCAAAACTGGGATATCCGTGCCTGATCTATCACTCCACTGCAGTTAGGGAATCCCACTGCTGCAAAGCCATCAATTATTTCCTGCATATTACCCAGAGTCACAGTCCTTCATAGCAGGAGGCAATTAATGCCCTTGCACACTTCCCTCATCACAACCCTCACCATGGATTTACTAACTCCAAACTGACTGATAGTAGTCTGGATTTGCTAGCTTCCACACAGCAATTGCCACTTGCTTTTCCACTGCACGGGCAGCTCTCACTCTGGTGTCTTTATACCACAGGGCAGAGCTGAGTGCCGCACACAGTTCCACGAAAGTGGCTTTGTGCATCCAAAAGTTCTGCAGCCACTGCTCGTCATCCCATACGTGCATCATGATGCGATCGCCCCACTCAGTGCTTGTTTCCCAAGCCTAGTATCGATGATCCACTGTATGCAGTTGCTCCATGAATTCCAGAAGCAATCTTGAATAGTTTCTTTCCATTGCACACAGCAGGGTAGGAATCTCTGATTCATTTTCTGTTTCCCAGCTCATATAATATTTCAGGACCAGCCACGTTGTGTTCATAATGTTCCTGAAGAGACTGGTCAGCAATTCAGGGTCCATGCTTTCCATCAGAGATGGTGGGAACACAATTTACAGGGGCTCTTAAAAAACAGCACAAAACAAAGTCAGAAGCCCATGGAATGTTGGGATGGAAAGAACTGCATCATGGGACAGTGAGCACACCCTCATAATGCACTGCAATCCATTCCCAGATCTCCAAGTGGCAGACAGTGATGAGTTGCACAGTGAGATAGCTGTCCATGATGCCATGCTCTCTCTGTTGATGCAAGAGCACCAACAGTGAACGCGCTCTGACAATATAAGGAGCATTGTGTGGATGTACACAACTAATGTAATTAAAGAAGCTTATGGTCATCAATGTAACTTAAGTTGACTTAATTCTGTAGTGTAGATGAGGCCTAAGACTGCTTTTGTATACTTTAGAGCAATACACTTCCACAGTGTAGAAGTAGCTAGTGAGCACTATCTATTCTGCCCTAGGTACTCTGGGCTTTTTCCCTGTGTAGACAAACCTTCAGTGTTAATATGCTTATACTAATTTCTTTTGCTTTTTGTCTTGTATACTTTGCTTTGGCATCAAATGCTTTGGAATCAGGACAGATTGTCAGGTTCAGAGGTCAATAAACCATAGTGTCAAGGTTCCATAATTACTCAGTGGCAAAGACAAAGTCCAAATGTGGGATTTAATGTTTGACAAAGAGCCAAAAATGAGGGATGCATTTATTCATTCAGGAACTCAGAGATTATGGGAGATTCATTCCTTTAGGGTGAATCTTTGTCTAACTTCTGTCTGATGAGTCTTTATTTGTGATGTAAATAATTTTCAACAATAAAATGGAGGGGGCACCAAATGTGTGTGGAACTGAGGTAACTTTGGAACTAACTAGATTGCTAACCTTTTGAAATGTAGGCAATTTGAGAGGTATGTTCACATGTCATAACAGCTCTGTTGACAGGAGGAGCTGTTACTGAAGGGTAAGGAGGAATGTATCTTATAAAAATAATGTATAATCCATTACACCAGTATTGTACTTTAGTACTACACAGAATAAACAGCCTTATGAACAGTAGTTACTGTGAAGGCATAGCCAAAAGCTGGTTTTCTAAGATTAATGACACGTGTGGTTTAATTTTTATTTTGAATAAAAAAACAGGGCTAATTACCTAGTGCATTGGCCTTATGTACAGAGGAAATCTGGATTCAAATGAGATTAGCTCACACATGAAAAATGAGTTTGATTGTCACAGCCCCACTCCTAAGGGAAGTCTGTCTACCAAACAAATCCCATTCAAGTCAGCACCATTGGTAATCTCTGTGCAGAATTGCATGGGTGGTCTGTAGGCCAGGAAAGAGCTGTACTGGCACTGTCTGGGAGTGGAGAAAGAGGCACCGTGCCAGGCTCAAGCCAGTATTCTAAGTCCCTGGAGTGGGTGTACAGAGCACCAAGTTAAGAGGGGATTGGGAGAAAGCTGTAGTGCTCCCAGTTTCCTTGGTCTACGTGAGAAATAGGGAAATGTTCTCATCTCTTAAGTCCTTTTCTCTGGTAAAAGCATGACTGGAGGTTCCTACTACTGAGTGCTGGTGAAAATGGAAGTTTTTCTCCTGGGGGGCAGCTTTGTGAGTAGGACACTGGACTAAGCCTCGGGAGATGAGTTCAATTTCTGGTTCTCCTATAAATTTTCTCTGTGACCGTGGGCAAGTCATCTGGAGCAAAACCTTAAAAAAGTGGTCAGCCCGCAATCCTCCCTGCTCTCAGTGGGACCTTCTGAATGCTGGGCAGTGCCTAATTAGGAGCTGAGCTCTTCTGAAAATCTGGCTATTTACCTGGAGGAGAAGTGGGCTGCCTGCCAGTAGGACATCTTGAATCCTTGGCTGGCAGAACAAATAGCCAGGAGTCTTTTAGGTAACTGCTCTGCCATTTCATCTTCCCTGCTGCTTGCCGAGGAGAGGTCTTACACACAGCGTTAAGCCTCAAAGTAAAGGTCAAAAGAGTAAAGGTGCCATATTAACTCTTCTCTGGCAGGAGAAGACAGCTCTTCACTATGAACCAGGCCAAAAACTGAAGAGAAGTTATGTTCAGAAAGGTTACTTGAAGCAAAAAAGATTGTTTTGCTCAGTTTGGAAGCAAATGCCTATCTGTTTGCAGGCAGGTGGCCAGGTGAGCCGGGAACATCATTACAGGGTATAAAGGTCAGGACCCTATTCAGCTTTAGATGGCTACCCTGAGTGCAAACAGCACCCATCACTGAAGACTTCTAGACACAACATCACAACATTAACAAACCTATTGCCCCGTTAAGCAATAGTTTTCTTTAGGTATGCCTGCACTTTGGGCTGAAATGTGTAATTTCCAGCTCAAGGAACCATACTTGTGCTAGCGCAGTTGAACTAGCATGAGTATGTCTCTTTGAGTTGGAAATTACACCTCCAGTTTGAATTGCAGGCACACCCTTAGTTAAGAAAATGAGCATGCATGCGTGCACATAAACATGTGCATCCACATTATGGACTGAAGGATTTACATTTACAGCATTTTAGAAAACAGGGTTTACCCCGGCTAAATTTTGAGATGTTTGTTTCCTTTCATTTGGAAATGTAGAATTATTTGCATGCCATGCTTCATCTCAGAGTGATACTTAAGGTACAGAGCGAAGCCTCTAAATATGAGATTTAGAATAGAAATATTGACAGATGTTTGACCATACAAGTGTTATTAGGTGCTGCTGTTAACACTGTGCTTGGCAGATGAGAAGTCTTAAGTTTGAGACAAACACATCTCGTAAATCGTATGACTATCACCAAAAAAAATGTGTGGCTGTAAGAACAGAAAATAAAGGCTTGAAAAGGCATTTGGTAAATAAAGGGTCCTACAAATAATTTTGGAATGATGGCAGACATCTTATACACTTTCTAAGCTTGATAGAAAGGTACGTAATAAGGAATATAGAGAAAAGAGAGTTACAGTTGGACAGGTAGAAAAATTGCCATGTCACCTTAGCAACTTGCATGGAACTTGGAGGGAGGAGCACAGGTTGTAGGAGGGAAGACTTTGGAGGAGGCCCAGCCAGAAATTCTCAACTGTTTGTACCTGGTTAGAATGCTAGCTACAGCTGCAGCATCTCTGTAGATAATTCTCTTAACAAAGAGCCAATTAAATTTTGCAAGTTTAGAATCCTCTCATGTTATTACCCAGCATGAGTACTTGAGACATTTTCCAAAAAGTGATTCAGCTTTCCGAAGGTTGAGAAATCTCTGAGAACTATGCTAACTGGCCCTGTGCAATGTAGAAGTCAAATTGATTTTCACTCAATCAGATCCTTAGTACTTAGGATACATTGAATAGAATTAATACTGAAACATCCTGGGAAATAAAGATTTCTAATAAATAATATGTTTACTCTACAAACACCAAGTTTAATGGAATTGAATCAGAAACAGATAAGACTACCAAAAGGAGGGGACGATAATACTATCGAATAGTAATTTAAATACTGAACAACAGAAAATTCAAAGCTCAGGAAAAACTTAAGATATTGCTCACTATTTTGTTCCCATTTACATGGACATAGTTTATCCTAAAGTCAGTGAGAGTTTCAGCCATGTGACTGGGCACTGACTTTATCCCAATATGCTGAATTTCAGAACAGCGTAATAATATAAGATTAATGTTTGTTGCATTGGGATATAGTTCAACCAATGCAAAAAAAATAAATCTGTGTGTGTGTGCATGTGTGCTGGCCAGAATGCACATTTAGTGGGTCATGGCCAAACAGTGCAAAGCCACTGTAATGGGTTAAATTTGATCATTATAATGAACTCCAGACATTTAAATATAGTATTTATTTATTCAGGAATTTGTAATTGCTCACCAGGAGTCACTGATCTTGATTAACTTTTCCTGATCAGTTCCACCAAATTGTGTTGCTACTCAGCCATTGTTCTGAGTTGAGGTTTAAAAAACAAAATTTGGTGCCATCAAGTGGAAATATTCTGTATTGCTGAGCAGAAGTGTCAAAGTGGCAGGACACAGTTTGGAGCAAACATATTGGCACTTAAGAATGTCCTGCTGAGAACATTTTCTTCTCTCTATGCACAGCTCCCACCCCCTTTCAAAAGATACAAAAATATTCCCAACTGTTCACAGGCTTTAGGTGCTAAAATGCCTCTCTTTTGCAAAGGGCAAAATGTATGTAATCGTTTTCCATCTCTTCTTATTGGACAATCATATTTATTGTGAGCTTTGTAAAGAGAAAATCCCTTTTCATTGTTTTGTGATTTCCATTATGTAACCCTGATAGTAGTTTTCCTAAACACTTATCTATTGTTAGATTATTCACCACTGCAGAATGTTTTTTTTTTTTTTAGTGATTTCTCCAAATTTTCTAACAGTTAGCAATTACTAGTGTTTGATGATTTAGTTCCAAGTTTTGGAGTCTTGAAAGTGATTTTCTTTGGCTTGCCAAGTGAAATGCCTCATCAGGCAGAAATGCTGTGACATCAGTAGGGTGAACCATGAGGGTTTGTATTATACCCATAAATTGCTGAAATGTACTCTCCAGCTTAACTCTATTTTAACCTAGTGTGATGGAGTCAGACCAGAAGGATATAGGAGAGTGCTGGAAGGCAGGTATATTAGTCTCAGGATGTGCAGGTCCCTGTTCCCTGGATAGCCAAACAAAGGCTACTCCAGGCCAATCAAGACACCTGGGGCCAATTAAGAACCTTCTAGAAAGGAGTAGAAACAGCTAGCCTGATTGGGACACCTGAAGCCAGTCAGGGACTGGCTGAAACCAGATAAAAACCTCCCAGTTAGTCAGGTGGGCTGCGGGTGTCAGGAGCTGTGGAAGGAAGTTATGCTGTTGGTGAGACTGAGTGGGGGACAACATATCATACAGAAGGAAGGAGGCCCTGAGGTAGGGGTGAAGTGGAGTTTGAAGAAGCAGGGACTGCTGTGGGGAAGTAGCCCAGGGAATTGTATTGTGTTTTGTGGATAAAAGGTCAGCCATCTTAGCTGAAACTATTAGGGTCCCTGGGCTGGAGTCCGGAGTAGAGGGAGAGCCCGGGCTCCCCCCTTTTCTGTCTCCCTTAATTAGTTACTGAGAAAGGGAGGTCACTCTGGGCCTAGATGAGTTTCTGAGGCCCCTAAATCTGCCAGGAAGCGCAGGACCCACAAATACAGACTCGGAACTTTGTCACACTAGTTTTTGTCTGCAAACTGAGTCACAGATAGAGACCAAAAAGCCCTATTAGATCACTCAGCCTATGTCCCTGCCAGTGCAGATTTGTTCCTAACAGTACATTGCCTCCTTTGTTGTCCAATCCAGTTTTAAATGTCCCAAGATATGGCACTTTCAACATTTCCCTTGAGAGACAATTTGATATCCTCATTTATTTCACTCTCAGGAACACACTAAATTTTGCCATTCTTAATTCTATCCCATCACTTGTAGTTAACATCCCAAAATATTGTATTAAAATATATTTAAGGTTATACAAGTGTATTTCCTAACAACACAATCACTATAAAAATCAAGGAAATTAGCAGTGAAGACAACATTAACATCCACTCCAACTTTAATTCATATGCCTTGTTACACAAACTTCATAATACCTAAGTGCACTGGCAGAGACTTGAACTCTACAAACTCTTTTTCACTTCCAACATACAGTCATGAGAATCTGCGTGTCTAGTTCCTTAAAAATCTCCTTTGTTGCTGATGCATTAGCACATGTTGGGAGGGGCAAGGCAAAGGTATCTTCAAGCCATCTTTTTACTGTCATGACCAGGACTTCGGCGGTCAGACCTAACGTCAAAGTCCAGGGGCCTAGGATGGAGGTTAGAACCTGGGATGGTGTCTAAGAGCAGTAGGCTGAGTTTGCAACTGGGATCAGGGTGCTAGTACTGATGCTAGGGGACAGGAACTGAGCCACAGTTCTAGGGGCAAAACTAGAGTCCATAGCCAAAGTCCAAGTTCAAATGCTGAAGCCTGGGGTCAAAGTGTAGTCAGAGTTCAAGAACCAAAGCCTAAGGTCAAAGCCAGAGTCAGAATCCAAGTTCAAAAGCCAGTGATCAGGATTGGAGTCAGAGTTCAAGGGTTTGATTTGGGGTTGAAGTATGGGAGTGAGCTGACAGGCAGGTCCACCACCACAGCTAGAAGGCATGTTCACCTCACTGCACAAACAGTTCCTGGAACTCCTCTTGGGCTTAAATAGAATACCTGGACCAAGCAGAGGCCACAAGGGAAGCTGTCAGCTCAACCTTCCTGGGTGGTACTTCCTGTGGCATTTATCTCCACAGAGTCTATGTGGCAGTACATGTGAACCCAAGGCCAGTGTAACTACTAGGCAAACTAGGCTGCTGCCTTGGGCACCAAGATTTTGGGGCACCAAAAAGCGATGCCCCCAATTTGTTTTTACACTAGAAAACAAATGAATAAAGAAAAGAGAAATGTTGTTGAACATGCATTTTAATTTGTCGTTCTCTCATACATTGCAGCTATAGCCTAACCAGCTATGTGTTGCAGGTACAAGCGTACTGTTTCACTATGGTATAAAGTGGCAATGCCGCCATTTTTCTTGTCGCACGCAGCCGTTACTCATTCTGACAGGCTGTTTATAATGTTAAGTTTACTAGTTTTCGGAGGCAGAGGCTGTCAACTGAGGTTAATTATTTTTGTTGAGTTGCTTCACATCTAAGACTCTGGCAAATGCTGCTGCATCATTTCATTAGTACTTTGTGTCAATTGTGTGTGTATGTTAAGTATTTGAGTGTATATGTTCATGTGCGAGTCTGCATGTGTAGGTTGTTGAAATTTGTCATATTGATATTGTCAGTTGTATGATGGAGTATCTGCTATTCTAATTTTATAAATTTTATTAATGACAATAATTGAATATTCTAAAGGTAGAATAAAATGAAAGAATGAAGGAAGGAAGTATATGTGACTAAAAAGGGTGTATTTTTGAAAGTATTTTGAAAGTTTATCATAAGCGATGTTCCAGGGGAAGGAAAGAAGGGATGGGGGAGCAAGGTGGAAGTTTTGCCTAGGGTGCAAAATATCCTTGCACTGGCCCTGTGTGGCCCAACCATGGTTGCTGGGTAGAGGCCTTGGCCATTTGGCAGACCCGACTTCAGTCATGTCCTTGACACTCCCCTCCTCTCACATGCCCAAAATTTGCCCTCTGTGCCAGGGAGTAAGGCTGGTGTAGAGCCCTTATGCCAGTTTTACATCAGTCAGGGTCTCTTCCAGCACAAAGGATGTTCTCATGAACACACACTTTAAGGCCTCTTTATAGTCTCCTTACACCTCAGAATGGTGTAAATGAGACTTAGGTCCACTATGTCTTGAAGGAGTGATGTGTCAGTACTAGAAACACTGATTCCATCAAGAATACAGTCTTCTGCAAGTATATTTCCAGGAAAGAGAGACAGGCACACATTAAATATGTCAGTGCATTAGGGATTAAATTTCTTCATGTGGTATATTTAGCTATGTAATTATTTTACCTCTGATTTCTGTATACTGCATCTTGAAATCTTCAGGGACCTTGCTGTCTGGAAAGTATGTTGCTTTTTATATGGAAATCATATAATCCCATCACATCCAACACACAATTGTCTCCCTGCTTACATCAATTGGAAATGGGATCAGGAGGCTTCTAACTGTAGGGGCGATGGATGACTATTCATGGTTACCCTGAATAAAATGAGAGGTTTTTTTGCTTCGTAATGGTCAGTACTAAGCTATGCTGTATCATATATCTTGATTCAAATATACCATAAGCATCTCTTTTAGTATTTTATTGGTCATAATATTAGTTCTGAAGTTGGAGAGTGCATATAGATTTTCTCCATCTTAGAACCTCCTTCATAGATGGTCTCTTCCCTGCATTTTGTTGAGTATTGTCAGAACTAAAGCTAATTTGAATTTTGCACTCTATATTTAGATAATCTGACCCTACTTAAGAAAATTGGTTAGGTGACTGGATGATTTTATAATTACTTAATAGCATTTATTAGTAAACCCAAGGAGAATTTTCTTTTGGGGAGTTCTAATATCCTCATTTCCTTTTAAGAGAAAATTGTTAAATATTTTGCTGATATTAAAAAAAATATCTGAAAAAGCCTGTTCAACTCACTACTATTGTCTGAAGCTCAGGTTTGGTAATTCTGGTTTTATTGTCTTCTGTTTTATTGTTTCTTCTATTCAAGAAGCAAAATCAAGGTAATGGTTTAGCGCTAGATTTTTGTTGCTATGGAACTGTTCATTATCTTATAACATGTGATGCTCAAACCAGAGACACAAAGATTTGATTTAATAAACATAATATGATCTCTTTTATCCTTGCATGGCTATTGGATCACTCAGACAGAATTGTAGTTTGTAGAAAAATTTTTATTCACCAAATGGCTGTGCTAGGTATTTTTAAACACATTCTTTCATTTAAAAGATTTTAAAAAATCATATGTGTGTGTATACATTCTATATATACAAACACACATCTTTTCCCCCAGTTATAGGAATATTAATACTTTTGCCATAATATATAAATTATACTACATTTTGGGATTCATAGCTTACACAGCAGATTTGGAGCTGCTGTGTAATAATTTATGACTGCAGTATGTTGGCCTGGCTGCTGTGATGTTTTCTGTATGACTATATTGGTTTAACTGCGCAGGACTCTGGCTGGAAAAAAACAGACAGGAAAGAGAAGAATGGTTCAGACTAAGCCCCCTCTCAGCAAATACTGAATAGTTGTTCAAGGATAATGCCAGAATTATTAGCTTTGATAATTTTCCCTCTTCTCCAGCCAACCTACAAAACTGGTTGTACCAGGACAGGAAAAGCCTGTGAACACAGAAGGATGAAAGGATTTTGACAGCTTATTAAGGCATACTCAAGAGAGAGGCAATCTTTGTTCTGAAGGAACAGACTGAGACACAGGACCCTGACAGAGGTATCTGAAGAAGTTAGGCGTGCTTTGGTTATCAACAGGGATAGCTAAGAAGTTTAGGTAAGACAGATGTGTGTAGATGGTTTGGTGTTTAAGATCTTTTTTCTCCAAATGTTTTGTTCCCACTGTTACAACAAACTTTTGTTTTAAGAAGGCAGTCTCTGTCTGATCACTATATTCCACTGGTCAAAGACTCTTGAAGGGCAGAACCGCAGGTGCCCAATCTTATTCAGACCTGCCGCATGAGAACAGAGGTTACACAATGCAAAGCACTATAGACCATGGCCTGATCTAAGAGTTGGAGAATTGTGAAAATCTGTCCCAGAATAGGTAACATCATGAGGCCTGAGACCTGAGGGAGTGCTCTCTGAATGACCAGAAAGGGCACAGAGGAATAGTTAGTCCTGTAAACTTGATAGGTATATTTTTAGGAATCTCTCCAAATTTTAAAGAAATAAACTTGAAAATCAAATAGTAATTAATGTCCAGATTTCTCTGTGTATGTTTCTCCCTCTCTCTACCTCACCTCCCAAAATAATGCACGCACACAGAATTTTCATCTTCTTAATGAAAGTGTGTTTCAGAGGTATTTAACATAGCCATTTGGCGAATAAAACATTTACTTGGGGGTAAAAAAGTCCTTATGCATTTTTCATTTTTACGTGTAAATGGGCCCAAATAAAAACTTTTAATCTGAATAAACCCAAATTTTGGAAGACCTGGATCCAGGCCTTCTTTTTGTGAGTCTGGCCCATCTTTACAGTTTGCCTAAATGAATTGAATATTAACTACGCCAAATTTTTAACCTTTATGTGGTCTTGCATTTTGCTGGACCATCTGGTATGAAATCCCATAGTCAGTGAGTGTGGATGTGTACACACACACTGTGTAAAGATATTTGCATATTATATCTGATTGGCTCAGAAGTCAATACTAGATTTATTTAAACTCAGGCAGCCAATAAGGATGCAAATTGATCAGTGTTATTCCAGACCTTGGTACTGTTCACGTCTGAGGAAGGAAACAGAAGAAGCCTACTAATTCACCAGATGGCTCTTTCCATTCAGTCATGTTCCGGGATATTCTTTTTTTATTTAGTAAGAGAAATTAGGAATACAAAAGATATATTAGATCATCTGTAGCCTCTCCCCTCTTGCAAGGTAAGCTTTCTGCCTCTAATTTAATGTTGGGTTCAGTCCACTTTAAAGCTGAACTGCTAAGCAAAAAGGAAAGGAGTTAAACACAGATTTCTGGGCTGAAAGACCCCACTAACCACGTTCCAAGTTTCTTCACAGAAATAAGTTTTAATTAACCTTTTCCAAATGTAATCCCCTTGTGGTTTAGATAGCATGGCCCTTTTAAAATCTTGTCCTATGGCAGAGGAAGTGCTGGTTGTTCCAGGAGGAAGAGAGTGGAGAGAGGGAAAGCGACAGTGTGCGTGTGACTGTAGTGCCAAACGGTGAACAGGCCCTCATATAGTGAAACAACTGAGAATGAGCCCAAAGCCTGGGAGGGACAGAGCAGAGAATGGGGATTGTCTCAGGATAGGAGTCAGGTAGGGTTGCCACTTGCCCGGTGGCAGGTTTTCAACTGTAAAGGGAACCTGGTAGGCTGAATGGACACTAAAAATCCAGTTGCCTGCAATAACCAACCTCCTCCAACAGGGGGTGGGGGAGCACAGCCTGGAGGAGCAGCTCTGTTTAGCAGCTGTTGTTCTTCCCAGCCCCCATCCCCAGCCTGATAGAGAGAAGTGACTGGCTCCCAGACTGGGCTCCAAAGTAGGTACCGGTGCCATCCAGGATAGGGTGTAACCCGTCAGCCCCCGCACCCCGTTGTGCCCTGATTTCCCCACCTCATCCCCTTGATCTGGGGACTGACCCCCTGCTGTGCCCCAATTGGGCAGGCTGGCTCCGTATCAGTTCCTCCCTGCCCAGCTGTGCAGGTGGCAGGTGAGTCCCAGGGGAAGGTGGAGTGAGCGATGAGGGAGGAGGTGGAGAGTGAACGACGGAGCCGGGACAGGTGGGACCTCTGATGAAGAGGCCAGGCAGGGGTGAGGCCTCAGAGGAAGGGGCGGGGCACGGGAGTTCAATTTTCAGGCATTAGAAAGTTGGCAACTTTTGAGAGAGAAGAGGCACCGTGTGAAGGACAAACTCACAAGTTTGATACAAGCCTGAGCCAGGATCACTGTCTCCAAGAGCTGTATGGGGCTGTGAGTACTGGGGCTTGTGACTTTGCATTGGGAATAAAGAGGGAGGCTGTAGCTAGTGAAGTGGGGATTTGTGACTCTGTGGGGGTTTGCAGAGACGGACAGAAGAGGGCACCAAAGGGGTTTGCTGGGGAAAGTTTACTGGCACTGAAGGTGACCAGGAGCACCCAAGATTCACTGTTGAACTGGAACTGTGCCTAGGATTCTTGAACTCTGAGTCTAGACGCATTGCTTGGCCTCTGTCCTTTTATACTGTGGTTCCTGTGAGTCCTCATGTTGGATGTAACCCGGTTTAAATGCTCCCCTTTCTTATCACCCTCTATTCGTCTCTCTATAAATAATTTTTCCCTTTCCTATATTCAATGTAATATTCTGGTGTGCGTGTTTGCTCTGGGTGGGGATTGAAAAAGTTGCCCTTGGGGCAGAAGAGAGTTTCCCTGCTGCATTATTGCACATGCTATTATTTGGCCAGATGCACCTGCAAAGTGGAGTCAGTATTGGCCAGTCTTGTGCTATAGTTACACAAAGATATCCCAGAATGTCATATCATGAACCTCACACGTTACATTGTCATGGCATTTGTGGTGTCCCACAATGATGTATTCAGGGTCATCATCAGTGAACCAAGAGTTACAAAGAGGATCTTTCTAAGGAGGAAAAATGACATATATATAAATGTTTAGTTAAAATTTAATTCTGTTCTGAATCGCTTGGTTAGTGTAGGGCCTGTCGGCACATGCATTACATATTTAACCCCATTTTCATTTTTGCTTTGTAATCACCTTTAAATGATCAATGATTTTAGAGGCTTCCAAAAGAATCTGGCTCAAGTCTAGTGTAGGAGTGAGCAAGAGACTGATAGGAAGACCTGAACTTTAGCCCTAGTTTTATCACTGATTTACTGTGTGTGATTTTAGGCAAGTCTCAGTCTGTCTGGGAATAGGTGACAGGGAATGGATCACTTGATGACTACTTGCTCTGTTCATTCCCTCTGGGGCACCTGGCATTGGCCATTGTCCAAAGACAGGGTACAGGGCTCAGCGGACCTTTGGTCTAACCCAGTGTGGCCATTCTTTTGTTCTTATGTCTCAGTTTTATCATCTGTAAAACAGAGATAATATACAATTCTTACCACACTGTTGTTAGGAAAATAAGTTGTTAGTCAATTACTTCAGTGATTTGAAGATGGAAAGTGCTAAATAAGTGAAAAGTGTTGCTGTTTTTGTTTTGGTTTCTCTGTAAGAGATCAGCAACTTCTGACTGAGACGTGGCAATTGGCTGAGATAAGGCAGGGAGAGCCATTATTTATTGAAAGAGGTCCATAAGTAAGGTTGCAGTTTTAATGCATTATGGCATAATTGCTTAATGGACTCTTTAAGCTCTAAATCCTTATTCTTTCAGGGAAAAGCCGAGGTTTTGATTATATTCACACTACGGATCGATATATAATAGAAGATTAATATTGACTTGAGAGCCCTACTAATGTGAATATGGACAAGCCTAATTCTTAGAACTCAGGAAAGATTCTCATTGCATTTATATTTCTCACAGTCACCAGGCTCACCCAGTGATTCTTACTTATATAAGATGCCAGAGTGTGTAAATGTTGTAAACTTAGTAGGAGAGATTCCTATTTATTAATCATGGATGGGATTCAGCTAATGAAGCCTTTTTGGGAACTGCCAAATCTTTCTTGTTTTTTTGCATTGCCAGATTGTTTTGTTACATAGCAAGCTGACCTTGCGTCAGGAGAGCTGTGCTGTGTGAGATATAGGACAAAAATATTTTCAGAATGGAGGCCTTGAGAACTATTTCGTTTGCACAATAAATTAGGCTAATTTGTATCCATAAGGCACTGCAGTGGCTTGCAATTATCTGAGTACTATATTCTTAACACAAGCCAGTTTGTTAATAGGATTTAATTATTTCACAGGTTGCAATTTTCTCTTAAAATTATTTGCATTGCAATTTAAAAATATTTTGGAAAGATTTTTGTATTTAAGGGTACATATTAAAATTGAATTCTAAAAGTATTTTTGGGAGATGCTGCAAACAACCTAATGTGCATTTTTTATGAGCGTGGATATACATGATGCTACAGCAATATCATCTACATGTGTGACTAGATCCATGCCAATGGTTAGCTTAGTGGCCATTACTGAAGAGTACAGAGCCATTTCTGATGGTACCCTTAAGCCCTGCGGATCCCAGTTTCCCCTGTTGGGCAAGATAATGCATTGTAATAGATTCCCTACCTGACTAGCAATGCGTTCCGTAATGTTCAGTGATGGCTACTATTCTGATGTGAACTCTGTATTCACAGTGGTAGTCAACAGCCACCACAGGTAGTTGCTTTGAAATAAAATGTCACATTTTTCAATAACCTCATTCTGATTAAAGTCCCAAAAGCTTGTGGAAGCCACTTGATCTTTGCAGGACGAAACCAGAATAAAGATGGAAAATAAAGTCTGCTTGGTAAAGACATTATTTGCAGAAAAAATCTTTTCAGGATGTTGATTATTCTGTTCATTTGAGACATGGGGTGAAATCCTGGTCCTGTTAAGGCCAGTGGGAATTTTGCCAAAGATGTCAATGTGGCAGGATTTCACCCTTGATATTTTAAGAAGAAAATCTGTAAGTCTCCATTTTACTGGGTGCTCAGGGGAGCTAAACATTAGTATAACAGAAGCCAGCACCATCCTATTAGTGCAGAGTTAAAAGCATTCCATTTGGCTGAGATGTAACCCTTATGGTTGGGGACTTTCATAGCATTATAGAAATGTAATGCTGGAAGGCACCTCCAGAGGTCGATTCTAGTACATCCACTCTCCACCGCTCCACCCCAGATCAAGTAAACCTAGACTATCCCTGACAGGTGTTTATCTAATCTGTTCTTTAAAAAACTCCATTGACAGGGATTCCATAACCTCCCATGGTAACCAGTATTTAACTACCCTTGTAGTTAGAAAGTTTTTCTGAATATCTAACCTGAATCCCTTCATGCAGATAAATCTGACTACTGCTGGCTCTATCTTCAGTGGACATGGAGAATATTGATCATTGTCCTCTTTATAAACAGTTGTTAACATATTTGAAGATTGTTATTGGGTTCCCCCTCAATCTTTTCTCCAGACTAAAAATTACCTTTTTAAACCTTTCTTCATAAATCAGATTTTTTAAAAACCTTTTATCATTCTTGTTGCTCTCCTTTGGACTCTTTCCAGTTTATCCACAATTTTCTTAAAGTGTGGTGCCCAAAACTGGACACAGTACTCCAGATGAGACCTCACTGGTGCTGAGTACAGTGAAACAAATACTTTTTGTGCCTTAGATATGATACTCCTATTCGTACACCCGCAACTGACATCTGCCTTTTTCACAACTGTGTCACACTGTTGGCTCATACTCAGTTTGTGATCAACTACAACCCACAGGTCCTTTTCAGCAGTACTATTCTGTACGGTTATTCCCCATTTTGTAGTTCTGCATTTGATTTTTCCTTCTTATATGTAGTAGTTGGCACCTTTATTGAATTTCATCTTCTTCATTTCAGAGCAATTCTCCAATTTATCAAAGTAATTCTAATCCAAAGTGCCTGCAACTCCTCTCAGCCTGCAAATTTTATAAGCATACTATCAGGAGACTGGGTTTTAGGCAGTCTAGTCTGGTGGTCAGAACAGAAGTCAGGCCTAGTGCTTGGAGCACCAGAGTCCAAGTCCAAATGCCAGGGCCATGGGACAAGACAGAGTGAGAGCCAGAAATTGGAGCTGAAGATCTGAACCAGATAATGTGGAGTCAGGGAAGGCAGGAACAGGGGTAGTTCCAAGGCCAGAGTGAGGCTAGGAAAGAACTGGAACAAGGCTGGGTACAGGGATGGGTCTAGGCTGGAGCAAAGCAGAAGCAAGGCAGAAATAGGGCTTGGAGTGACATGAGCACAGAAAATCCGTGTGTGTGTTGAGCAGCCAGTGAGGAGCTGCTGCTGCTGCTGAACTTGCTGCTGAACAGACCTGCTAGCTTCTTCAGCCAATCCCCAATACTCTCCACTGCATTACCCAAGTCATTAATGAAAATGTTGAACAATATGTGACCCTGGACAGACTTTGAGTGCAGTTTTACAATCACCTGCGCACCCACCTAATAGTAATTTCATCTAGACCACATTTCATGATCGATGGACTCACAGTCCACCTCAACCAGAAGAGGTCTCTTATAGAAAACAGCTCCAGCTACACATCAACTGCCTCGCTCAAAGCTTGAATTCTGTCTGTTTCCTTTGTTTCCCAGGGACCACATCCTCTCTGTCTGGAACTCTGTACAGCACGCAGACTGCGAGTGGCTGAATAATATAATAAGAAAACTTATCTTTAGGGGCTAGCACTTCTGCCCTCCTTACAGCTTCTTGCTGCTACTCTAGTCGGTTTGATAATCTATAGTAAACAATGTCCCGTTGGGCTGTAGAAAATCAGTTTGAATTAATCACAGTCATGTAATGATAGACAATGGTCTCCGATTTGGAAGTACTATATTAAATATCCAGAATCTCCTGAACATCGTGTCCTGGAACAGTCCAACACTGTAAAGTAACAGGACTGTCATCACTGCTTTTCCAGCCAGAAATGACAAAGGCTGTAAAGAATCTCCACGCCCTGGAAACAAGGATTTTCTTCGCACCAAGACCTCTCAGAGCTGCATAACTGTCTAAAATCCCTCTCTTCCTAGAGAGAAAAGGGTTGAACAGCACAGAGGTCTTGACTAGTGAGCGCTGCTGAGAAGCTGCCATTCTAGAGAGGAATGCTGGTCTAGTGCAGGGGTAGGTAACCTATGGCATGGGTGCCGAAGGCAGCATGCAAGCTGATTTTCAGTGGCACTCACACTGCCAGGGTTCTCACCACCGGTCTGGGGGGGCTCTGCATTTTAATTTAATTTTAAATTAAGATTCTTGTACATTTTAAAAACCTTATTTACTTTACATATAATTATAGTTTAGTTATATGTTATAGACTTATGGAAATAGACCTTCAAAAATGTTAACTGTATTACTGGCACGCGAAATCTTAAATGAGAGTGAATAAATGAAAACTCGGCACACCACAAATGAAAGGTTGCTGACCCCTGGTCTAGTGGTAAAGTCTCTAGCCTAAGACTTTGCTTTCCCACAGACTTTCTGTGTGACCTTATGCAAATCATTGAGCATCTATGTACCTCAGTTTCCTTTCTGCAATATATAGACTTACTGGTTTGTAATTGTCGGGATCACCTCTGGAGCCCTTTTAAAATATTGGTGTTACATGAGCTATCATCCAGTCAGTGGGGACAGAAGCTGATTTAAAGGACAGGTTACAAACCATAGTTAATAGTTCCGCAATTTCACATTTGAGTTCTTTCAGGATGCATTTTACATTTACATTTTACAGGGCCTTGTATGAAGTAAAGGACTAATCTACACATAGTTTTTGTATGGCTTTATCTGTATTGGGTTGGAAGCCAATATAGGTAAAACAGCACAAATTACTAGTGTGGAAGCAGTTATGTCAATATAAAAGTACTTACACCAATATAGCTTATTCTCATAACACACAGTTATAATAGTCTTTTTCCACACAAGGTGTTTCAACCACTTTAACTGTATCAGTATAAAATATAACTAACTGAAATAATTAAATCGGTATAAAAACAGTGCCCATGGCATGATAGGTCTCTGGCAGAGTTTAACCCACTCTCGTAATGCATAGGAAAAGGATAGTATGTTTGTAACTAGTTTGGGAGCCCTCTAGTGGCCTTACTTGCCTTTTGTTATTGTAACCATCAGACCCCTTCCAGAGCTGCAGTATCATATTTGTTGTGGAAAATAACCACATGCATTGTGTTTGATCAGAAATATTTGAGGCCTTTATTAAGTATACCATAAAATACAGTTGCATGCAAAAGGTGGCGAGTTCTTGACGGTCCAAAGACCGTCAAGGAGTCACCCATCGGACTGAAGGATTCCATCCCTATTTATGCAATAAAACACCCACAATAATGACTCAAGCAAACTTCCGTTATGATACTTCCTGTGGAACAAACAAGCTGGTAACTAAAAGGAAATTTTGGAAGCAGCGATGACGCGTAAGACCTCGTGAGGCCTTGCGGTTAGCGGTGACTAAAGGTTGGCATTTAGCAATCTACTTTCACCCTCCATCCCCCCACGACCCCTTGCATTAGACCTAGAAAAGCAGAAGTGTACAAAGGTCAAACAAAAACCTTAGTCACAAAACTTTCCTTTAACATTTGTTGAGGCCCTTATAGCCTTCATAAGCCTGTATAAATTTTGGTCAAGCCTTAGGCCAGCTACTCTTTTCTCTGTCAATTCACCCCTAGATCATATGTCTACATTAGAAACTTAACTCCACCTATATTAGGTTGACTGACAGCCACCTCAAAGGCTCCCAGGCTGCTGGCAGATTTCCCTCCCCCTCAGCTTCCCCTTACCCGCTGGGAGTGGTGGAAGGGGGAAACTGCCCAGGGCTTCTCCCTCCAGGGAAGCAGGATCTGGCTGCCTTGGCTTCTCCCTCCCCTCCCCTCCTTTCTCTCTCCTTTCAAGGAGAGGGGCTGTTGGTTATCTTGTCAATTTCAGGGCTCCATGCTGGGAGCAGGGGGTGGGGGAGAAGCGGCCCTGGCTTCTCACTCCAGCTCCCATCTGGGAGCAGGCTTCTCACCCTGGCTTGGAGGGAGTGGGGGCACGGAGGTGTGTCCTGCTGCCCAAGCTCTTCAGGGGAGTGAGGGACAGCTGAAATCTAGCTGCCTGCCTTTCTTGTCAATTTCACAGTTCCCGCTCTGAAATTGACAAGACAACCAACAGCCAGCCTAAGTAACACAGTTTCTACACAGACACAGACACTGTGTCATCCTAACTACACCGACATAAGCCTAACTACACCGACATAAGCCCTCTACCTCTTGTGGAGACGGAGTTCTTATGTCGGTGTAGTAGGGCATTTACATTGGGGGGAGCAAGACTGTAGACACTGACATAATTAGTTTAACATAAGCTGCCTCATGTTGATCTAACTGTGTAGTGTGGACAAGGCCTTAATTTTTCATAGGGTATGTCTGTCCTTAAAATGCTACAGTGGCAAAGCTGCAGCGGTTCAGTGTAGTTCTCCCATCACTATAAGATAATCCATCTCCCCAGGAAGAGGTAGTTAGGTTGATGAAAGAATTCTTCTGTTAACCTAGCATTGTCTGCACCAGGGGTTAGGTTGGCATAGCTACACCTCTCCGTATTTGTCACACCATGGAGAAATGTAACTGTGCTGATGTAAGTTTTCAGTGTAGACCAGCCCATAGAGCAGGGGTAGGCAAACTTTTTGGCCTGAAAGCTGCATTGGGGTTCCAAAACTGTATGGAGGGCTGGGAAGGGAAGTCTGTACCTCCCCAGACAACCTGGCCCCATCCCCTATCTGCCCCCTCCCACTTCTCACCCCCCGACTGCCCCCCTCAGAATTCTCCACCCATCCAACCCCTCCCCTGCTTCCTATCTGCTCGGATCCCTATCCACACCCCCGCCCTGGGACTCTCATGTCTATCCAACCCTCCCTGTCCCATGACTGCCCCCGGGACTCTCTGCCCCTTATCCAACCCCCTCCTGCTCCCCACCTCCTTACCATGACACTCAGAGCACCAGGACTGGCAGTCGTGTCACCTGGCCGGAGCTAGCCATGCTGCCATGCTGTTCGGCAGGAGCTTGCAGCCCTACCGCCCAGAGTGGGCACGGCAGGGCGAGCTGAGGCTGCGGGGGCAGGGGGAACAGCAGGGAAGGGGCCGGGGTTAGCCTTCCCAGCTGGGAGCTCAAGGACCGCCCACAGACTGGATGTGGCCTGTGGGCTGTAGTTTGCCTACCTCTTCCATTGAGTCATAGACTCCAAGGCCAGAAAAGACAATTCTGATCATCTCTAGTCCTACTTCCTGTATGACACAGGACCTAGAACTTCCCCAAAATAATTCCTAGAGCAGATCTTTAAGAAAAAAAAATCCAATCTTGATTTAAATTGAATTGTCACTGATGGAAAATCCACACAACCTCTGGAAATTGTTCATAAATTGTTCTAATGGTTACTTTCTGTCACTGTTAAAAAAATAGTCTAGGTAGGCCTGTGTATTTGTATATAGTTAAACACTGTTATTTGGAATCCAACTGTGTGTGGTTCCCCCCTATTATTAATGTTGTGTAGAGAGCAAAGATCCTATACTGCCATTCCTTATTTGAGTGGGTGGGCAAAGGGGGAAATTAGAGAGCTCTGAGTTACTTGTCATTGAGGAGGAGGGGGATATACAAGGAGATGCTGGGATGCTTTTCAGAGGCAGGGGCACATTGATCTGATGATGTCCTATCTGCCCCCAGATTGTACAATTTATGTTAAAAATACAATGTTGACACCAATTTTATTAATCAGAGGGGTAGCCCTGTTAGCCTGGATCTGGAGAAATGGCAAAGAGTCTTGTAGCACCTTATAGACTAAGGGTATGGTTACACTTATAGGATTATAGCGCTATTGGTTATAGTGGTCCCCTTATACAGCAAGATGTATAGCACTATTATGTGTCCACACTGAGACACGCCAGCGGTATAGCATGGCCACATTTGCGGCACTTCAGGCGGCATTAACAGCAGCGCATTAGGGCAGGTATCCCACAGAGCACCTCTTTCTGATCTGGCACAATGCCTTGTGGTGAGGGGCGTCACTTGCGGGGCATTTTGCATCCTGTTCCAACTACCCATGATGCTTCGTGGCATATCCCAGCAATCCCTGGGTTTCCATCTACCTCAGGTGCCATCTTTCAACGGCGTGCTTTCATCTTTCAGGAAGGCGCGCTCCGTATTCCATTTTCATGTGCCGCAATGAATCCACAACTGCTGAGGGACATGCTGACGACTGTCGCCAGCACATCTCTGTGTGCAGTGGAGTTAATCCTTGACATGCAGAATGACAGTGATGGGTCTGAAGACGAGATCGAAGTGGTGAACGCGTTTGACACGAAGCTTCTTGTCGCATTAACGGACATGCTCACGGCTGTGAAACGCCTCTTCTGGGCACGGGAAACGAGCACTGAGTGGTGGGATCGCATCGTCATGCAAGTCTGGGACGACGAGCAGTGGCCGCAAAACTTCCGCATGAGAAAAGCCACTTTCATGGCACTGTGTGCTGAACTCGCCCCTGCCCTGCGGCGCAAGGACACCAGATTGAGAGCTGCCCTCCCGGTGGAGAAGCGGTTGGCTATCGCGATCTGGAAGCTGGCCACCCCAGACAGCTACCGATCGGTGGCCAACCACTTTGGGGTGGGAAAGTCAACCGTTGGAGTTGTGCTGATGCAAGTGTGCAGGGCCATTAATTGCATCCTGCTACGAAAAATTGTGACTCTGGGTAACGTGCATGACATTGTTGCTGGCTTTCAAGAAATGGGTTTCCCTAACTGTGGAGGGGTGATAGATGGGACCCATCTACCTGTTCTGGTGCCCAACCACCTAGCAGACGAGTATGTTAACTGAAAGGGGTACTTCTCCATGGTTCTCCAGGCGCTTGTGGATCACCGTGGGCATTTTACTGACATTAACGCGGGCTGGTCTGGAAAGGTGCATGACACACGCATCTTTCGCAACACCAGCCTGTTCATGAAGCTGCAAGCTGGGACTTTTTTCCCAGACCAGCAGATCCCTGTAGGGGGAAGTCGAAATGCCCATCATGATTCTTGGCGACCCCGCTTACCCTTTAATGCCCTGGCTCATGAAACCCTACACAGGGAGCCTGGACAGCAGCCAGGAAAGGTTCAACTACAGGCTTAGCTGGTGTCGAATGACTGTGGAGTGTGCTTTTGGGGATCTCAAAGCGCGCTGGTGCTGTCTTTATGGGAGGCTAGACTTGGCTGAGGGAAGTATCTCCACGGTTATTTCCGCATGCTGTGCCCTACATAATCTTTGTGAGCGGAAGGGCGAAGGCTTCACTCAGGCATGGTCCCCAAGGTTCAACGCCTGGAGGCTACATATGCACAGCCAGAGAGGGGCTCTTAGTGGGGCCCAGCACGAGGCTGTTAGGATCAGGGATGCCTTGAGGGAGCATTTTGAGGCTGAAAGCCAGTTCTAAAGGGAAGTGCAGAGGGAGGGAGGGAGGGAGTGTGCATTCTTTTAATAAGAACGGGCATTTGCTTTTCTGTAGCCACTAATAATCTATGTACACTGAATAAAGAAACCCATTTATTAAGACGATTCATTTATTCAACAGCTACTTCGGTTGCTGAAAGAAAAGATTTTGATGCATGTGAGGGGGAAGCCGGGGGAGGTGCAATTGGGGTAGGATGGGGTCAGTCAGAGATTGGAATATGTCCGGATCTCTGAGTTTCCAGTGCCCTCAGAGTTGCCATGTCCCCCGAACCCCATATGCGGAGGGCAAAAAGGCATGTTATTAGGGGTTGACTGCAGTGGATAAGGGTCATGGGTTTGGGGGTTGTTCGGTGAAGACAGAGGGGTTGGAGGCAGCTGTGGGTGCTGATAACCAGATAGCTGATGATAGTGGCCTGGAGGGTACAGAGGGCCCGAAGGGGAAGGGTTTTGGGGCAAATGATAAAGGGGGCGGAGAGCGCGGTGCTTCTCCTCCTGAAGGGTGGCAATGCGCTGCATAGTCTCCAATTGAAGCTGCAGTAATGAGAGCAGTTTATCGGTGCTTTCCTGCTGGTGAATCGCGTTCTCCTGCTGCGCCTTCTCCCTCAACTTGCTCTCATCCTCCCTCCACCTCTGTGCAATTTGATTCTCAATTTGATTACAGCCTTTTGCATTACTTGCTGTACTAGCTCCTCTTTGCTCTTTCGTGGCCTCTTCCTTAGTCGCCTCAGCCTCTCAGCTGTTGATAACAGCAATGGCTTAGGGCTCAAGGTCGATGCTTCTAAAAGAAAAAGATACATGTAACAGCAGCTCCCTTGTAAACAGCAGACATGCCTATGATTCCCCCGCATTCCCCGTTTGCCTGTCCCACAGAGAGCACACAGACAACAGCGGAGCCCTTGCCATGGTGAGTCCTCTCCAGATGCAGGGGGAATGATTGTTTCCCTGCCCTGCTGTGCTGTGGCGGGGGGGTGGGGGTGCGGTGTGTGAGTGCCAGGAAGTGGCGGGAGCCCTACTCTGAACACTGTCCCAACATTCTCCATAGGTGTTTGTCCTGGAAGATATCTCGCTGCTGCGGGTCACCGAAGAAGAAAGGGAGGGGATTCTAATGAGATGCGGCTTCCGCCCAGGGCCATATGCAGCTTGCCTCTGTGCAGCAATGCTCCCCCTACCCATTGTAGCACAGTGGCGGGGACTAGTGTTCGTGACCAGCATGGGGGTCACGCTGGCTCTCCCGGGAAACCTGCGCAGGCACATTGCAAGTGCTCTTATTGAGACCTTTGAAGACAATACTGATGACGATTACCGCGATGTGATAGACTACATCAGTGCACTATTCCACATGTAGGCAAGCATGCAAGCATCCCTTTCCACCCCAAGCTGCCTGCCTTCCCCATAGAAGAGGAGCTTTACCTCCGCAATCCGCTGCTGCGCTGCCCCCTGCAACCGCCGGACGCTGCGGCTGGCTGCCCTCCTCCTGGCTTGAGAAGAGCTCCTGGCTGCATGCGTCCAGGGACTCCTCCGTGCCCTGGGTCACTGCCGCCTCCTCCTCCTCTTCTTCATCCTCCTCCTCTTCGTCCTCCTCCTCGCTCCCCCTTCACTGGTGGGCTGGGAAGTGTCCGTGGTGGTCGATGGAGTGACCGTAGGATCACCACCAAGTATCGCGTGCAGCTCCTTATAAAATCTGCAAGTCACTGGGGCTGCCCCGGAGCGGCCATTTGCCTCGCAGGCTTTGCGATACGCATTCCTAAGCTCCTTTACCTTAACACGGCACTGCAGAGTGTCCCGCTCATGGCCTCTTTCTGCCAGGGCCTGTGATATCTGCCCATAGGTATCAAAATTCCTGCGGCTAGACCGCAGCCAAGACTGAACAGCCTCTTCCCCACAACAGCTGATGAGGTCCAGCACCTTGCTATTGCTCCACGCTGGGGATCGCCTATTGCGAGGAGGCATGGCACGTGGAGTCATGATAATCAATGACAATGATCACCTGCAAGGATTTCCTGAGAGCACGCCATGCTTGGCTGGAGCAAACAGGAAGGGGATTTTCAAATTTCCCTGGAACTTTAAAGGGCGGGTCTGACGTGTGGTCACCTGAGGACAGGACAAAAGAGTTTGCAAGTGATGACCAGAGTGGCTCGAACGGGAATTATGGGACAGGCTGGAGGCCAATTAATGCGCAGTGGGTATCCCCATTCTCACTGTAGTGCTACAGCAGCTGCGCTACAGCCCTTATTCCCTAGGCGGAGGTGGATTACCAGGAGCGCTATAACTCCGTGGTTATAGTGCTCTATGTGCCTTGCCAGTGTGGACGGGTGGTAGGTTATAGTGCTTCTGGGGGCTTTATAGTGCTATAAAGTGCCAGTGTAACCATGGCCTAACAGATGTTGAGGGGCATAAGCTTTCGCTTTGCCCACGAAAACTTAGGCTCCAAAATATCTGTTAGTCTACAAGGTGCTACAAGACTCTTTATCACCATTTTATTAATGTGTTTCTGGTCTCCCAAATCCCCACCGTGTTTTCCCTGTCCCAGTGCCTCTCCTATTCCTGATGCTCCTGAGTCATACCGTGGGAGGAGGGCTCCGCTCCCCAGCCATCCCCCGGACCAGCGGATGGCAGATCCCAGCGGCGTTGCCCATTGACTGTCCCTATCTAGGAGCGTTCCCGTGCCCTTGGCCAAGTCCCCTTGGAGAGCCAGGACTCCGGGGCGGGACATTCCGGGAAATCTCCCCCGCGCCAGCCAAAGCAGGGGCACACAGCGGAGAGGCGGGGTGGGGGTATGTGGGGGGGAGGGACGAGACGTCACCAATGACGTCACGCCAAGGGACCCTTTGCGATTGGCGGAAAGAAAAGGTTGTACCCCGAAGGTAACACTCGATTGGCTGCCGGCGGGGGTGGGGGGCTCCATCCCTTCGTTCCCCGAATTCTGATAATAGCCTGGCTGGGCAGCCGCTGCGGTCCTGTGCTCAGCTCCGGAGCCCGCGGCTCCGTTCTCGCCGTGTGAACGCCCGCTCCGCTGCCAGGTAGGGGCCGCGCTGCCCGCGTGGGCGGGGCTTTGCCTCTCCGGCGGCGGGGTCCTGCCGCAGCCGCGGAGCTTCCCCTCGGGGGGCCTCCACTCCCGGGAGCCTGCAGGCCGCGCGTGGAGCTGTTCCTGCTGGACTGGACCTCGGAGGCCGCCTCGCCCCGGGACAGCGGCTGGGCTGTGGGAGCACCCCCCCGGCTCTCTGGGAATGTCTCTCTCCGCGGTGGGTCGGGTAGAACAGCCTGGGGCTTCCAGCCCCCTCCCTCCCCGCTCCTCCGCACAGCGGGGCTCCCGAGGACGAGTCTGTATCTTCCCTTCTGGCAGCAAAGTAGCCACGTTCGCGATCCCCGCAGCGAGCCTGAGTTTCCCAGCTCCTGAGGTCTTTTTCTGGCCAGTAACTCTGACCGACAGGGAGAAATCCCGGCATCTCTAGATCAGGGGTTACCTGCCGCCCTCTTCTAACCTGGGGGAAACAAGTCTGGATCACATCATGCGTCTGTTAGGAAGGAACTGTTCATGGCAAAAGTGTATGTGAAGCTGAAAGTCACTTTGATTTAACAATCAGAGGGGTAGCCGTGTTAGTCTGGAATTGCAGAAGTGACAAAGAGTCCTGTGGTGCCTTAAAGACTAACTAAAGTTTTAGAGTATAAGCTTTCATGGGCTAATACCCACTTTGTCGGACGCATACAGTGGAAGAATCCAGGGGCAGGTATAAATAGGTAGGCAAGAGCCAGGTTAAAGATAACAGGGTGGGTCCAGTGAGGCTGAACCAGCTGTTATGTCGAATCTTCTTTGATTTAACAAAATCCTCCGGGGGAGTGGGGAGAGACTATAAAACCCGTTGATCTGCTATTGTTCCAAGTAATTAGGTATAATTGAAGAAGATGGTGTGGGGGAGGAGGGAATCTTCACTTTGCAATTGGTATCTGGCAGAATTATTAGTTTTTTGTTAAAGATGCAGCTAGAAAAACAGAAATTGGCAGGAGGATTCAGGCAGGTATTGATCCGCAAGATTGTTTAATTTCAAAACTAAATGCTTTAAATAATTTTAAAAAATTGAAAAATCATGCCAATGTCATCACTTTGTGGCACTAAAACTACCATTAGAAGCATTGCTAAATATTCAGTATGCCTGAAAGAGTTGCTGTCAATTAAAAAATGTTGTTGTAAATGTACTATTTTAACATAAGTAGTGTGGTTAAGATGATTACAAGTAAGAATTTTTTAAAAACCCATCTTGCCAATTTTTATGTCTTGTATTTCTTTCAGCAAGGCCAGTGAAAATCAGTGAGGTCAGTCTAGCTCTCACTTACTTTAGCAGTGCTTGGGTTTCAAAGGCCCCTGGGAATGTTTGTTTAAAAGCACCTGTTTTTTATAGGAAAGCAAAAAAAGTTTCCATAGTGTTTGCTTTTGGTCTGAGGCTTTATAAAATCTTGTTTGCAGGCCAAATTTAAGGTGATAGTGTCCCTTTAACAGACCAGGAGTCAAAAATACAAAGCACTGTACAAACAGGAAAGAAGATACGATCCGCGTCCCAGAATTTTGCATGCTAACTCTGCTCTCCACACCACCCAAGCAAGCAAACAAAACCCTATCCCATAATCAGCCAGCTAGTTTCTTGTACAAGTGGGCTTTCAGCAGGAAGGTGCTATGGAAGAATGCAAGTCAGAACTAAAAGATCGTTACACTTTCAAAGTAGCTTTCTCTGATACTATAGGATGCTCACTATGTATTTCTCACTGATCTTAGCTCTGATCTTGCAAAGTTAGATATGTGCATAGTCTAGAGATGTGCAAACTACGGCCCATGGGCCTCATCCGGCCTGCAGGCTCCTCCTAACCAGTTCCTGAGCTCCTGTCTGGGAAGGCTCCCACTGTCCCGCCTCCCTCGAAGCCTCAGTGCACTGTGCGGGCAGCGCTCTGGCCCACTGCCCCAGGACAGCACTGCAGTGGCATGGCTGGCTCCGGCAGCGCTGCGTGCTCCTGGGGGTCAGTGTGTCTAGCTCCAGCGGGCTTGTGTTTGCCAGACACGCTGCTCTGAGCAGCATGGTAAAGGGTCTGGGCTGGGGTCAGGGGGTTGGATAAGAGGCAGAGGGTCCCAGGGGGTGGAGGTTCTGGGAGAGTGGTCAGGGGATTGGGAATGGGGGGGTTGGATAGGGTGTGGGAGTCCCGGAGGGCCTGGCAGGAGGCGGGGGTGTGGATAGGAGTTAAGAGACAGGGAGCAGGGTGGGGTACTGGGGGACAGGGTGGGGAAGTCTCAGGCGGGGGTGGTCAGGGAACAAGGAGCAGGGGGAATTGGATGCATTGGGGTTCTGAGCGGGCAGTCAAGGGGCTGGGAGTTGGATGGGGGAGGGGCCAGGCTGTTTGGGGAGGCACAGTCTTCCCTACCTGGCCCTTCACACAATTTTGCAACCCCAAAGTGGCCCTCGGGCCAGAAAGTTTGCCCATGCCTGGCAGAGTTCTTTGCAAAACTGGTGTCTAAGCTAGATGTTCAAAGATGTTTAAACTCAGATAGGCATCTAGCCCCAGATCGTCAAAGGTATTCAGGCATCTAAGTTGGGTGCCTAGGCATACTTATGCTTTAAATACCTTTAAAGAACTGGCCCAAGGGCATTTGTAATTGGTCATGTAGCATCCTTAACTGTACTTTATTGTTTTTTTTATGAGTTAGTCTCCTGTTCTTTATCACTACGACAAGTGATAAGGAAGATACTTACAAGGTTTATGAGGTGAGGGTTGATGTATATTTATGCTGGTGACTCAGTCTAATTGCTATTTTTGCTTAAGCCTCCAGCACCGATCACAGGTAGAATAACTGGAATTAAAAACAATATTCCTTGTACTTGATACTGCAATACTGTGTTGAATTTGGTTTGATTTTGTGAAGTAACCCAACCAAAGCGTAGAGAAAATGAGACTTGTAATGTTCTCTTACTATTTCAGTTGTGGTTTACTTTGGAGAACTTACATTTGGTAATGAAAGTAGATTCAGGTTTCTATTGCACAGGAAATCTGGGAATATTATTATTGTTAATCAGAAAATTGTGGTGATTGCTGGTGTTATGATCATTGTAGTGATTAGTGGTTGGGTATGTTTTATAGCAGTTTTCTAAAGAGACCCAAACTTTTTGCACAGATATGGTGGCTTCTAAGCACCTTTATAAGCCTGGTATCGTTTAACTATTTTCTTTGCTGCCATCAGGTTTTATCATGCTGCGAGCATTCAGAGACCCAACTGGTAAGTTTGGGGTCCACCTTTTAAAGTGCCGTCACCATCATAAACCTGTACTGGCAATCAGGAGGGAAGACGTTAGTGCTTGGGAAAGAAGAGCACCTCTTGCACCAAAGCATGTTAAAGTGCTGACAAATCTGGGATACAAAGTCTTAGTACAGCCATCAAACCGGAGGGCCATCCATGAGAAGGTAAGTTCTGCTGTGGTTCCCATTTAGATGAACAAAATGTAACATTGGTTTATTTAATTATGGTACTACAGCATTAAAGGATGTAAAATTTAAATAATAGTGAACATATGTTATTATCTACTCTGTTATATATTACAAAAGGGGGTCATTCTTTCCCACTGACTAAAGCAATGGGAATCGTTGGCTAGATCTGTAAGTATCCCAATATTGATGCCTGTTCATAGTTGGTTGTTTTTTAGGTCTGTCCTGCCTTCCCCCATCCTTCTTGCCTTTGATTGTCTAAATTTGCCATAATTCTTTGCATAGGAACTTTGGGGGTTTATGCAATTCATGATGTCCTATGGAGCTGTGTTCATCTTTTTCCTTGCCGCCTGAATTCAGGCAGACTATTTCCACTGATGCCGTGTGTAATTGTGACAGAGACAAGGTGTTGACCCCTCCCCTGCAACCCCTGAATCCTGTTAATTCATCTGAGTTAGGATGAAATGATTGAAAAGCCCTGTTAAGTTGCAGGCCACCATGTTTAAAGCCTTGCTAGCTGGCCGTATTGGAGTCACGCTAGCCTGACTCTTAATGAGGCATTTGTATTACGCTAACACAATTGTGAAATATACCCTTTTACGTATCAAGTCAGGGTCTGAGAGTGGGAGGACTATATTTGGAGACACAAAATCAAAACACAACCTGCTGTCCAGTCTTCAAGGATTTGTTCTCTAACCAGATATTTTAAGTAACAACTACATTTACACTAAATATAACTTACTTTGTGTAAGTCTATTGAGTTTTGTTATGCTACTGTTCAGCTTGGTCTTGCTGTCGCTTAAGTCAATGGGTGTCTTGCCATCAACTTCAGTGGAAGCAGCATGATAGTATGGTTGGGTAAGGCACAGAGGTGGGAGCAGAAACCCTAGCTTCTGTAATCCATTGAATGACTGGAAAAACCACCCAATTTCTGTCTCTTGATTTCCCCGTCTTAGAATGGGGATTGTGATGCTTTATCCACTTTGGAAGTAATAAGATGGGCTGAATTCTGCCCCTGGGTATAATCCTATGATATGCCAATAAAATAATCCTTTTATATTGTGTGACTGGGATTACTCAATTAGGGCAAACTGCAAAGAATCGGGCAGACAATCCCCCAAATTGTTTATTCTAATATTTAGATTCACAAAGCCGGCAACAAAACAGCTTCTACAATATCTTACCGGTTACCCAGAAGCCAAAAATGCAGATCCCTTAAAGCAGCCCAGCCTTGAGCTCCCACCCAGGCAGCCAAAAACACTGGTTCATCATATAAAAACAATGCCATACAAATGCCTGTCTCACTTTCAAGTAACATTGTAAACAAGAAGTGGGCAGCATTATCTCCTCCTGCAAATGTAAACAAACTTGTTTGTCTTGGTGATTGGTTGAACAAGAGGTAGGACTGAGAGGACTTGTAGGCTGTAAAGTTTTACTTTTTTGGTTTTGAATGTTTTTTTAATACATAATTCTACATTTGTAAGTTCAACTTTCATGATAAATAGGTTGCACTACAGTAATTGTATTGAGTGAATTGAAAATACTATTTCTTTTGTTTTTTACAGTGCAACTACTTGTCATAAAAGTAATATAAAGTGAGCACTTTACACTTTATATTCCATGTTGTAATTGAAATCAATATATATGAAAATGTGGAAAACATCCAAAATATTTAAATAAATGGTATTCTGTTATTAACAGCTTGACAACCCCAATACAAATCCAAGCTCTTAAACTCTTAAGTTTGTTTAGTAGCAGGCCTTAACTTGTTTCAATATCTTTCTGCTTCATAAGTTTTTTTTTAAGACCTCCTTTGTTCTTTCTGCATTAATATCAAAGAATGAAAGTATTTCTTAATGCTCTGTTTACAGGAATATATAAAAGCAGGTGGCATTATTCAAGAAGATATTTCTGAGGCATCTCTAATTCTGGGAGTGAAGAGACCTCCAGAGGATAAATTAATTTCCAAGAAGAACTATGCATTCTTCTCTCACACTATTAAAGCCCAAGAGGCAAACATGCCTCTACTGGATGAAATTCTAAGACAGGTAAATATTGTAGTAAGAAAGATAAGTGACTGTTACCACAAGGTAACAAACTTAATTAAACATACAAGTGCAATGGAAAGTAACCGAAGTATTCATAAATATTTGAGCATGCTTTTCATGATACAAGAATAGAAAGTCTGTACTCCCCACTGTTGTTTGTAGAGATGCATTTTAATTTTTAAGCTGTTTATATTGATTCTCTTAAGCTATAATATGGAAATAACCAAGAGGGTATTGTATGTTCAAACACCAGCTCTAGGGTATCTACAACACTTCACTTAGCTCTGGGTTAGAACACATGGCTGCTCTGCAGCATTTATATTCTAGGCTTCTATTTTTATTTCTGAAAGAAGTAAAAATTTTGCACACTATTTTAAAATTCTGCACATTTTATTGGTCAATAAATAAATGTGGAGGCTCTAGCATGGCAGTGGGGAGCACAGGCCACTGGCTGCCTGGAGGTGGGAGTTCATCCTGTAGCCCCAGCGACCAAGACATGGACCTGGCAATGAGGCTGCACCTTACCCTGACACAGCACAAGGTTAGGGTTAGGCTTACATGCCAGGTGCAGGAGGTGTGGGCAGGCAGCCTCAGCCCAGCAGGATCTAAGTGTGGAGGGACTTAGTGTGAAGGATCTAGGAGTGGGGTGAGAAGAATCTGTGGGGCAGTCTGGGTGCAGGTGGCTCAATGGAGGGTCCAGGTGCAGGGGGTTCTAGATGAACAGGGCCTTCTGCACACAGAAGATGGGACTTCTCAGAGGGCTTCAGGTGAAGGTGGTTGGGGCTCAGCGGCGTGGGGGGTCTGGGTGTATGGGGCTCACTGGGGTGGGGGAGGTTGGGTGCTGAGAAGTGAGGCTTTGTAGGGTGGGCATCCAGGTGCAGCTGGTTGGGGCTTTGGGGTGGGGCTTCTCAGGGTTTAGTGGTGGTGGTCTAAGGGGGAGTGGGAGTCCAGATGCAGGTTGGGGCTCAGAGGGAGAGGTTATGGGTTTGGGTGCAAGGGGTCCGAGTACAGGGGTGGGGGGTCCAGATGCGTGAGGTTAGGCAGATGGGGGAGCAGCTTCCCAAACAGAGACCCCCTCCTCCTGTGACTGAGGAATGATAGGGGTGGGAAGCTGTGTCTGTGCAGAGCTTTCTGCAGCTGGGGAAGGTTCCTGGCCCTGGCCCTTCCTTTCAGGGAAAGAGGAAGTCCCAGCCCCCAGGCCAGCTGGGACTAGTAGCTGTGTCTAGCCACCAGTCCTCAGCATCTTCTCTCCCTCTCCACCCCACAGTCGTGCAGTTATTTACCTCTCTGCCAGCTGCTCCAGGCACAAAAAATGATGTGCCTGTACTTCTGGGGAGGGGGAGCATGACTGCTCGTGCAGCTTCCCTTTGCTTCCTTATCAGAAAGTTATTTTTCTGTGGGGAAGCAAGGAAATCTGCAGGGGACATGAATTCTGCATGCATGTAATGATGCAGAATTCCCCCAGCAGTATGTTTAAAGCCCAGTTATAAGTATCAAAATATTCATTCTAGGCTGAAATTGCTGTTCCTGGCCTCAGCCAGGAACTTAATTATCCCTCTTTACTTGTTATTTATACAGTGGAAAGTGCTCAACTTGAAACTGATAGTCTTGGCTATAATACTCTTTGAAAAGCTGCTTAAGTGCTGTATACGCTTTCCTAAGAAACTTCCTCTCATGGTTAAAGAATGTGGGTCTGATTCTGACTTTCTTGCCAGTGTAAATTTTGAGGAGAAAAAAAGATTGAAGTCAATGTAACTGTAGTGGTATACATGATATTAAGTCTAAAGAGAGCCTGGTGTGCAGTCCTTATGTGGCTAACTGTCCCAAAGAAGCTAATTCTGCCTGATTAGGAACTGCAAAATCTAGCCCTTTGCATGTTTGATTAACATTGGGTAAAACCCTGGCCGCATGGAAGTTTTGCCACTTATTTCACTGGGACCAGGATTTCTTGCTCTGTTGATTTAGTATATTGATCTGAGCAACTAGTTGTCCCTGAGAACAGAGGTCCTCTGTCTACAAAGAGCATGGGCAACAAATGTGCAAGCGTCTCCAACAAGCCACAACTTTGATCTTTCAGCTTCTTTGTGGGGAGAGGATGCATGAATACTGGAATCAGATGTGACTTTTACTCTAGTCTCACTTCTGAGATTGCCAATGAGTGTCTTATTTGTGAGGTGAGCAAGTGGCCCATTAGGACTGAATCACCAGCCATTTGGTCAGGATGTTGTTTGTGGGTTAGGATGTCTGGGTCAGATTCTCATCTGGTGTCAGTCAGTGAAGCTCTGTTCCTAAACAGCTGATTTATACCAGATGAAGATCTGCCCTTCTGGGTTCCTTGAAGATGGTCCTTTTTCGTTCCAATGATCTGCTGATTGCAGTGCTAACATTTTATTTCTTCACTTAAAAACGTTATGGAGACTCCGGTTATAAACCAAGCAATCCGAAATCAACCTGTTCTTAAAAAAAATAAATGTTTTTTCTACAGTTGAAAACTCAGTCCTGTGCGTCTGTGTATGTCATGCACAAAACATGACAGAAGTGCATGTAAAAACAGTTCCCAGAGAAGCAGTATCTCCTTGATTTTGCTGTTTAAAATCAAACTTTTAGTGAAAACATAAAAGCAACTTTTTTATGTGTTTTCAGGAAATTCGATTGATTGACTATGAGAAAATGGTTGATCACAGAGGAATGCGAGTGGTAGCCTTTGGACAGTGGGCTGGTGTAGCAGGTATAGTGCACTATACAATAAGTAGGCCTGAGACTAATAATGCTCCACCAACATCCACACCTTTTTGGTTTACATGAACTTCCTGAGAATCCAGGCCGGTGGTGCTTTTTGTAGCTGCTGTGCAGCTCCTGAGAATCTCTTTCTGGTCTGTTGCTAATTCCTGGCATATGGTATAGTCAACATCCTGAGATTCTCCCCAACTCCGTTATTTTACTTCCTATGAAGTCCCACCTTCTATACGGAACCAGTATATCTCTTGCCAGGAGAGCAGATACTCAACCTCACTGGAAGGAGAATCCGTGACTAACAGAACGTGTGCTCTAGAAAGAAATGTCTATCACCCTCTGTGTGAGCCAAAGTGTGTGGTGAAGCTATAACACACATGCTAATCAGCCCTCTCTTTTGTGATATGATCCTGATCGCTGTGTATTACGGTATTTATCGTTTTTCCACTGTGCCTCCAAAAAGCTGGCTACTCTTCAGTGCAATTTAGTGGTGTGGGCTTCTCCCCCACAATAGTGGTTCCAACTCTCTCCCTGCCCCTCCCCCCCCCACTAAATATTGGCATGTTTGAGGGATGCCAAATGGAAGACTGAGATCAAGTCTGCTATTTAACCAGTGTTTTATCTTGAGTCCAGGAAGATCTTGGGTATCAGCTGCTGTAGTTCCTGTATGTCCATTCTCAGTTATGTTAACGGTGTAATTCTGAAATAGGAATGATCAATATTTTACATGGAATGGGATTACGATTTCTTGCGCTAGGACATCACACTCCTTTCATGGTAAGATTTTTACATAATATCACTTGACCATTTTAGTAAAAAGAAATATCCTGGACTCTGGACAAACATTGATGAGAATCTTTTGTGTCTGGTTTCAGCACATTGGTATGGCTCATAACTACAGGAACAGCAGCCAGGCTGTGCAGGCAGTGCGGGATGCTGGCTATGAAATCTCTCTGGGTTTGATGCCAAAGTCGATTGGACCTTTAACGTTTGTATTTACAGGCACTGGTAACGTTTCTAAGGTAAGAAGCCCTCCCCTCAAAAATGAGTGTTACATTGGTGATGTTTTACTGAAGTCCTATTTCTGAATCTTGTATGCATCGGACTTACTGTACACAATTTCATAATAATGTAATGTGTGCAGTACTCTTGCTTCTAGGTGCTTTGCCATGATATGGTATGAATTCCTAGTTACCCTAGACTTCTGCCTGTAGAGGAGCTATGATACTGGTTACTAGTCATGAATCCTAAAAAAAAATAAAAAATGAATGCACTGTCATGGAAAGCTGTTCCTCACTCAAATGCTATAGAATGGAACAGGATGACTATATGAGAGAACTTGTTTGCTTTATCTGTCTGCATATAATTCCTCAAAGAAGGTTAGACTTGTGCATTATTTATGTGGGGCAAGACTTGATGTTAGTCTCTACCTAAAGCAGGGGTGGGCAAACTATGGCCCGTGGGGCTGCCCTGCCTGAGCTCCTGGCTGGGGAGGCTCCCCTCTGCCCACCTCCCCCTCCCTCCAGTGCGGGGAGGGCAGGGCTGTGTGCTCCTGCGAGGTAGCATGTCTGGCTCCACGCAGCATGGTAAGGGGCTGGTGCCAGGGTCAGTGGGTGAGTTGGATAAGTGGCAGGGGGTCCTGAGGGGAAGATAGGGGGCAGTTGGGAAGGGGTGGAGGTTTTGGGTGGGTCACAGTATGACCCCATGCTGTGTGTTGCCTTTGGGAAACTCTGTCATAAATGTGGGCAAAAATCATTTTGCAAAATGCTGCCGATCCAAAATGCAGGAAAGTCAAATGCATTCAGTTGAAGACAATCTGGCTGAGGAGTTTTACCTCCTGGGATCTAGCAAAGCCCATGAGAGGGACTGGATACTGCCTATGAAAGGGAATGAAACAATTATTCCACTCAAGTGAGACACGGGAGCTCAGGTTAATATTCTGTCTGAACAAAATTAGGAGAGCCTGAAAATAAGACTTTGCTTTTTTTCGGTCATAGTTTAGGTAACTGGTTATTCTGGAACAAATATACTATTGCAGGTGCATTGCTGGGATCAACTAGAAGTGCCTCACGAACAGGCTCTTGCTCATTGTAGTGCCAAAGGAGGTGACCCCAATTTGCATTTTACACAGGTAGCCAGGGCTAAATCTGGTAAAACATGTGTTTTCACTACATCATACCGAACCTGGCTATGAAGCACTCATTTGGGAATATCATGATCTGTTTCAAGGGTTGCTTTACTTGTATGGTGAACATATAATCCCAGATAAACAAGCAGGTGGGTCTCTCCAGTTGTTCAGCCTTTTAAAAAGATTCCATTTGCATTCCATGATAAACTCAAGGTTGAATTCACATGACGAAAGCAATGCAAGTAATACAAAAAATTGAGAGGCCAGTAGAAAGGGTGAGCTCCCTAGTCATTGTGGTGATAAATAATGGCCATCTATGTGTGTGCTTAGATCAGAGAGAGCTTGAGAAGGCTATAAAAAGACAACATTTCATGCTGCCAACCAGAGAAGAAGATATGGTTCAGTTTGCGAAGACACAGTATTTCAGTAAATTGGATGCATCCCCAGAAAATTGGCAGATAAAATTAACTGAAGAAAGCTCAGAATTATGCATATCTACTACCAATTTGTAAGACAAATTCTTATGCTTACCCTTTGGCATAACTTCAGCACAAGAAATGTACCACAAAACCATGCATGTGATCTGTGAACGTATTAATGGTGTTGACATCTCAATGAATGACATCATCTGGGGCTGAGCTAAAGAGAAACATGATTGTAGACTTTGGGAAGTCTTGGATGTAACTAGAGCTGAACACTTGAAACTAAATAGGGAGAAATGTATTTGAGGTTATAGAACTGATTTTTGCTGGAGATCTTTCCAACAAAGATGTAAAACTTGATAAGAGGATGATTTCAGCCATTGAAATGATGTCCTGTTCCCTATCAAAGAAAGATGTCAAATGTTTCCTGGGAATGGTTGTGTAATCTGGCAGTACTGTGGTAAGACCTACTAAATGAGCCATTGTGAACTTTCTGTGAATGCAATAACAATTTGCTTTCTGCAGTTTTTCAATATCCTATGACTCTGGGTCATATTTTTATCTGCAGGGTGCCCAAGAAGTGTTCAATGAACTCCCCTGTGAGTTTGTGGAGACACATGAACTGAGGGAGGTTTCCAAATCTGGAGGTAATGCTAAGGCACAAGTGTGGTAAGCTTTAGAATCGCTTTGACCAATGATATTGCTTCTTAAATAACTGACTTTCTCCTCTTTCTTGCAGACCTTAGGAAAGTATATGGGACAGTGTTAAGTCGTCACCATCATCTTGTAAGGAAGACGGATGAGGTGTATGATCCGGAGGAATACGACAAACATCCAGAGCTCTACACTTCTCGTTTTAATACTGATGTGAGCATTGCCTCTGTTCTCTCAGTATCAGGTTTTTCAAATACTGCTGATAGCAAATACTGTTCCACATTCTCTGTAATTAGGCTATCAGTTGTCTAAAAGTCTAGATCATATGCAATTCCCCTTGACTATCAATAACATCCATGTGAGATCTTCTGGAATTTCTGACTTTCTTTGCAGATTGCGCCATACACTACTTGTTTGATTAACGGAATATACTGGGAGCAACACACTCCTCGCTTGTTAAATAGACATGATGCAAAAAGGTTGCTGGCTCCGGTTAAACCTTCTGCTGCTGCAACTGAGGGTTGTCCAGAATTGCCGCACAAGTAAGGCACCTTTGGTGGTAGTAATTATTCTCTAGCATTTTAATTAAGCAATAAGGATCACTGGTTTCAGCAAAGCATCTAATAAATACATTGACAGTATATGAGAGGAAATTTAAGAGCAGAACACCCAACCCATCCTACAATCTTTTCCTACATGCTTCCCTATTTCTTTGTTTCCTTTTGAAATTTGACACTTTTAAGTGGGATATACATTAATCTGTACTATTGACAAATGGCAGATTTGTAAATTAAGTTAACCCTGCACATGCTTCTCTCCCTGGGGAAAGGATGAGAGAACAAATGTGGTGATGTGTGTACAGATTTAATAAATCATGATGTAAAATATTTCAGCTGAGTTAGTTCAGACAACACAAAATACTTAATATAGTGCTGTACAGAAAAGGAAATATACATTGCAGATTTGAGACTGGTGAAGTGTGGCCCTCTACCTGAGTTCATTTGTGACTAACTCCCTAAAACTCCTCTCTAATATACTGTTCAGAACAAAGAAAAAGTGTTTTTTCATGCTTGATCTTATTTATGAATCAATAAACCAATGATAATTGTAACTAATTTATCATTACTAGGAGAATATGGAACCACAACTAGCTCTTAAGGCTTAAATGTTAATTCGTACTTGAATATTTTGCTGATAAATTGATTATAGAACACATCTGCTGTACCACATGTTCCTTGTCCATTTTCTCAATTACTGAGTACTAATGGGCCTCCCTTTATCAATTAAATTGTTTTGTCCATTACAACATACATCTATAATAATAGGAATCTCTTTATATACTACCTATGCTCACAGAAGAGACAAAGAAAATAAATTATTGGCCATGGTCTCCTTTTCATGGTATCTGGTTTACGTAATTGATAAGCTATCTACTAATTTTATCGATCTTTTAAAAGAAGATATTTATAGCCAATTCATTATAGAAATAGTCTGTTACTGCAATTTCTGGTAAGATAAGTGTCTTTCACTAGATTATTTTATTACAGAAAACCCCTGCCCCGTGTCCATTACAGGTGGTTCCTTTCTGAACATAAGAACGTCCATACTGGGTTAGGGCAATGACCCATCTAGCCCAGTATCCTGCCTTCTGACACGGCCAATGCCAGATGCTTCCACTCCCAGCTTTTAATATTTGGAGGCTTAAGACACCCAGAGCATGGGCTCACCTCCCTCATCATTTTAGTTAATAGCCACTTATAAACCTGTCCTCCATTAACTCATATAATTCGTTTTTAAACCCAGTTAGTCTTGGCCTTCACAACAATTGTGGTGCATTGTGTGAAGTAGTACTTCCTTTTGTTTGTTTTAAATCTGCTGTTTTTTAATTTCATTAGGTGTGACTCCTTGTTGTTGTAGTTCAGTGAAGGAGTAAATAATATTCACTTTCTCCACACCGTTCATGATTTTATAGACCTCTATCGTATTTCCCTGTAGTAGTCTCTTTCTAAGCTGAAGAGTCCGTCTGTTTTAATTTCTACTTGTATGGAAGCTGTTTCATACCCCAAATCATTTTGTTAACTTTAACTGCTGATGCATGTTGAGTGGATGTTTTCAGAGGTATCCTAGCCTCTGTTTGCCAGAAGCTGGGAATTGGCGACAGGACATGGACCATTTGATGGTTACCTGTTCTGTTCATTCCCTCTGGGCCACCTGGCATTGGCCACTCTCAGAAGACAGGATACTGGGCTAGATGGATCTTTGGTCTGACCCAGTATGGCTGTTCTTATGTTCTTAACTATCCTCTATGACTCCCAAGATCTTTCTTGAGTGGTAACAGCTAATTCAGATCAAATCATTTTGTATGTATACTCAAGAGTGTTTTCCAATGTGCATTACTTTGCACTTACCAACATTTGATTTCATCTGCCATTTTGTTGCCCAATCACGTAGTTTTGTGAGATCCCTTTGTAATTCTGTCACGTCCAAAGCAGATTGCCATCTTGAGTAATTTTTGTATTGTCTGCAAACTTTGCTACTGACTGTTCACCTCCTTTCCCAATAGTTTATGAATATGTTGAACAGTATAGGGCCCAGTACAGATCCTTGGGGCACCCTGTTATTTACCTCTTTTTATCATGAAAACTGATAATTTATTCCTACCTTTGGTATCTTATCTTTAACCCTTATCTGAACCATGAAAGAGCCTTCCTTCTTATCCCATGACTGCTTAGTTTGCTTAAGAGCCTTTGTTGAGGGACCTTGTCAAAGGCTTTCTGAAAATCCAAGTACGCTGTACCTAGTGGATCACCCCACATACATGATGACCCACTCCAAGTATTCTAGTAAATTGATGAGGCATGATTTCCCTTTTGAAAAGCCATGTTGACTTCCCAACATAAGAACATAAAAATGGCCGTATTGGGTCAGACCAAAGGTCCATCCAGCCCAATATCCTATCTACCGACAGTGGCCAATGCCATGCGCCCCGAGTGAGTGAACCTAACAGGTAAAGATCAAGTGATTTCTCTCCTGGCTTCCATCACCACACTCTGACAAATAGAGGCTAGGAACACCATTCCTTACCCATCCTGGCCAATAGCCATTAATGGGCTTAACTTCCATGAATTTATCCAGTTCTCTTTTAAACCCTGTTATAGTCCTAGCCTTCACAGCCTCCTCAGGCAAGGAGTTCCACAGGTTGACTGTGCCCTGTGTGAAAAAGAACTTCCTTTTATTTGTTTGTTTGTTTTTAAGCCTGCTGCCCACTAATTTCATTGGGTGACTCCTAGTTCTTATATTATGGGCACAAGTAAATAACTTTTCCTTATTCAATTTCTCCACACCACTCATGATTTTATATACCTCTATCATATCCTCCCTTAGTCTCCTCTTTTCCAAGCTGATAAGTCCTAGCCTCTTTAATCTCTCCTCATATGGGATGTGTTTCAAAGCCAAATCATTTTAGTTGGCCTTCTCTGAACCTTTTCTAATGGCAGTATATCTTTTTTGAGATGAGACGACCACATCTGTACGCAGTATTCAAGATGTGGGCGCACCATGGATTTATGTAAGGGCAATAAGGTATTCTCCGTCTTATTTTCTATCCCTTTTTTAATGATTCCTAACATCCCGTTTGCTTTTTTGACTGCTGCTGCACACTACATGGACATCGTCAGAGAATTATCCACGATGGCTCCAAGATCTTTTTCCTGATTAGTTGTAGTTTAAATTAGACCCGATCATATTATATGTATAGTTAGGGTTATTTTCCCAATGTGTATTACTTTACATTTATCCATATTAAATTCCATTTGCTATTTTGTTGCCCAATCACTTAGTTTTGTGAGATCTTTTTAAAGTTCTTCACAGTCTGCTTTGGTCTTCACTATCATGACCAGGTTAGTATCATCTGCAAACTTCGCCACCTCACTGTTTACCCCTTTCTCCAGATCATTTATGAATAAGTTGAATAGGATTGGTCCTAGGACTGACCCTTGGGGAATGCCACTAGTTTCCTGTTTATTCCTACCCTTTGTTCCATGTCTTTTAACCAGTTCTCAATCCAAGAAAGGATCTTCCCTCTTATCCCATAACAACTTAATTTATGTGAGAGCTTTTGGTGAGGGACTTGTCAAAAGCTTTCTGAAAATTTAAGTACACTATGTCCACTGAATCCCTCTTGTCCACATGTTTGTTGACCCCTTCAAAGAACTCTAATAGATTAGTAAGACATGATTTTGCTTTATAGAAACCATGTTGACTTTTGCCCAGCAATTTATGATGATCTATGTGTCTGACAATTTTATTCTTTACTATCGTTTCAACTAATTTGCCCGGTACTGATATTAAACTATTGAGCTGTAATTGCTGGGATCACCTCTAAAGCCCTTTTTAAATATTGGCGTTACATTTACAACATATTGTATTTATCTATGTCTGATCAGTCTAATTGAAACTCTTGTAAAGAACAATCATCCGATCTTTTGTAACTATTCTTATTTGTGTTTGGATGTTTTTTGTTCATTGTTTGTATTTAATTACTTTAGACTTATGGCAATATGTGACATTTCTGCAGACACTGGAGGATCCATAGAATTTATGACTGAGTATACATCAATTGACAGTCCATTTTGTATGTATGACGCTGACCAGCATATTATTCATGGCAGGTGGGAGAACCTTTAATTTGCACTGTACTTTGTGTTTCAATATCATATTCTATTCAAGCTACTATATGAAGAGTCGTGTTTTTGAAACATCACCACTAAAGATGTGACACAGAAAATGTGACATGGAATCGTAACGTTGTCTCTTCCAGCGTGGAAGGCTCTGGGATTCTGATGTGTTCCATTGACAACTTACCAGCACAGCTTCCTATAGAAGCAACAGAATACTTTGGAGACATGCTCTTAACTTATGTTGAAGAGATGGTAAGCCCTTGTGTATTCAGTAACACAGTGAAGGTTTGAACTTAATGTAAGGGGACTGTTATCCCCTTACTAAGATTTAGTGGGGGTGTTTTGGTGGCTAGTTCCCGGTACCAGAAGGGGCAGGGTCAATGGGAAATCCGGACTCTGAGACTGACAGTCCCCAGGAACAATGGGGAGAGGAGAGGCCAATGCTCCAGGTCAGCCTGACTGACAAGGCGGGCAGGCTAATCAAGGAGTCAGGAGGCCAGAGTGGGTCCCATCCTGTGTGTGAGCTGGAATTGCCTGGGTCAGACAGAGTGGGGACGAGTTAAGGAGAAAGCAGGGGCCAGAGCTGAGCTGGGGAACAGAGCTGTGCCAGATCCAGAGGGGCCAGAAAAGCAGCCCAGAGAGACAGACCCTGTGCTGGGAGCAGAGCTGCAGCCCCAAAGCCAGAGCACAGTCCAGAGAGAGCAGATCTGCCCAGGAAGCAGCTGCAGGAACCAGAGGCAGAGAGGCCAGAAAAGCAGCCCACAAAGCAGGTCAGTGCTGGGGGCAGAGACACAGGAGCTGCCTGCAGAACAGAGCTGTAACAGCCAGAGCCAGAAGGGTGAGGGCAGCAGCCCAGGGGGCTGGAGGCAGAGCAGCAGCTGTGCTGAAGCAGTGTGGAGCTGGAGCTGAGACAGAGTGGTGGAACTGGGGCTGGAGGAGTCCAGAGCCTGAGTGTGTGTGGCCACCACCAAAGCAAGTGTCCAAGCCACAGCATCCCTGCAGCCAGAGCCTGGGAAGGGGCCTAGGACCTACAAGGAAGAGACTGTGAACTGCCCTCACATTCCAGAGACATTGTGTATGAAGCTCCCTACCACAGAGCAGGGTGATGTGTTTTCTCTAACCTTTCTAATTTTTCCTTATTCTGTTAAATAATTTTCATTTGCTTTAAGTTGTATGCAATGATCAGTGGGCCAGGGAAGTGCCCAGTGCAGAGAGAGCACCCCGGAGTGGGGACACCCTAGCCCCTGACATAGGTAACTGCAGCAGGGTTTGGGGTTGAGCCCCCCAGGAATCCTGGGCCCAGCCTTGTTGGGGTTACAAGGACTCTGCCAGATAGAGTGCAAGGGGAGCCCTTAAGGGTAGGGAGGCCTCTGGGTACAGGCAGATGGAGTGAGGGCTCAGATCTTTCCCCTAGCAACTTCACCGGGGTGGAGCAGAAGCTGGGAAAGTTCCCCACAATAGAGAGGCTATTCCCCTGCTTACATTAAACTTTGATTGTTTTATGGTCTGCTATTTTATGTATATGTATGTATATGTATATGTATGTATATGTATATGTATATGTATGTATATGTATGTATATATATGTATGTATATGTGTATGTATGTGTGTGTATGTGTATGTATGTGTATGTATGTGTATGTATGTGTATGTATGTGTATGTATATGTATGTGTATGTATGTGTATGTATAAAATCTGCTGTAGAACATAACTGAATCAATCTGAAAAATGACTGCTCCACAGTGTCTGAGGTAAAATTTCCAAAAGCACTGAAGTCCCATTTTCAAAAGTGACTTTGACCCATAAGAGTTGAAGTCTCATTGAAAGTCAATGGGAATGAAAGTCACTTGAAACAATTATATGGGTCAGGAGAATTTCAAGTTCTAAAGATTATTTTATGTGCAATTCCTGCATGTATTTTAAAATGCCTTAAAACCTTGACAGTTTCCTTCTTTTTTAATGAAACAAATTTTTCCAGAGAGGATTTATCTCTGTAAGTTCTCTGAAAATACGTGGGAAATAAAATGCTCTGACTGAACTTTCATCTCCACAGCTGTTATCTGATGGCTCAGGGCCTCTTGAAAGCCAGAATTATTCACCTGTTGTACGAGATGTAAGTCTTTCAAGCTATTTCCATTCCTCTTCTGACCTAGATATATGAAGTTCAGACATAGGAAAAGTAATTTTATGTTTCATATACTTTCTAGGCAGTGATTACGTCCAATGGTTCATTGACTGATAAGTATAAATATATCCAGAAATTGAGGGAGAGCAGGTAATGTATAGTGTGGTTGAAGTTCTTCATTGTCTTGATTTTGTTACTCAGGTTTTAAATAACCATGCTTGCTTCTACCTTCCTTTTTTCATTTATTTCATTCCACCTGTTGGTGGAATTCAGCTGTGTTAATTTATGTGGTTAAATGTATCCTGGGTTGAATCTCCTATTGTGTCTAACTCTATTAGTATATATTACTAATTTAATGCTGAACCTGAGGAAAAAGCAAGGGTGACAAATGTGTGCCATGTTAATAATCAGAATTTCTCACACAGAAAGTAAGTACATGCCAAGTGTATTATTCCCTTCTTGCACCTTCCAAACTAGCTTATTTAGGGCTGGCTGGGCTCTGAGGATCAGTAATATAATTTTGCAGACTTCCAGTTTTAGTACTATATAGACTAGCAGCTCTTGCCCTCAGGAAGAGGTGTTCCTCTTGCCCCACTGATCTGCAGCTTTGTTCTGTGATTATTTAGGATTCTGCATAAAGGCCTCTGACTTTCCATTAGACTTGTACTATGCCCATCACTTAAGGTACCATTCTGTCCTTGTCATGTCTGTTTTATCTTGCAGTGGTTAAAAGTGACTGGAGCAGATGGAATTAGCTTCATTCACTTAATATACAATTTCCCTCCCTGCCCTTTCAGTTATTCCTAGTAACCAACATGTATTTTTATGCTTTTTACAGAGTAGTGCTGTTTCGGTAGTGATTAATTCTGTTTTTGTGTGTTTTGGCTACTTTATGGCTGAAACACGTGTAATTTTAAAGAAAATAGGAAAAACACAAAGGAAATAAATACGTATTTAAGCACTAGGTACATTCATGGAAATTAAAAACAATGTAATATGTCATTTTCTTCATTTACTTAACATCTGGGCTGCAGAAATTTAAAATATAATGGTCCAGATAATAGATAGTGAATCCTGCTGAGGATATTAGGAAAATTCTGTTTTCAGTGAAGAATAATTATTTACAGGCCTTACTGCACCTTTTTTAGTAGTGGAGCAAGCTGTTTGTGGCAAACTGTGGTCTTCCAGAAGCAGAGTTTTTGGTATATGTTGTTATGGTGGACAACCTTAGCTGGTTGTCTTCACGAACATACCTTCTTATTCCTGGCACAGCACTGTGGCCTCTCTTTTGGCACCCTTCTTAGCTCGCACTAGACCATGCAAGAAGTTATTAAGAAGCTGAAAACCCCTTTGGTAAAGGGGCAACTTGTGGGTAGATATCTGATCTTTCTGCAAAGCAGAATTGTGCCTAAAGGAAGAGTAGTACTCACGGATGCTAGCAGGGCTTTGGAGAGGAGCGCGGAGCAGTGGAGCTGCAGGTTTTTGCCTGGAGCTGGAGCGGAGCCGGAGCACCGCACCAAAGCCCTGAATGCCAGAGTCTTTTCTCTCTTGCCTTCCCTTTGAGTTTCTTTGAAACTTCTTGTTTAAAATGTGACAGTTTACCCAAAGATGAGAGAAAATTTGATGGCTTCTCCATAATTATACCCTTCTCCATAATTTCTTCACCACTGCATAGCTTATGCTGGTTATATGTTCCTCTTGCACAGCTGCAAATGGAACATCTCTTCAACTAACCAAACTGTCCAAAGTGCTGTACAAAAATTACTTCATTGAACCACTCACATGTATGTTTGTGATGGGCAGTAGTTCATATGTTCTTTTCTGGAATAGGAAAAACTGCAATTAATGTACCAAAAATGTTTCTTAGCAGCTTGTAATGGAGAAGCACAAATACAGGCAGGGATTAGCCAGTCCCAGTTTGGTTAAACTCTTGCAATTGGGCATTTAGAGCTAGAGATCAGTGTGTTTTAAAAGCTTGATATTGCAAAAGCCATGTCTTCTGTAAGGAGTCTTTCCTCTGTTCCAGCACTGGTGGTGCAACCTACTTTACCCCTCTTTGCATGTCTGTAGGTATGTACACATCTGGGGTAGGCATGGAATGTGTGGAGAAACCATCACTCTTTCTCTATAGGTATGACAGTAGTATCCTGAGTGAGGAGGCTCTTATATCAGAACTGATGGTGGGGCTGTTGAAGGAAAGATTCTTTGGCCTACCATGCCAAAAGACCTACAGTGTTATATTTAGCAGATTTTGCTGGTTGATTAAATAATGGTGGGACTGTTGTCAAATGTGGGACCATGTGTACATGCAGATTTTATTATGTAGGTGCTATCTGTCTATACAGGTTCCCACGATGCCTCTAAGTGACTCTGGTATAGTCTGTCCAAAGTTGGCCTCTTGATTTAGAGGTCACAGATGATGAGGGAGCTGGGCACAATCTGGAACCTAGCAATATTAGGGCTTTATTAGCAATCAGATTGCTAGCCCTGAAGCGCTCAGGCTGTTTGTTTTTGAACTAGAATAAATGGTGGATTCTCTTTTGATTTGATTTGAAGACTTCAGGTTAGGTTTGAGAACTTCCATACTCAGACAGAGGTTATGGGTGTATACTAGGACTGGATGGGTGAGGTTCTCTTGCAATGTGAAAAGTTTGTCTGCAATGAACATGATGATTCTTGATGGCCTTTAAGTCTTTGGGCCTATGAGTAGGGCCCTGCCAAATTCATGGTCCATTTTGGCCGTCAGGGCTAGGCAGCTGGAGAGCAGCAACAGTTGGCTGGAAGCCGAGCTCTGAAGGCAGAGCTGCCGTCAGCAGCAACGCAGAAGTAAGGATGGCATGGGATGGTATTGCCACCCTTACTTCCTTGCTGCTGCCTGCAGAGCTGGGCCCTCAGTCAGCAGCCACCACTCTCTGGCAAAGCCTAGCTCTAAAGGCAGCAGCGCAGAAGTAAGGGTGGCATGGCATGGGATGGCATTGCCACCCTTACTTCTGCTGACAGGGTGCTGCCTTCAGAGTTGGGCACCTGGCCAACAGCCGCTACTCTCCATCTGCCCCACTCTGAAGACAGCACAAAAGGTGAGGGTGGCAATTCCATGATCTCCCTCCCCCGCTCCCCAAATAGCTTTGCAATCCCTTGCCCCACAACTCCCTTATGAGTCTGGACTCCCAATTTGAGAAATGCTGGTCCCCCCAGTGAAATCTATATAATATAGGGTAAAAGCACACAAGACCAGATTTCATGGGGGAGGCCAGATTTTATGGTCTGTGATGCATTTTTCACGGACGTGAATTTCATAGGGCCGTATCTGTGAAGTTGGACTAATATGGCTGTTGAGGAAAATGCAGGGACTTCTGAGAGAGAATGAGAAGTCACAGCTACAGTAGCTTCTGGAGGAGCAATGGTTCAGTGGTATGATTGAGTGGTATGACCCTTTTTGGGGCTGGCTGTAGACATTTTAGTCCACTTTTCCCTGAAGTAGTTGTGCAATAGAAATTCTGAAAAAGCATAGGGTAGTGACGTATTGTACTTTGGTTAGATAAACAGGCTCCAGAACTTAAACTTCTTCCTGAAATGAGCTCTTAGTTTGTAAAGTTACTAAAACATACTGACTTGACATTGACTTCAGCAGTTGGCTGTTTGCTTTTCCTGTATGTTTTAATTTTGACTATAACCCCTCTAGGGAATACTCACAGTCACTAACCAAGGATAAGAAGAGGATCTTGTTACTTGGATCTGGCTATGTTTCTGGCCCTGTGATAGAATACCTCACTAGAGATCCCAGTGTAGAAATCACAGCAGGTACGTAAGGCCTTGCTTGCTTTCAAGTACTGAAGAACTGTATTATGCTTCAAATATATAGACTGTGTATTGAAATAATTAATTTTGTACCAGCATGGCAGCACACTAAAAACTTCTATTTAAAAGCATATGAAGTGTGATATGAGAAAACTGAAGATATATTTTACATTTGTAACTTTTGTGCACTTCATTCAAAAAATTATTCTGGAGCTTTAAGAACACCTTGAAGAGACACCAGTTTGATAATCACATTGGTATCTGAAAATATTTTACCTACTACTTGTTACAAGTAGTGCCTATGAAGAGACTGCAGACAATATTTCTTTCTTTTCAGCTGGCCCTATCTAACAACATTAAGACTACTTTTCTAGTGTTGTCCACTAAGTTGACAAGGAGATAAATCACTGTCCAGAGGTTCGCATAGTTCTAGGTACTGTATTTGAGATTGTGTTGGAAGTGGCAGAGTAGAATGCTTCATCCACCTAGATAGATCCCTTTCAGAAAAGCCTGAAAGAAAAGGGGTCAAAATAAATAAAAAGAACAGGAAGGAATAAATCAGAATTCTCAGAAATGCTGTTCATTTCCAGTTCTCATTCTGCAGTTTCCCTTAATGGATCACTGTTTCTCAAGGTAACTATCTCCTGTGGATCCCTTAGGTCACAGCTATTGTAGCTTGACATGAGCAGCACACTAGAAAGTGAAGGAAAAAAAAGTCAAGACATGGACACTTACATCTGTTTATCTTTCAAGTGTGCTCCTTTATTTATATACTTTCTGTTCAACTGCTTACTTAAGAAAGAAAGATGGATGTGGCGTGTAGTTGTTGTGTGTGTTCCTTCTCAAATACGCAAGTGCCAGTGGATGGAGTTTGATGCATGATGACTAGGTTATTCTGCTAGTTTGAATCAGGGTGGAGAGTGCAGTTGATGTTTTTACCTTGATACTTTGGGGAGTAAGTTTGGGAGGGATGCAAGAATCAATTTCACTTGCGTAATGGTTGACATTCATACTTTTTAAACAGTATCCGTCATGAAGGAGCAACTTGGTCAGCTGGCCAAGTTGTACAGCAATGTTACTTCTGTTTATGTGGACATCATTAAGCATGAAGATAAACTGTCCTCCTTGGTGAAGAAACACGACCTTGTGATCAGGTCAGAATGCTGATTAAAACACAGAGGGCTAGATCCTGAGATTTGCTATGGCTCCTTTACATTTCTTCAGTGGCACAAGTCATCTGTGTAGCTGCCTTTAAATAGCTACCTGAGGATTCCAAAAAGGTTACCAGGGGGAATTACTGGGTGATATAAAGCTGGCATAGTCCTTACACCCCCTTCCCTTCTCACAGCACTCCGGGAAGGGGTGGAGATAGTGATTAGCCACGTCCCCGTCTCTCTGAACACAAGAGCACCAGGACTGTATCTAATGCAGTGTAATCTCTTCTTTGTTGTTAAAGAGGTACGGTAACTTACGAGGCAAGATTTTCAAATGGTTCTCTGTTCAGCTTCTTTGTGGGCATGTAGTGTTAATTGCGCAAACATTTGTGCCTACGTAGGGGACAGAGTTCACCCACAAAGCCATCACCTGTATGTGCAAGTTACATTGATCAATAAACATGAACAGTCATTGGTGACTGCTAAATTGTATGCACAGAAAAGAACTTGGGGATTACAGTGGATGAGATGCTGGATATGAGATAGTATTGTGCCTTTGTTCTCAAGAAGGCTAACGGCATAGTGGACTGCATTAGTAAGAACATTGTCTGCAGACTGAGGGAAGTAATTATTCCCCTCTATTTGGCACTGGTGATGTTACATTTGGCATATTGCAGCCAACTTTTGGGCCCCCCAGTACAAAAGGATGTGGACAAATTGGAGAGAGTTCAGCAGAGGGCAACGAAAATCATGAGGGGGCTCGGGCACGTGACTTATGAGGAGAGGCTGAGGGAACTGGGCTTTTTTAGTCTGGAGAAGAGTGAGAGGGGGATTTGATAGCGGCCTTCAACTACCTGAAGCGGGATTCCAAAGAGGATGGAACTCAGCTGTTTTTAATGGTGGCAGATGATAGAACAAGGAGCAATGGTCTCAAGTTGCAGTGGGGGAGGTCTAGGTTGGATATTAGGAAAAACTATTTCACTAGGAGGGTGGTGAAGCACTGGAATGGGTTAACTAGAGAGGTGGTCGAATCTCCATCCTTATAGATTTTTAAGGTCTGGCTTCACAAAGCCCTGGCTGGAATGATTTAGTTGGTGTTTGTCCTGCTTTGAGTAGGGGGTTGGATTAGATGACCACCTGAGGTCTCTTCCAACCCCCATCTTCTCTGATTCTATGATTTTATGTACAGAGGACAAATTCAGAAAATTCGGCCATTACTGTCAAATGTTGGAAGAGTAAGAGGTTCTCTTTCTGAGCATTAAAATTAGCATTAAAGTAGGGATTGAAACTGCTTTATAGTGCTTGTCATTGGGTCCCCATCACTGAGCTTGTCTTGAATGACATCTCCTTTGCAGACAGCCTGTGCCCTTCCAGAGATGGTTCAGCAGGACTTTTAGTGAAAGCTTCTTCCGAGACCATATTCTACTTTGAATCTGCTCAACATTTAACATGCCAGTGTAGACTGTGATACTGGGAAACAAGAGCCCAGTTCCATTGTCACAAAGAGGACAGTGAAAGCTGGGAGAGAATTTGAACTCGCTCCTCCGCTGCCCTGCATTTTGTACAGTCACTTGCAGCAGTGCAAAGCGCGTGTAAATCCGTGCCATTCTGCTTTGGTAGGAATTCACGCCCACTTGCATCAGTGTCAAATCTGCATTTAGATCAATGATGGAGGGCCATTGTGTAAGCAGACCTCTTCTAGATGCAAATAAACTTTTTGCAAATTGTCTTCCAATGAAAACAGCAGCAACTAGTCAGATTTTGACATATAGTTTTTCTGTTGTTTGTAGCTTGCTGCCTTACTCAGCACATCCTTTAGTTGCTAAGAAGTGCATTGACAGCAAAGTAAACTTAGTGACAGCCAGCTATCTAACACCAGCTATGAAAGAACTCCAAGAAAGGTAGGTCAAAAGATTAGTAATGAGATGTGGCTTCTTCCTTAGGTACCTACATAGCCTCATTACTGTACTATTAAAATTCTCCACAATAGTTAATATATTTATGCTCTTAGTGTCTTCTGACTCATTATTATCCTCATTCTACAGATGGAACTGAATAGAAGAGACTAAGGCCAAGAGCCTCAGATATGTAGGCACTTAGCCCTCATTGCATGATGGGTTAAAGCAGTGGTCACCAACCCATCAGTCGTGACTGACTGGTCGATCCTGGAGCCTCTGCCAGTTGATCATGATCTCCAGGCTGCTAAAAGTCCATCAGGACTCAAAAGTGACTGGCTTTGCAGCCTCTGGAGTGGGGGTAGGTGGCTCCATGCACTGCCCCCCGCCCCCAGCACTGTCCTCACATCTTCCACTGGCCAGGAACTGGCCAATGGAAGATGTGGGGGTGGCATTTGTGGGCAGCTTCTGGAGACCCACGGCCCCCCCGCCCCCATCAGGTGCTGCAGAGACGTGCCAGCAGCCAGCCACTTCTGGGAGCAGTGTGGGGCCATGGCAGGCACGCCGCCTATCTGAGCCCTGCTGCGCCGTTGGCCGGGAGTCGCCCGTGGTAAGAGGCTTCTGGCTGGAGCCTAAACCTCACCCCCCGCTCCTGAATCCCTCCCCCAGCCTGGAGCCCCCTCCTGCACCTAAACTCCCAGAGCCTGCATCCCCTCCCCAGCCTGGTGAAAATGAGTGAGGGTGAGGGAGAGCGGGGCGCGGCCTCAGCGAAGGGGTGAGGCTTTGGGAAGGGAAAGGGTAGATCTTGGATTGATCTTAAATTCAGAATGTGATCTTGTGCGTAAAATGGGGGTTTAAGAGTTACACCCCCGTTTCCCAGGCTCAGCAGAGAATCTGTCCTAGCATTTCTAGTTTGTCCACAGCTGACAATGGATATCATGGGGCTATCACTTGTCAAGTTAGAATTCAGGCATATCATGCTTTATTCTGACAATACTGTGTTTTTTATTTTTCTAGTGCAGAAGCCGCTGGTATTACAGTTATCAGTGAAGTAGGTCTGGATCCTGGCCTTGATCATATGTTGGCAATGGAGTGTATTGATAAGGCAAAAGATGTAGGCGCTACGGTAAGGTGATGAATGAATTGCACATGCATAGTTTTGCCAAAGCTATATGAACAAAACGGTTATTCCTTCAGCAAGAACCTGTCTTTGCTACTGTTCGGTATGAGAGGCCTTCAGTCAGTGGTGTCCAGAGTTTGGTCTGTGTTATGATGCTAAATGCCAGTACAAAATGCATTGGCACTGCTCTTGCAATGTGTTAAACTGAGTTACATCACTAGTTTAGAATAGCTTTGAAGTTGTGCTTTAAACTAGAAGGTATAATGCCAGTGAACAACTTACATTTTAAAATGAATGAATCGGACTAGTTGGCTTACTTACATTGCCTCAGTCAAATAGCATTTAACATTGTGACATTTATTGTAAGCTTTTAAGGTGGTACAGCTTTTATCCTGGAGAGGATTTTACCGCTTGTTTGCTGCAGGCTCAGATGGAAGCATATGGGCCACTTGTTTTTGCTGAAGTGTTTCCTAGAGAATAGTGGCCTTTAGGGTTACTAGTGAATATTGTTCTTCTGTTTTAAAAATCAAACTTCCCCCTCCCCCACCCCCCGAACAGAGGAGCCATGAGTGATGTGGAAAATCCTCTATGCCTGCTGCAATTTCCTCAGTGCTAGAGCCATGGGTTTTGTTAAACTTCAGGTAACAGCTGTGAATTTTCACAGTTACCCATATCTAGCTCCTGGGCCCATATGCCCATCAGTGAATCCCTTTTCTTTTGGCTCACTTTAAAGCCTAAAAGCCTCTTGCTCATAGTTTTCATCTGGTGACTCAGGAGGACTGAGTCCCCAGTTCCCATGCAACCTGTCAATGCCAGTCCCTGTGGGCCAGAGACGTCCCTGCTGAGTGAAGCAAGATGCTCTCTCTCCTCAGGCTGAGCATGCGGTCCCTCCATTGTCCCAGCATTCTGCCCAGGGTGAGAGATCAGAATGGGGAGGTTTTTCTTGGCTGTCTGACTCAGTAGTGTGGCTTATCAGCTTTGAACCACCTCCCCGGATGACATGAGGGTAAATTAGCTAAACTCCACTGGCTACAATGGATCTGGTCTAATACTTTCTTATCTGTAATGCCTGTGAAATGTGCAAGATTGACAGTGTTGTCAACTAAATTCCTCTACCAGCACATAGATACCTTCATAAACAAAGTGTCAAAGAGCCCTGTGATACCTTAAAGACTGACTAAAGTATTGGAGCATAAGCATAAGCTTCCGTGGGCTAATACCCACTGTGTCGGATGCATCCGACGAAGTGGGTATTAACCCACGGAAGCTTATGCTCCAATACTTTAGATAGTCTTTAAGGTGCCACGGGACTTTTTTGACACTTCTGCAATTCCATGCTAACAGGGCTACCTCTCTGATTCTTCGTAAACAAAGGCAGTCCCAGTGGTCACTTACAGCTCTGCTCATCTGCCTCAAGCTTTCCACAGAATGGGAAGGTAGGAAAGGATGGCTAGTCACCAGCTCTAATTAGTTTTTGGCTTGTTGGCTCAGATTTACCAGCAGAATGCCCCAGGCAGTGGTCTTGGTACAATTCCTATTGCTAAGCCAACAAATCGTGTCATGAGTTCTGTTCGATGCTTTTGTTCCATGGATGTGAGCGGTGCTTCACTGGACTGAATTTGCCCCATTATGTGTTGGATTGTTCATCTGTGATCTCTTCCAGATGGGAGCTGAGGGTGGGAGGCAGATACTCAAGTGGTGTAAATTGACAATTCAAGCAGTTGGAGTCAATGGAGCGATGACCGTTTACACCAGCTGTCGTTCTTTCCCAATACCTTCAGAGATGAAAGTCCCATGAATAAACTCGCTCTGTGGCCTGTTATTCGTGAAAATCATAGATATTTTTGGCACTGTAGGCATAAAGTACTCTAGGTTCTTTGCCTAATTCAGGCCTTCTGGGGAGTGATTTACTAAACGCAGGTAACTGAATAGTGCAGGGAAATCAGGTGATTGTTTCTTGTTGCTAGCTGGATAATGCTGTATATCTTTTCCTGATCATATGCAACTTGTGGATTTATTTTTATATTTGCAGGTAATATCGTACACGTCCTTCTGCGGTGGCCTGCCAGCTCCTGAATATTCTGCTAATCCTCTGCGATACAAATTCAGTTGGAGCCCACAAGGTGTTCTGTTGAATACAGTTCAATCTGCCACATATTTAAAAGATGGAGAGGTGAAGTCATCCTGAGTCTTCTCTTTAAACACAAGCAGAGAAGATGGTATTAGGCCGAGGAGGGAACTGGGATTTGTGAGCTGTTGCATTATTTTTAAGCTACTGACAGATACTTAAACTCAGTTTACATAATTGTCACTCTGTCCCCTGTTATCTGTATGTGTAAAGTGACATGCCTCCTTGCTACTATCAGGCTAATATTTGCAGAGGTCTGAGAGCAGCGAAGAGGGATGGTCTTGTGATTAAGGCAGGGGACTGGGATGGAGATCTGGGTTCAGGCCCCAACGCTGCCATGTGTATGTTATGTCATTTGATCTCATTGTGTCCATTTCCTATCTGTAAAACCGGAATGAAGAAGCTTCCGTCTCCTAATTTTTGTCTCTCTTGTTTGTTTAGATTGTGAATTCTTTGAGGGCAGGAACTGCCTCTAACTTTCTTTGTACAGTGCCTAGAACAATCCCTGATCTCCTTTGGCTGGAGGGCGGGAGGTGCCTGAATGTTCTCATAATACCAGTACTAAAAATTAGTAATAACTGATGCTGTGCTTTGGGGTGGTCAGCATCTCACTGGGTATTAGATGAGCCCTTGTTGTAGTAAAAGGCAAAATTCCATATCACATCGATAGTAATTTTAGTGAATATTTCTGTGGCCCTTTTACAGCTAGGAGGAACCCTGGCATGAGATTGACTTGCCCAAGGTCACACAGCAAGACAGTGTCATTGCCAGATTTAGAAATCTGAGTTTCTCTTACAAGCCTATGCTTGTTCCTCTGGCCAACTCCACTTTGCTCAGATAAACTACGGATGGGTGCACCTCTAAATGTCCAGAGGTTCAGTCAGTATCGGCATCCCAGAGTCTGGATGATTATCCAAACCCCTAGGATCTCCAAAGAGGCGCTTTTGTGACATTTCAGGGTTTCACTGTTCTAGCTACCATGCAAAATGAATTGTGAACTGGATTTTCATGTGGGGGAAAAATAATTTGGTCCAAATTTCAAGTGACGGTCATGTGGGTAGACGGAGAAATCTGTGTTTAATTCTGTGCTGGTTCACCCATTGCTAGTTGAAGTTAGATCATGGATGCCATGGATTTGTTATGAGAGGCTCTGTGGGTCTCTTGGTAAATGCAGCAATTCTCCTCCCTGCCCCCAAACTCATAGTTCTCTTTGACAGGTGTGGAGGAATGCCCACACAACAATCTTAAGCAACACTTACACATACATTCCTGTGGCATGGCTGCAGGCTTTTGCTGCTGTGGCTGGCCTTTGAGAAGGAAATGTCACCCCTTTGCTCAGAAGCTGCAAAAGGAATTGGTATCGATGCAGTATAGCAGATCTGTGTTTCAGCTGCTGGAAGAAAGCACGGTTCAAGGTTTTAGGTCTCATTGATAATAGAGCTAGTCATCCTGTTCTTTTATTCTTTACAATGTGTTCTTTACATTTGCTTGCTTTTTTAGTGGCAACTGAAGATGTTCATGGGTGCAGGTTCTGTCTCCAGTGCACATGGTGGAGAGTGATTACTGTAATCTTAAAACAAACCAATTCCTCTTCCCCCAAAACTTAAATTTTCCGAAGGCAAGCTAGTCTAGCTCCCGATCTTATCTTTCTTACACTGGTGTAAATCAGTGAAGTTATTCCAGATTTACACTGTGAGGTCAGAATTTGGGTTCCTTGTTAGAGTGTAAAGCATAGCACTAATCTAGAATAGACATTGAAAATAGAAATGTTCTTTTGAATAAACAACCTGAAATACTGTGCACTTACCTGCTTATTATTTATTTATTTATTTATTTACAATCCTTAGATTATTAATATTCCAGCTGGAGGAGCTTTGCTTGATTCTGTTGCTGTCATGGATTTTTTCCCAGGATTAAATTTGGAAGGTTTTCCAAACAGGGACAGTACAAAATATGCTGAACCATATGGTATTCAGTCGGCCCATACCCTGATAAGAGGCACCTTAAGGTATAAGGTAAGTTCTTACACATTTTCTAGGTTTTTTAAAATTAAAATCTTGTTCAAATTAGACAAATTGCTAAAAGTGACAATATCCCTTCAATTCACAATCTGTCACATTTTCAGTGATAACTTTGTTCTGAGTAATACCTGTGATTATCATCACCAAAAGGGACCAAAAAAAATTATTTTTTTTTTATTTACTTTGTGGATATGACCACTCTTCGCTATGTGCAAAAAGCAAGAATAATTACCTCAGTTTCCCTAGATAATTAACTGTTTAATTTGGATGGGTTTCTGACACCCTCTGCCCTCCAGCAGCATGGCAGAGAAATGTTTTAAGAAATTGGCAGGGATGGTTCCTCAGACTTGCATTTCTTTTTTTAATAAAATCCTGAAGAAAAACTGTCGTCTTGCACAAAACGATAAGAAGCACCTTCTGGCCAACTCTCTTAAAAACACATGGAAGATTAGAGCTAGTTTTTGTGAATGACAAAAGTAATTTGATGTCCTCTTTCTCTTTCGCTCATCTTCCTCTGAGGTGAAGCTTATGGCACAGGGTTTTGTTTTTAGCATTATGTGGACATGAATGAGGAAGTGTGGTGTGAAATTTTAGATCATGAAAATTCCACTGTATTGTTATCCAAACGGATTGAGTTGGTCCCTTTCTGTCTTTGTGAAAAAGCAGATGGCAGAGATTGCTCAAGGAGTTAGTGAAGGATATATTGGAACCTTTCACCTTCTAAGTCCAGATATGGTTTATAATGGTCAAAAGCTCTCAGAATATGCTAAAGGCCTCTGTGAAATGACTTTGTTACAGTAGGTACTGTGGTTATTAGGTACTTTAAGTGTTAAGTGATGGTTGGTCTAAATCTATTTCCTAGTGAATAAGTGTGAACTTAAAAAACCTAAATAAGCTTAACTGGCATGAATTGATATTCTCAGCTGTGAGGTGAAAACATGAATGGCCATGGAGACTGTATGACCTTTTTATCTCAGGGAGTTGGTCCCTCCCTTTTAGGACTGAAATACATTGGCAGGGTTTTGTAGGGGAGCTTGCGCTATTGCTTTCTTTGTATCTGTCCTCTGGGTAGCTAGTGGATTTCAACCTCTAGCATTGAGCATAAACTTTAAGGATGAATGTATGGCCTTGTCTATACATGAGTTGCACTAACAGTTAAATCAGAGCAATCCCATTGTATGGACGTGAAAACTGGTTTAAGAGCGACTTATCTGGATCTAAACTTAAGTAGGTCAGGAATTAAGTCATGTACCCCTAGAGACCAATCAGACATTTCTGTTACATCTACACTACAGTGAAAACAAACTGGAGCATTGATTCTCAGAGGTTGGATCAACTGACTGGCTCACTGGGCTTGGACTGCAGGGCTAAAAATTGCAGTGTAGATGTCTTGACTGGTGTCTAGGTTTTGAAACCCCTCAAGGGGAGTGGGTCTCAGAGCCTGAATGAGCCCTGTGAGCATGAGTCACCTGACCCAGGCCAGTAACAGCCATGACATTGTCCTTTATTGCAGTATAGATCTTCCCTTTGACCGCAGAACACGTGCCCATGTGATTTCTCTGGGCCAGTCACTGTGGAGGGTGTTCTAACTGAAATTAACCCTGTGTGGGAGTGTATTTTATTGTTAACCTGGGTTCTTGTCTTTCCTGCATCCTGTGCTATCTACATAGTAATTAAAGTCCAATTGCTTTGGAGAATTTACAAATGGAGCAACATTCTGTTTATGAAGTTTTTTAATGTCTGAGAATCAAGAAGCAGTTGGTTTTTTTTTTTTTTGGTTGGTTTGTTTTGTTTTTTAATGAAAACCTTAGACTAAAACATGCTTTTAAAAAAAATAAAAAGGCAAAACAAACTCAAACCAGTCAGGGGATGTTTATGGCCAAGGCCTAACAATCTTGACAGTGTCTCTTAGCAGAGAAGTGGAATGTATTCTGTTTGCAGCTCTGATATTTCTGGAGGAAGAGTGACATATTTTTGTACCCTAGGCATTCTGAGCCCAAATCTGATTTTACTTACTGAGGTGTAAACTAGGAGTTAATCCACTGATGTCAAGTCATGTATAGATGTAAAATGGGGGTGTGAGCTCAGAATCAGATCCTTTTTCTTTAATTTAGCTATTGGCCAGCTGAGCAACTGTGACAAGCTTTCCTTTGGAGAGGTACTAGCTAGTCAGCTGAACCCTTTGATTGTTGAACTGAAGCTACTTGCTGGGGAAGGGATAGCTATTTCTTCTGCAGTTAAATAACATATTAAAATGAGTGAGGGAGTGGGGAAGGTGGTGAGGTTAAACCCCCTTTGGCATCACATCTGACTGTTGCAGTCTTCCCATATGCATAATATTAATCATGGCTTTGTTTGTCCTTATCTGACTGTAGTGGGAAGTGTGGAAATATTCACCTGAGCATCAGCTTGCACTGCCCAGCATTTATAGCCACTTTTGTTTTATTTTAGGGGTATTCGAAAGCCGTGGGAGGCTTTGTAAAATTAGGTTTAATAAACTCAGATCCGTATCCTTTGCTTAGTTCAACGGCTCCACCTATAACCTGGGTAAGTATGTAGGATTTTATTAAGTTTTCTGCTTTCCTTTATTCCATTAATCTTTTTTTCTGTTTGTCAGGTTTGGGATTTGCTTTCTCTGAAAGTTGAGTTCTGTTCTTCTGTGTTTGTTTGTAAGAAGGTTGAATTCTTAATGGCCTTTATTACTCATAATTCAGCTCTCACTGGCCACTGACATTTGCCCAAAGTTGGAAGACAGGATACTGGGCTAAGTGGACCTTTGGTCTGACACAGTATGGCCCTTCTTATGCTCTCAAAACCAGAGGCTTCTCAGCATGCATTTTATTTCCTCATGACCACCCCCGACCCCCTTGCCTGTGCCAAGGCATTGCTTTTACAAGCCTTTTCTGATTCAGGTTACCCATATGAATACATGAAAACTTTTCATTCAATATATCCTTGTGCGTATTTTTAATTTCCTTGATGGATATTTTCAAGTCCCGCCCTCCTCCTCTGCTGTCTTCCTTTCCACCAGTTTATATGTAATTGATGTTTTTCCTGATATTTGTCTTCTGCAAACTGCCACCCCAAGGTCAGAAACTCAGCTGGTGTAAATCACTGTAGCTCCATGGAGGTCACAGGGACTACACTGATTACTCTAGCTAAGGGACTGGTCTACAGTGTGTTTTTCCTTTGTCCAAGGCTGCCTGTGAATGTAGGACAGGGTCAGCTGGGAATGGGGGTAGTTAAGAAGGATACGATTAGAGGCTTGACCTTTGGGAGTATGTCTACACTGCAGTTAAGAGGCTGTGGCTTGCCTGTGCCAACTGACTGGGGCTCAGGCTAAGGGGCTGTTTAATTGTGGTGTAGACATTTGGGTGTGGGCTTGAGCACAGACTCTAGGACCCTGTGAAGTGAGAGGGTCCTAAAGTGCAGGCTGCAGCCTGAGCCAGGTTGTCTATACCACAATTAAACTGCCCTTAGCCTTAGCCCTGCAAACCCAAGTCAGCTGGCATAGACCAGCTGCAGGTGGCTTACTGCAGTGTAGACATCCTAAGAGCCTGGAATCCAGCCTGGCTGAAAATTTTTCCTGTAAACTATTTTTCATGAAAAATGAGTTTGTGACCAAAGGCCTCCCCCCGCCCCCAACCCACACATGGTCACTTTGTGTGTGAGTTTGTTTTTTTTCAGTGAACGTGACTCCAGGATCTTGGGCTTTAAGGAAAATTCCGACTGTCCTAGGACTTGCAATAGCATGAGGAATGGCAACACTGCCATTTCTGTGAATTTTATCCATGTGCATTAACAATGACAGAGCTGTCCTCTCCTATGACTCCTTAAGAATTTTTCCTTTTATTTCATTTCTCTTGTACAATCTTCCAGGTCATAGCTTGAGGCTTGCTGCTGAACTGACTTTGTAACTGCCACACGACACTTGCTTCATGCTTGCAGTTCTGTTTTACAGCTTCCCTTTGTTATATTCTTGGAAGAACGTGTTGCAAGCAATAACTAGCATTACTGAAAAACGTATTCAGTCCCTGAGATGTGCATAAAAGTTAGAGGAAGGGATTTTTGGGTAAACATTTGTGAGATGCCTAAAATCAGGGCTGTCGTCAGGCTGCCGCCATTCTGTCCTTTTTTCCCTTCCCTTTGTAAATTGAAGTGTCTACCTTTAGGCACCTGATGCATCGTTCTGGCCTTCTGATGACCTGCCCCCCAACAGGTGGTCTTGTTCACCTCACCAGTCCATTTCCTCCCTTCTTCAAAATGGAATTCCCTCAGCTCTCACCTGCTTTAAGAACTCTCCAGCCAAGCACAGAACCTGTTCTCTGACGTTTACCACCAGTTCAACATAAAGCAGTTCTGGACTCTGTGTTGTCCTCCTCCACTGTCTTTTTTTTGTTTGTTCACATTCCCATATCCCGCTTCCCATGCTCAGCAAGGGGACAAGACCAAGGAGAGACAGGTAGTTCAGACAGAGTGCTGGCTGAAGAGACTGTCCATGTGTGTGTCCACAGCCCATCCCCTCTCACTCCCCACAGCATGGAGAAGAGCTAATTGGCTCTCACTGCACTTTAGAATTCAGACCTCCCCTTGCTTCCCTGGAAGCACAGACCTTCCTCTCTTCTCTACCTCAAACCCTAGAGATTTGCTTGTCCTCAGTGACCTGCACTTTTGGATCAGATAGTTTCCTAAAGCTTCATCCCAGGGTTATGAGAACAGGTCCCAAGTCCCAGATGGTAACTTGCTATTTGAATTTTTTTGTAACTAGAAAGAGCTGATGTGTAATCTGCTTGGACTCAAACCTTCTGCTGATTCTGATGTCCTTAGAGATGCAATCTACAGCAAACTGGAACAGGACAACAGTCAGTTGGAAGCAGTGGAATGGTAGGAGAATCCAGTCATGATTCTTTTTGTTTGCTCTTTTTAAGAGTGCCTTAAGAATCCAAGTATATGGCTTAAAACATGAGTGTTAGGGTTTACTAAACATAATTCGTTCAGAGCTTGACTCTAAACATTACTTTTTAACCTGTATTTTGATGATTGTGACAAATGTTTGGCAAGGCCTGATCTTGCAGTTACACATGTGAACATGTTGCATGGGGATAGGTTGCAGAACATAGCCCCCATTATTAACCTTCTAGAACACTGAGAAGTTTGACCCCAGAGATCCCTAAAATATTTAGGAACATTCCATTGGGTTCCTTGCATTGCAGTTAACCAAACAGTCAATGGACACAGTGACGACTTTGCATCCCACTTAGCAATGCTCTGATCTGATGGAGAGGTTCTCTAGGACTACAGGATGCATTTAAGTGAAAAAAAAATGTATAGTTTCAGAGAGCAAAAATTTGTCCCCTACCACCACCTTTTGGAGTGTTAGGGAACTAATACTCAATCCTCACAATGATGTGTTTTGCTGAAATATGGTGCTATAGAAAATGGAAATCAGACAAAACATCCACTTCAGCTCTATGTTGGTGTGACTTTGGTTTGGTTTGGTTCTGTTTGTATAATTGGTGCCCCTTTCTTCCCCTCCTTCCCTGAAGTGTGTCTGGGAGTTAATGGTTTTCAAATATTTTTCAATGGGGACTAGTGCTTTTATGTAGCTATCTGTTTAATTGTATGATTTGTTTTAAACTTAATAAAGTCATAAAGAAACCCACATACATCTCTCAAGATGTATGTGGAGGGTTAATGGAATCCAGTATTTGCCAATGCAACTCCATTCACAAAATATTTCCTAGCATCGTTTTAGAGTATTTTTGGAGCACTCTGTCACGTAGGTTCATATATTTTGCAAAGAAACAGAGCAGAGTATATCTTAACCTTCGTCAATGATAAAACTAGTAACATCTGACTTCATGGTGACGCCAGAGAGCAAGATGAGGGAGCAGAGTGGCTAGGATGTGGTACTGGCAACCCGGAAAACTTAATCTCTTCCTGTTCTGCTGATGACATGCTGCATCACGTTCAGGAAGTTGCTTCTCTTCTGTGCCTGCATTTTTTCTCAGCTGACAAATGGATGCTGTGTAGCATGTTTTTAATTTGTAGATCGGATAGTGCTTTGCTAAGATGTTAGAAGTCTCATTTATTGCTGCAGTGTGACCTCGTATTGCATTTACTCTGTAGACCGTGCATATGGATGAACTTTTGCTGGAATTAATCGTTGAGATGCTCTGCGCTCCTGTCCTGCTGAGACACAGTGTGGGCTGATTTAAATCAGAAAGCAGGAAACCTTGGTTTAAATGATCAATGTTCATCTAGTTCTGCATTTGTACTTTTTTCCCAAAGGTTTCTTCTCATTGGTTGGTATAGCCATTAAAATATGTTGATTTGTGGTAGAACTCATACAAAAATGCACAAAACCAGCCTTTTAAAAATTGCTTTGTATTAACTAAAACTATCTTAAGTGTTCTAGATACATAAGCAAGAAAAGGTTATCAAAAATGTTTTGTATTTAAAACAAAGGAACTTTGGTTAGTAAATTGATGAATTGTTTCTGGTCACCATGGGCCAGCTTTTTGAAGATATTTAGGTGCCTGAGGATGCAGATACGTGCCTGTTGGTATTTTCAAAACTGTCTGAACAGTTAAGTGCCCAACCCCTTCAAATGTATAGGGGTCAGGTACCTTTTCTGCTTAGATTTGTTTTTTTAATACCGCAAGGTATCTAATTTTTTTGGGGGGGCACCTAGATAGCTTTGAAAATCTGACTGTGAACTCTAAAATTCAAGTTCTTAGAATTCATAGATCTCATCTCCCATCTGGCTTTTATTTCTAGATGGGAAGAGAAAAACAAGCTTTCCTTCCCCCACCACCCGACTTCTAATTGGTTTCTCAACTTTGAATTAATTGATCCAAATGAAAAAAATATTCTCTCTGCTCCTGCTAGCTAAACTGACTCTAAAAGTAATTAAGGCAAAAGCTTTTCCACACAACAAAGTGCTTACATTTGGAAAAATGTAAATACCAGCATTCACTCCACTGTAAAGATTGAAAATAGATTCTTTCTTTCCTTATGTGGTACATAAAATTATGACGTGCATTGCACACACCCATATGTAATATAATGTAGCTTGAGTTGACATCAGAAGTTAAAGATGTTTAGTTATAGAGAATTGGGAGAAAACAAGTGCTACCCTTAAACTCATTACAGTTTTGAGGAGGACTCATTGATGCAGCATATTGTTTGTTTAAATAATTTTAATATATTCTAGTAAATTTAGGTCTTAACATGAGGAGTTATAATTTCAAATTTAATTTTAAAAAGGTTTATTTCTCAAAAGAAAAAACTTTAATTTTTATTTTTTAGATCACCTTTTTATCCACCTTATCGTGCTTTGTTATATAGATACAGGGTCAAAATTCCACGTGATGTCCTATTATTCCTCTCCCAGAATTGCACACTGAGGGCCTTGTCCCTCCATTTGTGGATTGTGGAATGTAACTTTCAGAGAAAAGCAATGATCTCATTCTCTCATCTGTCTCTCCCCAGGTTAGGGATTCTTGAAGATGAGCCAGTTCCTATAGCAGACTCCATTGTGGGGGCGCTTGCCAAGCACATGGAGCTGAAGCTGCCCTTTGGTACGTGAGCCTGCTTTATTTCACATTTTGAACTGAGGTCTTGCCTACACACACTCAAGAAGATTAATCTGAATTAAGTAAAGGTGTGAATTTTAAAGTGGATTTGTTAAACCATATCAAAACCTCTGTGTGGAGGCTCTCAGGCCTGGTCTTCACTAGGATATTAGGTTGATATCATTGTCTCACTCATGGGTGTCGTCAATCTGCATCCTTGAGTGAGGCAGTTAAACCTAATCCCTGGAATAGACAGCGCTAAATTGATGGGAGAATTCTCCCATCGACCTAGCTACTGCCTCTCAGGGAGGTGGATTATCTATGCCAGTTGTCACCAACTGGTTGATTCTAGAGGATCTCCCAGTAGATTGCGATTTCTGGCAATGTAGTGTAACTACCTCTAAGGCAGACCTCCCCTATCCTGGTCCTACACCGCTCCCAGAAGTGACCAGTGCGGTTCTGGGGGCGATGGGGAAGGGGTCTTCCTCTGCGTGCTGTTCCTGCCTGCAGTCACCGCTCCCGCAGCTTCCATTGGCTGGGAGAGCTGTGGGGGCAGTGCTTGCTGAGAGAGACAGTGTGGAGCCAGCTGTTTTCCTTACTTAACCTTGAATAACTTCTTCAATACACATCCCCAACCTCAAGGGGCAGTGAGTGCCATACTCCATATGCTAAATCCCATGTGTCTGAAATCAGTTTGGGGTGGATCAGAGCCATAGTTTGATTCTCAGGTGTGGGTTTAAAAAAAAACAGAAGAATTTTAGAATGATCCAAGTTTGGACCAGCTAACACTGTTCAGCAGCCCCATAAGGCACAGACAATTTGAGTAAGCATGTGGATTTCAAAGCATTTAAAGCAGGCCTTAACAATGAGCAATGATGAACTGTAACTCCACTCTAATAGAAATTAGTGTTGTACTTAGTAAATTGTGATTTCTGTGTATACAGCTGATCCAAAGGTTTGTGCTGTGGAAAAAGTAAAGCAGTGTGGGCCTGAACCTGCAAAGCACATAACATGAGCAGTCCCACTGAAGCAAACAGATCTGCACATGTTTTGAGATGAGCACATGCTGAAGTGCTCTGCAGCATCAGGATCAGAGAGCTCAGAATGGTGCAGGATCAAGACTAATCACAGTATTCGTTCTATGTCCATTCTATTGAAGGCTAAACAGACAAGAAATAACCCAAGGTGGGGAAATTAATAATTCTGGGCCATATAAAGATGCATCTTCAGAAGAAGAACCACATTATAAAGTGGTTAGCTGCTCAAATGGCCATATTAGCCCAGAACCTTTGTGGTTTAATTTTCTACTTCTCCAAGGATTCCATGACTGGGTTTACATAGCCAAGTACAGGGTGCCTTGGATAACTTTAGCGTTGATGTAGCTAACCCTTTGTTACATGGCTTTTCAATTTAATATCATGGGACTGATTCTGATCTCACTTGTGCTGATGTGAAAAAGAAAAGTCTCCAGTGAAGCCTGAATAAGTTCAATAGGACCCATGCTCCAAATCTCCATATTACGGAACTGTTGTCATTCTAACATGGTTCATTATTTTATATATGAAATGTTCAAGATCAGGTGCTTCGCACTGGCAGCTAACTGTCTGGGTTAATCAGAAATAAGAGAATAAAGCAGAGTGCGCACACATTTGATTTCTAAGCTCTTGGGCCTGCTGCTAATCTTTTTTCCTTGTATGGACAGTACCTACCACAACTGAGCCCTGCAATTCCATAATAAAAATGATATATTATAATATAGGTTTGTCTCTTTAGGTGCTGGAGAACGAGATATGATCATTATGAGAAATGAAATCGGTATCAAGCACCCATCTGGCCATTTGGAAGATAAATTCATCAATCTGGTTGTGTATGGTGATGATAAAGGATATTCTGCAATGGCTAAAACTGTAGGGTACCCCACAGCTGTTGCTGCTAAGATGGTTCTAGATGGTAAGTGCCTATTCATCCTATGCTATGAATATACAATTATTAGTTTAGGGAATTCCTTCACACCTTTCTTTGTGGTCTGCTACCTCTGGAAAATGTAGAATACATACAAAGGTCTTGTTTGCACGGGCACTTTACAGTGCTACAACTTTCTCACTCGGGGGTGTGAGAAAACATTTTTGGTCCCGTCCTAAGGTTTATGCTGAATGGTCTTAGGGCCTACTGCTGAAACCCCAGAGTCACTCTATACTAACTAAAATACAGGTCTAGCCATGCAGACCGATTCCTGATTTGATCTTCAGGGATCATGTTAAAGGAAAGTTGGGAGGAATAGGAGCTACATTTTCTCTATAACCAAAATCTTCCCTAAAATCGCAACAAAAAAGTCACTGTCCTTGTGCTCATCCATCACTGCTTTCCAGCGTGATCATGGACATGTAGAGAAGGAGGGAAACATTACTGTGGCAAGATGGTCTGTCTTGGCCTCCCCTCTGAGAATTACATTGTCCCCTCTCAAGACTGAGATCCTATTCATTCTGTAGCTCGCAAGGAGATTGCTGAACCACAACGGGCCACATTCTGTATTTACTCCCATGAATAATCCTGTCAATCAATGGGGCTAATCGTGCGAGTAAAAGTTACTTGGCATGACTAAAGATTACAGAGTCTGACCTGAGATACTCAGAAGTTTAGCTTACTTGCAAAATCTTAACTCCCCTTAAAGGCTTTTGACTGTTACTAAATGACCATTTTTGCCAGGGAAGAGAGGCCTTTGACATGGCAAATAAACTTCTGTTGCATTGAACAGAGAGGGGGATCCTGACTCACAACAGGCTAAAGGCAGACACAGCTAGTTGCTCTCATCCACGCCCTCTGAATCACTTTTGAGGCCTGCATTGGTTAACATTAATCAGATTAAAGAACAAAGAATACTTGTGGCACGTTAGAGACTAACACATTTATTTGGGCATCGTAAGCTTTTGTGGCCTAAAACCCACTTCATCAGATGCATGGCGACCCCATCTTTTCATGTTCATTTTGTGTGTGTGTGTATGTATATATGTGTGTATGTATATAAAATAATACACATACACACACACACCTCTTCCTGTTGTATTTTCTACTCCATGCATCTGATGAAGTGGGTTTTAGCTCACAAAAGCTTATGCCCAAATAAATTTGTTAGTCTCTAAGGTGCCAAAAGTACTCTTCATTCTTTTTGCTGATACAGACTAACATGGCTACCACTCTGAAATTAATCAGACTGTTTGTTTATGTAAATAAGCACATGCTTGTTGGTTGTAGCCACTTCTAAGCCATTCCTCTCATTCAGATCTCTGTTCCTTTATTGGCTAATTGGAAATGAAGAAAAATCTTGAGTCTGATTTCACCTTGCTCTTTTTAGTTTGGTTTAAAAGGGAAGAAATTGTTACATGCCTGAAACTCATGGTCAAAATGGAAAGTCTTCTACATATTTGGTGGATCCATTCAAAATGTGCATATCAATACAGGCATGTCGCGTCTTACGCAAGGGTTCGGTTCCGCAGTTTCCACTTTACGCGGAAACCGCATATAGCCAAAACCCCATTGAGTTCAATGGTGGGCGAAATCGTCCGTCCTAAACAAAGTTTTTATATTTTTAGTTTTTCCTTTCTTTTTTGGGGAGATGGGGGGTATCACTGCATAAAGCAGAAATTATGCAAGTTAAATGCGCGTAAAACGCGACATGCCTGTACATACGACAAGTTCCGTGTTCAGTATCTCTTGAAATAAAGATTGAATTTGCTTTCACCTCCAGGAACCATTAATACCTTATCTAACAATAAATCGTGATGTACACTGCAACAGAAATTAGTATATGCACATTAGTCTAAATATCATCTAATTTCCTTTTTCTAAATCTTTCAGGTGAAATTGAAGTCAAAGGCATGGTAATTCCATTGACGAAGAATATCTATGCACCAGTACTTGAGCGCATTAGAGCTGAAGGCATTGTATATAGTACCCAAAGCATTATCAGACAATAACTTATAACAAGAGATTGAGCTTGATTTTTTTTTTTTTTCTAAAGGATCTCGGTTTGACTTCCAATTTTAAGTACACAATTGTGGGCCCACTACTGAGTGTGCCTAAGACTGAGGCACGAATGATGCCCTTTATAAAATTATCTATCTGCATTTATGTGGCCTAATGAATATTTAGATGTATAAATGGTATCACTTTTCCCTTCAAAACTGAGGGGGCTGTTCAGTAAATAATTGGCTCCGACCAGGGTCAACAGGTCACATCATAAAGTGCCCAAAGCCTTTTGCCACCAACATACCTTACAATGCATTATTACACTGTATAATACATGAATGATGAATTAGTAGTATCCACTTTGCTAATAAAGAAGATATCTAAGGAGATTTTATACACGGTGTATATCTTTAGAACATGAGTGTGTTAATGGTTGGAAAAATCTCAGGGTTAGTTAGGTCCACAAAAGTATTTACGGCCATAACTGGTGTAGGTGCCTAAATCCAAAATTCAGATCCTCTGATACTGCTACCTAACTCTGTATGTGCCAAAAAGCCCTAGGCACAAAAATTGCTTTTGGTAAAGTTCTCAGGGTGCCTAAAAATGTGGTAGAGTATGCAAATAACTGCCTTAGTCTAGGTGCCCCGGTGCCAATGGGGCTTAGGCATGAGCTAGGCATCTTCCAGCTGTTTCTCCTGCGGGGCCCAATATGGTAGCTGTTCTCAGAAGCGCACACTCTGTGGCCTGATGAAGATTTATTTATACTCAGTGGAGTAGATTCAACAGTAGCAGGGGTGTGCACAAGGCGGGCAAGCAGGAGCATGGGCTCAGAATTCTTCTAGCACCAGGGCTGTGATGGCAGGGAGAGTGAGCTCCTCCAGGCTACAGGGAGGAGAGCAAGCTCCTGCTGGAGCTGGGACAGGGGGAGGGAGAGAGGAAAAAAAAAGCTGTGGGGAGGAGGGAGAGGAAGTGGGGAGCTGGAGTGTGGGGCCCAGGGAGGGGGGAAGAGAGGGAGGAAAGACATGCATGGAGCACAGAACAGTCTCCCCTCCCCAGAGTTACATTTCTGCATACACCCCTGAACGGGAGAGACTGAGAGAGCGCCATACCAAAATACCCCATAGCCCAATAGTTAGGCTACTTTCCTGGAAGTGGGGAGACTGAAGTTCAAGGTGCTGCCTCCTTTTATTGCTGGCACTAAGAAAAAGTATCTAACGCTAGGAAAGGGATCATGCCTGTGAATTCTGAAGTGAGAGAAGTGTCTGGAATTACTACCTACCTTGCTTTGAGGGGTAGGAGTTCAGCTATACCCCCTCATCATCATTTCCTATGGGCTAACTTACATGGCTCCCCACTCAGCCTGCTGGCTTTTGTGGATTCCATTCTTAGGCACCTAACTCTGGCCATGCATTGTATAGGGAGCATGGGTACATAACTTAACTATGGAGGTCACTAGGTAGCAGGGTGCCTAAAATGTTAAGCACTGTGATGCTTAACATTTAAATCCTCTTTGGGCACCTAGCCCTTATGTGCATATTAATATGACGGAAGTAAGTCTGGTTAATGAGGTCCAACCAGTAATTAACTTTAAACATTGTCTTGGTCTAAGTTGTTGACAAATGTATATCAAAGTCATCACCAGAAGCAGAACTAAATACTGAATTTGCATCTTGTTACCAGGAAAATATTGATCATATTGTAAAATAAATTAATAATATTTTGTACGTCACAGGATAATATGAAAGCAATTATAATTTCAGAAACCGTAGCTCGCTAGTGCATTAAATCACGTGAAATCTTGAAATGGCAGTCTTGCAGGCTCAAAATGTAAAATCTTCATTTTCATATCTGCCAGATCTGTGGCTCATGGAAATTGGAATAAATATACAGGTTAACAGAGAGTGCATAAAAAAACACACCCTCCCCAAAAGAAAAACTCCATGTTTCTAGTTACTAAAATAGAAGCTGCTTATACACTGGATTAATAACTATAGCATGTATTGCCTTTCTCCCCCTACCCCCAGTTTAAGGGCATGCAATGGCATATAAAAGTACTCTACACTTGGGATTAGCAAGGGCATTTAGGATGTAAATATAGTGCAGCTAAAATGTCATTTGGAGAAAATCTCAAGTCTGTTTACTTTTGAATTACTCTTTCTACTTTACTTGGCCTAGCAGACCAATGAAATTAGAAGTGTAAAAGAAATAGACAATATGGTGCACAAGGCCTTAGGTATTAAGCAGAGAAGTATAAATCCAGGCTGTACTGTTGTTTTTACACTGGTCTGTGAGTGTTCTACTTCCTTTCTGCCTCGTCACAGAACACACTGTGAAAACAGTCATCCAATACGTTAATCAGTTAGGACTTCCACAGAGCAGTGCCTGGCCTGTAGAGTAATACTGACCATTGATTCTGGAAGGCTGCCTGCTTTACTTTTTGGTTCTTCCCCATTGCACCTTTCTCCCTAGTTTACTATGTCAGGAATCAGTTGCAAATATAGATGAAGTTCATGATTAGAGGTAAGAATAAACTAGTTTCACAGGCATTAGATATTTTAGGTACAGTATTTAAGATGATGGTTGCCACAAAGCTGAGGATGGATGGTGGAAGAGGGAGGAAGCAGAAGTAAGGGAGGGTAGAAAAAGTCCAAGGGTTAAATAGAGAGGTGCCTAGGGAGGGATTTAGTAGTGGATTTACTTCATGAGCCAAACTCTTTATTCTGTTAGGTTACCATGTCTGTTTTGATGATCAGGATAAATAGGTGATATCCTGACCACAAGGAAGTCAATGGGAAAACTCCAGTTGGCTTCAACAGGACTGGGATTTCACACAAGAACTCTATCTAGAACCCTCCACCCACTAAACTGTGCACTAATTCCCCCTGCCCCCGCCCATGACTGAAAGTAAGTGCACTAAGAAAATGGGGTTTGATTATGTGTTAACTACTGATTTCAGAGCAGGAGAGGAGAAACCCCTCGGGTGTTGCCTTCCAGAACTACCTCTGCCCCCTTTGAAGGGATATGACAGAATGCATTGCAATTTCCCAGCACTTGGGCTGTCTGTTCTGCTAGGCCATTTTTTGAAACCAAAAAGCCACTGAAAATTTCTTTCTGAAGATTGTAGACTTGTCTTTAAAGTAATAGAGGGAGAGGGTTGAATCAGCTGATGCATGGTGCTTACAGAAAAAAATCCTGGATTTAAACAAACCACTTTGTAGTGTTTTTTATAAATTTTTAAATATACTTTTAGGTGGAGTGAAAATTAGATGTTGTTTGCTTTTGAAATGTGGGAACTTCTGATGTTTAGTTATTTTGTATACAACATGGATTTCTACATGTAGAGTTAATAGATGGCCAGGGCTCCTGTTAAGTTTTCACTACACAATAAATGTCTTTTGAAGCGGAGTTTATACTTGACTCCTTTTTGTTTTTTCATAAATCACAAAACATATCATGATTGTGGCTGCAGAAATGAATGTCCATGAACAGATTGGGGGTGTCCAGAAGCTGTTGTCTAAACTAGACTCCAGGGTGAAATACTGGACCTATTGAAGTCAATGGCACAACTCCCATTTGACTTTAGTGGAGCCTTCAGGGGCTCTGATTTTGCAGACTTCAGTGGGGCTCTGCATGAGTACAGGGGTCTACCTGTATACAGCAGGGGGTGAGATCAGGGCCCTATCAAGATTCACAAATATTCAACACACTAACATTAGAAACCCAGACAATGCACAACTGAAGTTGTACTTCCATGTCACATCCCCCCCAGCTGTAACTACCTCTCTAGGGCTGGCAATGGGAACTAAACCACTCTCTCCTTAATACCTGCAATTTTCTACACCTCACACTACCCCCTCATTTCTAACTCCAGATCTGCTAGCCCAACTTCACACTTGCATGGGCCCGAACTGCTCCTTGAGCTAGGTGAGTACCAGCAGAGGGTAAACTGACAGCACTCCAGATCGTCGGCTGCCTTGTCCACACACAGGTTCTTCTGCTTTAATTATACTGGTACAGTTAAAATAGCACAACCCTTTCTTCCTGCACCATGGATGCAGTCGTACTGGTATCACTTACTTCTGTAAGGGAAGGAGAATAAGGTTATAGTTCTGTAATACACATCAACCTCCCACCACAATATGGCTAGTTGTAGTATAACTATTCTGTGTGGTGATGGTGTTTTTTTTTTTTTTTTAAATACCAGTACAAAACCTGTGTAGAGCAGCTGTTGCTGAGGGACAAGGTAATGGAATCTTACTGAGAGATTCCTTTGATTGGGGATTAGAGAATTTAAAACACACTTTCTTTAGTTTCCCTTTCTCCTTTAATTTTATTACTGCTCCTCATAACCCTTGAGCTAGCTGAGGGAGGGCTATCACAGTGGGATCTGCCTCAAGAACCCTGTAAACAAAGCCCTGGTCTACACTGGGTGTGGGGGAGGAAGGGAAATCGACCTAAGCTGCGCAATTTTTTTTTAATATATATATATATATTTTAACTTCAGCTATGAGAATAACGTAGCTGAAGTCAACGTATTTAGGTTGACTTACCGCAGTGTCTTCACAGCACTGAGTTGACTGCTGCCACCCACCCCACCCCCCGTCCACTCCTCCGGCACCACTGGCAGGGGGGAGTACAGGCTGCGACAGGAGCACACTCACGGATCAATTTATCATGTCTAGACTAGATGCGCTAAATCGGCCCCCAAAAGAGTGATCGCTGTCCGGGGGAATAGTATGGACCTGCCCAAAGAGGCAGAGTTAAGATCAGGCGTTTTGCTGTGGGGAGCACGATCTTAATTGTATTTCTGAATTTTTTTTTTAATGGGTGTCTTTGAGGTAATTGAGTATTTTTCCTCCTTCAAATGAAAGGGGTAAAAAACTGACTCATTTGTAAGACGCCTAGGCTGATGGACTGCTAGGTTATTACTAAGGTGGCTTAATGAGTGTAAATGAAATGGTGCCATGACTACTGTGCATCACAAAGGTAACCCCAAAATACATCTCTAGCCCATCTACATACCCCCCCCCTCCTCTGTTAAGGTTGCAAAGTAAAGCACTCTTAACAGTAGACAAGTCCAGGGTTAAACTGGCCTGTGCCCCCTTAATTTAGTTCCCCCCCACACCATACATTACATTATGCTCCAGTCTTAATTATATGATTGCACCCTTTTTCCCCCACCTCCCTCTGCACCTATTAACTGTGTCACCCTCTGCTTCCTTCCCATTCTGCAACTAGCTACACATGCCCAGCACCTGGGTCCTGTCCCCCTTGGCCTGCAGCTTTATGAATCCATCCACCTGCTCCCCTGGCTAGCCCTGCTCCCATCCACTGGCCCAGCTGCTGCTGTGTAGGTATGAAAACTCCACACTTCCTGTATTTTCTGGTCCTTCCTAACTAGCACTTGCTCCAGCTCTGCACCTAGTTACTCTCCCAGCTTCCTAGTGCTTTCATTCACCACTTCCCCAGGCCTCTTAATGCTTCTAGCCCCGGCTCCTGCTCCCTGCATTCCTCAAGCCTCTGCTGTCCAGTCAGGCAGCTGCTACCATCTCCAGGTTGCTTGGGAATCTCGGTAGCAAGACCTCTAGGAGCACAGAAACGCGTGTCACCCTGCTTTCAGCTCCTATGCCTGGCACCACCACCGCCCCGCACAGTGGGGAGCTGCAGTTGCAGGGAAAGGCCTCTTCAGTCCATGCAGAAACATGCCAGTGAAAGCGTTAACTGTCAGATGCTAACAAGGCTGCTTAGGGGCTGTGCATGTTCACAGCGCACAGTGTGGCCAAATTTGGGTGAAATGGCAAAAGGCATAGCCGTAACATCGGGATAATGGCCCTGCCAAATATCAAGCCCTTATACCACATCATGGAGGTGACAGAGTTCCTTAACAAACTAAGAAAGAATTTCTTTGAACAGGAGCAAAACCACCGTCCCCCACACCCTCTCTCTCTGCCCCGCCCCCAACCATCTTAGGCTCAGGAGTGGCTGGCCAGTTTTAGTAGAAATGGTCCAAAACCAGTTCTCTGGAGGGAACCACCCGGAATGAAAAAATCTCTACCCAGACAGCAGAGTTATAAGCAAGGGAAACCAGCATCTTACAAAGCCAAAGAGCGGGCAACTGTAACTAGAGGTGGCATGACCTGTCCTTGCTATAATGAAAGCAACAATTCAATCTTCAGAACCATTACACATAGCTGAGAGCCCTAGCTGCTGGCAATTGTCATTGTGTCTTTAGAGCAGTTACAAGTGATGCATAAATGACAGCGGTACAATTTTCCTTATATATGCAGGCACAATAACAAAGGCTGTAGTTTGAGGGGTTGGGAGTGTTGCTGGTGGGTATATGTTTATTTGGGCCATTCATGTGAGGTGGTGGGGGTAGCAGGAAACCTGTTAAGCATAGCATGACATACAGTTGCTTTTTTTTTTAAAAAAAAAAAGCCTTAAATTGACATTTTATTGACTTAGTTGAAGACTAGCAGTCTATACCTAACATCTTTTTCCTACTTGACCCAATTTACAAAGATGGGCTCTGACTTTTGAGGCTGTAGACTGGATTATAAGAAAAAAAATAATTAAAAGATGGCCTTTGTCTGAGAATTACTTGCCAGCTCTATTTGGGAACTGACACGCATTTATTAAAATCAATAATCCATCACAGGTTGAAGATTAGGGAAGATTTCTTATGATTCTTAATTTTTTTCCATATCAAAACCAATATGTGTTGCTAAAGAGATTATCCCAAGGACTTAAGTTTTAAATAACTTATCAGGCATGCTAAGATGATAAATGTGATTGCAGACATTGGTGGAAAAAATCTTGGAACACCACTTGATTACTTGGATTATCATTTTAAAATGGACAGTGTTTCTTTCAAACTGTGGGTTTGTATTTTGAAAGAAACACTGATTTGAAAGTTGAATTTTCACAATAGGACAGTTTAGTTTTACTTTTAATCTGAGTTACAGTAGAGTGTATTTGTCTTTACATCATCTTGTGTACTTGGATTATATATTACTACTTTTAAGAGAAAGAAGTGGGGTAAAAATACTACTGGAAGTTATATGGTGAAAAAAGCATGATAGTGTGTGGGGTTATAGTCCAGTTTTCTTAGCACAAAAGCTGTAGCAGACATGAGCTTTAGAGTTACTTGTGCTGTTGCCTTGAATCATACTGTGTGCTGATGAAGAGAGGAAATATAAAGTAAGAGGCTTAGGAAATGGGGTTGGGAAACAGCCATAAGATCAAAATTAACCTCACTGGCACTTGCACCCCAGGGGATTAAGAGAAGAAAAATAATTTTGTCTGTTTATGTTCTGTGTTGTTGGACCAAAAGAAGAGCACTTTAAATTCCATAGCTGCCCCATTTGAACTACATATCCCAAGGTTTCAAGCATTTGCGTGCTTTGCAAGAAATAGAATCCAGTTGCCCAGTCCCCTTAGAGGAAGATGTTTTGTGGCAAAGAAGGAACATCCTACTTCTATAAAATACAGCTCAGCTGAGAGTTGCAAAGATGCAATTTATGGAGTTTAACAATGTTATAACTTACTGTGTATTTTTGTGGGCGTGATCAGACACAATACATATGGAATACTTTCAGTTTATCAATTGAAGATAAAATATTCACAAACTATAGAGTGTCTATACAAACATGAGTTTTAAAAACCAAATCTAAACTTTCTGACAGTCAACATGGCTAAGACCATATAAAGAATACTGCATCGTATCCACACACAATGTACCCCATTAAGCTATATTTCCTACCTAACCTAGAATTAGCAATGTACAAATATGACAAGTAACAGTGCAAGAGAACCAGAATAACCTTAGTAGTGAGCAACCTCATTCACAGAGAGAGGCTCCTTTATTTCCATATGAGTTATTTGTGCAATTGGTTGCCCCTTAGAATTAGGAAGGCAAGGGGCTGCATAACTATAGACGCAGATGAGGTCAAGTGGAAAATGGGATTTAACAGAATAAACACATTGGCACAATTTTAGAAGACAAATTATGCATTGTCTTGTTTTGACTGATTCAGGTCAGTCCACTCGTACTTGAGCTTTCATCTACGTTACACAGCAAAATAAATGAGTTTGCCTAATTTTCTGGGCAAATCCATTCTACTTAGGCCTTGGCTACGTGCTCAGTTATGTGCAGCAAGTCAGGGTGTAAGTGTAGCTTGCTGCGGTCTAGCTGGCCATGTGGAGCCTGCTACTGTGCATTCTAAGTTCTGTAGCATGCTTTGATGTACAACCATTTCAAAGTGAGTTCCTATAAAATGAGACTCCCTGTTGCTGGAGGAAACAGACAATGTTAAGGCTCCAGGACTGTGGGCAATAAATGAGAGAAGCCGAAGACAACATTTTAATAAATGATTCCTGTGGCATAGGAACACTTTTAATAGTGTGGGTGCTGGAAGTCAGGCCCCTTACCCTTGTCTGCCTCGTCCCCCTCAGCTGGGGTTGGGCACAGGACCAGGAGCAGAACCCAGGGCCAGCAGCTGGGACCTGGGGGTGGGGTGGCGTGGGGGGAAGCTGGGACCCAGGTGTGGGGGACAACAACCAGGACTCCAGGGGAGTTGGAGGGCAGCAGCTGGGACTTGGGGGGACTTAGCAGAGCCCCTGGCTAAAACCTGGAGGTGCTGCAGTAACCCCTGAACCCAGGTGCCTACACCTAGGAATGATTCCCACACGAAGTTACACAAACAAGCAATGTTGCATGTCTCAGTCCTTATAGCTTTCATGGCTCTGAATTCTGGAGCCCAGAGATCCCCTTTAATGTCCACCTGTTGTCAGGCACTCCTCAGGCAAGCACAGAAGAATGTCCACACTCAGTCAGACCAATGGTCCATCTAGCCCAGTACCCAGTGGCGAATGGCAGGTGCTTCACAGAGAATGAACAGAACAGGGCAACTGAGTGATCAATGCCCTATTGTCCACTCCCAGCTTCTGGCCATAAGAGGCTAGGGCCATCTAGACCATGGGTTTGCATCTCTGACCAACTTGACTAATAGCTATTGACAGCCCTATTCTCTATGAACTTATCTTATTTTAAACCCATTTATAGGTCTGCCCTTCACAACATCTCCTGGCTACAAGCTCCACAGGTTGACTGTGTGTTGTGGTCCTTCCGTTTGTTTTAAACTTGCTGCCTATTAATTTCATTGGGTGACCCCTGGATCTTGTGTAATATGAAAGAGAAAATAACACTTCCATGTTCACTTTCTTCACACCAGTCATGATTTTATAGCCTATCAGTGTTTTTCAAACTGTGAGTCGTGACCCACTACTGGGTTGTGGCATGTCAGGTTCTGGTTTGCCTTGCTCTGGTTATCACTGTAGACTGGGACACTAAAAGTCCCATGGGTGGTGCTGCCCACCTAAGGCAGGCTAGTGCCTACCTTTTCTAACACTGCACTGTGCCCTGGAAGCAGCCAGCAGCGGACCAGCTTTTAGGCTGGGGGGGGGGGGCGAGGGGTTCTGCACACTGCCCTTGCCCCTCTGGCTCTGCACACCCATTAGCTGGGAACTGGTCAATGAGAACTGGGGAGGGAAGGTGGTGTCTGTGGACAAGAGTCGTGCTCCTTTGCTTAGGAGCCAGACCTGCTGTTGGCCGCTTTCGGGGCGCGGCGTGGTCCGAGGTGCTCCCTAGCTGCGCTGCTGACCAGGAGCCACTGGAGGTTAGTCTGTGCCCCAATCCCACGCCCCCAATCCCGAGCCCCCCCAAACCCAGAACGCCCTCCTGCAACCCAAACGCCTCATCTCTGGCCACCACCCCCAAGCCTATACCCACAGCACTGACCCCCTCCTGCACCCCAATTCCCTGCCCCAGCTCAGAGCCCCCTCACATACTCTGAACCTCTTATTCCCAGCCCCACCCTCCAGCCCTCACCTCCACACCCCAATCCTGTACCCAAGCCCTGAGCCCCTCCCACACCCCACACCTCTCATCCCCAGCTCCACTGGGTGATGGGCATCAACAATTTTCTTCAACTGGGTCCCCAGGAAAAAAAAAATGTGAAAAGTACTGATCTAGCATATCCCCCTTTTAGTTGCCTCATTTCAAAGCTGAAAAGTCCCAGTCTTTTTAATCTCTTCTCATATGGAAGCTGTTCCATGCCCCTCATCATTTTTGTTGTCTTTCTCTGTACCGTTTCCAACTGTAATAGATCTTTTTTGAGATGGGGCGACCAGTACTGCAAGCTGTATTCAAGGTGTGGGCTTCCCGTGCTTGGAGGGGCCCCGACCCAGGAGCACAAGAACCCGTGGCTGCCTGCGCTTGACCCCCGCCCCCAGCCAGGGAACGGGGGGATCCATGGCACATCATGCTTGGCCCGGCCCCCAGCGAGGGAGCGCAGGGCCCAGTGGCTCCTCGCACTCCTCCCAGCCTGGGAGCGTGGGGACCCCAGCATGCCAGCCGGCCCTTGAGCCGGGAGCGTGGGGCCTCTGGCCCCGTCCCCCTAGCAGGAGCTCAGGGCTGGATGAAAACGGCCGGAGGGCCACATGTGGCCCATGGGCCGTAGTTTGCCCACCCCGTCTTATCTCATGACGGCATATTTTGCTTAAGAGCCATTGGTTAGAGTCCTTATCAAAAGCTTTCTGAAAGTCTAAGGACATTATATTTACTGGATCACCCTTGTCCACATTTGTTGTCCTCCTCAAATAATTATAATAGACTGGTGTAGGGTTGCCAACTGTCTAATCACACAAATCCAAACACCCTTGCCTCAGCCTCTTCCCTGAGATCCTGCCCATGCCCTACCCCTACTCACTCCATCCCCGCTCCCACCCTCACTCACTTTCACTGGGGTGGGGCAGGGGGTTGGACTGCAGACTCTGGGCTGGGGCCGAGACGTTCAGAGTGCAGGAGTGGGCTCCGGGCTGAGCCTGGGGCAGAGGGTTGTGGTGTGGGCTCAAGGGGTTCAGAGTGTGGGAGGGAGCTCTGGGCTGAGCCTGCGGTCGTGGGTTGGGATGCAGGAGGGGACACAGGTTGCAAGCTCAGGAGAGAGTTTCGGTTCAGGAGGGGGCTCAGGGCTGGGGTGCAGGAGGGGGTGAGGGGTGTAGGCCCCGGCTTACCTTGGGCAGGTCCTGGTTGGCGGCACAGCGGGGCTAAGGCAGATCCTCCCCCTTCTCTGTGGCCCCTGTTGGGGGACCAGACAGCTCTGTGCGCTGACCTTGTCTGCAGCCATCACCCCCAAAGCTCCTATTGGCCGCAGTTCCTGGCCAATGGGAGTGGCGGAATCGGCGCTCAGGGTGCAGGCAGCACACAGAGTCCCCTGCCCCCTCCAAGGGCTGCAGGGATGTGTCACCTGCTTCTGGGAGTGGCGCGGGGCCAAGGCAGGCAGGGAGCCTGCCTTAGCCCTGCTGCGCCTTCAGACTTTTAGTGGCCTAAAATCTCCCAGTTTGGAGCCAGTAGCCTCGGGGAAATAGAGCCTGATTCTCGGAGACTCCTGGTAAAACAGGGAGGGTTGGCCACCTTAGATTGGTGAGGCATGGTTTCCCTTTACAAAAGCTGTGTGGACTCTTCCCCACCATAGGGTGTTCATCTGTGTGTCTGACAATTCTGTTCTTTACTATAGTTTTAACCAATTTGCCTAGTATTGAAGTTAGGCTTACCGGCCTGTAATTGCCAGGATCGCCTCTGCAGCCTTTTGAAAAAATTGATGCCACATTAGCTATTCTCCAGTCATCTGGTACAGAAGCTGATTTAAGTGATAAGTTACATACCACACATAGTAGTTCTGCAATTTCATATTTGAGTTCCTTCAGAAATCTTGGGTGAACATCATCTGATCCTGGTTACTTATTACTTACTGTTTAGTTTATCAATTTGTTCCAAAAACCACCTTTATTGACACCTCAATCTGGGGCAGTTCTTCAGATTTGTCACCTAAAAGAATGGTTCAGGTTTGGGAATTTCCCTCATGTCCTCTGCAGTGAAAACCAACGCAAAGAATTAATTTAGCTTCTCCACAATGGCCTTATCCTCCTTCAGTGCTCCTTTAGCACCTCAGTTGGCCTGTGGTCTCACTGACTGGCAGGCTTCCTGCTTCTGAGGTACTTAAAAACTAACAGCAAAAATTTTTTTTAGTCTTTTGCTAGGTGCTTTTCAAATTCTTTTTTTGACCTGCCTAATTATGCTTTTACACTTGCCTTGCCAGAAGTTATGCTCCTTTCTATTTTCCTCAAGTTTACAAAGGACTTCCACGGTGCTCCAAGCCCAAGTAGGTCGATTTTCATCTGGTTCTAGTTCCTGTCCAGGATAAAATCCATTCCCCTCTCATTGCCACAGCATTTCTGTCCAGCCTCATATCAGATCCCAGTATGTCCCCTAAAAATCTAAAACCAAATGTTTCAAAGTAAACTGGTTATTGTTACACTAGCCTCACTAAGATTAGTGCTGCTTCAGCCTTCTCTCCTCCCATGGACATAGTGGGTCTGATTTCAATACACAGATTCTATGTCTAACATTATAAATTCAAAGGTTTGAGGAGCTTGAAGGAAGGTTGAGGAGGCAAAGCTGAGACTCCTAACTCCGACTTAGAAACCATCACTTCTTGTGCTGTTTCTGCCAGGTTCTGGTCCCTGCCTCACAGCTGGAGGCAGCAAAGAGCTGAGAGCCCAATCACAACTGGATGGAGCAAAACCAGCCTGGACGAGGCAGGCCAGAACTTAGCACTCATGAGTTTCACACAGAAAGGTTTTCTAATTTGACCATGAGTCAGTAATATTGTTCTTGATAAGTAAAATGTCTTCGTATTGATGATACACATTGTTTACTGTGCTAGGCATAGACTGGAATATTTATATTTATTTTTTCAATGCCTTAGGTAAAAACAATTAAAACAATGCCAAGTACAGATGTTATTCTCATAAAAACTTCTCATTTCAAAACAACTGAATTCATATTTCCCACAAAAAGTTAAAAATACATGCGCATATACGAAGGTTAATCACCAAAGATGCACAATAGTATATCAGAAGACTCTGTTAAAATAAAAACAGATACTGAACTACATCATTATAACAATGCAATTACACAGAACTAGAAAACTGACTCTGTAGTAAAATATAAAAATCTACAATTATAAATATAAATTTGGTCCATGGAATCACTATAGAAGTATTTACAGTAAGTATCAGATTACTAGTCTATGTATCTACTGCAGTCTTAAAATGTTGAATATTATAGAGAACAGTATTTTATTTACATTCTAGTATATGAAAAGTTATATTTCTAGCAAATGTATGGATTGCTATAAATACAGCAAGTAAATTGGATACTAAAAACATGACATGTTTATTTGTAGTTGAGAACCCCCTACCATCTATAAATATGATAAATTTTAAGTTAAAAGTAAAGCCAGAGAAATTGAAAACTAATATTGAAAAACACAATTTCATTCTTAGAAACACTGTAAAATTCAATCAAGTTAGTCCAGACATAACAAATGTATTACAAGAAATCTTTCCAAAAAAGGCACACATTGTTAATGATGTGAGTTCAGAAGTAAAATCATATGCCACAAAAATCACTGTTTGAACAGGAGAAGGGAACAGATCATATAATAACTGGACAGATTCCTCCCTGTATAATTTAAAAATGAAAACAATGCTAAATTCCAGGGATGATGTGTCTGTGTGTATGTTAGTTAAACTAACGATTCTAAGCTTTCAGCTGCATTTCCATCAGGTAAAGCTGTGCCATTACTGTCCATGGATGCAGAAGGGTTTTCTTCTTGCCTTGTGCTAACAAGACTGAGGATAGCTTTGTACAGAAACTGGTACTGCTCCTACAGAAGAAAAGAGGACACGTTCAATGTGGTGCTCTAAATAATAATGCTAGATTATTTTGTAATATTTTTACACAAAAATAATTTAGCAACTGATGATGAGTCAATGTGGTGCTGCCAGCCCCCCCCTGCAGTCTACTGTGTATAGCTCATTAACTGATAAAAGCGACGAAGAGTCTTGTAGCACCTTATAGACTAACAGATTTTAGGGATCATGAGCTTTCGTGGGCTAAGACCCACTTCATCAGATGAATGTTGTGGAAATTTCCAGAGGCAGGTATAAATAGCAGACAAGAAAGCAAGGTAAATTCAATCGGGGGGGGGAGGGGAGGGAGTGAATCCCACTGCCAGCAGGTGATCTGGAGGTGTGAACACCCAGAGAGGAGAAACTGCTTTTGTAATTGGCGAGCCATTCACAGTCAGTATTAAGTCATTAACTGATGTGTTAATTCTGTGACAAACAGCCTCCATTTGCATACGGTCTGTAACTCAGTATCAATGGCTGTTGTGCCTGTGCTCCAGGGGAGAATATTTTCTTGTGTATGTTTTTTTTACTATAAGGGGTGAAATCCTGGCCCCACTGCAGTCAATGATAAAGCTCCCATTGACTTCAACAGGGCCAGAATTTCATCTATAATGTGTCATGTTCCCATAACTCTGGAGTAATGGCACTGAACCTACTTTAGGTTTCCATTGGTGTAACTGACAGCAGAATTCAGCACACAATTGTCATCTCTGCTGTGAATTTGTATCTGTTCCTACATGGACTTCACTGGAGATTTCTAATCTAATACTCTTGTACCCTTTCCAAAACCACAGTGAAATCGATCTTAAGTGATCACTCAATAGATCAAGAAAGATCAGGGCCTTAGTGACAGGGTGATCAGATGTCTCAATTTTATAGGGACACTCTTGATTTTTGGGTCTTTTTCTTAGATAGGCTCCTATTAAATTAAAAATTGATCCTACTCATACCAGAAACATTCGGGTGATCACTCAAGGGTCTACTTGCAATGTTTGGGAGTGTGCACGTATTCCTTGGTGAAACCAAACCATAATTTGCAGGTTATAGTGCAAGTGTTGTAATGGTATAGGTAGTGCTGCACTATCTGGCTGACAATTATTAAATAATATTCTATCAAGTAGGCTTAATATATTCAGTTCGTCATATGAACACTTTATTTTGGAACACAGTTTTGCTTTAACCAATGGAGAGAGTCACACTGAAAAATGTGGTTTTGCTGTTCTAACTCTAATTTTGCCAAAGATGATACATATATTGAAAAAATATACACATTTGGCTTATTTACTTACAATGTCTGTGAAGACTCCTGGCCTCATCAAATTTATCATCTTAGCTACCTGATAAACATCCATGGAACTTTCATTTTCCAGCTGATGCATGAGTGTTGTTAGTGCACAGAAAGTACCTGCTGTCACTCCTCCGTGCCTTTTGAAAGTGAAAAAAAGCACACAAGCAATATTTGTATGAAATGGGTTGTATTCCCACAGCTGGAGAAGATGCAGAAACCCTCTCGAGTGCATGGAGTGGCTCTCTGTGCTGCACCTCTAGGACGTAAAGCACATAAGAAGGCTGTCCACTATGGTGGCTTTATGACAGTTTTACATCCTTCTGATCCTTGGCTGCATCAAGGCTATCAGTGTAATTCAGACACCACTGTGGCCTGTCTTATGGCAGCCTTCATAGACTTCCATATGGGCAGCTGCACAACCAGGAATCTCTGCAGCACTGTCACAACACAGCCCAAAGGCAAGCCCCTCTTGCTCCCACTCATTTCCTGCCAGATGCCCTACTCCAGGGCTTGTGAGGGGGTCCTCATGGTCAGTTTTATGGCTCTCTCTACAGGGCCTGCACCAAGAGAATCCTCCCACAGCTAGAACCAGGGCTTTTTAGTGCTCCTTTATGCTTCTTTAGCACTTTTTCCCATCGTAAAGGGGCCAGAGCAGGGGTGAGGATCTCACTCACAGTGATTTCTGAAGACCAGTGTCTACATTGTGTATTTACTTCTTGCTATACTAAGAGAATGACACAAAATTATTTAATCTCCATTGGATGGAAACTGGTTCATCTTTCAGATTATCAAAAAACAAAGACAACAAAAGAGAATATTCTTGATGCTGAGTCAAGGGTTTTTCTTGCTGACACAGATAAACAACAGGATGGTTCTGCTGCTTTTATAATTTGCTCTCTATATAGGCTTTAGGCCCAATTTCAATGGATCAGGCTTTTTATGAGAAATTAGCATGAGTGTGGTGGGATAATGCCCATGTATGTAGTATCCAAAGCAAAGTGAATGTTACAATGCTTACTCATCATGCACTATCATGGGTCCATCTCTGTTGGAACTTTCTTCTTTTATGATACTTATAAGTTCAAATGTTTTACTAATAGGACTATCAGGATTTGGCCATTTTGGACACTGAAAATGCCTCACTTCAAGTACATAGTCGTCCTAAAGAGAAAATGTCATGATTAATAGTTTTGCATAAATCTAGCTCTTCAAAGAATAGACTGCCCTTGTATGCTGTCTTGCAGAGAGTGTCTTGTGTACACTGTCAATGCCTAACACATACAAAATAATAATTTGGTAATACAACCACATTTAACCAATAATTTCTATGATGTTTCTATGAAAATTAATAGGGCATTTGTATGATTAAAACAACAAGGCACTTTTGGTGTCTCTGTATGTTTAGTTCTTGTCTTTACTCTTGATGCTATAGTGTTCCATTCATGCAATTACTATTACTTATTATTTGCATTATCATATATTATAGCATGCAAAGGCCCTAGTGGGAGCAAAGCCTCATTACTTTGCACACACATAGAAACACATGTTCTGTCCCCAAAAAGTTTACAATCTGTGAGCTGGATCCACATAGGTATTGAGGTGCCTAATCCCCAGATTTACACTCCTGTGAGACGAGGCTATGCTGAAGTAAATTCCCAGGGTACACTAGCCCTTACTCTGGACATCTGGAACCTATCTCCTGCATAAGCCCCAAGGCGATCCACAAACTGGAGGGAGATAAATATTCACACACTTTTCTTGCCTGCAGGGTCCTGTTTGGTAGGTGTATTTAGAGACTGGCTAGCACAAAACAGCTGGGTGTTGGGGCTCCCTTACATCCTTCAGCCCAGTGATTAGGGAACTTTACCTAGGATGTGGGAGAGCACCAGATCAAGACCTGATGAGAAGGAATTTGACGAGTGATTAAGTACCTCTGAGGTGAGTGACCTGGTCACTGCTCTATGGATTATTCTAATGTGGGTCTCCCTCAGTGTCTCCTACTGAAGTTATTCCACTTAGAAAATTGAATAATGAAACATTAATTGGGCCAGAGAAAAAGCGAGAATCACTATGTAGTCTACTAATTAGCACACTCTCCTGAGAGGTGGCAGATCCATGTTCAACTCCCTTCTTCTCATCAGGCAAAGAGGGGACTTGAACCAGGGGGTCTTTCGCATCCTGGATGAGTACCCCAACCATTGGGCTAAATCAGCAGGTCTCAAACTGGGGGCCGATTCCAGGGAGGTCGGGAGACTCCGACGCTGCTGAGAAACCACCAAATGAGAAGCTTCTGTTTTCAGCGGCTTCCGGTCCGCCAAAGTGCCACTGAAAGCGTGAAGTTTCAATTCGGCGGCATTTTGGCGGACATAAATGGGTCGCAATGGCAAGCAGACTCGAGAAAAAGGGTCACGACAGCAGTAAGTTTGAGAATCACCAGGCCATTATAAGGGAAGCCTAGCTTATTCTCCCACTCCCCCTGGCTGTTTTGTGTGGAGCTAGGCAGCCTCTGAGCACGCTTACCAGCTCGGGTCTGCAAGACAAGATAGGTGTTTGCCTACCTATTTCCCTGCAGAGACAAGTGTCTCCCTTCATCCTGACTTCAGCACTTATCTTTGTGAGAGGGATGAGACTTAGGATACACTTCTTTTGTCAACATCTTCCACTGGCTAATTTAGGCCTTTCTCCACCTAGTGTTCTGGCTTTTGTGGATCACGTTCTAAGGTGCTTACCTCTCCCCATTTGTTGTATAGGGAGCTTATATGCCTAATTAAGGCTTTGTGGATCACAGTTTATTCAGGTGTTTTCTAATCACCGAAAAGTTCAGTGTCGTGAAGCTCAGGGGTGCAGTGCCTTAGTCCCTTTGTGGATCCTGGCCTGTGTGTTTAAAGGACCTCGCATATTCTTTTTTTTTCTTTTAATTTTAAAACCTTTAAAACTTAACTTTAAAAAATCATATCCCCACAAGTGTACCACTTTAATGATGTTACCTGTGTAGCTTCTAGAATAAAGTCTTGGATTATAAGCTTTTCCTCACTAGACAGACATTTGTGTTCTTCAGCAATCATAGTAACTTTAAAGCTCTCACAATTTATAGGCTCATCTTTGTTTGGCCAGTAAACAAATTCATCCTCAGCCTAAAAAAGAGCCACAAAGTTAATTTTGGTTCCAGTTCTCAAAATAAAACAATCCAATGTAGCTGCTTTGGTAGAGAAATAATGCAAAATGTATATAAGTGACAGTCTTAAAGTCCAATTCATGAATTTAAATTTGACAGGATTAAAAATATCTTTTCTTGCCTATATATTTGGCAAAATGTACAGTCCTCAGAAGTTGCCTTGTTCGCTAAGGCTAATTTAATAGTCTTTCCCATTTATGAAAAGAATAACCTTTATGAAATGTTTGCAGAGAAAGTGAGACTGTAGATTTTCATGTTCACAGCTGTTTCTCAGATCATAAGAAGTTTCTCTCGAGCATTTGCATGATTATCCTCCAGAATGCACACTCATATACTGTCCCCTTCCTATTCCTTATCCAAAACGTAAAAATAAAAACCCTGAGATGTTTCTATAGCACATGTCACTAGTCACTGAAGAGTGCATTAGCTCAATCTTAAAGTATCCAACACTTGAGTGTCTCAGTTTTTACTCAGATAAGCTACTACTGATTTCAGTTGGAGTTTGCCTGAAAAAGGCCTCAGGAATTGGCCCACAGTGAACAACACAAGCTGATTTCTCATATATTTCAGATCAGTACTATCATATCCTTTTAAAAACTGTATTTGATAGAGTCTAAGACTCCATATCCAAGTTTTGTGTTGACCTGTTTGGTGTTTTTAAATTAGGATACTACTATAGCCTACCTTGGATCAAACCACAACAATTAGCCATCAATCTTACCATGTTCTGACTATCAGGAAGCATGACTATTAGCTGAGCATTATGGTCCCATATCATTCTCCAGAAATCCTTAATGGTATGTAGCAGGGGATGCTGGGTAATAATGAATTCGTTACTTTGATAATAACCCTGCAAAACAAAAACAATCAGTCTGAGAATTGATTTCCAACCACATATATATTTAAAGGAAGCCTTTACAATACAAAGACGGAAGTCTAAAAAACAAAGAGCTAGATTGGCCTGTATTTCATGTGATTTCCAGGAATAGAAATCAATGTAAGTCAAATAGAAAAGAAGAAAACCAATAAAAACAAAAAAACATTCAAGCTTCTCTTCCCCTCCCCAAAAATGTATCGCAATCAACAAAGAGTTAACGATGAACTGCAAACTCAAAATAAAAATATATATTAGCCCAGACATATGTATTGATTGCTCTGCTCTAGCCAGGCTTTTGGACGGACTGGGGGCATGCAGCAAAAGAATAAATTCAATTTCTTAAAATAATTATTCTTTCTCTCTGTGAAATCTTCTAGCATTTCCCTGCTTTATGAAAGAAAGCCCAGACATACCTGCCAAATGTCACCCATCAAAAGTGACAGCTTTTGCTGTCACTCTCACTTAGGCGTGGTAAAATGTCATGCATAAGCAGGACAGCAGGCAATGAGCAAGGTTTCCCATCAAGTCCTCCTACTAGCTGGCAGAGGCCACTCCCAGAGCTTCTAAATACACAGTCAAGGCTTTCTCCTCCTCTTTCTCCCGCGCTCACTGTTCTCAGTGTAGCACAGTGAGGCAGGGTAAGGGGAGGAATAAGTGGCCAGCACAGCAGATTCAAGCCCCTGAACACATCCCACTCTCGGGAGATGGCCGTGGTGTGAGGGAGACAACAGCAAAGGGGTTCCAAAGGAATCCAAAGTGTAAAATGATGCAGGAGGAAAAGCAGACCGTGGGAAGCAACACTTTGTGGCTCCTGCACAGGCACTAAAACATTCATAGACTGGTCCCTGCACATGACCAGGGAGGAAGCAAGGCTATGGCTCCCCTCCCCCTACACATGGCCACTGTTTTTGTCAGAATGATTCAGAGGCCCAAAAAAACTTGATAGCTTTAATTAACCTTTGAAGCTCGCTCATAATTTGTGCTAAATGACACTGTTTTAAAAAGTGTTGTGATTTCTTGCTGTATGGTTAGTCAAACTGTAATGTGTGAGTGGACTTAAAAATAATTCCAATGCAGCATCCACCATGGAAGAATGGAAAGCGTAAAAAATGAAAGTGAAAGCAGAGCAGCCCTTCAAAATAAAGACTGTGCCACTAACATGCAGATATCTGTCAACTCTAAAAATACATGTAGCAGTACAAAGTATTTTTCAGCAGACCAGCAATGTGACTTACCATAATATAGGAAGCATTGATGTAGTCTGTACCTTCACCAGATAGTGATGAGATACCCACTCTAGATCTTTCCACTGTAAAAGAAAGTCGTGAACTAGTCTATATGTTGTAAAGATCCATCAGACAGGATAAAACATCATCCTGCTCTCTACCGTCTTCTCCTAACAGTGGCTACTTAGGGCAGGTCTAAACTACCACTTACATTGACATAATGTACATTGCTGAGAGGTGTGAAAAAAGACACCCCTCAAGGGATGCAAGTAACAGCGACCTAAGCGTTGTGCACACCGGTGAGGTGGAGTAATTTTGTTGACAGGAGAGCTTTCTCCTGTCAGCATACAGCATCTTCACCAGACACTCCACAGCGGCACAGCTACATCAGTGCAGATGTGCTGATGTAGCGTTTCTAGTGTAGACTAGCCCTGCATGTGACACATTCCTTCACTAAAATTACATTACAGGAATTATGTACCCTCTGCCACACTGCCATCCAAAGCAACTGATTTGAACAAGCCTACCAGGAATGATTGATGAAGTTCTGTTCTTTTCTCTGTTACACTGTTTCAGTGCAGTAGAATAATCACACTGCTGTATATTAGATTGGCTCAGTAGCTGAAACAATAAGAAAGAATCCTGTTACTGTACAATGAAGAAAATAGAGATGAACTGTAGAGTTAGTTGTATTAAAATCAGCTTACAATAATGTCTTAATTAGATCAAGTCATTCACATTTTTAATATCGATGCTCTAATAATTTTGGCTTTCAAGGAAAAGGAAGAGCAAGGGAAACACTCACCCTCTGATATTATTTGGTTTGTTAGAATTTGGCCTTCAACGTTTCCTCCCATTTACACTTAGGATCCGGCCTTTCATGTACTTGCAGCTATGCGGCACTGGTAGGGGATTCCCTTCTGAGTTCACCAACTCCTAATTTCTCTGAAAGGGTCACTTCAGCAATCTGAGGTTCTGCTTTCCCCCAGAGAGCGACTATGCAACATTACAAGCTCGTCCTACCCAGGAGAGTGGGACAAACTGTGAAGTCCTATTAATAAGCCCGGTTTATTCCTACTCAGTCATTAATTATATCGGAGAAATGTTAGTACTGTGCATGTGTGAGTAACATTCGCTAGTAAATTAGAGCACTGTTTCAGTTGTACCATATAACCCAGCAAGCAGGAAGGTGGGATTTGTTTTCCTGAATTAACAGTTATTTGGAAAGGCAACTTTCTCACTTAATGGGCTATGTTCGCCCCAACTAGCAAACCTGTGCCAGCCACTAGCACCACAGCTGAAGGCCTCGAAGGCAGCGGCTGTAGCAGGGGTATGTTGAATCAGTACATCCCCCGTCTTTTCCATGCCACTCCTCCTGCCTACTTTTGGGCCTGTGCTGGCTGGCTTTGTCTGCCCTGCAAAGCAAATTGCAGGCACCTCATGCCACTACAACCCCTTCCAGGCAGTCTTTCCATCACTGGGTGTCCTCTAGCAGGGACACTTCAGTAAATCTGGCTCAATATTCACCTCTTAGATTGTGTTTCCAGCCCTAGTTTTCTGAAAACATGGCTTGTTTGAGGTAGAGTTCATGATTAGGTCTTTTTGCCCAACATGCGCTATGTATTTTTGTGCTGCTCTAGATCTAGTCTCAGTGGTTATGAATAGAGAAAACTAATGGAAAGCTGTGGTACAATCAATGACTTCATGTAGTCTCAGACTTTCCAAGCCAATTGTTTACTTGTGATAGGTCAGAGTATGAAAATGACACTGCCCTGACACTTTTCATTTTGACATCCATGACAGCTTACCTTGAATTGTTTCTCAAGCTTTGTCTTTCCTGTTGGTCCAGGTATTAAGAGAACATTAACATAGGCATGAATGTGACTGTCAAGAACTTCTGTTTCTTTACTGAGTATGGCTTCAACCAGTGCATCATGAATAAAGACGTATTGCTCCTAGTAAAATAGCAACAAACATCTTAGGTCAAACAATTGTCAGATTGCTCCTATGAACACCTTCTTTGATTAAACTGCCACTGTTGGTTCACAGCAACCTTTTTATAGGATTATGGGTTCTTCCCATCTTACTGCTATGATTAAGTCTGTCGACATTTTATTTAATTATATAATGGAAGAGAACTCAAGATGTACCAAAAACTTCTTCAGATGGGGTCTGGGAGCCAGAAATTTCCTGCCAACTATGCCAAAGACTCTCCATTAACTGGGTACCATTAAAAAAAAAATCTATCAGCCTTTGCCACACAGCGGTGTGTGAGGTACCACAGATCTTCTGTATAATGAGAGTAGGAATAATAGTGGTAACTGTGATATTTGTTGGCTAATGGTGATTAGTGTAATTAGAGACAATCAGGCAGTCAAGCATCTTTTTAATAGTTTGAATGGCAGCAGCAAAGCCTGGCTTTCCAAAAATATACCATATGTATACTGTATGGGCCCATGAAGGGGGAGGCCTCTTAGATGTGACCACCTCAGACTGTGTCCCTTTATACTGAAATGTAATATTAAAACCGAGAAGTCCAATAAAAACCAAATGCCTCCCTATAGCCACACACTACACAAGATTAGAATAACCTTTATACAAAGTATGAATACAGCTGTCCTTAATACAGAACCCCAAGAGTTACTGGCAGGTCCTCTGTTGAATTTTGTGAAGTCTGACCTGATGGAGGTAGATATGGCATTTACAACCCTACCCTTTTAACAAACAGTTCAGGTTGTTAACTGAACATTTTCCATTAGTCTGGTTACATAAAATAAAAGTATCCAATTCTAAACTGCTCGAAAAGAGTCTAATTTTCCAAGAATGAGGCATGCAAATTGTGCATATAAAAGGAAAAGAGAACATGGTGGCAGATGATCTATTCAGGAAAGAAGGCTTTGATTTCCTGCCTCTGGGTCAGCGGTGGCTAACCCTCTTGCAGGTTTATACGGGGGGAGGTCTATACAGGGGGAGGGAATTCACCCCTGTATTCACACTCAACTACTGAAATAATCTTTGTGCTAAATATGCTTTGTGAGGTATCATATGAAAACTAAAAACTCACTGGTCAATAATATCATGATGCAATGTGTATAGCAACATTATATGCAAAGTTATGAATTCTGTCTGAATAATGTAGGGAGCACATGTTCAAACCCACATAGTCCCAAGTGGTCAAGTAAGTCTTAAACAAAGAAATGTGTGTTTACCTCAATTTACATATAAGTTGTAGACAGGGAGAGGGGAGGGGAAACAGGAGACAATGAAAATTTGCATTGTGCAATCTCTTTTACCACCAGATACCATGTCAGATCTTTATTGTTTGAATGAAATTTAACTAGAGATAACCTTCAGGAAAATGCATTTTGAAGGGTGACTGATCTATAAAAGTGAGGGCAAAAACACTTCAAGTTAGCTCTCCCTGTCAATCACTCTCTTTTTCATCTAAGAACACAAAAGAAACAACTTTTGGACTTTAGGAGCATATCCTGTCCAGAAACTTCGTCAATGATTTACTGAAAACCTGTGGTAAGAATTTCACCTTGAACCAAGTCTAGTTTAAGTTTAGTACTAGGAAGCGTTTATCTTTATTTCTTTTTCTGACTGTAATGCCTCATACTTGTACTCAAAATTTTCTTGTACTTAAATACACTTGTTTTATTCTTTAATCAAAACTAATTCAGTATTGTGCACTCTGTTGGTAACTCCATTTGGTATAGCGGACTGTTGTATGTTGATCCCCTCAGAGGGAAACGGGCCTAATATGTCTGGACTGTCTAGGAGAGGGCTGGACAGTGCAGAACACACCTTTGGGGCGGGGGAGGGGGATTTGGGACTGAGAGTGTATTGGGGTCACTCTGCAAGTAGTAACCAAGGCTGCTGGAAGCCAGAGCGTGGCTGGTGTTTGCTTACAGGCTGCTGGGATCAGTATTACTGGCCAAGAACATGGCTATACACAAACACTGAGAGTGAGACACGCATGCTGGCAGACTGTGAATGGACCAGATGGGAGCTACTGCAGCAAAGTATTGTGGGGCACCCAAGTTTGCAGGGTAGGTGTGAGACAACCCCTTACTGGTTTGAATTACACACCGAAATGTCATACATATATACTATGCATGGCTGGTGTTGTATCATATCCTCATCTGTTCTGAGACACCTGTAATTCCTACAGCTATAGGATGAGTTAAGAATGGACTGATAGCCTTGGTCAGAATTTTCCAACCTATTACTTAGCTCTAGCTGTCTTCCTTGCTATCACAATAAGCCTCTCTCCCCCAGTTCCTATGGCTGTAATGTGTTTCCGCACTCAACCATTTAAACACTTGGTCATTTGTGGCTACTTTTTTCTCTAGTTATGGTATTTCTAAGGAATCTATCACCATGGTCTCTAGCCACCAATGGCATCTTACTCCAGCTCTGGAGCTCTGAAATAGACTTCCCTATCTCCTTCCTATTTATACTCATTGTTTCTGTTTGACATAACACCATTCTGCCTATCTTTGTGCATTACTGGTACAATAGCCGTTTTATATATATAATTTCATGCTTCAGTCCAGATTACTGAACTATTGATGACTCTAAAATGAGCTCAGACAAAAATGCCTAAAGCTCCCCTAGAAAAGTGCAAATGCTGCCAGCTGCAGCTGCAGATGTCACTTGCCTGCTCATTGCTTAAGGGAGCTAGGAATAAACTCTAAAAGCAAAGGAGGGAAACCAAGCCAGCAGGAAAATCCTGGATGGTGATTGGACACCATCCTGCCTGTCAGAGCAAATGAGGAGAAGGAACCCAGTCTCTGTGCTGTTGCCAACTGAGTCACAGAAGCTGGCTTCCATTTAGTTACCAAAATGCATATTCTCTTCTTACCTCAGTCTGCACCAAGTAGTTCCTTTGTGTACGTATGTGTTTTAAGAATCCAAATATGTTGACTGTCCCTTCATGCTGAATTTGCTGCAGCATGCTGTCTAATACTATGTATGTGCCTGTTCTTCCAACGCCAGCACTGTAAAACAACAGCAACAACAAAAAGCACCTGAGTTGGAAGCAGGGTGAAAGAACTCACGTGGGGTGAATTATTGCTCCTTAGATACCAGTTTTGCAGTGTACGCTCTTACGTACCTACGTTACATATAACATATTCAATTACTCTTAGTGTAACGAAGGTGATGAAGAGGAATCTCTCCCCTTCCTCTCTATTCATCTTTTATTAAAGGGGAAGATTTATTTCTCTTCTCCTTCAACCACTCTCCCTATATCCCAGTTTAAACAAAACTTGTGACAACCCATTGGTTTTGAGCTTTCAGGCCTCTAATGCTCCAAGTATCCTTTGAAGCAGGTGAACTTCAGAACTTTGATGTGCCCAGAATCCTCTCTGCTGATACACGTGACCCATCAGACAACAGGCTACATTTATCACACCTTACAAATTTAGAGACTGCCTAGGGATCTTTCAAAGGGGATATTGCACTGAGGAAGATCCTAGGAAGCATCAGAACTGTTGAAAGTACACTAGCAAATGGAAATCTTACTGCTCTTCAGACATCACCCAGAAAGGCAAGTCAAGTGTGAGGCCTCCCTAAATAAAAGAAAGAGGAAGAAAGGGAGCCAACCTAGTTTAGTCAATGGTCAGTTGATCAATGGTTTATAAAAATACTATTGACTGTGTAAGAAGGTCATTGGTGCTCAGGTATTTTAGGACTCATGATAGTGCCACAGGCTGATGTAAAACCAAATTTTGCCCTAATGCATCTTACCCATGCAAATCTCATTCAATTTAGCAAGCATACTCAAAGGCAAATTTTGTTCCTTATACTTATAACCCTAACCAAAACTTTTCATGAGAAACTAAAAAAAGAGGTACCTTTGAAGCAATTTATATTTTTATCCCTGTATTATGAAACAATCCAGTTATTTAACACAGTCTTACATCCCACAGTGATGCATGGGATATAAAAACCTCAATACATAAACAATTAGTTTAGGTTTTTCATGAATAGTTTGGGTTAGAGTTGTAATATCAATATTCTGCTCTTTGCTATATAGTCACAATTCCATTTACATCAATTAGAATTGTATGTATGTAAAAGTGCACCAACACAGTAATGTAAAACTGAATAGGTTCAGGTTAGCAGCATGCTATTAGACACATTAAAATACAAATACAGATTATCAGGCACCGGAGACCCTTGATAGAAATGACAAACATGAAATAACTAAAGCACTGAAATGAGAAAATAATTAAGTCAAATTTCATATAAATAAGAGTATTTTCACCTCAGTGTAACCTGGAAAGATAACAAGAGAAGTTAGTCTCATACCATGAGATTCCTTCTATACTCCATTATACTCCAGAAACAAACAAACAAGAGGTTTATAAAAGTATTTGCAATTAGAACCCTGAAATGCATACATGACCCAGTGGAGAGGTCTGAATGAAGCCATACAATGTAGCATTGTTAAATTATTGAGGGCTATCATATTGCTGATCTCTCTGCAACCTCTTGGAATATATCTCAATGTTGGTATTTCTGGAAAGCTCCAATTTTGGACTTCTGAAGAACAATCAGAGGTGGAGATATCAGCATAACAAAGAAAACTTGATCATTTTTTTCCAGTACAAAAAAATGTTTCAGTAAAATTAGATCATCCCAAAACAAATTATCTTCAACTTGCAGCATTTCTATGGTAACTTTACCTGTTGGCTTCATCAGTCTCAGCTCCAGAAGGACAGAATTCATGAGGAGGTTCTCTTTTCAAATGTTCCATCAAAGATGAGATACTATAGTGGAAAACCAGAACCTGCTTATATATTTTCCAATAATCTGGTCATTCACTGGTACTGTGAAGTAATCCCAGGTCCTGTAAACTGTTTTAAACCAACTTTCCCTGGGTTGCTTCAGTCTCAGTGAGCACTACCAGTACATCTGCCTAAAACTTGCAGCACTGTCAGAGCTCAAGTAGTTTCCCCTGAATGCTCCTCTATTACAAACCATTGATAAAGCACAGAGTATCGATACAAACAGCAAAGCTATAGTTCAGCAGGTAGTATATTCAGTCTTCTGTTTTGCATAGTCTCCTTTTAGAGCTACAATGCATCCCTGCAACAAGGACCGTATGAGCTGAAAAACTTAGAGTACATATTTCGGCAGAAGTGAAACAATTACTGCAGCACATGTATCAGGAAAGTCCTTAGCTGCCCAAACTGCAACATATACATGCAAAATAAATGAAAAAGAAAAGCAATTTGCGAAAGAAAGAAAGAAAGAAAGAAAATGTAGCACAGAACAGCATCATGTTTACAGTCACCAGGCAACTCATGGTGCTGGCACGGCCAGTTGATTATTCAAGCCTTACAAAACCTACAGCTACTAGATAAAGAATTTAGTGTTCTTTCATCAGTAATTATTAAATATTAATGTGAAATTCGGCCTATAACACCATTGAAAAATTATTTTTTGTGAAAAAAAGCAATGAGATAAAAATCAGAGTGAACTTTACTGCAGTAAAAACCACACCTGCAATGAACCACAACAGGCCCCACAGCATGGCGCTTAGCATATGATGCCTTTCGCACAAACGTGAGGACGGGCAGAGTATATTCTGGAACACCCATATCGGGCCACTGGGTATAATGGTACTGAGTAACTACACGTCCACTAGACCTTCCTTTCTGGGAACCCTGAAACAGAAAATAGGTATATACGTAAATAGGCCATGTCAAAGAAAGGCCATCTTCTCACTGTTTCTCTATATACTTAATATTCGATTTTGCAATTGAATTAACAGTCACTATTCAGTATAAGGCACACCAGACCCTAAGAATACTGGCAGTGAATCATACTGTTATATGTACTATAATGGCCAAATTGTGCCTTCCTTATTAGGAACACAAGGGGTCCTTCCACTGATTTTACTGAGTCAATACACGTGCTGCTTTTGACTTCAGTGGGGCCAGGCTTTGATCTGCCTTCATTAGGGCTACTCCTGTTTTACAGTGGTCTAAGTGTGTATCATGCTCGTATTTCCATTGAGATGCTCAGACAAGCGTAGCTCCTCCCTCTCCCTAGAGCAGCTCTGCCACTTAAACTGATTCATCTAGCCCTAGAAATGGAGGAAACATTGCTGAGCAAAATTATTTAAAATCAGCCTACTTCTTTTTTGTTAGCCGTTTTCATTCTGAGAATTCCCCCTGCTCACTAGTCTAAGTGATGTCCACAGCAACAGAGTTGTATGACCATAGCCCTTCCCCTGCCGGTGGTACTACTGCTGCACTCAGCTGGCTTGCTACGAGGGCAGAACATGTGACCTCAGGAGCAATTTCCCTTAATAAGTCTAACTGGGCATTAGATTGTGTTTATACAGCCGTGAGGCCATCACCTCCATATTTAGAGAGTGCTCAGTAAAACTCGCTGTGACGTCAATGGGAGTTTTGCCTTGGTAAGGACTGCAGGATTCAGTCCGAAATTTTTATCAAAACAGTTGACTTGACAAGATTCTGAAAAGCATAAAACATCTCTGTGTCCAGGACACGCTTTTGGGATACCACCAACCTTTTTGACCTTGGTGTTTCTAATAGTAAAATTCCTCACAGTGTAATAAGCAAGTACATGAACACTCTTCTGAGTGACCAAAAAATTTCCATATTCTTCACTACCATCAGCAGGCCAGTACTGGTCACACTTTCTCTGCCATAAAGAGAGAACACAGTGTCAAACTTCAGAGTTAAAATGAGCTATAATCTACAGAAGTCAATGGGAACTCCAAGGAAACACAGAAAAGATAGCATTTGTCCCTTACTGTGTGTCTGGTTATTTTTGCTATCCCCTTATCAGAGCAGGTGTTTATTTTGAATCTCAAAGTTGGGCTTTGCATTTCTTTCACTCTCTTCAGAAGCAAGAATGTTGTAGAAAAGAATCCTTAAGGACAATTATTCAAATAGCCTATTAAGCATTAGCTACAAAGAATTCATAGTCCCAGATCACCCCATGACATAGAAGAAGCTGCAGAAAGAGAAAGCATATTTGTGGTGCTACTCCTACAGTTCTTCCCTCAGTTGTCTGGGGATGGCTGTCTCTTGGGGAAACAGAGTCTACACTTACAGAATAGGTCAGGACCCTGACAAGATGCTAGGGGATGATAAATCCCTCTGCATGGATTGCAAGGGATCTCCTAGCAGCATCTCCACTCCTGTGTTGTCTCTGCTATTGGCTTCTCCACCATAGCTATGCACTAGGGGAAATTAATGGTGGTCTGACCAATGGTAAATTCACAGTGGTGAACTGTCACTGAATTTAACCACCTTTGCCAGACAAGCAGGCTCTGCTCATCATGTGGCCCTATACATCACTTCAGAGAGTCCAGTGCCAGATGGAGCCACTGTGATCATCTATCCTGACTCCTATGGCCCTACCAAATTCATGGCCATGAAAAACATGTCATGGACCATGAAATCTGGTCTCCATCCTGTGAAATCTGGGCCTTTTGTGTGCTTTTACCCTCCCTATACTATATAGATTTTATGGGGGACACCAGCATGTCTTAAATTGGAAGTCCTGATGCAAAAGGGGCAAGAGGAGTTTCAGGGGGGTCGCAAGGTTGGTTTTTTGGGAGGGGATCATGGTATTGCCACCCTTACTTCTGTGCTGCCTTTAGAGCTGGGCTGCTGGAGAGCAATTGTGTTGGCCAGGCACCCAGCTCTGAAGGCAGTGCCCTGCCAGCAGCAGAGCAGAAAGGTGGCAATACCATCCCATGCCACCATTACTTCTGAATTGTTGCCTTCAGAGCTGGCTGGCCAGAGAGTGGCGGCTGCTGACCAATGGCAGCAGCGCAGAAGTAAGGGTGGCAGTACTGCAACCGCCCCACAATAACCATGTGACCCCCCCCCCCACAACTCTTTTTTGGGTCAGGACACCTACAATTACAACACTGTGAAATTTCAGATTGAAATAGCTGAAATTATAAAACTTACAATTTTTAAAATCCTATGACCATGAAATTGGCCATAATGGAGCATGAATTTGGTAGGGTCTTGGTATAACATACGCCATAGAAGTTCCCCAAAATAATTCTAGACCATATCTTTTAGGAAAAAAATCCATCTTGGATTTAAAAATTGACTTGATTTAAAAATTCACCACAACCTTTGGTAAATTGTTCCAATGGTTAACTACTGTCACATACTTTTATTTTTTGTTGCTTTTCTAATTAAATGAAATGTTTATGTTTATTAAGGAACTCCCTTGGAAATCTCTTCTTTCCGTCAATCAGTGATAGACATCAAGAGTCAAAGAAGATGACACCTTGTTAGCCATAAAACCATATTTATTATTTTTAACTGTGTTTACATCTCAGATTCTGAGATGCAGCATTATGACTTCTATTTGTATTAAAGTTCTACATTATTTTCTTGTATACTATGTTTTGAAAGATGTATAAAAGTATTATTGTAACTTCTGCTTTGTACAGAACATTTCATAGGAGTCTAATCGCAAACTGTAAATGTACGTAGGCTGTATATGTAGGAACCATTTGGTGTAGATAATATAAAGAAATGGATTCATACCCTTCCTTTCTCAACAAGATTAGTTATCATCACAATGACTTCCACATTATGCTCCCAAATCATTCTCCAGAAATCTTCTGCTGTTGATTTTAATGGCCCTTGAGCGGCAATGTAAGCTTTTGGCTTATTGTATCCCTAAATTATAATAAAAGAAATGACACTTGTTAATGTACAGTTTGTATTACAAAAGGGGGTTGGGTAGAGTACATGATATTTTATATTTGGATACAACAGAAAACCTCAGATAACTTCAGGTATTTTTTTTTATTTGTAATGATTTCATTTACATAAAGCCTGTGGTTCTGGATACAATGTAAATGGAATTATTATGTTAATGTGTAAAAGTCCAACAAAGGGAATAATACCTTACTGTGTATTAGATTACTCTATGTTCTGGCAGAATATTGACATACTAATGATTTGAAAAGATCTGTTATGATATTAGTGTAAGAAATAAACCAGTATCATTCATATAACAGGGTTAAAGAATAGGGTAACCAAATCTGAAAAAATGCTGTCCCCCAAGACCTTTATCCGAATGGCATACCCATCTCATGAGATTGTCCCAGATAGACGAATTAAGAATCTACCACAAATATATAAAAATATAGAAATTCAGAACTGAAATACTCATTCTTTACTGCCTACCACATACATTATGGAATAAAAAATCATCAGCTGTTCTGAAGCCTCTACAATAACTGAACACAAGAACATGTGTTCAAGATAGAAGCTGAGATTTATCTTCATGTTGAGGTTTTTTGGATTTAAGTCAGATCCGTAAAGAATCCCCTACTAAAGAAGCTTTTTATATTGTTTTGTGCATACATACTTAAGAATTAATCCATTTTTATGAAACCTAGATGCCTCAGTGCTTCAGTTGTCTTGGAGATACCCGAGCAGATTAACATGTAAATGTACTTACATCGACATAGTTGGCATTGATGTAATCAGTCACTCTTCCATCCTTTTCTGCAAGTTGTGCAAGTTTAACCCTACTATGATCATCTGCAATAAAACAGTCAAAATAAATGCAGCACTCTAGCAAGCATGGTTCCTTTTCTTTAGGAAACCTTTAACAGTGAGAGGCATTAATTGGATTTTAGAATACAGTATTTATATGGGAAGTACATCAACAACCATATGCAAGTATTCTGTGCTTAAATATGAATCATATTCAGAATTTCAGCTGGAGAAATTCTAACTAACATCTGGGATTTGGGTTGGGAAATAATCAAATACATATCTTCTAGAGAGGGGAGAAAGTTGATCACCCTGAGAACCGCACATATGCACTTCCCTTTGAAGCCAATGGAAGGATGTATGGCTAGATGGGCAGAGACTGTACCCTCTCAGAGACCTATCTATATGAGCTCTCATAGTGACACACATCACTACAGAATCTGAGCACCTCTCAGGAAATAACCAAAATCACCTGGGTAGTGCTCCAGTAAAGCACAGGACAGAAATGGGGAGAATGGGAGAGCAAACAATGCTAACCTTTCCTCCGTTAAGGTGAATCTTCAATAAGGTGAAGTGAACCCCTTTTGTTCTGGAATTTACTCCTCCTGTTGCCAAATAGGCTGAATTGGTCCTATTATCTATACAGCTCTGGTGTTACTGCACCAAGAATACTGTATTTAACTCTGAGTGCCTTGTTACCAGAAAAATATTGGTAGACCAGAGACAGTTCAGAAAAATAGCCACAAAAATGATCAGGAGGCTGAAAGGACGGACATAAAGAAAGATTAAAAGAGCTAAACATATATACAATTAGTTAAAAATTACTAGCGTGATGGAGAGGGGCAAAGCAATTGGAACATGTGTCCCAACTAATGGAACTGATTTATATTCAGTGATGAGGCACATACAACCTAAAAAAGTGATAAATATATATTTCTGTGTGTGCAGCAACTACAGATCCTGGGATTCTGCAGATTGCTAAGGAGGATAAATCATCATTATTCCAGCTCAAAGATGGATTAACTTTGATAATCAAAACATAGCCTCTTTGACTTTATGACATTGTAATGAAGCCTAAAATTTCTTTTTGTTTTGTCTACAGAAGGTCTACACAGGTCCCACTATCAAAAGCTCAGTAGGGCAGCTGAATTTCAGAGAAATAACTTGAAAAAATATGAAAATTTGTTCTGTAACTCACAAAACACGTCTGCTGAACAGGATCAATAATTTTCAGACCAGTGTGATTTTTTTTCCCCTCATGATAATACATAAGTATACACTTCTCTACATTGACCTCTAAAATACATAACCAAGTGTGTTCACTTACAAGCAACGATATTTATATATCGATTCTTATTCTTGTTGTCTGGGTGATTAGAGCTGTCTGAAGTAATACCAAGATCTACAGTACAGCTCTGGATTTCCTGAAAAGAAAATGGACATATGCTATTTTAATAAATATTAACTTGCATGCAATGTCTTAAAATGTAATAAATTAGCATGAAAAACCACAACTATATACCAAACTATCTATGATATCTTACAACTAGTTCTTTGCTAAAAAAATGCAGTGAAATAATTCCTTACCTTGTAAAACTCTTTCAGTGTCTAATGAGGGAATGAATGCAAAAAAAGTAAAGAAATCAAATTCCATAGCACACAACAAATGGAAAGAAGTGCTTATACATATTACAATTACAATGGAAAACAATTATGGTCATGCAATATATGTATTTATAATATAGTAAGAACGTTGAATATTTTTGACATAATGCATGCAAGTAAAAGAAATGTGAAATTCTGAACTTGAAATAACTTTCATAACAAAGACTGACGTGTATGTATCTCAGCCCAGGTCTACACTGGTGGTGGTGGCAGCGGTCGACCTAAGATACTCAACTTCAGCTACGCGAATAGTGTAGCTGAAGTTGACGTATCTTAGGTTGACTTACCTCAGCATCCTCATAGCAGTGAGTTGACTGCTGTCGCTTCCCCGTCGACTCTGCTTCCACCTCTCATGGAGGTGGAGTACAGGAGTCGATAGGGAGAGCATTCGGGAATTGATTTATCACATCTAGACTAGACACGATAAATCGAATCCCGATAGATCAATCACTACCCACCGGATTGTAGCGTAGACCTGGCCTCAGTGACTTTGCCTCAGTCTTAGACTCTGGACTTGCAAATATTTATGCATGAGTAGTGTCATTGACAAGGCAGAGGCCTTTAGTTATTGGTCTAGGAACTGGGTTAAGTTTTACAGGCCTGCTCTTACTCTCATTGAAGTCAATTGCAAAACCTCAACTGATTTCCATGGGAGCAGGATTGTGCGTCTTTACCTCTTCATGGGACTATACTCTGCCAGTTCTGGGCTCTAAACTACAACCCTTATTCATAAAGTAGGGTCTAATGAACGTGTAAGAACTACTTAGGGTAACATGAGCAGGCCCTTCAAAATCCATAACAGTATTCTCAGCATTTAATTCAAGTTTTTATTTTATGGAATGCTTCAATTAAATAGGACACTCTATAAGGGGCACCTTGTTAAACAGAAAATAAATTCCATTCATTTAGAAATAGTAAAATCATGTTTCTTGTAATGTCCTGGGACTCATTTTAAGGCTAAAACATCTTCCTTTTAGGCTTTCTAAAAGTTAAAAATAAGAGAAGTGGTTACTAGTCATGATTAAAGCCTAATGACCTGGTAAATTAGGTTTAAAATAGGATTTGCTTTATAGTATTAGGAATTAAAAACTGAAAAAGCTAACTTCTGTCAGCTCTGCAAAGATGATAACTTTAGTTCAGAGTTTTGCATATCTTGTAAGTTCTCCAGGAGCAGAGAGAAAATCAGTGCCCATATTCTGGGGTATAAACCTATAAACCTGGAAGAACAGATAGGTAGATTAGGTTCTCACTCGTATCTACAACTATGCTGAGTAAAAATGCTGTTTTTCAACCATACATTCTGAACAAAATGCCCTATACTGTGGTCTCTGGACGATGGTGGGAAATAGAGATGGGGGATAGTCAAGGGTCTGGTTTGTACATGGTCTTCCTATTTGTGGTGAGACACAAACCAGACCAGGGGTGGGCAAACTTTTTGGCCCAAGGGCCACATTGGGGTTGTGAAACTCTATGAAGGCTGGGTAGGGAAGGCCGTACCTCCCCAAACAGCCTGGCCCTCACCCCCTATCTGCCCTCTCTCACTTCCCGCCCTCTGACTGCCCCCCTCAGAACTCCCGACCCATCCATCTCCCCCTGCTTCTTGTCCTGTGACTGCCCCATCCCAGGACCCCCACCCCTAAATGCCTCTCCGGGACCCCACCCCCTATCCAATCCCCCCTGCTCCCTGTCCCTGACTGCCATGATCCCTATCCACACCCCCGCCCCCTGACAGGCTCCCTGGGACTCCCACACCTATCCAACCTTCCTATGCCCCATCCCCTGACTGTCCCCCACCCAGAATCTCTGCCCCATTCAATCACCCCCTGCTTCCTATCCCCTGACTGCCCCCCTGGGATCCTCTGCCCCTTATCCAGCCCCCTGCTTCCCATCCCCCTTACCATGCCACTCAGAGCAGCAGGACTGGAAGCTGCACCATGTGGTGGTGTGGCTGTGGGGGAGGGGCTGGAGTCTAGCCTCCCTGGCCAGGAGTTCAGGGGCCAAGCAGGATGATCCCATGGGCCAGATGTGGCCCACAGGCCATAGTTTGCCCACCTCTGAACCAGATCCTTGACCAAAAAACTGAATTCTGCCAAGCCTATCTATAGGCCATATGTGTTGAGTGTTGTCTTGTGGCCTACACAGGAAATGTTTTTGGGTAAATTAGGTGATCATAGGAGAGTTTTTTTCCTACACATTGTGAATGGGCAGAGAAAACACAACAAAGCAAAGGATGTTTAACAATGAATGTCCATATTTTCAAACATTTTTATGCAGTCATAACACTCTAATAATATTTATAATAAATACAGATCTATTTACAATCTTAACTGTGCCTCCACAAAATTTTTTGTTTGGGAATACATATAAGATTTTTAACAATTGATCTTTGATGATAGAAGTGAGATTGACTATTTCAATTTAACAATTTTTTAGTTAGATACGGGAAATATGATTTATCAAAAGCTTGTTCATGAAATACATATGAATATTTTATCATGCATTGAAATTCATTAGTTATATAGGGTAAAATTAATGAATTATGTGATGAAGTTAATATTTTCAATTTTGTGAAACACATAATGAATTATACGTGCTACGGGATTAATCTGAAAGTTCTCACTATCATATACCAAGACTGTGCATCAGGTCACTTGCTAATTAAGTAGATATATCTATTAATTTATCAGCACTTACGTATTTTCTTAGCTTTATACACATGAGTACATACTGAGTTCAAGATACTCACATCCTTAAGTATTTACAGAACTGGTCCCAGAATCAGGATCCCATCTGACATTAAAGAATGCCAAATTCTTTATTTTCAAATTAATTTTAATCTGACATTATTCGTAGCCTTTCTTTAAAAAGAAGACAAAGAGTCATACCTCAAATTCATCAGTAAAACCATTACTTGCATGTAAGTCAGCAACATGTTTTGGGAAATGCTTTATTGGAATTGCTCCAACATCATCTTAGGGGTGGGAAAAGACAAAAACAAAATACATTTGTGAAGGATAATAAGCCAGAGCTTTATAGTTAGGCAAACTATACAAAATCCCAAAATAAAACATGCAGCATGTGTAGGAGCTTTTGGTACTTGTCTTCTTAAAATCATAACCCATCTCAAACACTATTTAAATGTTGCATAATAATGGTGCTGTCTACAAGTTTTGCTAAGGCCCTGTGAAATAAGGCATACAAGTTCCCCATCCAGCTCTTTTTCCCCCTTTTGAAGATCCTCTCTTTTCCTCCTGTCTGCATACCCACAATACCTCCACAAACAAGGAGCTGACCCTGCAAAATGCTGAGCCTGTAAACTGAAGAGGGCTGTCAGCTCTCACTGAAGTGAAAGAGAGTTGAGAGTTTCAGCCATTTGCTGAAGCAGGTTCAAGGTGAGTTCTTTAGTAATGCTGGCAGAGAGCAGAGAAGGAATGACTAGGTTCTGGAGTCAGAATGCTCTGTGTTGAATGGTATTATACTGGGTTTGTGGGCTCCAGACTAGGATAATAAACCAGCATCATGCCAACAAGACTGTGTCAATTAAGGCATGTATATCAGCTCTAGTGTCAAAGGCAACTTTTATTCTCTCTCTTACTCACACTGAATCACTTGTGCAAGCAAATTTTCTTTATTTGTTGTACACCTGTAAGTTTCTGGGGTTGTAACTACCGGCAATAATTTTGTGTCTCATCCTGAGAAGTGTTGAGCATCGGTAATCTCTCAGGATCTGGCACTAACTGTGCAACTCTTAACCAAGGCTTTTTTCTCAGAGGTAATTCTCATTACCATTAATGGGAATTACACACATCAGGGAAAACTTTCTGGATACCCAAATAAAATATTTACACTGTTGTGAATTGCTTTACACATAAATATGACAAATTGATATTGATGGGGTTTTCGGTTTGCATTTAACAGGCTGTAATCAGAATTTTCAGACTGATATTTTTATTTGAGAACCTCTCTTTCATACTATATGTAAATACAGAAAAACATTCATGGGCAAAATATTCATTAAAGATCATGTAACAAACCTTCACAATTTTTAATCTGCAGGTCCCCAAAAAAATATGCTTTGTAAATAAAATCACCTATTCTGTTAATTGTTAAAGAGTCACATTATTTTAACTAGTTTTGGCTCTAAAGGGGAAAGAAAGATCTTTTTTTTTCCCATGGAAAGCCTTCCATGATTAAACACATGACTATTTCACAATATGCAATTTCATAACTGTTTTATATGACAAGGAAACATCAATTACATTGCATAAGAAACAGCTATTTACATCAACAGATGTTTATCATTTAGGACACCCAGTATTTTTAGGCTTCAGTTGCCAGGAATTTGCTGATTTGTATTGAGATCCATCTGCTCTTTCCCTTACATGAATGGACATGGATGCTAAAACTGAATTAGGCAGTCAAGCCTAAGAAAAACATTACAAATGTGTAATACCACCTTCACACCTAGGAGAAGGATTCTGGCATGCAGTATGTTTTCCAACGAGCTCAGAACACAAAAACAAGCACCAATAGTCACAGACACAAAAAATATTGTTAAAGCTTTCTTCAGATAAGGTCTGACCACACATTAACTGAATTCAGTAGCAAAATTCCCATTGGCTTCAATGAGTATAGGATCAAATCTTAAAAGTGTTCTAAAAATATTGCCAATTTATGACCATGATCACAGAGACCCTGAGAAGGGAAGAGGGGTATTTTTAAAGTGGCACATGACAACCAGGCCTCCTATCTACTGTGTGTAAACAATGTTTGCAGCATTCCTGGAGTGTGGCAACCTCTTGATCTTAAAACAAAGCAGGTTCTGAAACAAACAACTCAACTCCTACTGCTTCTGTGACATCTTTCCCTCAGGGCTGCTTTAGCTATAGATGCACAATAGCTGTGGAGGGGAGGGTAACACCGCGGCCCTGCACAGTAAAGGAGAAAAGCGGTTGCTTGCACTTGATTTTAATGGGTAGCGCTGAGTTGCCCCCAGAGCAAGTTCTGGCTACAGGAGTAGGTCTTATCATTAGTCGGCAGGTGCCATCAGCACTGTCCAAATGGTTGGGCTAGTCCCCACGTCCCACCCCTTAAATCCAGAGTTGCCTGATTCATGCTACAGATCTCTTGGGCATGTTCTGTATGTCTCTGGCATGTGGATCTCCCATGGATGCTAATGAGGATGCACAGAAGTAATACAGGATATGTAATAGAAATGGATGGTATGTGTTTGCTTTCAGTTATAATAAAAATAATTCTTAGCAGCTACATAGTGCTTTTCCTCCTCAAACCACTTTACCTATATTAGACTGATATGAGCCTTTCGTATACTGTGTATTGAGTAGCCTTACATAATATGTCAGTAGTTCTAAAAATACAATGTTTTTAGAAAACATGTGCATCGGGAAATCTAAAACTTGCTCATTTTAAATCTATCACACGACAAGGTAGATCAGAATTATTTCCACAATCTTTAGAAGTTTTCCACAAAAAGTTTTGTATATTTTTGTCACTTTAAAAGATTCTTTTCACCTGTTTTAAATTAACATTCCTTACTATTTTTGGTAAATAAAATCTGCAATACCAAAATACATTTATAAATTACAAAAAACCAACTGTAGACGCAATTGTCCCCCATGACAGTGGAACGTTGTATTTCCCATGCTGAACTAAGCACAGATTATAAAAACAAATGGCACAATGACACTGCAATACAGTTATTGACCTGGAACAGAAACAACCTATAATGAACTATTCTAACGAGGCATGACAATGGCTAACCCAAAGTAAATAAACAAAACAAACAAAAATGGAACTTCTGCATGACATTCAATTTAAAATCACCCTAGAGAATGGTTTGAATTTCTTGAGATATACCTATTAGTTTTGTGATTAACTATTTAAAATATGATGTTCCTCACATTCACAGCTGTCACTGGACTTAGAGGGAACACTTTAAAATTGTCTACCTTTCAGTCACAGATAGGAATCAAATGCTTGAGATTTAATAAATAATATATATTTATTAGTTAGCTATATGGGGCAGATTTTGTGCCCATTACTGACTGTAAATACTGTCTTACTCCACAAGTAATGACATTGTTTTCAGTGGCACTATTTATGGAGTGATATACAGAATATGGGTCACAGATTTTTGTAGAACGTTTTATTCAGCATATCTCCCAAGCAGTCTCTATCAGAGGGGGTCTTAAAGAGCCCTGGCGCTAAGTTAAAGGTGCTTTATTCCTGAAGAACATTTAGGTGAGCCTAGTGACAGTAGCATTATCTGACTCCCCTGAGGGGTCTCCCCCTCTCAGGTACAGCTGTCTCCATGAATACAAGGGGGTGCAAATCTCAAACTCTTACATTTCCGAGCAGTGAATCGAACCATGTTCATTGCTACTGGACTGTGCTTGAGGAATGGTTATTGACCCAAAAGCCATTTGCTATATCATTCTGTTTAATGACAGTACACTTTAATATTCACCACATTTTAAATGGCAAACAATAATTCACAAAATATTGCAAAACAAATTACCTAAAACTGGGAAGACTGGTGCTGAGGGGGTGGAAATCACTCTAGGTGATGTGTTATCTTCTAAATAAAAGTGAGCAGTCTGGAAGCATTTCCTAAAGAAAAAAAAATCATATGTAAATATAGCAAATATAACATGTTTTCTGAGATGTCTTCTTGGAACATTGGCAATATGATTAAACAAACCCAAACATCTGAGAACCTCTTATAAGATATATTGTAACCCATCTATTAAAATATAAATATTCACTGTAAGTGCCACTATATTGCACTAATAACATTATGCCTGCAATTTGTGACAGCACATACCTGCACGTTAGCCCAGAAGATCAAATAGTTTTATGCTACTTTTACCTGTACCAGAGGCAGAAGATAGAGCAGACATCAGCCATAGTGAAAGCCAAGAGAGTGCCAATCTGCACCTGGAACGACTGTAGATGCTGTACAGTACTTTCAAGTAAAATGAAATTCCATTGCCCTATTCACTCATCCTGATCCACATGATTCTACTTCTTCTTTTGTATTCTAGGTACTGTACTACTCCAAAGCTGGAATCAGATGTGAAACCACTTTCACTGAGAGACCCTTCCTACCACAGGTACTGAAATCAGTAAAAGGCAATGTGCTGTGTAGAAAACAAAACAGAGGCTCACAGTGCTATTATAATTGGGGAAAAAACGTTGCTTCCTAATGTAGCCATCACACTGCGCACATCTTAACCAAGGAAGTCATCATGATGCAGATAGCTGAAAGCAGGGGAGTTTATGATTCCAACAGATGCTAGCTGTGTTGCAGAGGGTTTTAAGGATGAATACCAATGGAACCAACTTAACTATGGCCCACAATGTTACTTGTGTCTATTTCCATACCCCAGCTGTGAAGATAATATGGGTAGCATCTGCTAAGAGTATAAAACAAGCTATTCAAAAGAGTAAATAACCAACTGCTGCTTTAAGCACTGCACACCCTCCTTAATTAAAAAACTCACCAGATAATTAAACTTGCTAATAACATTCTTTGCTGTGGGTCATTCACTCTATTTGAAACATTACTCACAAGTGGTTAACTTTAAAAAGAGATACCTGTTTCAGGGAAAATATTAATCTCATTTTATGTTTATGAATTTCCATTCACTGAAAGCCATTGGCTAAAATGGTTGTAGAATCTTTTGCCATTTTGTGAGGTTATTGTTATTCTAAATTCTACTTCCATATAATAGTTTCTCCAAATTAATAGCATTGCACAGAGAAAATATACCTTATAATTAATCTGTGTGACATTATAATGAGAGTTATATTAAGCTTTTGTATGTTAAAACAGGGACTCTCCATTTTCCAGAACTCAGTCACTCCTGCTATCACCCAATTTTATGAGACCTAATAAGAAACATTTTTAGAAGAGAAAATTCTCGGTTTACATGGGGGTAGATTTGAAGATGAATCAGTGGATAATGAACTGGGGTGAGGACAATAGATTCTCCTGTGAGTTCTGAGACCTCTGCCAGGAAAAAATGCTACTTCTCCAACTTCTACCTCTGTCATCTCTCCCCTCTCTGGGCCATTCATGATACTGCAGTTAGCTATCTACTTTTCCTGCCCCTCTGATAACATTGGCATCCCTTTTGCTTCAGTTCCCAAATTCCTCCATTATTTTCCTATCACATTCTCAGTAATTTCAGTCTCCTTGATTTTACCTTTGTGGCTGTCCATACAGTGCCCCCTGCTTACATGTGACTTTCATTTCACCGCATCCCCAGCCTTGTGAATGAACTTCTACTGATTTCATGAAGATGCACCCATTGTTCCCACTGCTCTACGCTTTGCCCATCTCTCATAAACTTTATTCTGTGTTCTTTTTTTCCCCATGCTGCTTCCTATTCCTGCTCCATTCTGAAAACGGCCTAAGCACAGAGCTGAGGATTCCCTTCACGAACAAAGCTATGCAATACCTTATCTCTGATGACAAGCTGAAAAACCTAAGGGTATGTCTTCACTACCTGCCGGATTGGCGGGTAGCGATCCATCTATTGGGGATCGATTTATCGTGTCTCGTTTAGACACAATAAATCGATCCCCAAAGGCGCTCCCCATCGACTCTGGTACTCCAGCTCGCTGAAAGGCGCAAGCAGAATTGACATGGAAGCCTATTGCCAACGTGAGGACCCCAGGTAAGTCAACCTAAGATGCACTGACCTTAGCTATGTTATTCACATAACTGAAGTTGCGTATCTTAGGTCAATCCCCTCCCTGCTAGTGTAGACCAAGCCTTAGGACTATTCAGTATAGAGAGGAAAAGGCTATGGAGATGTTAGCATTCTCTAGAAAAACATAAAGGTAGACCACAGACACTTGGGTGAGAACTGTTTCAACTAAGCATTTGGGAAATATGTAGACACTCCTGGAATTTTTTTTTTTTATTCTTTCAGACTGTAATCAGTTTCTGGAATTTTTTGTCCCTATAGCTCCTGGCAGATTCCCCTCTAGGATTTTAGGGGGATAAAAGGGTAGTACATGAACAACAAAATCATAGAGTATTAAAGGAGGTTGAGGATACAGAAGGGAGGTTCATGTGACAACCAAATTTGGGGCCCTCAAGGAATATCTGCAAAGTCCTTGGAAAGTTTTTGGTCATCCACAGGAGTCTTGACCAGGGATTATCCATTATGTATTTACTTTATTTTGATTTAGACAAATAAAAAGCACCGGTACACAGGCTCTAAGCACCCTGCCAATGACTTAAACTACAATATAAATCTCGATTCCCCTTCTACTAAGAAGCAACTCTTAATCAAATACTAGCATCCCCACAATAGCCGATAACTCAATCCACTATTTTTCTTCAGAGGCTGAGTAAAAAATATGGGTGCTGCAGTGTGACCTGACAGTCAACAAATCAGGGCTATTTTAAACCAGAATCAAGAGGGCATCCCAGAGCCTGCTGCCAGCCACCCCTGCTTTAATACACTGAGGGAGATCTAGCACCAGTGTCCTCATTGACTCCATCTGTTAACCACGGTGAGATATACGGTGTCTCAGGTAGGTTGCTCCCAAATCCAAGTGTTGGTGCACAGCACCTGCTGCAAATCAGGCTTATTGAAGATGTCTCAAGTAGTGCACCCCAAAAATAAGGCACCAAAAATCATGACTTACTTTTAAACATGCTGGCCTGATGCTCAGTGCATCGTGCATTTTAACAGGGTGTGCTTATTTAAAATACATGAATAAATGAAAACAACAAAAGGAAAATCTAAAACGCTTGATGCAATTGTTCCAAAATATCTTGTTCCATTAAGTGTATACAGTCACATTACAGTGTTTTGTCACATTTCTGCATGAAAAAGTTTAAATTGAAAAAGATTTGTGTAATGATTTTCACATCTAAGGAGTGCTTTCACACATTCTAGTAACATACTGTGTGTTAATTATCCCTTGTAGCCTCAAGTAAATTATACCCTAAACATCTGGGAGAAAAAATTCAAAGCATACTACTTAATCTAGAACAAGATTCTTACTAAGTATTCCATCTGCTCTGCATCAGCAGTGAAAGCCTTCATGACTAAGCGAAGTGTTGATAGCCATGTCACTTCCTAATTACCACTTATCTTTAATGAAAAAAGTGACGAGTGTTTTAAACTTGCAGACAAAAGTCCCATCAATCAATGTAAACCTCATTATTTAATTGACACCTTTTTGGTTCAGTATTTTGATCCCATACCTAAAACTGTGTAATTCATAATTCAGACATTACACTTCTTAGAACATTCAGTTAAAACCCGAGACAGTATTAAAGATGTTGCAATCATCAAAGAGGCTATAGCAGTAGTCTAAGACAAGCAGCAGCACATTAAACTGCCCTGAAGAAACTAGAGCTGAGTGAATAATTTAAAAAGAGCATTTTAGGGCAAGACTGTGACTTGGACTCTTTATCAGAGGCTTTCGGAGGGAGTAACAAACCCTCCACCCACACTTTCACTCCTGTTTAGGCTAAGTAGACCTTGGCTCTGCTAAGGTGATCAGATGTCCTGATTTTATAGGGACAGTCCTGATTTTGGGGCCTTTTTCTTATATAGGCTCCTATTACCCTTAACCCCCATCCCGATTTTTCACAGTCACCCTACTGGGCATGCAGGAATAAGCAGGTGCTGCATGCCTATTATTCCTACCCTTCCCCTGAGGGCAGGGAGCAGACAGCGCCTTGGCTCTAACCTCCAACAGCTGGTCAGTGCAGCTCAGCTGGCAAGGATGGTGGTGTAATTTGCTGCTGGTATAGGACTGGATTCTTTTTTTTTTTTCACTCAGTGACCCTAAAATACAAATTCCATTCGCCAAAGTAGAAAGTCTTCAATAAGGAAATGTGGGCCCAGAGCATCAGACATGAAATCAACAGAACCAGCAGATTCAAGCATAAAAGAGCATTCAAGCTCTATTATGAGGACTGAATCTTCTATCTGTTTTCTTTGGTTTCATGTATTCTATTTTTGGATGAAAAATCCTCCCGAAGGCTGTACAAAACAATGTATCCAAAGGGACAAGGCTGTGAAATGAATAAACAGATCTCTTTGCCTACTTCACTGTAAACCTAGATTGTCCAAGAGAAAAGACAATTATATTGACTGTAAACTCATTGCCTGAGTTACAAGAGACCTTGAATGACCAAACTAGAGGGGGTCAAAATTATGTACTTTTATTTCATACATGGAATCTGACTAAAAAATATTAGAAAACATCAGAGTTAAAAATTGCCATTTCTGCCAGTGAAAACAGTTTTTCACCATGAAAAGAGTGAAACTTTGCCTCATGAAATAGTCAAGAGGAGCTGTGAATTTCTCTAGGTAGAAGGTCAATAATTCTTTACTAAGAACAGAGTTAACCTGCAAAGTTAGTTTTCTGCTGGCCACAACTGCTGTTTGTTTTTACAAACAATTTGAGGGGAGAGCAAAATAATTTCTGCATTTTGCCATGAAACTGAGAAACAGGTATTTGTCAGCTTTGTCAGGGATGATTCTTTTTGACGCATCTTCAAATCAAAGAGCTCCATTGAGTAGCTGTGGCTATACCACCATCATTTTTAGTGAACATTGTTCTCAATAAGCATACAGAGACAAATTTCTTGCAAGTTTAAGTATTTGATGAGCAATTAGCATGAATTTGGCCAACAAAAAATAAAATAAAAAAGGCTCATATCTCATATCAACTATCAGCTTAAAACCAACTAAAGCTAAAACACGAGAATTGCTCTGTTAGGGATTCAGTTTTACTATTCAGTTCTTCCTAGAGGACATTTTGCAAATACAAAGAAAATAAAATTGTCATATAAAGTTAATGTCCTAATTTTCCACTGACTTTAAAAAGAGCTGTGGGTGCTCAACAACTTTGAAAATTAGGCCACAAAGTCCAAATTACAGCACATGATATTTAGACTTCATTCCTTTTAAAAACATAGAGAATACGTTACTGGGTTTAGCATAAGGTCAACAAAATTTTCTCTTGAAGATTAACAAAAAAGAGCTCCATATTTTATTTTGTAATACATGAGAAATACACAAAGGATTAAATTAAACATCCTGAAGATATTACTGGAAAGGGGATCTTTGTTATATTTTGAAAGACTAGGTTTCAAAATTGTGCATTCTCTGAGAAAGAATACCAAATGAACACAATGTCATTTGACAAGAACAAGCTCATAACATGTGTAGGATTACTAAAACTACACCATGCAATCCGGGTCTTAAAGTGTACGGCGTTGTTTTCTTTTGTAAACAGGGAAGATTTCGAATACCATTTAGCTTTAAAAATAAAGCCTTTTGAAGATGAACATTGATGTTGGACAATGTGAAACTAAGAGAAACCTGTCAGTAAAATGAAGGAGAGTTAACCATAAATCCCTGTGTTAGAATTCATAATCAACTGACTAGAAATAATCTAGGAAATGACTTGTGCAATTCTTCTGGACATTAACAGATTCCTTTCCAAGACTCATTCTAAAGATGGAATATTTTAAAAACATCATTTTTCATACTGTAGCTCTAATGCTGTCAAAGGCTGGGCAGCCAGTTACCATAGTAATATTGGGAGATTTGGGTTCAATTCCCTGCTTCACCACTGAGTTCCTGTGGGACCTCAAGCAAGTCACGTAGTCTCTCTGTGCCTCGGTTCCCTATCTGTAAAATGGGAATAATAGCACTTCCCTACCTCACACTGTCATTGTGAAGCTCAGTCTGTTAAAGACTGTGAGAGATTACAATGATACATATCAAAGGGCAGGTATTCAGTAGGGGTGGGGATCGACTGCAGATACGCAACTTCAGCTACGTGAATCACATAGCTGAAGTTGGTGCATCTGCAGCCGACTTACCTCCCGTCCTCACAGCGACGGCAGTCAGCGGCGCGCTCCCCCGTCGACTCCGGCTTTCTCCTCGCGGAGAGCTGGAGTTCCGGAGTCGATGGGGGCAGCGTTAGCGATCGAAGACGCGAGAAATCGATCGCTGAAACATCGACCGCTACCCGCGGTAGTGAGGATGTACCCTAAGATAGATAGAAAATAGTAGTGTATCATTATTCCTGAATTTATTCATTGTGTATTTGTTTTACACTTGTCATGCAGCTTCTTTGTTTAGTGTTATTTTGACAGGACAGTCTCTTAGAATATAACACTATCACTTCATACCTTTATCAGGACATTTTAGAGATGGCTTAACTAGTGCATGTGAGTGAAACTAGGTGCAATTCAGATGCATAATAGTTGGAAGAGGATGGCTGTAGGAAAAGAATCAACAGGAGAATGTACAAAGGTGTAAAATGTAACAGGCTCCCCGTGCTTTACCTTACACTTTATATTCCCTGTTGGTTGTTGTTACAACCCAACCTTTCATATCTTTGGTATGTAACCTACTGCCACTTGCATGCCTTTGTGCAGATTTTCGCACATGTAACTTACGTTTATTAATTACATCACTTCTGAATTTATCCTCCATTGTTTAAATTTCTGTGGATTCACATTATTTAAAAGACAGTAACCCAGATAATATATCAACCATGGTATGCCCTCCTCTTCTTTGTATCTCTAACATCTATCTTCACTCCACAGCAGTCCTTCCCTTTAGACTTCCTTTTCCCAGGTGCATGTCAATGATAATACAAGATGTCTATTTAAAGAAAAATCTTACCCACCCTCCAAAAGACACAATGGGCAGATTCAATCCTTGACTATACTGACAGACAAAGTTCTGGCAGAAAATCCATCTGGCGGGAGGTGGGTTTGGAATGATTCACAGTGCTGATAGCTCCCCCTCTGTAGAATGGCTGGTACGGGCAAGGGAAGGCCAAGAGATACACTGTCAGGGCAACCAGGAGGTCCCACTGGAATCAAAAATTGTGCTCTGCCAGTCAAACCCTCAAGGGAAAGGTGGTGGTGGTGGTGCAAATACTGACTTCTCCCTGGGGATGACTGCTGCCCACAGACACAATGGCCCAGGTTGGCCAAACTGGCCCAATCTCTCTATTTGCTCATATCTGGACCTTCTGCATAAAGTTGGTAAAAAAAAGTCTTAAGCTTTTTGGTTTTTTTTTTAATTTCAACTAAAGTTTTTGAGGATTTTGTGTGTGTGATGTTTTCTGACCAGCTTGGAGAATCTCTTGAATTTTTCAAAAATTCAAACTTTTTTGGTGATTTTTTTTTGAAAATTGTTTACATTTTTTACACAGCTCTACTCCTGTGTCATGTTATATGTTTGCTTAGACCAAGCAGAATAGGGCCTATGACAAAATGGGAATTTTCTGTAATATTTTTATGAAATCTGCATGCCTCAGTTTCCCCCTATATTTTGCATTGCTACCCAGTGAGAGGAAAAAGAATTAAGTTTACTTTCAGGACAGGCACAGAGGCATAGGTCTGTGTGTCATCTCCCTGTTTGGGTGCAATGACCAAAGCCATTAAGGAACTGGTTGAAACTGACCAAGACCAACAAGGCGTCTAGAGAGACAACAGACGCTCCAATGACTCATAGATTGAAGCTATCAGCAGTGACGATGAGCAGAGACTTCAGCGGAGTAAATTAGGGGAATAAGTGTGGGCTTTGGAAGAAGCTTGAGCTCTCTCACTGGGAACTAACTAAAGAAGGAAATCAGAGTGAGACAGACTCTGAAAATGGAGTTCACTACAGGTTGGTGAATTGCTCTGGGCTGACCAGAATGAACTAGGCATTAACCTTTATTTCTCCATGCCAGTGGTCTCTAAACTTTTGAGGGTCACAGCCCCCTTTGTGCCTGTCCACACCCCCGCCCCCCCCGCAAACCTCCCTGGAACTGGGAGTGTGGCTGCGGTTCTGGGGCCGGGGAGAGGGAACGGGAGACACGAACAGGAGTAAGGGGGCCGAGGTTGGGGCCATAGTTGGGGGTGGGTCTGGGGCCCGGAGCAGGGTAGCCAGAGGACAAAGCTGGGGGTGGGAATGGAGCTGCAGGCGGGTTGCGGTGGGGAGCATCTCCTCTCCCAGCCTTGCCCCCAGCCGTGGTCCCATGCTGGGAATGGAGCCCTGGCCAGCCGCAGCGGCTCGCTGGTGCGGGGCTGGCAGCAGAGCTGAGCTAGGGTTGGGGACAGTGCCAGGAGCTGGGGACGCAGCGGCAGAGCAGAGCTGGGGACAGGGAGGGGCTGGGTGGCGCTCCCTCCCCACCCCTATGGGCTCTGACCTGGGCCCGCTGTATCCTCCCTAGAAGGTTCCTCTGCACCCCACACTTTGGGGACTTCTGCTCCTTGCTAACCTAAGGACTGTTAATGCTACACTCCAGATGACTAATAAACCCTGCTCTTTTGAAAACATTGCTTGAGTGTCACTGGGTGAGGTGCATTAGTTCCTGAAGAGTGTATGAATCTCGAACCAGGGGTCTATTTCAGTTGGATTCATGGAGCAGAGCTCATGGTGTGAAGCAGGAGTGCCGAAGCCCCAGAGGATGAGTCTTGGAAGGTGTTGAGGCTGCATGGCCTACCCTGAAGGAAGAGTGAGACTCCTTAGGTGTCTGGTACATTGAAAATGTTCCTCCAAGAGACTGTTCAAAAGCTGGGGGCATAGTGTTAATCCTGTGAGTCCATGACAGGTCCCCATTCCTCATTGGGATGTTTTGGCATGATCACAATATAAATAATAACTTGGGATCAGATAGCTCAGAACCACAGTATAACAGGAGGCTTTGGGGAAGGAAATCTCTGCCAGGCAATTTCTCCCTAATTGTCCCAGGGAATAGGCCATGGAGCCCACCTCTGGAACTAGAAGACTACCAGCATTCTGCATGGATCTTGGGGGATCCTCCTAGAGACCTCTGTCCTCTCACTTATGTGGGCCCACAGAAAACCTTATGTCCAGTGGAGCCATTGTACAAGGTGGTGAACCTAAGCATAAGCAGACTAAGCAATTGTTTAGGGCCATAAGCAGCTCAAGGGGCCCCTGATTTAGTATTACCCCAAAAATACCATTCACGTAATTTAGCATGGACTTTTTTAACAAGTGCATTAGTATGTGTTATGTTGGCTAGTTTTTTGGTTTGTGAAAATAAGGCAATTAATATTTTTAGGAGGTGGATGAGGGGTAAGAGGGACTCCAAAATATTCCTGCTCAGGAACTCTAATGGGGTAGCACTACCTCTGGCTACAAGGGAATCCCCATGGAATCCCCACTGGGCCAGATGAGCACAAAGTACAGACCCAGCATCTGCTAAGCCTCCCAGTTCATATGGGATGGTGGACCTCTGTGTGCTATAGAAAGAGAAAAGGTTCCATTCCTGGTCACCTGTTGTACTGTTGGCCTAATGTAGGATCTGTGCTTTCATGGAAGACCCTTGGGTTAGGACCTGTAACTTTCTCTGCTGTGTACATCTCCTTCCATGCTGATGGTGCTCCGTAAATAATTTTAAAACATGAAAAAATAGCCATGTAAAAAAATAAAATGTGGATTGATACAGAAATATATTATTATTCACTTAGCTTTACTGCATTTTAATAGGAGTTAAGAGCCTGATTCTGCCATCCTTTTGAAGTTCCCACTGATGTCAAGAACTCCAGGATCAGGTACTAAATTTGTAAATCACCCTAGAGATACATTTCTGGTACATGTGGAAAAGGAAGCTGTGATGTTTAATTTTTTCCCTATATTATTTAATTCCTAAAGGAAAACAAACAGTCACTTCAATTATTTGTTTTTTAAAATCTCTTGATATGCAAGTGAACATTTTAATAGCTTACTAAAAATAGGTACCATTGCAATACAAATAAATAATAATAATATCTGTTAGAGAGTCAGGATCCAGTTTGATCTCTTGAAAATCTTCAGTAATGCCAATTACATTTTTCTAACCAGGACAAAATCTAAGCTTTGTAGAACTGCAAAAACAAACAACTTACCTCCAGTATATGAGAATACCCACAAGAATCACTAGACAGATAAAGGTCAGAGCTGATACGACCACAAGTGGTATAACTGTCTTCTTCTCTGATTCCAGACTCTCAGCTAGACCAATACGAGACTCATGGCTACTATTACTTGCCTCTGCAGTCAGAGAAAATTGAAATAATTCAACAAAAAGCACAGCATAACTGAATGTGTTTATAAGAGCCCTAGGTAATGTCACTTACCAGTCTAATTTTTACTGCGTAGCAGAAAATATACATATTTGCAAACCAGTTTAAAGAAAGTAAGCAGACAGAAAGTATAGCAAAGTATTAGAGTTTATGCAACACAGAATCCCAGCAGCGTAGAACTTTTGTAAAAATCCAGATTGTTGTTGAAACATAATTTCAAGAAGAAAATGTTTGATTTTAAATTTCAATTAGCAGATACTCAATGCTTCGAGGGATCTGAATATATAATATTGAAGTGTTTAAATATAGCTTTAATATTATATTTTTACTCACATAATGCAAAACATTTTTCTTTTGATCAAAGAATGAAAATGTTCTTAACATAGTAAATAGCTACATGACTGCTCAATTGCAAATGAAATTGCAATATTTTAATATTTTGTCAGTTCTGTAAATTTGGCCTAGCGATTCATGAGAGAAATCCTGCTTCCACTGAAGCCAGTTCAACTGAGCTAAATTTCACTCCTTACTTGGTTTTTTACAGAGAATCAAATTATAAATAGATACACTTTATAGATCTCACATGTTTCTACTAGCCTCATATTACCGGATGCCTGAAATGCTCAGGCACAGGAGTACACTAGGATTTTAAAATATATGTTTACTATTTTATTAAAATAAAAAAACATAGTAAAGGGACTGGCCTTGAAACCCTTTTGCAGATCAGCCTGAAACCTGAAGTCAATGGGACTTCTCACAGTAGTTAGGGTTGTGGGTTTTGTGTCAAATGACAGTTTTTCTAGTGAGTGTAGTTAACCCATATCAATGTCTATGATCTTTACATTATTATCACTGCAAATGAAAAGGTATTTCACAGTTGTTGGAATTAAAGCTCCAGTATATCAACAAAGAGCACTGCATGGGCAGACCCTTGTGCCCATGCAGAACCCCAAGTCTGGGGGTGGGAAATCTGCCTGGGTGGAGTCAATTGCAGTTTCGGGCCTAAGGCAGCAATTCTACTTGAACAAAACTGCCCTTAGATGGAGGGTTAATGGGATTTTTGTCCTAGTAAGGATGTCAGGAGCAAGCCCTACCATATGAAATGCACAATACTAGAGCTGCTTGGAAAATTGTTTGTAAAACAGTTTTCCATTGAAAAATGGTGTTTTATCAAATCTGCAATGATGATGATTTTGACACAATTTTGTTTAAACTTGGGGGGAAATATTTTAACTTGTTGGAACAGAATGTTCTGATTTTACATTTCAAAACATCTTTTTGTTTAATTTTTTTAAATTGATTAAAAATATATTGAAAAAATTAAAAAGATAAAAATTGAAACATTTCAAAATTTCTATAGATTCCAAGGCCACAAAGGGCCACTGTGATCTAGTCTGACACACTGTATAACACAGGCCATGGAACGTCCCCAAAAGAATTTTTAGAGCATAGTTTTTAGAAAAACATCCAATCTCAATTTAAAAATTGCCAGTCATGGAGAATCCACCACAACCCTGGGTAAATTGTTCCAATGCTTAATTCTCTCACATTTAAAATTTACACCCTATTTTTCGTCTGAATTTGTTGAGCTTTGTCTTCTAGTCATTGAAGAAGTCACCTAGTCCAGTTCCCTGTACTCACGGCAGGACTAAGTATGATTTAGACCATCCTGACAGGTGTTTGTCAAACCTGTTGTTTAAAATCTCCAATGATGGAGATTCCACAATCTCCCTAGGCCATTTAATTCAGAGCTTAACCACCTGACAGTTAGGAAGATTTTCCTAATGACCAACCTAAACCGCCCTTGCTACAATTTCAGCTAATTGCTTCTTGTCCTATCTTCAGAGGTTAATGAGAACAATTTACCTCCCTCCTCCTTGTAACAACCTTTATGTACTTGGAAACTTATGTCCTTTCTCAGTCTTCTCTTCTCCAGACTAAACAAACCCAATTTTTTCAATTTTCCCTCACAGGTCATGTTTTCTAGACCTTTAATTTTTTTTGTTGCTCTTCTCTGGCCTCTTTTAAATCTGTCCACATCTTTCCTGAAATGTGGCACCCAGGACTGGACATAATACTCCAGCTGAGGTCTAATCGGTGCAGAGTAGTGTGAAAGAATTGCTTCTCATGTCTTGCTTACAACACTCTTGTTAATACATTCTAGAATGATTGCTTTCTTTGCAACAGCATTGCATTGTTGACTCATATTTAGCTTGTGATCCACTATGACCCCCACATCCCTGCACACAGCACTCCTTCCAAACAGTCATTTCCCATTTAGTTTGTGTGCAACTGATTGTCCCTTCTTAAGTGGAGTACTTTGCATTTGTCCTTAGTGAATTTCATCCTATTTCAAATCATTTCTCCAGTTTGTCTAAAATTTTGAATTTTAATCCTATTTTCCAAAGTTCTTGGTATCGTCCACAAACTTTATAAGTGTTCTATTTATGCCATTATCTAGATCACTGATGAAGATATTGAACAGAACCGGAGCCAGAACTGGTTCCTGTGGAACCCTAATTGATATGCTCTTCCAGCTTGACTGTGAATCACTGATAACTACTTTCTGGGAATGGTTTTCCAACCAGTTATGCACCCATCTTATAGTAGCTTTATCTAAATTAAATTTCCCTAGTTTGTTTATGAGAAGCTCATGCAAGACATTATCAAAAGCCTTACTAAAGTCGATATACCACAGCTACCACTTCTTCCCTATTGACAAGGCTTGTTACCCAGTCAAAGAAAGTTTTTAGGTTGGTTTGACATGATTTATTCTTGATAAATTCATGCTGACTGTTACTTATCACCTTATTATCTTCTAGGTGTTTGCAAATTGATTAATTATTTGCTCCATTATCTTTAAGGGTACTGAAGTTAAGCTGACTGGTCTGTAATTCCCTGGGTTGTCCTTATTTTCCTTTCTATAGATGGGCACCATATTTTCCAGTCCTCTGGAATCTCTGCCCTTTTCCAGTCCTCTGGAATCTCTCCTGTCTTCCATGACTTTTCAAAGACAATCGTTAATGGCTCAGATATCTCCTCTGTCAGCTTCTGGAGTATTCTATAATGTATTTCATAACCTGAAGACATCTAACTTGTTTAAGTAATTTTTACCTCACTCTTTCCCCATTTTAGCCTCTGATCCTACCTCATTTTCACTGGCATTCACTACATTAGATGTCCAATCATTACTAACCTTTCTGGTGAAAACTGAAACAAAAAGGTCATTTAGCATGTCTGCCTCTCCACATTTTCTGTTATTGTTTTCCCCACCTCATTGAGTAGTGGACCTGTCTTGTCATTGGTCTTCCTTTTGCTTCTAATGTATTTGTAGAATGTTTTCTTATTACCCTTTATGTCTCTAGCTAGTTTGATCTCATTTTGTGCCTTGGCCTTTCTAATTTTTATACCTTTTACTCCTAAATTGAAGAGCCCATCATTCAATATTTGTTTCCCATGAACATACTTAGAGAGAGTAATCAAGTTTGTTAAACTAAAGAGATTGAGCTCCTTGAGTCTATCAATATAAATTATATTTTCTAATCCTTACTCCTCAAGTAGTCCCACTAAAATCAAGACTGGCAGAATCTATCCGTTAAACCTACAAAACCAGCACTCATTTAGAAAATATAAAGTACAAATAATACATGGATTTCACAAACATCTACTAAATGAATCACTGCAGACAAAATGGAATTCTATCACTTCAGACAAAATGGAATTCTTTTGAAATGTTATTTAGCGATAGATTCAAATTTTTGGTTTTTGTCTTAATTTCAGATAAAACAAAATTTTGAAATCGCAATTTTTTTTTTGCAGAATGTAATTTCCATTTTGTCCCCAACCCTAGAGAATAACAAATGGGATCTGCAAAGGCCAAACATTGAATGAATTGTCCTCTGAAACCTTTCAGCATTAGCAAAGTGATTAAAATATGTCAATGGTAAGGCAATTAGCAGGTTACTATCAGTTTCTTGAGCTCAGGGGCCTCTTTTTTAGAAAGACCTCAACTTAGTTCCAATTTTGCATGGCACAGTTTTGTTCCTAATTTACAGCATTTAAACATCTAAATAACTCACTTCCTATAAATCAGCTAGTTAAATATGCAAATGTTATCCATTGTGGTCACAATTTTAATTGCAGGTGCAGACTTGCACTCACAATATTGGAAGCTGTTCCTAAAAATCAGGGTCCAAATTTCTGGTGAATAAGATACGGGATGCACTCAAGCATTGATTTAAACTGGAACTATGTATATGCATGAGCGATCAGGATGTGGCCATCGAGCAAAGTGCATTTATTTGACTCTGGAGGTACTCCCAGGATAGAACGTGGTATATTTTTAATAACAAGGCAGCTTACAAATGCACCATACTTTAGTGCTTTAAATTAGGGGAGTGAAAAGAATGCATCCCTTCAGCCCTATAACGTAATTCATTGCCACCATCTGTCATTCCAAATGCTAAATTCTATTAAGTCCACGGGAAAGGTAGTATCATATACATAGGCACGATGCGCAGTTAAAATACAAATTTACATTTCACATTGGAATCCACTAGCACAGACCCAGAAGTGTCCATGCAGTATTTTATAATAGAGAGATGCTCCCTCAGTGCATCACTAAAAAAAAACATTTATATTGTATGGTGCTCATTTAAGTAGCTCAAGTTTCTTGTTCTTAGCCTTCAGAGTCTGTGGCAGATTTTGGCCCATTCCTATCCCCACCCACCCTATCCAAAGAAAGTGAGCAAAAGAACTTTAGGGACAGTGTAAATTGAGGTGAGCTAAGATAAATATCAATGTAAATAAGTAGCTAGCTCTTTACACAGTAGTTTGGATAGATTATTATGAAATAAAATCTTATGAAAATAAACTATGTTATTATTTGATTACTGATTTCACTAGGAGTCAAATGGGAGCAAATGTTATATTATAGCCGTCTCTGTGCTGAGCCAGCTGATTCTGAGGCAAAGTTTAGCTTGGTGCACAAGGTGCAGAAGGGATGGTCAGCTGCTGATGCATAGGATACCACTATTCATATGGTCCTTTCCTCCTCCCCAAACTGTGTTTGCAAAGTTTTTGTGAAGCTACTGCAGGGTGCAGAGAAACTTTAACTAAAAATAAGCATTACTTGTGGATATATGGGATTGCAGGGGACCTGTCTGCATGCCATTCTTTCCCTGATTCCCACAGAAGAACATTCCTAGAATCATTGGGACCCTCTCATCTTCCTGGGTTACATCTTCAGCTCCTTTTTGGGAGGACATTTTGCTCCAGGCAGCCCACTGACTCTCCATTCCATGGGTAATTGGCAACCAGGGTGGAAGCTGCTCCTCTCTCAGCTAGGATATCAGGGCCTCCTCTGACACAGGGCTACAGGTGGAACAAGTTTGGTGGGCACATAGGTGGTAGGCAGAAAATTCTCATTTGGATTCTGTCTCAGAACCTGTACGAATACAGCCCTATGGTCATGAAGAATGGTCAAACCTTACAGTTCCATTTGCCTCTTTTCCAGCCAGGCCAGGATTTGGGCTCTGTAACTGTTTAAATTAATCAGCTATTTCTTATAATTAAGACATTTATTTTTATATTCAGTGTAACTGGTGCTATTCTAAAATACCAGCACATACTAGCTTCTCAAAGCTCAATTCTTCCTGTGCTTATGAATTGTCATTTTTAGCAGCAATAACAACCTCATTTGCTAATAGAGGTAATTAAGGGCCAGAATCTAAAATATCACACATAAGCCCTACATAACAATGAATAAAATTTTCTGCTTGGGCCTGGGTGGCATGTAAACTCAAACTAACTCCATACAGGGAGATTTTCAAAAAAACATTTGAAACAAAAACATCAGTTATTTTCTTCTACAAGAGCAACACTTATTAGCATTAATAATTACAATTTATTTATGGTTTGAGACATATGAACAATTCTCTGCAGTCATTAACAGGAGAATCAGAAAGCCCTCTTACTGTTCACCATCACTATTTTCCTGATTTTAATTCCAATGCAGTAAGTGGCATAACTCCTATTGATTTCAATGGTATAGGAACAAGCCCTGTGAGACTGATCTAATGACCACAGAACTCAGTGGGCAAACCCCCTTTGGATTCACTGGGCTTTGGATCAGGTTCTGTGTAATTTTCTTTTACTTAAAGCTAGTTCCTCCTTAATTTTGGACACACCTTCATATTTGTGAGGCAATTAGCCATAAATCCTGCATCATCCTTTTATTTTTGATGTTACAGTCCAGTTAAAAATTCATGGTAAACCTGTGATAGCAATTTTAAAATATGAATGACATCTTAAAATTCCCTTCAAATAAATGGTTCTACTGGAAAGCTTGACAAGATCATTGCTAACTAATGAAGGAATTTTTAAGTGATGCAGATCTTATAAATGCATATCATACTATCACTAATTAATAAATAATAATAATAATTACTATTAAACAAAATATGAGTTAACAATACTTTTAAACTCACACAAACTCACAACAAAACATTTGACTTATGTAACTACTTACTGAGGAATGCACTCTAATACTTGAGATTTAAATTTAATACAAATGTTCATATATCATAAGGTTCATTTGTCGTTATTGTTTTTAAATTGAAATTAAGATGTAACTAGGTAGCTATTTCTGATTACCAGGAGATTGTATCTGAAAAAATGCTCCAATTTAATTGCTGTTTTATTAAAAACAATATAGGGAATAATTTGTTGGAAGAAACTAATGCATAGGCAAGTTCCTTAATATGAGAGATGACTGGAAACTAAATTATAAATATGTATTATTACTTAAGCCACATGTTTATACCATCTTTTTGGAGTACTGTCAAGAATCAAAGCTCTTCATGGTTAATTGAAAGTGAGGTATTTTAAATTTAATTACAGAAAACTATAAATAATGTATGATAAGCTTTATGTCATTAGCTGGTATAAAATGTGCTTTGAATTTATTCTCCTTTTATTTTTTGCTGACCTTTAAAGGAAACAAATTTATTTCATGTGTGTTTTATATAATTTCCAGTAGGAAACATCATAACAATTAACCCATTTACTGACTTAATTGCTTGCTCCGTAAAACTCCTGTTGACCAAATGGGCTCATGATTATCTGTGCTACAACATCCTGAGACATGCAGACTGCCTGGGAGTGCTTTTATGCACAGTTACTAACAAATTTATCTGACTGTATATTTGCAAGATCTGACCTAAGATTTTTGCATACTTTAGAGATACCATTAGTTGGATGACACTGCCCTCTAGAGAGATTATAAATAAGTGATAGAAGTTCCATATTTAACATATTTTCTACATTATCAAATTAACCTTGAATATTTGAAATAAGTACAGATTTTGATGGTTCTGATTTTACACTTAGATTTCAACAAATATGACAAATAGGCAATACAAGTTAATTATCTGATCACTTCAAGTTTTTCACAACATAACTTTTTAAAGCCTTTGCTTTAAATTTTATCAAGATCTTGTAAATGTATGGTCCAATTCTGCCACCCATACTCCTGCTGAGAATGTTACTCCAGAAATAGCTAGCTGGCTTCAGTAGAACTGAACAAAGAGCAAGGCAAGCACAGCAGAATAGAGCCCTTAGTGATTTTAGAAATGAGCAAGCCTAGGAGGAAATTTCTGTAAGTTACTGAAATTTAAAAATATGAGAATCAATAAAAATGAAAACAAATTTTTTACAAGCTAAAACTAGTCAGAACTAGGTTGAAACATCTTTTACCTTGCTCAGTTCATCTTGAAGAATACAAAATAAAAAAGTATTGCCATAATAAAAACAATTTTAGGACTCTTTCATACAGAACTTTAGAATCTTGCAGTGAGCTTTCCTCTGAAAAGGTGATATTTACCCCTGCGCAAATGGACTAAATTCCACTTAACCTTTAAAGAGCAAAATGTCACACTTTTGTGTCCTCTGTGCATAACTCCCATTGACTTATACAAACATACCCAAGGGCATTTGGACCTTAATACTACAGGGTATTTCAGTTGTAGTTGTGAGTAATCAGAGGTTTCATTTACAACAGAACTGTTTCAATTCTTATGTTCCCTGTTCCACAGTGTTTCCTTAATCAAACTGACTGCCCCATTAAGTTCTTACATCACAGGAATATCTGTAGCAATTCTCACTAGTCTCACATATATTTATGTTCAGATATTTTTTCATTTTTAGTGGCAGAAGAATGTCACAGCTACATGGTATGCATTAGATTGATCCATAACTAACCTGCCTCAGAAATGTTGAATACTGGTGAGTGACCACTAGTTACAGATGGTGCTGAAGACTGTGATGATCCAGGAATAAAATCTGAGTTACCTGCTTCAATTGCCCCCTCAGCGTCTCCCTCATTAAGGTCAGGAAAACTGAAATCTGTTGAAGTCTCATTATCATTAAGGCTATCTGAGGTACCTTGACCAGAACCACTTTCTTCATCACTTGTAAAAACAGCCCAAGATTTAGGCTCTGGTGTGTTTTGCAATGGGATACTAAGAGTCTGAATATGGTTTTCCCATATTGTTGGATCGTTGTGCTTCTTAGGTATCAGTGCTGCCAATGTTGGTATTGATGGATAATTACGTCTGTCCATACCATGACTTATCTGGCTGTCTGATGCAACAGTTGTAATTTTCTTTTCTATTTCTTCTTCTTCAGATTTCTCAGAATGTGAATTGATAATTAGGTTACTCTGATCCATTATATTGTTTACCTGTGTATTCTGTTCATCTACTACCTTTTCCTGAGTTTCTCTATGGGAAGTGCATGTGATACAATTACTTACAGGTAAACCATCATCATACTCATCATAATCATCATCAATTACAGGAGGCCACAAATTAGTATCAGAACTGGCACTGGGGAACAACCCAGAGGATGACTGAGAAGGGACCAGCAACCTGGTTAGGGTTCTAAGGTCCTCACTGCTGGGAGAAACAGCCATATACACATTTGGTAAAGGAAGGGCATGATGAGCAGACACATGAGAATCAGAAACAACTGCAGACACATGAACTGAAACATCAGCACTAGTAGAACTTGAGAAAAAAATGGGAACCTCACTTCTTTGAGAAACACTTGAAGAAATATGGCTGTTTAGAAGAGTGGGAATATTTGGTAATATGTCAATTGTTAAGGCAGGAGTAGCCACTCTGTTCACTGCCTTGGGGGGAAAGGCATTTGTATTTTCTAAACTGGTTGACTGGAATGAAACACCACTACTGTACAATGAAGGAGCAACTTGGTGATTATCTTCATTGTTAACCAAACTGGATAAAACATATTCCTCACTTCCATAAGAGCCCGTTAAACCTTGAAATGATGTTGTGGGTTTACTAGAGGTGTGGGGAAACATGTCAACAACTGAAGGTGCAGATGTAGAACGTAACATTGTTTTATTTGTAGCAGAATCTGGTGCCATCTGATAGAATATTTGGTCAAATGTAGAACTATCTTTATAAACCCTGGAACGTTCAACCAATATTGGATCACTAGGCACAGTTGCAGCTGTTTTAAGCAGAGTGCCATCATCAGAAGATTGAAAGGAAGTTTGTAGTAATGCTTCATTATTTAATGTAGCTGAGGTCTCATAAAAGTACTGCTGTGTTGAAGGAGACAATATTTTGCTAGAAGCAGGGACAGAGACAGCTTGATCTGAAATTGCACTAAGCATAGGTTTAAGCAAAGTGTCATCAGAGGCTGGAGATGTAACATGCAAAGGCTGAACGGAAAAGTAATTTTCTGAAAGTTTACTAATATCATAATCAAAAATCTTAGTAGAGGGAAAAGCAAGAGAGACTGGAAGGATTCCCTTTCTGCGAGAAACAGGAAGTGAGGTTTCTTGCAAAGACGTAGTCTGCTTAATTACATCATTGTTAGAAACATATGTAGGAAGTTCAGGCATCACTGTACTTTCAGCACGGGAAGCCACTTCACCGAAAGAAGAAATCTGCAGTTCTTTCTCATCTCCATATATTACATCACTTTTGTGAAGTGTCTTATTAACATCACTAAACTCATAGGTTGTATATGTAAATTCACCTACAGAATCAAATGAAGAAACTTTAAGTATGGTCAGAGCATCTGTATCAGGCAAAAGGGATTCACTACCAGAGTACGGTTCAGACCAATCCATATCATTAGATAGAGCACGGGTAGGCAGCAGCAAAGTATCAGCTTGTGGTATTACAGAAGAAGGCTTATGCACCAGTACATTGTTATAGCTGCTAAATAAGGGACCCTGATGAAATATGCCAACAGAATCATGCACATATTCTGTGGAGTCATAAGAAACAGTAAAAGTTTGGAGGGAGCCCACATTACTAGACAAAGCATAAGTAAGTTCAGACATTGTAGACAGTGCATGCATATTTAAATCACTGCTGGATGGTTCAACTTGAGTAAACGTGTGAGTTCTATTATGACCAAATATCAATGTCTTTGAAGAAGCATAAGTAGTCTGATGTGACATCACATCAGAATATTGAGCAAGACTTGACTGTATTAAAGTATCACCCTCAGCCAAAGTCAAAGCAGCATGCAGGGACACCTTAGCACTTGTAACAGCTGGAGTAGCTTGTGGAAACATTTGAGAAACTGTATACAGATGGTGAAACATTTTACTAGTGAAGGAAGCAGAGGAAAATGTAAGCAAAGGTACATCACCATAGGAAGACAGGGTGGGTTCAAATGACACATCAACACTGGGAAATACAGATGTAGCATGCAAGGTCACATCACTACCTGATGTAGCAGGGGTAGTGTTGAGCATCTGAGTGTCAAACAATAAAGGGGTGACTAGAGGAAACACTTCACTACTGTAGGAAGGTTGAAGAGGTATCTCACCATTATATACTGGTTGAGTTGTCTGAGAGAGTACCTCACTGGCAACAGAAGCAGAGCCATATTCTCCAGAGCTTGAAGAGACAGAATGAGGTGATAATTCAGTAGGGGAGAAAGCAAAATTAGAATAGTGTAGCAATTCTATATCCGCATCTGAAGTATCTCGTGATATCATTGGACCACTGGAATAGGGCATTGTAGCTGGCTTTGATCCCTCAACATAAGCATCAGTATAACTAGTCTGAAATAAAAGCTCACTATCCGATGGAGCATCAGGTCTAGGTACCAAATCTGTTGCATTTTGAAACCACAACTTTCCATCAACAGAAGGAATACTCTCCACAGATTCTTCAGCACCTGAGGGTGCTACATCTTCTGAAACATTTTTTACATAGCCTTGTGAATCAATATTATGTTTGCTTATTTCTGGGCTTCCTGAATGAAGGATGTCTTCCTGGGATGCTTCCTCAGTGACAAATTGCATAGCATAGGTGGTAGGAATGGAATCCCAAGCGTTCTCTACATCTTGAGAAGGCTTAAAAGTTGACAATGAAATATCTTCCTCACTACCACCAGTAGCAGATATGCTTGTTGGTTCAGTGCCAGAAGAAATATAAATATATTCTTCGTCAATATCTTTGCTGGAGTCAGTGACTTGCAGGGGGATTCCAATAATAGTTTGAGATTCCAAAGAAGTATCATCATCTTCATCTGATGTTTCAATAGCAGGTTGGGAAGTAGGGTAAAAAATTGCTTTGAAAACATCATCCTTTCCATGTGATCCTTCCTCTCTTGTTAAGTATTTGTTTGTTTTAGCTTCATTGAATTTTGTCCCCATTTTCTCTCGACTATAGCTAGATGTAGTCACCTGGAATTCTTTTTTCCTTATTTGGTTTAGAGTACTATCAGTGCTAGGAATTACTGCAATTTCTTCATCCACCTCAGCCTCCTTCTCTTCAACTTCCTCCTTTGGAAAGAAAACAACATAGTCAAAGTTTACTAAGAGTGTTTATGGATAAAACAGGAAAACTCAAGATACATAGGGCAATACATTTGCCTGTGTCCATAAATTATAACAGACAAAATGGCAGGTAATCAATGAAATGGCTATTGAACGTAATAATAATATGGCTATAGCTACAAAAACATTCATCTCATATTTTTTTTCTTGAAACCATAAATTTGTAATACTGACAAAAGAACCACATATCTCTCTATCTTCTTAAACACTGTGTTCCTGCTACCTGCTACTCACTGTTAGAGAGAGATTGAAACTTCTCACTGTGTTTTGTCTGCTTTACTCTATTGTTGTACAGTAATAATAAAAAATATTAACCACAGAATGTTTTTTATTTGATAGTGTCTCAAAGATATGCATTCATATTCTTTGATATCAGTTCAAATTGTCATTGCAACATAACAGAGGATCATCATCTTCTTTCTTGCCGTTTCCCTATTCGGAGTGGGTGACTTTTATAGCCTTCTTTCAAAACTCATGATTGTATGCCTGGCTGTTGTGCAAATTGGTCTTTCTAAGGTCTGTTGATATCTAGTCTTTGGCCTCCCGCCTTAGTCATCTTCCATCCATGATAATTGCAAGGGCCATCCAATATAACAGAAGACATTTTTAAATATTTATGTTCTGCTTTCAAATCATTTAATATTCATAGTTAAATAGTCCAAAAAGGATGTTAGGATTTAGGATTTTAAAGGTGAACTTGACCCTGAGAAACTTAAAAGCAATTTCATAGGCAATATCTCACATACCACATACTGAAATTCCTGTTGCAGGCATCTTAGTAACTGTTTAGTGAACACAATTTAAAGTACTTCTGCAGAAATGTATGTTACGGCTTTGCACTAGGTTCTGAAAATCTATTTTCTCAAGGTCAACTCCCCTAGTCTTTATTCAAACCTAAATCAGGCAAAATCACAGATGAAATTAACTAACATCATGATATCCATGTTGATAGGTGCAATATAATTACTTAGATAAAGAGTTTAAATACATATAGATAGATGGATTGAAAAATGGGTAACTGGATAGCGATTTGATAGTTTGGATGAATTGGTACAGAGCTGGAAAGATAGATATGGGCCATTTCTCTATCTATTTTACTGACTAGGATTAGCCCGTTGGTGAGAATAATCTGCACATATTATGAAACAGTAAAACTGATGTTCTGAATGATCACTTGATGCTAACATTTTATAGAGGTATTGGCCACCTCTAACTACAAAAATAATTACAAAAATTATTTTACAGTCTATTAAAAATTGTACTGGGACTCTCTCATATTCCTCTGCTTGTATGCCAGCTACCTTAGTTGCCAAAAATACAGCTGTGCCAAATCAGTGGGAGTTATGAAAACATCTAAAACTGTATAAAATGTGTTTACATTGTTACAGAATATGGTTAATACATCAAAATGTCATTACTTATGTTCAAGGGGTGGAATTATCACCCTATTGAAATGAATGGAAGTTTTGCCATTGACTTCAATGGAGTGAGGATTTTACCCAGTATTTCGGGGCCAGATTTACAAAGGTATTTAGGCACCCAAAGCTGCAGATAGGCATCTAGTGGAAAGAATAGAAGTACTTAAGCAAGTCAGGCACTTAACTCCCATGGGCCCATCCAGGACTAGATGAGTGCTGCCGGGTTCCTTCTGGAAGTTGAGAATCTCTCTCATTCTCAGTAGTACAAATCTGCCATTTCTAATATTACAGAGAAGCAAGGCACTGGATTTCAAAGTCATGACATTTTAATGTACAGAAAACCTATCAATCACTAGCCCAAAGCTGAATCTTGCCTGAGGCAGGTATAACTGGGGAAGGGGTGGCAATTTCACATTTTGGGGAGGAAAAAAAAAATTTCTTTGGCAGGTGGATTTTTTTAAATTGTACTTTTTTGAAGCTGCTCAAGCATCTGGAACACAGAGTTATTCCCAGGGGATATGTATTAGTGGGGAAATAGGTAATATGGTTAAAAGTACATGCTAAATTCAGCTCTGCAAATTATCACAGTTGATCACCTTCATTTATGTGGAGTGTGTTGCATATTATTTGGAACACTGCGTGAAAAGGAATCTATGGAATTACTGCACTTTACAATACCTCGTATTCTTCAGTTTCATTCAGTTCAGGAAAGAGGTCAATTTCTAGGAAACAAAAAGGTGCATTATATTATCCACTGTTTTAATCTTACAGATTTATTGATTTTGCAAGACACAATGGAATAATTTTCATGGTTAGTTTAGAAATGATAGACCAAAAGATGTTAACAATCAAGTCATTACAAAGTTATAACCATTTTCTAACCAGGGCTGTATTAACCAATAAACCCATAGGCTGAGGTCTGAGATGATTTTGGAAGTGCTAGCTGCAGAAGCTGCCAAGTACCTGCACAGAGGAGTAGCAGTGAGGGAAACAATGGGACTCAACAACTGGCTGGCATTTAGCTGCAACATTTCTGAAGGGCTGAGGGGTGTAGCTGTAGCTGCCTGTCTGCACAGAGGAACAGCATCCAGGCCCATGGTGATGAGAATGAACAGATGAGTATGGAACTTGGGGTGGGAGGGGAAGCAGACAGGAAAAAAGGTCCTGAAGTACTAGCTGAAGAATGGTCCAGGCCCTTGGAGAATGTCTACACTGAAGCGGGGAGTAAGCCTACCCAGCCCACGTAGAAAGACACTTCCTAGATCCGCTCAAGCTACTACATTAAAAATAACAGTATGGATGTGGCAGCTCAGGCTATCCACCAAAGTCCAAGTTTGCCTGACTACATGGTCCAAACCCAAGCTGTGCCATTGTCACAATGTTCACACTGCTATTTCAGTGTGTCGGTGTTAGTCTCTCTACCTGGGCAGGGAGGCATGCTCCCAGCTGCAGCGTAGACATACCCTTTGTGCCACTGGAATGAAGCACACGTTACTTTCTATTTAGACTCATGGACTTTAAGACTAGGAGGGACTGTTGTGATCATCTAGTCTGACCTCCTGTACATTGCAGGCCACCAAACCTCACTGCCCCCCCACTACAATAGACCCAGGCACTTTGCACTATTAAATTTAATCCCATGTCTATTGTTTCCTTTTTAAGCATCTCTAGATCTTCCTGTATGATATTCCAGTCCTCCTCCGTATTGTCAATACCTCCCAACTTGATGTCATCTGCAAATTTTATTAGCACATTCCCACTTTTTGTGCCAAGATTTTTTTTAAAAAAATCTATCTTCTCAAAGATTGAGATCAAGTTGGTCTGGCACGATTTACCTTTTGTAAAACCATGCTGTATTTTTATCTCAGTTACTGTTTACCTTTATGTCCTTAACTACTTTCTCTTTAAAAATTTGTTCCAAGATTCTGCATATAATTGAGGTTAAAGTAACAGGCCAGTAGTTTTCCAGATCACTTTTTAACCCTTTCTTCAAAATAGAGGCTATATTAACAATTATCCAGTCACAGGATATGCCCCTCGAATTTACAGATTCATTAAGAAACCTCGCTATTGAGTTTCCAATTTCATGTGCCAGTTCCTTTATTATTCTTGGATGGAGATTATCTGGGCCCCTCAACTTAGTCCCATTAAGATGCTTGAGTTTGACTTCCATCTTGCATGTGGTAATTTCTACTTCCATATCATCATTTCCATTAGTCATCTTGCTACCACAAGCTTCTTATTATCCTTATTAAAAACTGAGGTGTTCATTTATGTGTTGGGCCAGGCCTAGATTATCTTTAATCTCCACCCTACACCTCAATGTTTAGAGGTCCCACTCCTTTTTTCCTTATTTTCTTTTTATTTATATGGCTAGAGAACCTTTTACTATTGGTTTTAATTTTCTTTGCAAGGTCTAACTCTGCTTGGCTTTTGGCAGTTCTTTCTTTTTCCTTACACTTTCTGACTTCCAAGAAGTAGCTTTCCTTGCTGATCCTTTCCATCTTCCATTCTTTGAAGGCTTTCTGCTTTCTCAGAATAGCCTGTCTGAGATGCTTGCTCTTCCAGTTTGGTCTGCAACCCTTCCCAATGATTTTTTTAAAAAATTTGGTAGGCCAGCATCAACACACATGCCTACATTGCTGAGGGAAGTGTTAAGGACAGCTGTATCTTAGTGTCATATCAGGTGGGATTAGACATTTGCTTGTATGTGTATTGGTCAGAATAACCCCATGCAAATTTGGATTGGTTCAATATGTACAAATGAATAAAAGATGTACAAACTTCAGCTCATTTGTGTAGTGATTTTCCTTGTGTAGGGAGAAGAGCAGCATAATGCATGCCACTCTGGAGAAAGTAGCACATCTTAGATATACCTGGGGGCTAAAGGGGATCAGACTGATATACATCTCTGTACTCCACAGCTGGCTGGGAGTAGATAGTGTGATGATAGTGGTGGTGGAGAAGATGACATGAAGTTACCCTTGGTGGGTATTGTTGCGGTGATCTGGCCTATCATCCCCCTACTTGTCTGCATGTATTCCAATATCCTTCCACAGTACATAACCTATTTTCTGTTTTTCCCTCCCTGGGCACTGCTGCCCCCCATTTGGGCGATGCAGTCTCCTGGGGGGAAGGTTGAGGCTATCTTGCTACCATTGCAACCTCCCTCTTGTAGACCTTCCGTCATGGAGTCAGGGAACCCTCAGGTGCATCCTGTGCCATTATGCTGTACGATGCAGTGCAAAATATGTTATAAAGGTACTTTTAAAAAATGACATTATTGATTAGACAGTTTTCTTCTTGTCTTTGGACTGCTTATGGTCAACTTCTTAATTTGATAATCCTTGACATGATAGGCTAGACTCACATTCAGAGGCCAAGTCTGGTCCCACTGAAGTCAGTGGCAAAATTCTAATAGAGTTCAATAGATTTTGATTTGGCCCTGCAAGCATAAACTATAGTGGATCATATGAAGGCATTAAAATATGTCACAAGTTCTTATAAATAGATATAGGCATTGGGTATTATGTATCTGTAATTAAATGGCTCCTTCTGTAAAGCAGTTATTCACTGTGCATCCTTAACTGAAACATTTTGGCTACATTCATATTTTATTATTCCACATTACACAGTAATTACTTGCCAATTTCTCTCTCCCTCCCCAATAAGATGAGTTAAAGGTGACATGTTCAATAATACTCAGTTCTGGTGGACGTTGCTCCCATTTAGGTAAATGACGACTGGCTTTAGTGGGAACAGAGTTAGAGCCATAACGAAAAATAAATCGTGAAGCAGTTATACTTCTATATTTTGCACTCCCGCATCTTAAAATGGCCACTCCTGATTGGACCAAGGGTAACATTTTTTTAAAAAAATCTAAATGACATAGAGACTAATTCCTATTTTCAAAAGTGTCTTAGGGCCAGATCCACAAACGTCTGCTCAGTGTTGCAACGCCTAACCCCGAAATGTCCTGATGTCTCATGGACTCTCTAGGCACCCAGGCTCCCAATGGGGAGTGTTAGGTGCCTAAGGAGGAGATTCTCAGAAATCAGTAGCTGAGTGGGAAGCTGCCTAAACTAGCTTGTAGTAAAAGGCAGAGGCTTAGGTGTGGCTTAGGCCCAGATCTTCAACAGTACTGGTGTTAAACTTCCATTGATCTAGACCTTAGGTGCCTCACTTATGGGCCAAAGACAGGCATCTCTCTCCATTCAGGATTCTCAGCCATTAATTCTCTTTTGGAGCTTGGTGCCTAAACCAGGTCATGCCCTAGCAGCCAAAACTCAGATCTTTCTCACGAAAAACCAGTGAAAATGGGACCCCAGAATAGCCCAGGGTTTAGAGCTTTTATGTGGGAGACCCAGGTTCAAATCCCTGCTCTGCCTGATTTGAAATAGGGACTTGAACACACATTCTAGATGAGTGCCTAAGCCACCTGGCTATTCTGGGGCAGATCTCTCTAACCTCCTCTGTTCTACTTTGAAGAAATAATTCAATGTTAATTGGAGCAGAGATTCCACATCCCATGTGAGTGTCCTAATCACTGGGCTGTTGAGTCAGACTTTCTCTCTCTCTCGCCCAATGGATTATTAATTAGGGGTCCATCACACTAATGAGCTAAAATATTTGTATTGATAAGTTGTAGAAGGTAAAAAAATGGAATAATCAGTTCTCCATGAAAGCATTTTATAAGTAGTAACTACTGAATTAAATACTTGACATATTAACAAAATATAGAAAAGTTATCTTACCTCTGTCTTTCTGAAGGCTAGAAGGCTAGAGGGGAAAAAGATGATGATATTCCCTGGCTTCTCAATGGTTTCTGTTTAAATTTTTAGGTAGTGATTTCAAAATTCTTTATACTGTAGCCTGGTAACACATTATGTGGTCAACATACATTATGTGGTCAACAGACTCTTAAAAACAGCCTTTCATTAAAGAGAAATATGATTATTTTTGTTGTTAGGATTAATTTTGCCTTCAAATAATAAAAATAAATATTTTCTTTCAAATTTCATGTTTTCTACTGTATCTATGTTATCTTTTGAACTTTATCTAGAAGAAAAACTAATGCAATAATAATACAAATGGATGTAAAATACCTCTACAAACTTTATTTACTACAAGTAAAACTGTAAAAGGTTTCAATATCCTCTGTTTCAACCAGAATAAAACTATAATTTCATCCTGATGTATCCATGGAAACTCTCTTGATTAGATAGTAACAAAATAAATCTACTTGCCAGCAACATTTAATTACAGTTATTGTGGTTTTGCTAATCTTAATACTGTGTTCTTGAACCAATAATATATATAAGTAATATGGTACCATTTCCCAACACAGAACTAAAAACTCAGAGGCAGGTTAACAAACAAGGTATGTTTGATTTTTTCTATAACTGCAAATAGGTTATTCTATAGCTTAGATTTTATTGGAAAAGTTGACACCTTAAATTTATTAAAAGTTTTCCAGTGCATGTATATAATACTCTAGTTTAATGATTCCTGCAGAAATGATTGAATAAGAACAAAAGGAAAATGTGATAACTAAATATTTCCCTACATTTAAATTAGCTCAACTCCTAAAAACATCTCCCTATAACAGTGTTCCGTAATTTTACAATAATATTCACAGAGTAAATTATCTTCAGTTCTACACTACAATACATAATAAATGACATTGCAAGAACACAAGTAAAACCATTTTTGCTACATTTAAATGAAATATCTATTATCTTTTCATCATTCATCAGCACAAGAATCACAAAAGCCCTCCTAAAGTGAAACAGCTCAGATACCTTTATTGTTCTTTTATAAAGAAAATCTCTCACAAAGACAAGTTACAAAGACATTGCATAAAAATGCCCTCACAAAAAACTGATGCTAGCTGGAGCTGCCAAGTAGGAGTCAAACGTTTAAGATTTATATCCCATCATGTTGTTTTTATGAAAAACGTCAGTTGACTTCCTCACACAGAACAAGGGGAGGATACCTATTCAGTCCAGTGGTTCTCAGCGTATTTATCACCGTATGTTGCATAGCAGCCCACAATCTGTTACCTGGGTGGCAGGGGTTGGGTGGCAGGGGAGCAGCAGTTGGGCTCTGACCCTGGACCCCCGCTGCGCAGGGCTGGTGGGCTGCCTGCCTCAGACCCTGGACTCCCAAACCTGCGGGGCTGCCCAGGAGCCCCGGCCGCTTGGGGCTGGCTGGCCGCCTGCCCTGGAGTCTAGACCTCTGCTGTGCGAGGCCAGACGGCTGCCCTGGAGTTTGCAGAGCCAGACGGCAGCCCTGGACCCCCAACTCTGAGTGGACAGCCAGGCTGTCCCGGACTCCCACCGTATGAGGCTGGATGCCTATCCTGAAGCTTGAAGGGCTGGGCAGCAGCTGCAGATCCCAGACCCCAACCCCATGGGGCCAGCTTGGACCCTAGACCCTCGCCGTGTGGGGCAGCCTGCCAGCCCCGACCCTGCCGCACAGGGTGGTGGGGCAGTCCGGACCCGGCAGCCGGAAACCTGGACCCCACCACACACAGCGGCCTTAACACACAGATGAGCTGGTCCACATTTATGCACCTATAATATCAGCTATAGGGGAAGTTACTGCAAAACTTTCATAACTATACAAATGTTATCTAAAGAGTGAAACGCATGCATTTAGATCACCATTCAGAAACTACTTCCAAAAGTAAATACTCAGACTATAAATAATGATTGAGATATTGTCAAAGATGGCTATGCCATTTAGCCATGCAAGTCCCATTAATTTTAATGGTAGTTGTGTGACTAAATCTCCTAGCTGGGTTTGAAAATGCTAACCATTAAGAATAATTATTGATAAAGTACCCGAAGACCCAAAGCCCTTTCTGATTAGCCATAAGCTCACTAGAAACTGTGTGTGTGTGTGTGTGTGTGTGTGTATACACACACACACACACACACACACACACACACACACACACACACACACATTTGTATCACAAGTTTTAAAATTCCAGTTCTAAATAAAAAACAATATAGGAACAAACAAAGGGAAAATGGTACAGTTCTTCTCACAAACTTAATAGACTAGTATGGTAGTTCTCATGATGGTACGTGGGCCCTCAGTGGATTGCAGAGCCTTTCTGGAGGGTCCCCAGATTGCAATATTTCTTAGAACCTAGCAGTGCAGGGATGAAGTTGGAGGAGGATCTGGCCCATGACAGGATCTTTCCTATTATGGAATAGTCCTAGAGAATGAGAAGTCTCACTCTGGTTGGTGGATCACCTGTAGTCTGCAGAGCCCTTACTGGTGGTTCACAGAATGAAATGTTTTGAAAGGGTGGTGGCAGGCTATGAAAGGGTCTTTCTCTTACAAAATAATTAGCATAATGGAAAACCAAGAACAAACAAGTGGTAGCAGGTGTTGAGTAAATAAAAATATATAGTACAGCAGTACTAAAACAGCCCTTATATTACAAATATGCAGTCCAAGGGTGAAAATCACCCCCAAGCAGAAGGCCTATGCAAAGCCTTTTGCATCACTTGAGGTCCACTTAAACTTTTAACATGAAATTAAATTTGTTCAGATGGCATTGCTGTGAATTTCATCCTAATTAGGCTGACATACTCAGAATAAGTCTTAAATATAAAAGGTATTATACTGAATTTGAGTAAATTTTGTTTCAGGTCTTCTTAGGTAAAGATAATGTTTTTTTCATATATTCACAAGCCTGAGTTCTGGGAAATAATTTGATCTTATTACTGTGAACCCCATTTCATACCATCATCCATAAAGCAGATCAGAAAATCAATTTTGGTATTATACTTGTGTTCATACAAATGTTCACGTACCATCTCTTTCTCTGACTAATTAGATACATTTGTCTCATGTTTCTGTTATTTAATATTTTCAGCACAGTTCATTCAAATGCAACTGATTAAATCAATAAATTGAAGTTACAAGTGAATGAACATTTTGCTTAGCATGTTACCATGTTACCACTTTGTACGGATGTAAGATGACATTTACAAGACTAGGGAATAGTGTAAACTCTGATTAATGATACAGACTATCTATGAGGGATTTTACACTGTTCTTACATTGTAGAGTTTCATAATTCAATCATTTTTCCACATGAAACTGTGAAAGTACACAGTGAAATATGTACAGAGATTGCTTTAATCTTCTCTTCACATTTTGTCTTTAAAAATGGGGAAATGATAAACTTATATCTAGGAACTTATTTTAATGCAACTTTAAGGTTACCATGTTAAACCTCTAAAGCAATACAAAACAAAAATCAAGTTCTTATCATAACATTAATTATTCATGCTGCATATAGGCAAGGCTTTTCAACACTTATGAAGCTGATCCTGAATTCCTTATTCCATATTTATTTATTTCTCACTCAAAGGGAAATCATCAGGAATTTCCTTGTAAAAAATGGAGTAAGAACCTTAAGCTTTTACCCTATGCTGATAAATGTAATATACAGTGGATCAGTTTCTGCCCTCAGATATGCACACAAAATTCCAAATGACGTCTCTGTGCATTTTATAGATGTAACTGGGGTGAAAGTAAGGCGGTACGGGCTGGTACAGCGTACTGGTAAAACATGGCCACCTGTACCGACCTCTACTGCCTTACTATAAAGCACTGCCGCGGCTGCTGCCGGCAGAGAAGAGGGGGGCAAAAGGAGCAGCTACTGCGGGGCTGGAACACCGGGCAGCACGGGCAGGCTGGCAGGGGGACTCTGACCCCCCCCAGCCCCCCCCTTTCTGCCTGAGGCCCCGCCTCTTCCGGAGGGAGTGGGGGGAACTGCCTCCTGCACCGGTAAGAGAGAAATTTTACTTTCACTCCTGGATGTAATGGAGGGTGAAATTAGTATGTGCAATGTATGGGTCCCACTCCTCCTTCCACTGCAGTTAAAGGCAAAATTATCACTGACCTCCATGGGAGAATAACAGGGTTCAAATTTACTATGAGAATCTTAGCTTCTGAGTGTTTAAAGCTGTAATGTTTGGGTTTTACCAAAGTAAGTTTCTGTATTGAATTAAGCAGTGTTTAATTGTGGAAATGACATGAATGGTTGGCTTCAATCCCAATGAAGTCATACTGATCCTTTAAAAGGGGTCTGCCAGTGAGGTGCCTTGCTTAAGTCCAAAGGGACTTGGCACAGAAACAAGGGTCTGCGCTTGTGGATTCTTTGTACAATCGGGGCTCACATTGCTCCAAGCTACGCGCTGGAATAGTCATGTGTCTAGACTTTGGGTGGGTGTCTTTGGATGGAGTCCCGTCTTGTGTGATTTTTGCAGCAGAAGTTGGGAACACTCTGCTGGAGAGACGTAAGGAAATCCAATATCAAGGAGTTACAGATAGGATACAAACTCAAGTGAAATGCCAATTACACTGAAAGAACCTCTCAGAGAAATACAGAGTACAAACACTCTGACAAATATTAGCATAATAAGAACTAGGAAACACTGTCTTCTAAACATGTTGTCTTTGAAAGGCAAGTTAGATGTGCCTGAGGAACTTTTGTGTTTTAATCAAAAATGTCCCAACATAAAACAACATCTTATGCTCATATAGCATTACTTTCACACAATCCCTGGTAACAAGCAGAAAAAGGAAAATACTTATATTCTCTATCAGTAGTGGGCCAAACTGGGCTCTCGGGTACATCTCTGTACCTCCTTTGACTTAACTGGAGTTGCAAGAGGAGAATTCCACCCCGATAACCCAGAATTCAAAACCAACAACAATCTAATCAATATGATAAGCAGAACTGGGGTGTGAGAGTATACTAAAGACCATTATGGACTGATCCTATGATCAAGACACACAGAGTCCATCCCAGAGTCCAGTCTTCTATTGACAGCAGCTAAAGTCAATAGAAGATTTCCACTGATTTCTATGGGAATTGGATCAAGCCCTAAACCTGCCACTGACTTTGAATAATGACTGAGGGACAAGAACAAGCCTCTCTATTTTGATTTTAAATTATCTATCATTTACTTACAGACAGAGGAGTTAAATCTGGCTTTGAAATCAACAAGATTTGATTGTTAGCCCTTTTGATTTTCAGAATCCAACATTAAGAAGCAAGGGAATTCCATCACCATACATGCCTTGAAATCAAACTCCAAGTACTCATGTGTAATAAAATTTCAAAATCAATTGAGATATGAATTTTTACTTTATTTTACTTTATATTTTTAACACATGGATTCATTTCAGCAGGCAGAAGGATGCAATTGAAACAATTCCAAAATGGCTTTATTTCCCAGGATTATTCTTCAAAATCATTCATTTGAAATCATGTTCACTTGTTTCAATATATTTTTATAGTTTAAAAAAATCACATAAAATGCTCATGTTTAAAGGAATACATGGCAGAAAATACGTAACAGAGAACAAAAGTCACTTCATTAAACAAATTTAAGGTTAACTACAATGATTTTGAAATTCCATTTTAGAATACTTTGATAGTCAAGCATTTTTAACTGGTTTGCAAGCAAACTATTTCTCTGAATACAGATTTTTAGCTAAAAGTTACTACTGTGCTCAAAAGAACACTTACCTGGATCATCTAAAGGCATATCAACAATGACTTGATCACTGTATTTTCCATATAGACTGTTAGTGCAAACCGCAACTATCTGAAGAACATAACTTGTATTGGGCAGCAGATTATTTAGAATAGCTCCCTAAAAGAAAAATCGTGTTTAATCACATAAATGTGAAACCTTAGCATATTTTTTGAAAATATTAGATTATTTTATTCTTAGAACAGTGTTTTCTCATATGAGAGACAAGGTGTTTGAGGCAATATCTTTTACTGGACCAACGTGTGTTGGTGAAAGACAATTTTTTTGAGCTACACAGAGCTTATAAGAGCTCAAAAAGCTCATCTCTTTCCCTAACACACATTGGTCCAATAAAAGATATTACCTTACCCACTTTGACTCTCTAATATCCTGGGACCAACACAGCTACAACAACACTGCAAACAACAATAAAAGATATTAACATTTTCTCACATGAAACATTCTAATACACAATTTTTACATCTTACAGCCAGAAAAACAGGCATAAAACTTTAATCAAGTGATTTTGTGAAATGTCCTAATGGCAGGTGGCTGAATAACTGGAGAGAGTACATTTTTCTATGTTGAATATTAGTTTTAGATTCCAATATTCCTTGTGAAGCTTATGCAGCTTCAAAGGGGATGAATGTAATTGTTTGTGCTGGTAAAGCATCATCATATTATAAATCAGTGAGTCAATATTTATAGTAATCACAGATGGATCATTGTTCAGATGCTGATTTTTTATTAGTTACTTGTGTACAACATCCTACACATCAAAGATCATTGGGGCAGAGGCTCTTATTGTATGATGAAAGTGTCTTGTGACTAACAAGATCTGAGTTTGACACCATAGTAATAGTTATTTCAAGGTATTACAAATAGGAACAGCAATCTTAGAAAATTAGCACTGTAGTTGATGGTAGTTCTCTCCTGTATAACTTTTTGTTTGCCGCCCCCGCCACCTTTTTTTTTTTAAATTTGTCTCTATGGCTGTATAGCCAAAGATACAAGCAGAGTTTCTATGAGCAGTGGCCAAAGACATTAATTCTAGTTGGATCAGCTCCATGACATAATCTCTCAGAATGATTCTTTGTGAGTGCTTCACCACCACCACTTTTGTATGAAACTTGAAGAGTTTACAGTTACCAAGTCCTGATACCCATCTGTCAGAAACTCATGTTTAGTCTGGTCTTCTCCATCCAATTGCTGATAGAAGACAGCAAATCTCTCAATCATGGCATCATAAACAACTCGAGGTCTTTCCCATGTAACGAGAAGGCTGGTATAGTTCTTTGGGTCGGCTTGGACGTTTTCTGGTTCTGAGCTGCAAACTAAGAACAGCATCATATTTATAAACAGCATAATGGATTCTGAGCACTCAGGGTGTGGTCTAATTCCCATGGAAGTTTGCGTAAGTCTATCCATTGATTTCCATGGGAGTTGGATCAGTCCCTAAAATTCTAAACTATGTAAATCTAAACTACTAAAGATTTACTTATGTCACCACTGTGTTTGGGTTGCTTTCCAATTGGTGGAAATGGAGCTTTTGCTTTCTTTTTAATGAGATTATCTAAGAGAACAAAGAGATCTTGGTACATTTTGATAAAGGTGCATATCTAGTCCCATGAAAATTAGAGAATAACATTCTTTTTGATTTGTGTTAGAACTGCTTATTGGTCATAAAATACTGGTATGCCCAGAAGGATATATTTTATTTTTTTGCAATCATGCAAGTGACAAAATGGAAATGTAAAGATTCTTAAGTATGTTTCTCAGAAAAAAATGTCTCAGATAGTCTATGATTTCATTAATCTGTGAAAGAAGAAGCATTAGAGTAGGAGGAACTATGTACTGCCTTGACAATATCTGCATTTTATGACATGTTTTGTAATAGATTTTTATAATCAATAGCAGTATTCATACAAATTATGATGAGTGTACTCAACAGTAAGAATCTTAATAATAATGGCTGAGATCTTCAAAGGAGCCTAGCAGACTGAGGTGTCCAAATCCCATGAGACTCAGTGGAATATAAGTGCCTGTTTTGCTCTGGCTCCTTTTAAAATTCTAGACAATAGTATCTTCCATTTACTTAGCAGTTTTCATCAGAGGATAAAACAATTCCTAACTGCCAATTAATTGATTAATCCGCATAACACACTTCTTGAGGTAGGTAAATATCATGCTAATTTTACAGATTGGGAAACTGAGGACAAACCTGCATAAAAACCTAGGGTAAAATCCTAGCTCTGTGGAAGTTAATGGAAGGTTTTGTTGTAGATTTCAATGAAATTAAGATTTCATCTCTAGATTTTTGAAAGTAGAGTCTAATTTTAGGTTCCTTAATATTTTTTACACTAGGTGTCTAAAGCTGAAACTTGTGGTCATGTTTGAAAATTTGGGCCATAGTCACTTGTTCAAAGGTCAAGTGTCAAGGGTCACATGGTACCCATGAAAAAGATGGCTGCTTAGTCCTGGACCTCCTCATTCCCCACAGATCTATTTGTCTCTAATAATTACTTTTCTAGCATATGAGCAATAAGTTTCTGTGATAAAAGTTTAAATTAATCCCCTAAATAAACTGCAAACTGTTGAATATGGATTCCAATTAAAAAAATGAGAGGCAACAGAAAACCTAAGGGGAAGCTGAATGAGGAGACCACAAGGCCACCACAGAATGTAGGCCAACATATTGCAGCATTTAAAGAATTCCTTACAGACTGACTGGATTCAGTCTCAGAAAATATTTGTGGCCTCTCTAAAGATGTAAGCCATGTAAAATCCCAGATGTCTCACATAGAAAATGAGCTTCAAAAGACTGTAATTGAAACCTGTGAAATTAAAGAAGAAACTGCCTCCTTAAATTTTAGAGTAGACAAACTGGAAGAAAACCAGAATGACTTAGAAAACAGATCACAAAGAAACAACCATCACTTCTTGGGAACCATTGGGAGTCAAGAGGAAAAGGATATTATCAACTTTCTTCAGATGCTGCTCCCTGACATATTTAAATTGGACCTCCAGCTGCCCCCATTAGATATTGAAATGGCTCATTGAATACCTGGTACTAGAAGGCAGAAATCTGATAAGCTCAAGCCCATCATCTTCAAGCTGCTGAAGTTCAATGATAAAGTAATGTTACTGAATACTGCTATAAAAAGCTCAAACCCTTATGCACAAAGGCTACAAAATGTCTTTTTCCTGACATCTCAGCTGAGTTTAACAAAAAGAGGGCTGTGTTCAGTGGCATAAAGCAAATTCCAAGGGACCATTAAGTACCAATCCACCTTCACTAAGGATTTAACAGACATTTTGAAAAACCCCCTCTGAAGCTTGGAAGACATTTCAAAGACTGAAACACTAAGTACCATCTACTGACTGAAGTATTATCTGCACTAATCATCACAATTTCATAGAGAGAATCATGATATTATGATAACCAAAGTCCTTGGAACAGTCAATACACCTGACATGTAAAGTAGACTATAACTTAAACCTTAAATAGGACTAGTTATTCAATTTGTACAGGGCATTTACAGAATATGAATATGATTTTTTATATTGTTGTATTATTCATATTTAGATTTTGTACTAATTTATATTTGATTTACCAAACTAATTTATATTTGATTTACCAAATCAATTATAAATTAACGTGATAAATGTGCATATACGTATATCCATATACATATGTGTGTGTGTGTGTTAAACTTCTGTAGGTAGGTATAGATCATACATATTCTAGAATGCCCAATGGTATTTACAGAATAAATTTGACTTTACACATATCTGCATTGGAGATAGTTAGACTATTATTAGATAATAGAGAGAGGGAAGGAGAGGATGGAATTGAAGCTGAAGGGATGACATATTAAAGTATTAAAAATGTTTTCCCAAGTGGAAGTGACTTTTCATAATTTGTTCTCCACAACTGAAAGTTTACATAGTATAAGTTTGTTAAGCAGAAGTAGCTTGATAAGTGTTTAGATTTATTATTATTATTATTTGTTAAAATTGTTAAATGTTTAGATTTATTATTATTGACCCTTTAAAATATAATTTGTTAATATTAGGTTATGTAACTTAAAATTGTATTATGTAGCCAGAAACAGCTTTTCTTTTTTTGTTTCAGGGCACACTTAAACTTTTGCAAGTAGCTACTTAAAATTGACATTGCAGCAATACATTGTAACAATGCATTGTTAAGCCACTAACTCCGCTTTGGGAGCCAAGCCCTGTAATTGATTAAGGGCATTGTTACACAATTGACACCAGTTTTTTTAAAGCACTGTGAACCAATTAACCCTAATCGCAAAGTGAAACATTGTAACTATAACAGTAACTAACTTAGCACTTAGGGTATGGTTACACTTACAAGATTATAGCGCTATAGGTTATAGCGGTCCCCTTATACAGTAATATGTATAGCGCTATTGTATGTCCACACTCAGATGCTCCTGCGGTATAGCATGGCCACATTTGGGGCACTTAATGCGGCATTAAGAGCAGTGCATTAGGGCAGGTATCCCAGCATTCAGCTGGGTGCAACGTGCTTTTTAAACAAGGGGGGTGAGGGGGGACGCGTTGTGTGTATGCGGAAGGAGAGAGACAGTGGTTTTTCCGTTTTTCTGAAAGCCTGTTAGTGAGCCTCCGTTCACAGAAGGCTTTGTTTTCACACAGGCTCCCTCCTTAAACATTTGCATTGCTTATCTGCCGAGTTAAGAAAGAAACTCTAAAGAGGTACTTCCGCATTCCTCCAGCCGAGTTCAAAACAAAGGGAAGAGACGTCAATTGCCTTAAATGGCTCTAGGCATCTCCAGAGATTACTTGTAGCGCAGTGGGTGTCCACATTCTTGCTGTAGCGCTACAGCAGCTGTGCTACAGCCCTTATTCCCCATGAGGAGGTGGATTTATAATAGCGCTATAACTCCACGGTTATAGCGCTATTAGTGCCTTGCCAGTGTGGACGGGGAGTAGGTTATAGCGCTCGTGGGGGCTTTATAGCGCTATAAAGTGCCAGTGTAACCATGGCCTTAGAGAGAGAATGTTTTGAGAAATGCCACCCAGAAACTTTTATAACTTTTTGTAACTACAACTTTTGTATGTGTAAAATTATTATTATACAAAATACTGTATGTGAAACATTAATTAGGAAATGTATGTAAAAAAGAAAGTGCTTGAACAATAAATGGAAGGTTTAAAAGGTTTCAGCCTAAAAATGTAGCATTAAAGGGCTAAAAAAGGCGTCAGGTGCCAGTGCAACCAAAAGGTGTTAAGTGAAAAAAAACTGGAGACTGGAGGTCCACCCTATAAGATCACTGAGGAGCACCTGGCAGCCACCCTGAAGACATCAGCATGATGCAGCAATTTCCATAGATTGGCATAGGAAAAAATTCCTATAAAGACTGGACCAAAAGACTATGGAGTCAGAGTCCAAGGTTTTGCTGCCAGCCTACCAGGAGCTTCAGATGCGCATTTAATTAGAACTTCGCTCACCACTACCATCACCTGTGTATAAAATACCTGGCCAGTATTATGTCACAAGCAACTTCCAGGCTGGTGACTATAACAATTACCCAAAACCTAAATAAATGGATAAATGATTAAATAAATGTTATATATATGTGTGTGTGTGTGTGTGTGTGTGTATAAGGGTTAAGTAGTAATAGAAATAAGTAGTTAAACAATGTTGTTTGCTTCTATCTTTTCTTTATTCTTTATTATTATCTTTACAATAAATGTGGCTTTTTGCCTTATCCCCCTCATAAGATCCTGCTTGCTTCTATTGGTATAACAAAGCCATCAGGGATCTGAATATGCCCAATTGGCTTGTTTTAAGTCTGTTAATTTTTTTTTCTTTTCTGTTACAAATATATTTTGGAAGACACATGATATTTAACTACAGATCGTTTTTATACTTTATCCTCTTTGTATACCTTCAACTGAACCTCTTTCATTCAAAACTAACCAGTATCTAATATGTATAAATGACGACCATATCATCGAAATGTAGCTTTACAATATCAATGGGGAAATGTGTGTCTTTGCGTAAAAGGGTGCTGGCCAAGAGGCACTGAGCCAGCCCCTGTTAGCTCATCTCCCAGCAAGGAGAGTTAATTGGAGCTGGCAGGGTGTGGCTCTTAGAAGGGCTTAAGGGAAAGCGCCTGTGAGCCTTATGGGCCAGAAGGCTTGATAAAGCTGGCAGGAAGGAAGTACAGAGGGAGGAACAGGAAAGGGAGGAGTGAGTGGCTGTTGTTCCTGGCTAGCTGCAGGAGCTTGCTGTCCCCCAAGATGCTACCTAAGTGTATTAGTAGTGTACAGAACTGTATATAGGTGGTGGTGGTAACTAGCACAGGGAAATAAAAAGGCACTGGTGCTGACAAAAGAGCGGTCTCCAACTCATTTGTGCCGCGAGCAGTGAAGGGCTCGTCTACACTTTGGAATAAGGTTAGATATCTTACTATATCATTTAAAACTTTGTCATGAATTTTCTTAGTGTGTGCTCCTGGAATACTTAATCAACCTTCCAAAAGAATTAAAATCAGATAAAAAAAAGTGCCAAGTAGCTTAGTTCAGGAAACTCATCTAGCAGATATACATGCCAACAGAATCAAGAAAATGGGGGTAGGTGATGAGTATCATTCATCATTGAGTTCTAAGAGCAGAGGCACAACCATCGTAATTCATTGAATTTGCAATATATACAGTCTTGGTCTGATCCCGAAGGAAGATGCATTCTTCTTGAAGCCTCTTTCAACTCAGAAAAGTTAATTCAAGGAAGCATGTACAATCCAAGTGGAGGTAATTCTGAATTTTCTAAAGACATGCAGAGATTCTTTTTAATAAAAAAGACATTCCTGTAATTCAAGGGGGCGACTGGAATACTATGCTAGATAGGCATCTGGACAAATCCAGTTACATGAGACCCAGCTCTCAAAGCACAATAGGCCAACCCTCATTATTAATGAATGAACTTGATTTAAAAGCTATATGGAGACTGAGATGCCCCCAAGGAGCATGAATATATGTATTTCTTCATAGTACATTCATCTTACTTCCAAACTGACTTTTTTTAGTGCCTTCAGAACTGATGCCAGCGTGCCTAGAAGCAGCTATTGATAATATTAATTTCAGATCATGCCACAATTATACTTATCATAGACCAGGGGTAGGCAACCTATGGCATGCATGCCAAGGGCAGCACACGAGCTGATTTTCAGTGGCACTCACATTGCCTGGGTCCTGGCCACCGGTCTGGGAACTCTGCATTTGAATTTCATTTTAAATGAAGCTTCTTAAACATTTTTAAAACCTTATTTACTTTACATACAACAATAATTTAATTACATATTATAGACTTATAGAAAGAGACTTTCTAAAAACATGAAAATGTACTACTGGCATGCAAAACCTTAAAATAGAGTGAATAAATGAAGACCTAGCACACCACTTCTGAAAGGTTGCTGACCCCTGTCATAGACACTGGTTACACATCATTAAAATCTTCTAGGTGGAAGCTGACACACTGATTCCAAAAGTTTTGTTCCACAGTTGACTCAATCATGTCTAACTTCACAGAAGAAAATAAGCACTAATTTACCTCAGATACCATTTTTTGGGAAGCTCTGAAAGCTACTATAAGGTGTGAATACATAAAGTATGCGTCCCAAAAGAAGAAAATGAGACTCAAGTTACTACGTTCTCAGAACATGGAAATAGATGAGTTGCAGAGAATACGTGAAACTGACCCAAATCATGAAAGCATCCTACATTCTCTAATCAAAACCAAATAGAAATATAAGGAATGCTTATCCAGTCAAGTTGAATTTGTTTGACCAGCAGGGTCAAACAAAGATATTGTGAATGGGGGATATAAAGCAGATAAACTATTTGCCAGAAGACTGAAGGTGAGGCTAGTCACAACAATATTGTTCCTTCTTACTAGAAGACAGGAGTACCATCTTTGAACCAACAGATATAAATAATCAACTGAAACAATTCTATTGAGCCTTTATATAAAATAACCAATTTGACTTTAATAAATTTGATGATTTCATTGAAGGCCTGTCTTTTAATACTCTAACTTCAGAACAAGTCTTGTTTATGGACAAAGCTATCACAACACAAGAGACTGACCTGGCTATAAACATATGAATTCTGGAAAGACCCCTGGGAAGGATGGCTTTCTAGTAGATTTCTACAAAACATTTTGTAATCAGCTATCTTCTATTCTTTCAAAGGTCTTCACTGAAACATTCCAAAAAGAAACCATGTCTCACAACTAAGGCTAAGATTTTGTCATGGATACTTTTAGTAAAAGTCACGGACAGGTCAGAGCAGTAAAGAAAAATTCACTGAAGTTGTGACCTGACTGTGACTTTTACTAAAAATATTAGTGACAAAATGGGGATCTGTGGGTCCCCACACCTTCTGCAATGGGGCAGCTGCAGAGTGGCTAGGAGTTCTGGGGGCTCCCACCACAGGTTGGGTGTTGGAGTTCCAGAGCCCCGTGCAGTCCATGGCTGACAGGTGCAGGTGGAGGCTGTTTGCAGGGGATTCTGAGATCTTCAGAAGAAAGAGGCTAGGTAAGGTTAAATTATTTTTAATGTCCCAACTAATCATTATATGACCCTCAAAGGAGAGAGCATTATGGAAGATTTAAAAAAAAAAAAAAAAGAAAAAAGAGCAAGAGAGAGAAGAAAACTGAAGGAGTCAAGGAAAAGGAAAGAGAAGCAAGAAAACATACCAAATAGACATGTTAAGTTCAACATTTATTTATTAGAAAATGTTTGTGGGACTGAAATTTGCCCTCTGAAATAAAAGTTAGTTTGTGAGTACCACTGTTCTGTTCATTATGTTTCCTATCCATCAACCTTTCGATGCCAGGTCCGCCTAACACCTCAATACTCTTCCAAAAATACAGGTGATTGAATAAAAATTACATGGGAGAATCAGATTTTGTCACTTTACTGCTTAAATTACCTGAGAACTGGACCATTGTGAGGTGTAAATTAGCACATCAGGCTTAAGGGGTTTATCTCTACATGACTAAATCACATTAACTTAGTATACAAACTATTTTGCAAAGACTAAACTAACAGATGACAGATCACCTCACCTTACGCTGCAGAGTATAGTGACCTAGTCCAGGGTTTAATACATACAATATTATTTTCTATTCTAGCCTGGGACAGCTATGAAAATCTTTAATGAAGTTATTAGAGAGAGCTTTTCAGATATCACTTTCCATTACAATCTCTAATCCTACTTCTAGGAGATATTAGTATCCTGGAATCCAATCTAATGTTCCTTTCACAAACTCTAATGACCTGTTGCTGTGTTAATCTCACTCTGTCTTCATCTCCTCTGCTGATTTCAGCTTTGTCAAATCCATTCTCCTTCTCCAAATCTTGTTCTCTCCTGAGGCAACAATGGCTCCATCCTCTTCTGGCTTCCTCCTATCTCTCTGCCCATTCCTGCCATCTATCTTATCCCTTCACTCACTCTCTGTGGGGGTTCTACATAGCTCAGTCCTTAGCCATCTATCTTTTCCTTTTACATCCTCTCTAAAGATCCACTTCTTCCACGAGGCTGACAAGCAACTGGCCAACTAATAATAGACAAATTGAGATATCGGTGATATTGTTCATTTAATTAAAAAAGCACATATAAAATTGTATATGTTGACTGTGCCCCTCACCCATTACATACCACTTGTCTTCTTAGACTGTAAAAATCTTTGCAGCATGGACTGTGTCTTTCTCTGTACACAGAAAGCACAGAGCCTATCTTGGTTTTTGGTGCTACTACAATGTAAATAAATATTACAAACAAAAAACAGTGTTAAAAGAATATTGTGAAGGTTGCAAAGTCAAGCACTCAGAAGGTAGGAAATGGTAGAAATAAAGTTTCCTGTACAATCTCCCCCTCCTTGTTCATGTGAATATGATACAGCCTTTAATTACATGATCACATGGTATTCATTCCATAGGGCTCCTGCCTTGGGTTCAGTCACAGGATGGATGGTGTAGTATTCAATTTTTGTTTTCTCCTGACCGTTCAATGTGTGCTTCTAGCCTAGGCCTTATTTACTGTACTCTATGCAAACCCTGCTCTGAAGACAAAAATTAATTTCCTCGTGGGCTTTACTCTGATTGTAGTTGCTATGGCATATAAGTGCTTCACAAACATTAACTAATTTATTTTAACAAGACCCTGGTGAGGTGAGGGGATGGTATTATTTCTTTGGAGCAGGGTCCTGAAATTGGTTGGGGAATGGCCTTTGAGCACCTGTGTAAGCTTGAAAGCTTGTCTCTCTCACCAACAGAAGTTGATCCAATAAAAGATATGTCCTCACCCACCTCCTCTTTCTAATATCCTGGGACCAACATGGCTACAACTACTCTGTAAATAGATATGCCTTTTGCCATCTGTGTGAAAATCTATCAAATCTGGCCATTTTAAGCTTTTAAAAAAATCATATTTCACACATGCTTAGTAGAGAATTCTTAGATTTTAGCATCTAAATTCCCCAAAGATTCCACAAGGACATATCTTGTGAAGACAAAACTACTTTGCAAAAGAGGGTCAGGAACTGACATTAATTAACTTTGAAATTTTCATCTTGACCACAGGAGGGCACTCAAACTAAATACTGTTTTACAAAAGCAAACTTCTTTAAAATAGACTGGAAGGAAGCTCTACAAGTTCTTTTTTTGTATGAGCAAATAAAACAACAAAGATTAGTGAACATGTCTTTTTTTTCTCCCTCAACAGGACAAACTGAAGATCCTTATAAATTATTCTGAAATCTATCACTGTGCCCATTTTCATTGTTTGGATGTACAGTGGTGATGTGCTAATGTCTTAATTAGAGTGAATTCCTTTAGGTGCAGTATGAGAAAATATGAACGATTACAATAAATTGTCTTTTCAAACCACTTTCAATTACATGAAGTCACTCCAACTGTTGCTATTACAGTTTCTGCCCTCCAGATGGCATAAGGAAATCAATACAAATAAACAGGGAATGTTTGCCTTTTCAATTGTAACCAACCATGAAGAACTTGAAGCTGGAACAACTTGTATAGTGGGGATGCAGAGAGCCACTGAACTAAGCTGTAAACCCTGAATACTGAAAACTACTTCAAGGTAGGGGGTGCAACAGCACCCCAGGATTCCTAGTTCCAGCATCTATGATGAGGGATGCTGTCAATAGGTAGGACATAACCCTGTTATGCATAACAGTGCTCTTTTGAATTGACTGTATGGGGAAGTAACTGGCCCACCTCCCTCTTCCCATGGGAATTCAGAGTCTTTCCATGGTGAAAGGGGGAGGTTGAGATTGAAAGTGATTTGGCAGTCCTATGCATTATCAGGTGCCTATATCTTTTTAGTCACCCTCACTTCAAATTGTAGCTGTACCATTCCTACTAGTGAGCACTGTAGCTACGGATGATACAGTTTAAATCATCACTTTAAATCATCTAAAATAGCGTTCAGTTCAGAGAATCAGCAGGACCCCTCCCTTCTGCACAAGCAGCCACCCCGAGAGCAATAGGTTCCTTTCTAGGATAGGAAACCAAAACCAATCTAAGCTGGTCAATGAGGCCAGATGGATGGGGCCAGGAGCCTCCCCAGTGACTCAAAGAGCCTAGACACAGGAAGAAGAGGCCTAAGCAGACTGGAAAGTACAGGAGGCACAGGATTGAGAAGGAGAAGCTGCCATCTGGAATAGGACAACAGCCCTAACAGCTGCTGGGGCAGGGGAAGGGTCAGAGACACTGCAGGAGATATAGAGCCCAGATGATGCAGATCCAGCACTCTAGCAGCTAAATGGGAGAAAGTTAGAGAGGAAGATGAGCAGCTGCGGGGAGAATTTCTGGAAAGAAATAGCTGAGCAGTTGAAGAGTGTGGGGAAGATTTCGGCAGGGGGGATAGAGAGAGAAGACTGCTTGATAGCAGGGCTCTCAGAACAACGGGGTTTGTGTGGGAGAAGGAGCTGGGAGGAGCAGTGATCACCAGATAAAATAATTGAAACATCTTCTTACAATACACACAAAGCCAATATCCAAAACCAGTGGAGCAAAGGTTCCAGGCAGCCATTAGCCTGAGGACTTAACTTTCCTAGCCTAGTTGAAAAACACCCCCAAACCACTTCTTCCAAACCACATTCATGGAATTTAAAAAAAATAAAGCCACTAATTGCCTCCCATACCCATTACATTCTGCTAACAATGCCAGCTTCAATGCTGCATTAATTGCCTTTTCTACACCCACCTCTGGGTCTAACCTAGCACTCACGGAGATCTATGAAAAACTTCCCACTGGCATGAGTGGGCACTGGATCAGGCCTTCTGTGCCTTTCTTGATGCTACTCCCTTTTGAGTGTAATGACTTCCCTGTCCCAGTGAGCCATCATTCTCTCCTCTTTCATCTACCACATAAAAATGTATCTCAAAAAGCGAGTTTAAAATGAAATAAATAGTAAATAAAAAAAGAAAACCTCAAACTGTTCCCTCTTTGGACTACCCAGTATCTCCTGTCTTCTGTTTAGTGAAGTTCTTTGGAGCAAGGACTGTCTAACTCCTAGGGGTTTTATCACTTTATGGATGCTAAAAAAATAATAATGATGTGACCTACATTTAACTCTGAGCTCTGAACACAAAATCCAGCATTCAGGGACACTGGATTTGTGATACTTTCTGAATTACCAGGGACTTTCGGCTACCTATGTACATTTATAATTGCTCTGCCAAAATGGTCTTGCGATTGTTCTTCCTGCGCAATTAATCTAGTTATGATTCAATACATGTTATTGATGAGCAGGAACAGTTAACTGTTTTTTTCCAGACTATCCTGTGCAGGACAACACAACTGAATGGAAATGGCTTTTGCAAAGTGTGTGCCATGTGATACGCCACAGGTTTAGTGACATGTCATTGCTTGAAAGCACAGGCACTGATTTTTGGTTTTGCTCTGCGAGCAGTGGGTGGGGCCTTGTGGGAGAGAGGCTGAGTGGGGGCAGGCCTTGGAGCGAGGCTTTGGGGG
>ML677341.1:33536421-33580164 GCA_007922305.1 Dermatemys mawii
GGCCTTGGGGTGGAATGTCAGGCAGAGCCTTGAGGGAGAAAATGGCTGAGTGGGGGGTGGGGCCTCGGGGTGGAGGTCAGGCAGGACTCTGGGGGGGAGAGGCCAAGCAGATCTTGGGCAGAGCAGGGGGCAGGGCCATGGTCTGGGTGCTGGGGCCGACAAAAGATTAATTCTACCCTGCAGACACTGAGCACCCCTATTCTTTTTTTGGTGGGTGCTTGAGTCACCCATGAAGTTGGTGTCTGTGTGAAAGCCACTTAGTGATGCCTTTTGCTTGACTAGGCAACATGTCACATTCCACAAAATACAACAGCCCGAACTTCAGAATCCTACACTACGTGGTGGTCAAGCATGTTGTGTTTCTGGGCTCCAAGTACTTCACTATTATTTTGGTGAAAACAGTGATGACTTGTTGACTTACCTAAAAAAGAAAGTTGCCATACACTAATGCGACAAAGTCCTATCTAGGCCTGTTTGAAATATTTGCAAAAAAACCCGCTCCAAATCCACACAAAACTGATCTGTTTTCATGTTGGGTTACCAGCTAGGTTCATGAACAGTTTGAATGATTCTAGGTCAAATTTTGAGGGAACCTAGGCCAATTTATGGTTTTACATCATTTGTTATGTTATCAATCATTCTTTTTTAAGCACTTTAAAACCCTGCCCCAAATCAATTGCAATTCAAAAATCAGGTGAATTTTGAAGCTTGGTTTGGTTTCAATTTTGATGTGGATTCACGTGAATTCCAAGAGTTCTGACTGAGTTTGGCTTTGCAATTTTGAATTCAAAATTGAAAGTGACACTCTGGGTATTGTTTGTGAGACCATGATAATTAGTCCAAAGAAAATGGGACCATTTCTGTCTTGCTCCCAAGCTCCAGGATGCACCAAGGATGAACCCCGATTCTGAGGGCCAACCCCAAGCCAGGCATCACTTAGAGCTGTTCAGCAATAGCTCTAACTTTTGCCACTGGAGTAGGGTCCTTAGTGGACCCTATGCCAGTGGAGGATTGGCATGGTCAAGCTCTGCTACGCTACGACACATCTTCTATGCTCGAAGAAGGGGAGGAACAGGACAGGTCTACACTACAGTCTGGATCGATGCACTGACGGTCAGTATAGCGGGGCTAATGAAGACCCACCAAATCGACAGCAGATTGCTCTCCAGTCAACCCCGGTCCTCTACCCGCGATGAGAAGAGTAAGGTAAGTCGACAGCAGAGTTTTTTCTGTTGATCCCCCGCGGTAACTCAGCTTAAGGTATGTTGACTGCAGCTACATTATTCATGTAGTTGGAATTGCATAGCATAGGTCGACTTACTGCGGTAGTGTAGACATAGCCTCAGATGCAGAGCCCAGCAGCGGCACAGATGTGTCAGCACCAGAGTTCCCTGAGCCAGGGAAATTCTCTGCTGGTGATTTGTGGCTGCATTATGCCTCCTTTATGAGTGGTATTAAGAGGCCATAATTAGGCTTGAGGCTGTGACCCAATATCTGACCCCATAAAGAGAAATTGCTGAGTTTCACACAGCTTTAGTTCTAAGGAAAATAAAAACGTTGGGTTAAAACGTATTTTATGTTGAGCACACACTGTTGGTTTAATTTTAAGAATCTATAGGCTTTTTATTTCTTTACTGACTCTGGGTAAGATTACCAGCTGTATTTCTACAGTTTTCCTATAGGACACCATGAGAGGAGTACATTTGCTGACACGTTATATAATCAGCTTTGTGTCTGTCAATATTATTTTCAGATGTATAATAACAACAATTGCTCATTGTTAGACATAAATAGATTTTCATTTCTGCTGGGGCTGGGGGCAGATAAAGGGCTAAAGTTTTCTCCCAAGCTTTCTATGTTGGGCCCTGAAGTGCGGCCTTTAAGTCTACTGCTAATGAAAAATATGCCACATAAGAAAATTACATGCTACAATGTGCAGACTTAGAGAATGAAATACCTTTCAACCTAAAACAAAGCAATCCCTGCAAGGTAAGTTGGCCAACACTGGAAAGGCTGCATGGAAATTCCTGACAGCTCATTTTTGAACCCAGTGCGTAATTCAATAGAGAACGTATTTCCCATCACTAGCAGCCTTTTAGACCTCATAGGAAAATTCCACTCAGATAATCAATAATAAATAACAACAACAAAAAATGAAAGGCGCAATCCTACTCTCTCTCTGAGAGATTGCATTGATTCCAACAGGAAAAGGATTTGGCCCTAATTTCCTTATATACTTTTAACTTTTCAAATGGGCACTTGAGTAAGGCTCATGTTGCAATTTCTCCTGTGTTATCTGAAGGGAAGTCAGAGATTTTTCTTCTGCTAATTACAATATGAGTTGTAGTTTCTGTTGGTTGTAGAAAAATAAATGGCATATGATTCCATTTATTACTGATGTTTGACGTTCATGTTTTAATTTTTATATTTCAGTGCTCCTTAAAATCCTTTCAGAACAAATGAGAGTTTTCTTCTAGTTTCTTTATCTCCTACCTGTTCCGAACAAGTGCTCCTCAAATACTACAAATCTGAATACTCAAATGAGCACATTTTAGATAAATATTGTTCTTGATACATATTCATAGCTGACGTTAATATTAAAGGAAGCTATATATATTCACATCAAGAGTAATCCCCCTTTCCTTTCATTACAGTGAGCTAACACATTAGATTGAATTGTAAAATATGTGCACACCTGGAATTGTTAACCCACGCCTAGCCCTCCATTTTGCCTATGGGCAAAGAAGAATGTTTAACCTACAATTAGCAACTTTAAATTCCTACTTCAGAACAAATACTAAATGTGTTTGTTGCCAGGGTGATATGAAGAGCAGAATAAGTATGCTTCTTAAGCTCAGTAGAGGGAAAACACTTGGTTCTGTGTCTGCATGTCTACACTGCAATAAAAGACCCCTGACTCGGCTGTAGCTGGCCTCTGTGAGCTGACGGGCTCATAAGACTCAGGCTGCAGAGCTAAAACTTGCAGTGTAGACATTTGAGCTTGGGTTCTGAGTCCAAACCCCACCTCGCTGGGCTCCAGCCTGAGCCAGAATGTTTACACTGCAATTTGTAGCCCCATCGCCTAAGCCCGACTCAGCTGACCCGGCCTCTGAGACTACGTATGGCAGGGTTGTTTTTTTTGCAACGTACACATACCCTGTTACATAAGTCTATCAGTCACCTGTGCAAATGAAACTGGAAGCTATAGAAAAATCAAACTGTATTCATGCAATGTTAAGTATAAGGTTTTACTTGCACAACAGTCAGGCATTTTGGATACATACAAAATATTGAATCAGTAGTGGAGTTTAGGTTACTGACTGTGTGACTGTGTGAGAGCAGAGAAAGGCCTTGCTAACTTTAGATAGTTTCTCCACTTACGCACAACGAAAGGGCACTCTGACAATGAAAGAGCAGAAAGGGGGAAGCTGGATACAAATCTACCTATGCAGTTCCATTCCCCATTGTGTAAACCCACACACTTCTGAGTCAGCAGAGAGAGGGCTCTTCCAGGCTTTTGGATGTGGGATGGGAAACATAGAGCAGTAGCCTACTTTCTGTGGCACTATCCCCTCCCCACTCTGCCTCCTACTTCTATGTGGAAATCCGTGTGTTTGTGTGCATGTGTCACAGCTCAAAGCTGCATTAACTCCCTCTGGATTTCTTCAAGTAGTGCTAGTGACCTGCAGAGACATGACCATTAGGGTGACCAGATGTCCTGATTTTATAGGGATAGTCTTGATTTTGGGGTCTTTTTCTTATATAGGGGCTTATTACCCTCCACCCCATGTCCCGATTTTTCACATTTGTTGTCTGGTCACCCTACGACTATTGGCAGAAGTGCTGCCAGATGGAGAGAGAGGAAGAGTGGAAGAAGAAGCCATTCATGCAGATGCCTTCTCTCACTATGCATATGGAGTCTCATCCTCATGGGAAATCTTATTGGTGGATCCCAGGTTCCACAGGGTTGAGATACCTCATCCCTCCCAACAACATGGACCCCCCTAAACTCAAAAGGATGATCCATCTGAAGGAATGATCTGCCTCTGTGGGCCCTCCTTCAAGCATCTCCATGGGACAGGAAAATCTTAGGCCTGGTCTATACTACAGAGTTAGGTCAATACAAGGCAGCTTACGACGATCTAATTATGTCAGTGTCTACACTACAGTGTCTACACCACTGACGTAAGGGCACTACTACACCAATATTACAACTCCACCTCCATGAGAGGCATAAGGCTTATATCAGTGTAGTTAGGGTGATGCAGTGTTGGTGTAGACACTGCATTATTTACATTGGCTCCAGACTGGGGGAAGGGCAAGCTGGACTCCTGGCAGGGAGCTGTGTGCAGTTGAGAGCCCTGGCTCTCAGCCTCCACACTGACCCTCATCAGTTGGTGGAAGTGCTCCTGATGAGGATGCGCACCACAGACAGAAGGAAGGTAGTGTGGACATCAGCCACCACACTAATCACTGAGGGTGCTGAAAGCTGACCTAACATAAATCGACAGAGGGCTGTCATGTCGACATGCTCTTAGTTATTTTCCATACTGAATTTCTTCAAACAAGGTAGAATGCATGATCTTCATGTAAAAGTGTCTGTGCATGTGAAGAGTATGATGCTTTACAATAGCAGTTTAATTATTTGACCTCAATTCTGATTAGTATTAAACACTTTCCACCACTCCCTGTTCCTATGTTTGAAAAATTCAGATACAGCTTGATATCTTTTTATAAAGCTTTCCCCCCCACACCTCAGAAGAATCATTTATTGGCTGAGACCAAGTTATGAGAAATTTCAGCTTCAAGAGCAGTTATTTGAGAAGTTTGTAATAGGTGGAAAGGATGGGCTCAGAAGTGAAGTGCCATTTTGGCTAATTATAGCAATGATGCTGTAAATCTAGCCCATGTAGCAGCATTTTGATGCAAATAGCATTGTGTATTATGTGTCAGGGGCCCAATCCTGTAAGAGTTCTGAATACAGAACATCCACTGACTTCATTGCAAGTTTCTTTTAGTATCAGGCCCAGAACCAGTGGGAAATGTTCATGGCACAATCTCCAACTTTCCAAAATGCTGGGAGTGCTCAACCCCACCCCCCACTCTCAATCCACCCCTTCCCTCAAGGTCCCACCCCTATCCTGCCTCTTCCTACCCTGGTCCACCCTCATCTCTCCTCTTCCCACACAGTTCTACCCCCTCTCCAGAGTGCCTCGCATCCTCGCCTCTTCCCTCTCCCTCCCAGCCTCTTGCATGCTGCAAAACAGCTAATCTGCAAGGCCTGACAGTGGGCAGGAGGCACTGGGTGGATGTGGAGGAGTTGATAGGGGGGACTTTTCCCCCCATGGGTGCTCCAGCCCCAGAGCACCCACGGAGTTGGCGCCTATGGTTCATGGAATTGGTGCTGGTAAAAAATTACCACTCCTCCAAGTATTTGTACTTGTGAGTACAAATTCCTAATTAACAGATTTAGTGCCAAATTTTGCTTTCAGTTACATGGATGTATTTTCTTATGATTTACGTGAGATTCCACAGGTGTAACAGAGAACAAAATTTGATCTTTGATGCTGTATCCATTTACAGTAAATGACTCAAACATGGTCTGAGTTATGGCTGATCAGAAGTAGTTTCTCTTTTGCAGTTGCTTGGTACCTTAAGTGAAATGAATTTGGTGGTCTCCTTTTAGATGCTATTGGACAGGGGTCATCACATGGCAAAGAATTAAATTGGTATGGAAAATGAAGTACTCTTTCACCCCTATGACTGCCGCGTTGTTCATGGGCCACTTTACTTTGAATGCTTCCTAGAATATGTGCAAATTACTTATGCTAAATTATCTGTTCCAACCTGTATTTAGCTGTGACACTGTAAGTACCTTTCCCAGATCTGAGGAAGAGCTCCGTATAGCTCAAAAGCTTGTCTCTCTCACTAAGGCCTGGTCCACACTCATAGAGAGGGTTGACCTAAGATACACAACTTCAGCTATGTAAATACTGTAACTGAAGTCGACACATCTTAGGTCGACTTACCTGCTGTCCTCACGGTGGCAACGGTCGATAGCGGGCTCCTCTGTCGACTCTGCCTTGCGCCTTTTGGCGAGCTGGAGTTCTGGAGTCGATGGAAGTGCCTCTGGGATCGATTTATCACGTCCTCATGGGACACGATAAATCGATCCCCAATAGATCGATTTTTATGCGTCAATCCAGTCAGTAGTGTAGACAAGGCCTAACAGAAGGTGGTCCAATAAAATAAATTACCTCACCCCCAACCTTGTCTCTCTAATATCCTGGGACTGACATGGCTACAGCACTACTGCATACCCCTCAAGATGGCAGCTTTGATCAGTGTTGATGCAATTAAAAGGGCTGCATGGGGACGCTTGCACTGATGCCGTCTTCACTAAATGTGCTCTGTAGATGCAAGAATTTAATTTTCTACTCCATTTAATCCAGCATTATTTTTTTAGGAGCACTAACTTGTCTCTTAAAGCTGTGTGTTATTAGCCTCTTTTCTTCTTCCAGTTAAAACCAGTATCTCATTATTGTGGTCAATAGTTGCACTTAAAACAGTCTTATAAGCTGTGAAGCCTGCAGTAGTAATTACTCCGTAAATACCTGCTTCATGAATTTCTTCTTGGCCAGTATATGAGGAAAACACCTGTCCAAAGAATTTATATTGTTGTTCTCTAAAGTTGTTTTGCAGGTAATCCATCAGCATGACATAGCCAGATTGCTGCATTGTAAGGACTTCACAAAATACAGCCAGCTGAAAAATAAGACAGAGCACTTCCCATAAGAAGTCATAAACATTAACTGGATTTTGATGTTAGGCACAACTCTTAGAAAATAAAGGTGTGTAGATTATCTCGGTTCAGGAGTAATCCCAGGAAACATTGTGATTCAGACACATACCTCTGAAGGTATGTGTACACTGCAATTAGACACTTGCAACTGACCCATGCCAGCTGACTTGGCTTGCAGGGCTCGGGCTAAAGGGCTGTTTAATTGTAATGTAGATGTTTAGACTCGGGATGCAACCCAAGCTCTGGGAGCCTCCCATCTCACAAGGTCCCAGAGCACAGGTTCCAGCCCATGCCTGAGGGTATGTCTACATGATCCACTGGATCGGCGGGCAATGACTGATCTATCGGGGATCGATTTATCACGTCTACACTAGACACGATAAATCGATCTCCGAACACGCTCCTCGTCGACTCCTGTACTCCATCTCGGCGAGAGGCAGAAGCGAAGTCAACTGGGGAGTGGCAGCAGTCAACTCACTGCCGAAAGAACGGCTGGGTAAACTGACCTAAAATACGCCAACTTCAGCTACACTATTCGCGTAGCTGAAGTTGCGTACCTTAGATCGACCCCCAACCTCCCAGTGTAGACCAGGCTTTAATTTCTATAACTCAGTTAAACAGCCCCTTAGCCTGATCTCCAGTAGCCTGAGTCAGTAGGCATGGGCCAGTCATGGTTTTTAATTACAGAGATACCCTGAGTCACTATTCCTTCAGTAGTGACAAAGAGTCCTGTGGCACCTTAAAGACTAACTAAAGTTTTAGAGCATAAGCTATCGTGGGCTAATACCCACTTCATCGGATACATGCAGTGGAAGTATCCAGGGGCAGGTATAAATAGGTAGGCAAGAACCAGGTGGGAGATAACAGGGTTAGTCTTATGCTCTAAAACTTTAGTTAGTCTTTAAGGTGCCACAGGACTCTTTGTCACTTCTGCTATTCCAGGCTAACACGGCTACCCCTCTGATTCTATTCCTTCAGTGCTTCCTGCTTGCTTTCTTTGGGTAGTAGTTTACCTTTGCACAGGCACATAGTCAGAATCTAGCCATGAATGAAAAGGAGAGGGCGGGGAATTGGAGGGGATTACTCACACAAATAGATTTTAATTGAAACGTGCAAAGGAAAAGCTAGAAAAAAGAAATGTTAGGTTGTTAGGCTAGAAAGTAATGCCATGCACTTTTACCACATATGTGAAAACTGTTTTCCCTTGCAAATAAGACAAATTAGTTCTTTCACACGGATTAAATGAATTACCTGGTTTTCAGAAATGCTAATAGTATCTTTAAACACAATCCATTCAACTGTCTCTGAGCAGGGAGGTGTCGACAAAGATCCATTATAAGTGTAATATTTGTCTGTTGAGTTTGGCAAAAGGTTCAGCAAAACAAATGGCTCTAATGAAGCCTGTTTTCCTGCAAAACATTTATATTCAAATTATCAAGATATTAAATGAAAGCTGAATAAAAAAAAAGTAGAGCCTCAAAATGGAACTTCCTTCAAGTGAAACAAAGGAATGCTTGAGGACATTTGGAGTCTGATTTCAATGGCTGTTCAGCCTACGAAAGGTTGGGTCCTTTGCACTTAAGTTTTAACAAAGATCCTAAAACAATAATTCTACTGGGTCAGCAGATGGTTTTAATGAGCTCCTTTATGGAAGTCTGAAGTTTAGCTGTAAACTCAGAACTCACAATCTTCATCTCAGCAGTGAGCTTCAAAGAAACACTTTTAGCCTTTACGCCTGGGACTCCCATAAAGTGCTGAATGACCTAAACCACTACTGAACTCAGAGTCAAGATCATTCAATGCATCACATTCACAGTACCTCTTACCCTCTGTGGGGCAGGGTAGACGTATGAAAGCTGCAGACTGTGTGCCGTCTAGTCCAGAGAAGTGTTACTTCATTGGAACACACTGAGCGTTACAATATTCTAGCCTGCAGCAAACTGTGTTGAGATGCAGGAAATAGTGAAACATGGAGAAAAAGAATGGGAAAGCTCAAGAAACAATGTTACAAGAGAAAGAATGGGAGATGAAGACCTCTTTCAAGATGCTGGAACATTTCAGGTGACTTCCTTGTACACAACAGTAAAGGATGGTCTACACAAGGAGCTCACATCAGCGTAGCTACATTTCTTAGGGTGTGAATGCTTCACACCCATGACTTCACACTCATAGATGTAGCTATGCTAACATAACCCCGGGAGTAGACAGTGTTAGGTCAACAGAAGAATTTTTCCATCAACCGAGCAACTGCTGTGAAGATAGAATTATCTAACTAGATATACTCTAGGTTGTTAGGGTGGCTGCAACCTGAAGGTGCCTAGCAGGTTGACAGAATACTACAGATAGGTGGAAATATTTTGCTCAACACTGTAAATTGTTCCCATGTCATCATTTTGAAAGAAAAGGTGGTTTCTAAGACTTCACCCAGTAGAACAACTGTGATTCTGTGCAGTAAAATGGCCAACAGTTTATAGAGGAATGTTAAGGTGACACTAAATGGGGATGAGTTTCAAATACCACTGAGGACAGATATAATGCAAAGGGAGATGACTAGGTTAGAAATACATGCATGGAAAATAATTTGGAATGGATATTTATTGAGAGAGGGAAGTTTACACAGCAGTAACATTGAAATGAACCGAGGGATGATAACAAACAGCAAATTACATACACCTAAGTCAGATTTTATCTAAAATTGCATCTAAAAGGACCAGCGGTATTTTAGATAATCAGTCATCATCTCCTGGAAGTGGGATTGTCCAAAAGCTGGTAAATTCCCCCACTCGAGGAAGCTGGTACAATCTCTCCAGATCCACTGGCTGGTTCCTGCTACCTCACCAGCTGAATTTCAGTCAGCTCATCCTCATCCAAGCCCCAATTCTGGCAAGATACTGGGGAAGTGGATGAACTGCACCAGCCATACATTTACGCACGTGACTAAATGTGTAAGTGGGACTCTGGACTCCAGCCCTGAAGAGAGGCATTGGGACTCAGAGCTTTGGGCTTCTGTCCCATGGGGCTCCTGGACCCCTTGAAACTGGCTCGGGGGCCACGGGCGCCCAGCTGAGAACCCCTGCTGTAGAGGGTGCGGGTGTGGATAAAAGGTGGAGTGCGGACTGGATACAATTTAATTACCATGGATGTAGATCAGATGCAGATCCAAATTTTTGTATCCGCACAGGGCTTTAGATGTACCCTCAGGATCCTGGCTCCACAGCAGGGAATACCAAAGACCTAGGAGCCCAACGTCTAACCAGTGCTTGGCTCCCGTCTCTGCGGCAGGGAGCACGGAAGCCCTGAGAACGACAGCTTGGGCTGGGGAGCTCAAGGCTTTCAGGTTCTCTGCTGTGCAGCCTGGAGTCTCGAAGTCTTGAGATGGGCTTCCAGGGTCCATGGTTCTGGGACAGCCCTGCTATGTGGACTCTCCAGGAGCAGTGACCCCAGGACTTCCAGGCTACCGGGCCAGCTGGCTCATCATGCCCCTGATTCCCAAGTTGGACCAGGAGTCTGGAAGACTAGGGGTCTCCGTGTCTGGATTTGCAGATCCTGGGATCATGGGAAGCTGCTGACTGAAACTGACAAGAATATTAATTTCTGTCAGCAGCTATCTGTCCCAGGGAGCATATTTCCTTTCAAAACTAACATGTGTCAGTGTTTTCTAAATTATTATTTTTTTCACGATTTCCAGTTTGAGAGAAATTATTAAAAAATTTAGCTTTGGTCTGACTCTGAACGAAACCAGATTTCAAAGTAGGATTTTTCATTTCTGAGAAATTTCAGTGAGTTTTGAACAGTTGTAATAACGAATCCTAGCTGATTTACACAATTTACTTTGTCCTCATAAGCTACATAAGTTCCATCACTTTGTTTTGTGTTTATCTCATAGACACAAATATCTGCTTCCATTTTGGAAACTAAATATTTTAAAAGTTTATGACATACATCCTACAATAACTAATCATAATAAAAAAATCAATACTTTACATTTTAAATCCATATATTTCAGAGGACTTTTTACAAAAGATAGGTATTTTTATCTCCATTTTATAGCCAGAGAAACTAATGAGCCAGGCAGGGTGAGGATATATCTTCACTGAAGCTGCTGAAACAGCATAGCTACAGTACTATAGCTGTGCTGGTGTAGCACATTAGCTTCCTACATTGACACATGGGGTTTTTCAGTCAATGTGAGTAATCTTCCTCTCCAAGAGGCAGTAGCTAGGTCAACGTAAGAATACTTTCATCGACCTAGCTCAGTCTATACTAGTGGTTAGGTGTACCTAACTATGGCACCCAGGGCATTAAGTTTTTATGTAGTTAGCTTGACCTAAGTTTTAGGTGCAAACCAGGGCTTGATTACTTAACCAAGGTCATTGGCCCTGATTTAGAAAAGAATCCTCAATCATGTGCTTAAATGCTTTCCTCACTTGGAGCCTCAGTGAGACAGCATAAGTAACAGAAACTAGGTCTCCTGGTGTGCCATCCTCTACTCAGCATGCTCTAATGTAAATGAACAGACAATTTTTTAAAAAAGCAAAGCATTCACACACTGAGGGAAAACCTGCTCTGAATGACACCAGTGTAAATGTAAAGTAATTTCATGGAAACTGACCGAGTTATTTCAGATTGACATGAGTGTCACTGAAAGTGGAATATAGCCCCCTGACTCTATTTAATACTGACATTCATAAAATCTCACTCTGTTCCAAGAACTAGACTTGTGAGACAGATCTTTGTTTGCTACAATAGTTACAGTTGTCCTACGAATTGCACAGAAAACTCATATATATATATATATATATATATATATATATATATATATGGCTAAGAAACCTTAATGAATAAACTGGTAATTTCTCTTGACCAAACACTGAAAGTGTAACAAAGGCCTTGGAAAAGTTTAATGTTTTCACTTTGTGATTCAGAGTCTTCCAGTTTTTTCAAAAAAACCATTTTTTGGGGAAATATAACAAATTTGTGACTTTTTTTTATTTTGGTTTTAACAAAAGTGACAAAATCCAGCTTTGGGAGGTTCATGGCTTTGCATTCACATTCAGAAGCAGAATTTGGCCCAACCAATAACCAATCAAGCAAGAAGGGAAACTCACCAAACCGACTAACACTATCTACACCTTTGATGATTGCATTATAATCCATATTATCTTCCAGGCCAACCTATGAAAGAGAAATTGTATACTTTATTAAAAACAGGGTTTAATAAAACAATGAAAGTTATACATTAGCTGAACAGGCAAAACAGGATTTAACGAAGAGTAATCAAACATATTTGCCCAATTGTTTTTTGTGTAAAATAAATTAGAAATTTATATTAATGTGATTAATATATATACCAGAACCATTTAGCTTCAGATTGGATATTTGCTATGTTTCAAAGCAAAGTTAATGCCATAGATATACAAAATGGTTACCTCAAATAAAATTGATAAAGCTCTTAACTTCGCATTTCCTTTAACTGCCTCCTCAAAATTTGTAAACTGATCTGCATCATAACAATAGATTTGCATCTGTAAATATAAAGATTAGATCTTCAATCTTCAGAGGTATACATTACATGATAGAAAAAGTCTTTAAAGGAATTTAAACAATATAATTATTTATTTCAGATATTCTTGCTCTGAGAAAAATCTTGAGGCAGCAACAAACTTTAATTCTAATAAATGCCTCTTCTGTAGTTCTCTCATCTATTGCCTGAAAACTTCCATGTTCTTTGGATCAGGCCTTGTTTCTTATTTACAAAAATAAATTTTAAATATTACTAATTTGGATTTGAAGGAAGATTATATACATACCATGTACCCCTAATCAAATGATAAATTAACATCTTTAACAAGTAACTTGATTACTTGCAGGACTGCACAGTATTGAGTCTATTACAATTCATTACCTCAAGAGGAAATTTTTGTCCTTCTAAACTATGTTCTGATCCATCTGATGATACATTGCATTTTCCCCAGTGAAAAGTTATCTTGCTTGCTTTAAATACTGTTTCTAAGCCACCTCCACTGACATAATAATCATTTGTCAGGTTAATTTCCACTAAAGAGAAAAAAAGAATGGTCAATGAGCATGTCTGTGCATTTGAAATTCATATACATCAACATTATTGGCTAAAAGGTGAACATATGTTGGTTCTCCTTACATTTCTTAAACAGCTTGACAGAATGTGGATTATTCAGCTAAGTAAGAAACCCATTTGGGAGATTTATAGCCGCTAATAACAAAATGAAATGTATTTTACTTCATTTCAAACTTTGATTCATAAAATAGACATATGGGGAGCCGAAGTACTTTAATGCACTCGTATAATCCATTGTTTTGTAATCCATCTGAAACCTGTCATAGTCTTACATTAAACAAAAGCTCAAGAAAGCTGGCCTTCCAGTGAATCCCTCCTTCTAAGAAAAGAAAAGAAAACCCTGATGTTCTACCTTTGCAATCCTAGGATACAGACCTTTCGGAGAGTGGATGTGTTGATAATGCAAATGGGAATGGAGAGAGATTTTACAGAGCATGGTAGAAGAGTGTTAACTAGAAATAATGAGGTAACACTTAGGCCAGGTCTACATTGGTGGGGGGAGGGGGAGTCGACCTAAGATACGCAACTTCAGCTACGTGAATAATGTAGCTGAAGTTGACGTATCTTAGGTCGATTTACCTCAGTGTCCTCACGGTGGCGAGTTGACTGCTGCCACTCCCCTGTCAACTCCGCTTCTGCCTCTCACGGTGATGGAGTTCTGGAGTTGACGGGGAGAGCGTTCGGGGATTGATTTATCACGTCTAGACTAGTGATAAATCGATCCCCAATAAATCGATCACTTCCTGCTGATCCGTTAGGTAGTGTAGACCTGGCCTTCAGACTTGTCTAGAGTAGGCCATGGGACACTCCTTGGATGAGAATAAAATGATAACAGATTACGGGCACATTACTCCTGAATGACAGTATGCTACCGGGGTGCGGGATGAGATGGAGGGTGGGAGTGGTTAAGGTGCTTTCACTTTAACTTTTCATGTAGATGTAGCCAAGAGTACGGAAACTGTAGGCTAGATACCAGGAAGAATTTCCTGACCGTGACGTATACAAGGTTGTGAAATAGTCTCCCAAAGGATGTAGTGGAAGTTCTGTCCCTGCAGATAATTATAAATAACTGGAAAAAGAGCTAAACACATATGCTGCGGAGAACAAACCTACACTGGCAGAGGAATGGACTACATGGTCTGTACTGTACTCTCTTCTTGCCACATATAACAGCAGTGGATTCTCAGTTTCCTAAATTCCCTCACTCAGTGCCATGAAGAAAGCTGAAGGAGTTTTGGCTGGAGTGCCATGTGTTCCTTTCAAATACTTTCAACTTCTACAGTGGAGGAGGATCTCAATTCACTTTTTGAACATTAAAGAATTTATCGTCCGAAGATTCCTGTAAGATAGGGAAGAACTATTTGCCTAATTTACAGAAAGGGAAATGGAGGCACAGAGGAGTTAAATGACTTGGCAAGGATTATACAGGAAGTCTATGGCAGAGCCAAGAAAGAACCTAAATGACCTTACTCCAAATCCTGTGCCTGAAACAAAGAGATCATCTCCCTCTTTTCCAACAGCCAAACAGCTTTTGATCACTACAGCACTAGATTCAAATAACAACCTTGGCTCAGTAAACACTAAGTAATCCTATGAACTACTTACTGGTGATTGGGTTATTATTATGATACATTAAAATGATTTTTGTATCTTAATTGCATCTTCCAGAACAGGCATTATTAGTAGTAATTATTATTTTGTAGTAAATGCTAAATTATTATTTAACTTCAATAAGTACTCATTATGGAATGATACTAACGATGTGATTACTTTGGCTATTTCAATTGTACACATAATTTCCATTTGTTTTCTTTATTTTAGAGGCTTTCCATTATGCGTGGCTGCTATCACCACCTGGCTTTTGCCTAATTTCTAAAATCAGAAATGCAAAGGCTTAAAAAAAAAAGAAAGAAAAGAAAAAGAAAAATATAATTTAAAAACCTCAGCTATACACCACATTTCACTTTCATGACCCCCTAATGAACTTACAACATGAAATCGGGCATTTTACCTGTTTTGCCAGTATTGTGAATGAAAGTGTCTTCTGACGTTTTCTTTTCCCAACCTTGGAATTTAAGTTTTTTGAGATTTACGTTTACTTGAGTAAGATCTTCATCAATATTAATAGGAGATTGTTTGGCACCATTGCATGCTGGATATTTCTTCCCCCAGTTCTTTTGGTTCAAAGTTCCTAAACAGCAAAACATAATGGGCAAACATTATACATAAACATGAACTTGCAAGCTAGTACTCTTATTTTTTGCATGTGGAAAAGGTAAAATATAGAATGGAATAGTCTGGCAGAAAACTTGCTTTTCTTAAGTCTTCATTTACATTGTACTATGCAATACATATGATTTAAATATTAGACATAGAGAATCACCTTTTTAGGCCATCTAAAAAAATCATGTTCAAAGACTAAGGTGAAATGACCATGGGCTGATGACAAAGCAGATCACGCAGACACACAAAGTATATGCTAAAATATGTAATATATGAATGAAATACACATCCAGAGGAGGTCAAGTGAATCCAGAGTCTGATCATCTTTAGGAAATGCTGCAAAACCTTCTTCACTGAAAAAGCTTGGACACTATAAGACTGATACTTCTAACACTGCCACCTTCTTGTACCAAATAAAACACGGCCAGTCACAAACCAAAAAGAGGAAATTAATAACATCTAAAAAACCCAAAACCAAAATCTTCACCCCAAGCAGAATTTTTAACATTGAAAGGGAGAAGTGACAGAGACTTTATGATTCCACAAAGTCTGCTAATGACTTTCCATTTATTCCAATAGTAATAGCAAGGCACTTAGATAATATGGTAATGAGTGTGGTGGATTTGGAGGTGATCTATAATAACTGATGAATATTATATATGGTCTTTCTGTTCATCTGTTGTAAATGGGTGTTAGTAGAGGTATAAGAGAGGAATTCAAGCAGGGGTTGTCTGGACATAAGCTGGGAAAAGGACAATTGCTTCAAATAGCTACCCATTCACTGATACATAAACCACAATGCAGGGGCCATTCACTTTGAAGTTTTATGTCTGATACCCAGCTGAGCTCAACAGTCTAGCCTGACAAAAGGGTGGTGGTGTCCCAGCTTGTAACCACACAGAGATCCAAGCCCATGAATACTGAAATAAGGAACTTTGGCAAGATAAAAAGACAAGCCCTCAAGGACAGCACAGACAGTGACTGAAGAGGAACAGATTGAGCCCCAGAGGCCAATGATCTGGGGTAAGACAGGCCTGCCTCCACCTTTAGGCACGTGTATAGACTGTTTGTTTTAAAAGCCTCCACTTTTATACTTTGCCTTGTTTCTGCTGTTAATAATAAATGATATTTTGTTTTAAGAAGGCAGTTTGTGGTCACTATTCAATGCTGGCCAAAAGTTTCCAAAGGGAAGAGCTGCAGGTACCAACTCCCATACGACCTGCTAAGGGTAAGATTGGTTCATCCACAGAGTGCTGTAGTCTAACACCTGATCTAAGAGTGGGAGAATTGTGTGATTCTACTCCAGAGAGGTAAAGGCACAAGGCCTCATGCTAGAGAGTGTTGCAATGAGTGGCCAGAGAAGGGGTCAGAGATGCAGTAGTTTTGCAGCCGTGACAATGGCCAATGGTATAAAACCCTACAATCAGACTATTGACACACAAACAGAACAATCTCGAACAAAATAATTCAGGAGACTGAGTTAAATAGGGTACTGACATCACCTAACTGTGCACAGGTAATGTAGGTACTGCTCTGAAATTTCCACAGATGAAACAGCTGCAATATCTAAGCGAACTAAACAGAGCTCACAATGAAGTTTTCAGTTTTCTGGAGATGGAGATTATAGCTTCATACTAAGTACCTTACCATTAGAGAATGCCAACCTGTCTAAACTTCCAGCCCTACCCAAACATGCATACTCCTTATAGTGGACAATCTCTAAAATGACTAATGGTGAACTTTGATGGGATTTCCTATTGCAAGGTAATATCTTGTAGTCCTGTTTTTTTCTTACGAAAATTCCACAAAACATGAGGCATGCGGCTAACATTCCATGCTCAAAACTTCCTTCAAAGGATTCTGGGCACAGTAAATAGGCATTTCTTGTGGTAAAACAATGACAAGAGAGAATTCAAAATGCCATCTGCACGCAGAAGCAGAACAATATATGGCTGGAAGGGCATTCAAGAGGCCATTTAGTCCATATTACTACTTAATAGGAATGACCAAGGTGATTGTGTTTACAGCCAAGAAAGTTCAAGTCCAATATCTACTCCACTATACCATTTTGGTTATATAACTAGAGTGAACTGACTATGCACTTTGCCAGGATTGTTCTGGTTTTTAGGAACAGCACAGGTTTCCTGGCTGATATTACTGAGGCCAATTTTGTCCAGATTCAATTTAATTGGCCAGCTGGCTGGCACCCTACTCCAAGTTCATGCCAGCCGACTGCTTCCCCTCCCCTAGTAGCACTTCCTTTTCTCAACTGCCCTCTGTGGGAATCCTTGCCTGCAACTCCCACAGTCTAGACATCATCTCTTCTAGACCCTGTTCATACTGCATCACTTGTTGCCAGTCTCCTGATTTAAATGTGCATGCACATGAGCTCAATGCCTCAGTAAGAATTCATAATGCATATAATTAGTCAATCTCTTTCCCTCTCAAAAATGCCCTAGTGGTATCCCTCTTTTTCAAAAGACTCAAACCTGACCATTCTACTTGTCTTTGACTATTGATTGTTTACAACAACCGAATCAATTTACTCTCCTTTAATTTACTCAGTCTGGGTTCTATACCAATCCAGCTTTCACCTTTTTCACTTTGCTTAAACTGCATTTACCAAAGTCTCAGACACCTCTTCTTAGCTTTTCTTAGCTCAGCTAAGAATTTCTTAGCTCAGCTAAGAATCTTTACCGGATCGGCGCATAGTGATCGATCTATTGGCGATCGATTTATTGCATCTCATCAAGATGCAATAAATCGAGCGCCAAAGGCGCTCCCGTTGACTCTGGAACTCCAGCTTGCTGAGAGGGGCAAGCTGGAGTTCATGGGAGAGCCTGCTGCTGACCGCTGCCAACATGAGGATGGCAGGTAAGTCGGCCGAAGATGCGCTGACTTCAGCTATGTTATTGACATAGCTGAAGTTGCGTATCTTTGGTCGACTCCTCCCCGTAGTGTAGACCAGCCCACAGTATGTGGATGGGAGAAATGCAGCTCCAGTGCTGTTAAGTGAAGACAAGCTCTAAGTCTCAGCGTCTCTCTCCTGAACTTTCTGTTGTCTTTGATAATGTTGATCGCTCCCTCTTCTTCCTTAGCATTCTGCCTTCCCCTGAATTTTGTGTTCTGTTGTCACAGATTCAGGTAAAGAGCACTTATATTCCCCCTCCATAGTCTCTCAAGGGCACCCACTTATGTTTTGCAGCTCCCACTTCTCTGGGGTGGAGATCTGCATCTCTTTCTCTCTCTCTCATGGCCCCTTACCTCCAACCAGGGGTTTTCAGGTTGCACAACTATGATATTCCCAGCAAGCCAGCTTGCCTGAAGGCCAGCATCTACGCTTTGCTTTCTCTCAGAGAGCTATTGTATTGCCAGTAGTTACAAGTTACCACACACCTCTTTCCAAGCAAGCATATTTATGCTTCAGCTAAAAGCATTTCAGAGAAAATGCACATAAAAACAACAGAAGTTCCTGTATGCAGGCTAAAAGCTTATCAGAGGTTGGTCACTCAGTCTTGCGGGGCCCTAGCAGGCCAAAGTCTTTCCCACCCTTCCACAAGTGTTGGGACCCCCTTGGACAGAAGGTCCTATCCATTTGCTGGATCAGAAAGAAGGCCCTGAGTAAGTTTAAACACAATATTTTTATGCCAAAAGCTTTTTAGTTATTTGTTGGTCTCTGGGAAGACCAGTTTGAACCAGCATATGTAAGACTCCCCAAGGGTGCTATCTCTCTGGAGATGTTTACAATTTGAGTGATTCACCTTAGTCACCCACCCCCCGAACTGGTCTTAGTTCCTGATGGAGCTATGGCAAACCTCCTTCCTCTGCCCCGCTCTCCCTCTCCCCCGAGTTGCAAACATAACCCATTCATACCCTTAATACAATGTGGTCCGCCAGAGATACTGCTTGTGGATGAAACATCTCTTACGCTGTCCTCCTCTAACTTTTGTGGCCCTGTCTCCTCATTAGCACTGTTTTCACAGCATCTTTGTTGGTAGATTAGTCTCCCTTTCTTACCTCCTATGTAGAAGTCCCACATGTTTCTGTCCTTCACTCCCTCCTCTTCTCCTTACTCCTAGGAGACTCAACCAACTTCCATAGTTTCTACCTTTTGCTGACAACTCCCAAATCTATCACTTAAAACCAGTCCTTTCCTGCTCTACCCTGCTTAGTCTCTACATTTTACTTGGATAGCCTATGTCCAGTTCAGGCTCAGTTGAGCTTCTTATTTCTCATCTAATCCCTCCCCTTTCTCTCTTTTGCCTACCATCCTCCCAGTCTCTAAATTGCATCATTGCTGACTCTTCCCTTCCTTCTCCTCATATGAGCATCTAGGCTCTTGCCATTTCCTTCTCCACAACATTTAAAAAGCCTGCTCTTTCATTTATGATTGTATGGCGACATCAGTAGTCCACATCCTTGTCATCTCCCCCCTTCAGTACTGTATCCTCTTCCTCGTCCTTTCTGGTCTCCTCAATATCAATTTCACAGCTAAAATTCTCTCCATCAAGTAGGGTGTGCCACTATCCTCTGCTGAATCATTGCACCAGCTTCCCCTTGTTCACTGCATCAACTTTTAACTTCTAGTCCTCATCTTCAAAACCCTGCCCTGGCAGACATGTTGGATGTTGTGCCCTGCTGCATTCCCCTAGTCTTCTTCTTTCCCCCAGTGACACCAGACTTGAGGCCTCCATGGTTTCTTCCTCCCACTGCTGTCTTCTTTGCACCCCTCCCAGTGCCAGTGCGACAGGCCTGTAGCCACTCTTCACTCAAAACCCCTCTAAAGCATCACATCATCTATGAAGCCTACAAATAAAATCAATACATTTTTTAAAAAAATAAATACAAACCCATAATCTATGGCAACTCCTTCCTCTAGTTTTTCCAGCATGTTTTGTGCTGCTGTATTTGTCACCTAGAATGTAAGCTCTTTGAGTAAAGGACTGCCTTATTATTGGAGCCTGAGACAGCCAAGAGCATATACTAATCCTGAATGCTAAATTAATAACAATATTAATAAATAATCTTAGAGTATTTTAGGAAGCACAGGATGGTTATAAATCCTCCACACTGCCCTGAGTTAGTGACATCAAATAGGAAACTGGCTGCAAGTAGTGCAGCATCACTAAGGCCCAGCAAAGGCAGTTAGACCCTCCAGTCCTAAGGTAAGGGGAAGGCACTTCAAGTAAACGGGAAGGGATGGAGAGTGGTGTCATGAAAAGGGAGGAAGTGTGACTGGCAAAAGAAAGAGGACAGAAGGCTGCGGACACAGGAAGGGATGGTGGCAGGCTGCTTGGCTGAGCAAGAAAGGAGTATTGCTGGAGAATGTGTGGGAAGGAAAGGGCCCAGGTGGCTTAGGAAAGTCAGAGTAAGTGAGGATGGATGGACAGGGGAGAGAAAGAGAGCACATCTTTTTTTTCTCCCAGTAAGGGCTCGGCGCAGCTGGCTAGGAAAAAAAAGAATTACATTTTTTTTAAAAAATAAATACCCGCAACAAGGACAAATTTTGCAGGAAAGTTTTTGTGACATTTTTTTCAACCAGCTTTACTGCCTACACACTTTCAGTTACCAAAATTCTACTGTATACGTGCAGCCTGATGCCCTGGGAGAAAGTTACTGAATTGTGATAGCTTTCCAAAGATATGTTGCGCATAGTTACTGTAACAGGATGATGTCCTTTCTGCTGTGAATAAAGGAAAACCACAGAGTATCCCTGTTGCTCTTTAGTTGACAAAAAATTACTGATCTTTGTATGGTGCCATGAATGTTAAGTGAAATCCAGAAGAATGAAAGAAAAGGCATTTTCAAAGGTGCAACTGAAGAAGAGATAAGACTTCGAACTGAGAAGAATTAATCAAGCCTCCACATTCACTGCACATGGTAGGAAGTATGGACAGTAATTGGAAAACTTTCAAACAAACTTTTCTTCTCTGTATCACAGCAGTTGGTGCAACTGAAAAGCTAGATAAACAAAGAGCAACATCACTGTTTACAACTGCAGAATCACAAGCAACTGATATTGACCTGGAGGAAGCCAAAATTAGCATAATAGTTTGGAAAAGTTTGAGGCATACTGCTCTTCAAAGGAGAATGAGCTATCTGAGGAATATTATTTGAACACAGTGATAAGGAGTGACATGTGATGTGCTCATTTCATGTCCTGGGTTCAAAGCATAGACAAGCAACTACAGTGATCTTACATAACTGATTGACTAGCATTAGGAGTTAAATATAAAGCAAATCACAAACTGCAAAGAGAACCAGAGTTCAAGCTTGATGCTCCAATTTGTATCTGTAAGCCTGAGAGATAGCACCATTACATGTAAGTATTGGTGTAGGTGTTACAAGTGACAACTGGTGAAACTATCACAGTTTAGAAGATGATTTGTAGAAGGTCAAACAAACAAAACCCCAACAATCACAAGATATTCACCAAAGAACAGCAGATTGCTTAAAGGTAAGTGCTGAGGTGTAAAATCACAGTTGGTGTAAAATCACAGAAATTGTTTTTTTTCAAAACAATGCCAGCCATTTTGAAAAAAATAGGAAAACTGAAGATAAGGAAATAATTTTGCAAAACTGTACTTTGCTGAGAAGAAATCCGAGGAAAATAATAATCTTCGTTCTGAAACTGAGGCAGGCACAAAGGAGAAAATGTTAGTCGAAGCTGTTATCTTTGGAGACACAACTGAAACTTCTCAATGTTTGAGAAAGAGCACGAGCACAACAGGTAACAAGCGACAAGAAAGGTTTCTTATATCACTATCATCATTGTTCTTGTTCTGGGAAAACAAAATCTCCAGAGCGGACTCTCAATCCTGCTCCCTAGCTGAGTCTCACATTCAACTCTGCTCCTTCCCTACTCCCATTTAGAGCTGGCAGAAATACAGGAATTCCATTTCATGAAATTTTTTGAGATTTCAACACTTGTTTTTATTTGGATGCAGAACAATGAGACCTTTTGACACCCTCCCCAGCTGAACAGCTAATACATTAGTGGTTAAGATACTTACGTAGGATGTGGAAGACCCAAATTCAAGTCCCTGCTCTCAATGATTCAGAGGAGAGACTTGAACCCAGGTCTCCCATGTGCCCACCATCATTCTCTCAGTTCCATCCTGGACCTGAGAAACTCTCCCACGAACAGTTTAGTCAAAATCAGTAAGTTTCCATGAAAAGTTTAGGCTTTGATGAATGAGTATTTTTCTTATGAAAAAACATTTTCTCAGAAAGATTCCCAAGCAGTTCTTATCTCAGGGATGCCATCTTGCCACTGATAGCTGTTGCTACTGACTCTGTGATTTACTGTTGTCTGCTGAGCTCTTTTGAAATCTGGCCAATACTATATTATTGCATGGCAGACCATGCCCCCAAAATCACTCTTGCCTTATGTTAAAATACCAAAAGGAAAAACATGTCAGATGATAGTTCATGAAACACCTAGAGCTAGCTAAAAAAAAGTGCACAAGATTTCAAAGACAAGCTATGAAACTAATGAGGCTGTGGTACCCTCTGCAATTCTACAGAAGAAGTGCTTTTCAGAGGGTTGATGCCCTACCATGCACATGCAGTCAGGGCTGTAAACCATCTCTGTGTACATTGTATCCACATGTACACAGTGATGCTATACTCATCACTCATCATGTACCAATACTGCTTGGGGAAACATTATGCATAAAGAACTTCAGATTCAAATCTGAAACCAAAGGAATATGGTTCTGAAACAAAGAACAAATACTGCATATCATATCAGCTCATTACTGAGAATGGACATATTTGTGCAAGAAACAGGAGGTTGAGATAATTATTATTCCCAGGAAAACAAAGTATGCCAGAAAGAAGTACATTAGGAAGGAGGGTTTTTAAACTTTGGAAATTCCATTTTCCCAAGATTACATTTTAGTAAGGTTCCCTAGGTCAAAACTACCAGAGTATGTAACTGATTACATTCATGTTTCTCTTGAACGGACATGTCTGCCCTGAGGCAATGTAAGGTGGGTTAGTGTTAACAGCAGATACTAGTGGAAAAATGCTTTGCAAATATGTCAAGGTGCAGAGGCCACTCTCACTTCACAGGCATAAATTTTGAAAACACTAAAAGATTAGAGCCCTAATTGTAGGGATTAGGGATGGGAGAACTAGATCGTATAATACAACTAGTTTGACTCTATTCCTTAACTGACACCCTCCCCCCCCGTCAGTCATCTGAAATACTGCTTCTGGAATAGGCAGCTCAGTATGAGTTATCCCTGACTGTAGAGAAAGAGTCAGAGAAGAGGAACTTGAGACTAGTTTAGGTTTTCTTTAGTACCCCCTCCCTACTACCTGAGAAATGAAACCTTAGAAAACTTTATTTTCAAACATGAGTGACAGATGAAAGAGAATAGAGAAGGGATATGGAGGTTTTTCCATCTTTTCTTTAATTCCTTCCTACCCAGTTTGCTCCCTTTCTTCCCATCTCTTCTTCTTCCTTTTATTTTTAGAAACATATACTGAACACATAAAGGAGATTAAGGATGTACAGTCTATGCAATTAATAATGCTGGAACTGCTTTAGCTAAAATCTTACAATCTTATTACTTGTAAAGTAAGTGATTTAAAACAATTCAATTAGAGCAGAATAATTCTACCCAGTGGTACCAAGAATGCACAGTAAACCTGTAGAATTGTTTGCCAGAGGATGTAGTGAAGGCCAAGACTATAACAGGGTTCAAAAAAGAACTAGATAAGTTCATGGAGGATAGGTCCATCAATTGCTATTAATCAGGATGGTCAGGGATGGTGTCAATGACCTCTGTCTGCCAGAAGCTGATAATGGACAACAGGGATTGGATCACTTGATGATTATCAGTTCTGTTCATTCCCTCTTGGGCACCTGGCATGGCCACTATCAGAAGACAAAAAACTGGACTAGATGGACCTTTGGTCTGACCCAGTATGGCTATCCTTATATCCTAAAAATAAAACCAACATTTAGAAGCTTGCTTTTCATGATTAGAAGCTGGTCCAGTAAAAGATATTACCTCACCCACCTTGTCTCTCTAATATCCTGGGACTGACACAGCTACAACAATACTGCATATAAACTTGGGATCTATCCAATACCACTTTGCTACTTAAGCTCCTTTGTCTCATATCTACATAGAATCATAGGACTGGAAGGGACCTTGAGCGGTCATCCAGTTCAGTCCCCTGCACTCATGGTAGGACTCTGTATTATGTAAACCATTCCTGATAGGTGTTTCTCTAACCTGCTCTGAAAAACCTCCAATGATGGAGATTCCACATCCTCCATAGGCAACTTATTCCAGTGCTTAATCACCCTGACAGTTAGGAAGTTTTTTCTCGTGTCCAACCTAAACATCCCTTGCTGCAATTTAAGCCCATTGGTTCTTGTCCTACCCTCAGAGGCTAAGAAAAACAATTTTTCTCCCTCTTCCTTGATAACAGTTTTCAAGTATGTAAAAGATTATTTCATGTTCCCCCTCGGTCTTCAATCTTCCCTCTTAGGTCATGTTTTCTAGATCTTTAATCATTCTTCTCTGGACTCTCCAATTTTTCCACATCCTTTCTGAAATATGGCACCCAGAACTGGACACAATACTCCAGCTGACGCCTAATCAGTGTGGAGTAGAGCAGAAGAATTACTTCTTGTACCTTCTTACAACACTCCTGCTAATACAACCCCAAATTATGTTCGCTTTCTTTTTGCAATCGTGTTACACTGTTGACTCATATTTAGCTTGTGGTCCACTATGACCCTCAGATCCCTTTCCGCAGTACTCCTTCCTAGGTAATCATTTACCATTTTGAATGTGTGCAACCGTTTGTTCCTTCCTAAACAGAGTACTTTGCATTTGTCCTTATTGAATGTCAGACCATTCTCCAGTTTGTCCAGATCATTTTTAATTTTAATCCTATCCTCCAAAGCACTTGTACCCCTCCCAGTTTGGTATCATAGCAAATTTTATAAGTGTACTCTCTATCCCATTATCTAAATAATTGATGAAGATATTGAACAAAACCAGACCCAGAACTCATCCCTGCGGGACCCCACTCATTATGACCTTCCAGCATGACTCTAAACCACTGATAACTAGTCTCTTGGAATGGTTTTCCAACCAGTTTTGCACCTACCTTATAGTAGCTCCATCTACGCTGCATTTCCCTATTTAGTTTATGAGAAGATCAGGCAAGACAGCATCAAAACCCTTACCAAACTCAAGATATGCAATGTTTACCACTTCCCCCATCTCCTGAAGGCTTGTTATCCTGTCAAAGAATATCCTGTCAAAGAAAGCTATCAGGTTGGCTTGACATGATTTGTTCTTGACAAATCCATGCTGTCACTTATCACCTTATATCTTCTAGATGTTTGCAAACTGATTGCTTAATTATTTGCTCCATTATCTTTCTGGGTACAGAAGTTAAACTTACTGGTCTGAACTCCCTGGGTTGTCCTTATTTCCCTTTTTATAGGTTGGTACTATATTTGCCCTTTTCCAGTCTTCTGGAATCTCTCCTGACTTCCATGACTTTTCAAAGGTATCACTAGTGGCTCAGATATCTCCTCAGTCAGTTTGTTGAATATTCTAGGATATATGTCATCAGGACCTGGTGACTTGAAGACATCTAATTTGTCTAAATAATTTTAACTTGTTCTTTCCCTATTTTAGCTTCTTCTGCTCACAACGCATTTTCACTGGCATTCACTATGTTAGATGTCCAATCAACGGCAACTTTCTTAGTGAAAACTGAAACAAAGATGTCATTAAGCAACTCTGCCATTTCCACATTTTCTGTTATTTCTTCCTGTCTCCCTTCCATTGAGTAATGGGCCCACCCTGTCCTTGGTCTTCCTCTTGCTTCTAATGTATTTGTAGAATGTTTTCTTCTTAATCCTTCATGTCTCTAGCTAGTTTGCTCTCATTTTGTACCTTGACCTTTCTAATTTTGTCCCCACCTACTTGTGTTATTTGTTTATAGTCATCCTTTGCAATTTGACCTAGTTTCCACTTTTTGTAGGACTCTTTTTTGATTTTTAGATCATTGAAGATCTCCTGGGTAAGGCAGGGTGGTCTCTTGCCATATTTCCTATCTTTCCTACGCAGTGGGATGGTTTGCTCTTGTGCCCTTAATAATGTCTCTTTGAAAACCATTTTTTCTCTTTCTGTGTATATAAATACATCTTACTTCTGTTTCATTCTATGCATCCCATGAAGTGGGCTATAGCCCACAAAAGCTTATGCTGAAATAAACTGGTTAGTTTCTAAGGTGCCACAAGTCTCCATCATCTTATCTTTGAAAAACTGTCTTCAATTCTTCAATTGTTTTTCCCCTTAGACTTGCTTCACATAGGATCTTACCTCCCAGCTTCCTGAGTTTGCTAAAATCTGCCTTCATGAAATCCATTGTCTTTGTTTTGCTGTTCTCCCTCCTACCATTCCTTAGAATCATGAACTCTACCATTTCACCATCACTTTCACCCAAGATGCCTGCCACTTTTAAATTCTCAGCCAGTTCCTTCTATTTGTCAAAATCAAATCTAGAACAGCCTCTTCTAGTAGCTTTCTCCACCTTCTGAAATAAAAAAAATGTCTCCAATATATTCCATGAACTTGTTGGAATTGTATTATTTTCCCAACAGATGTCTGAGTAGTTGAAGTCCTTGTTTGGCCTTCCCTTCTACACTTTCCTCTAGCTCTTATTGGGCTGCACTTCCTGCTCCTAGGCTGCTTCCATTATATGGTGTCCATTCCTCCAGCACCAGCTCCAATTGATGAGGCTGCATCTCTTCTTTTTCACCTCAGCTATGGGTGCCTCTCCCTCATTTATCTCCGTAGGCAAGAGCTCTCCTCCACTCCCTGCCACAGCTCTGCCCTCCTGCACTGCTTCTCCCTACCTCCACTACTTCAGAATGCCCCTGTCCAACACCCATCTTGACTACCCTGCTAATTTAAATTTATCCTCACCTCTTCAGATTAAAAAAAAATCTAGGAATTAAACAGCTGAGTGACTTGTCCAAAATCTGAGAGGGAGTCAGGTCAGAGCCAGGAATAGAATGAAGGAGTTCCTGGGGCCTCATTTTGCACTCAGATAATTAGATTATGCCTCTTGCAAATGTCTCATTTCTTGCGACTTTTCCAAGATGCTAACTGCCTGCCAATAAGTAGGTCAAGAGTTCAAAACCAAAAGTAACTAGTAGTGCTTTGTAAGGTACAGTAATATCAAAGATCAACTGTCTGACCAGTGGGGAAAATTTTAATGACACTGTAAAATGCACACGGGCAAGTTCAGCCTTCATATAAGCAGGCTCAACATTTACTGAAGTCAGTAATTATAAATCTAGTGAGTAGTGTCTAGTTATACCACAGATTTATTTGGCACATATATAGTGGCAGGGAAATTGATGTATTTTATGCTGCTAACATAGGATGGAGTATTTAAAATGAATCAAACAAATGAACACACACCCCTAGATGTCTGGCAACTGCCAGTCCCTGATGCAATCAGGACAAGCGAACTGGAAAAGATAGTCTGGTATTTATTTTAGCTGCTAACTTATCCTTTTCATGTTTTCATATCAGAATATTTGTATTATATGGAAATGTACTGCAACCTCTGGACACAAGACAATAAGTAATGTACAAAAAGACTTGTAACAGCACAACTACCATTGGTTTCCTTGAGTAAATGACATATACTGGATGACACAAACAAGTTAGTAAACTCAACCTCTTCCACCAGAATATAAGAGTATGTATGATCTTCTGCCCTTGAATGAAATCCAGTTCGAGGTGTCAATAAGTCTGGGAAATTCTACAGGGGCCATTTGTTGTCTCCAAAGCACACAAAATCTAATACTTTCACTGTGTTAGATCGCAATGCTTTCTGCAGTGTCTCTGAAGCAGAACCCCTCCCCCCCTGCCCAGAAAGCATGGCTTTTAAGTAGAACAAACAGACAAAGCCAAACCGTTGATATAACATCACAAATTGAGTGTGATGTTCACTGGGGGAAATATGCCCTCAGGGATTAGGAAATGAGGTGTTGTAGATTAAGAGAGGAAGTTGGAGGTCCAAAGTCCTAAATTAGCAGTTTGAAAGAAAATCTTTAAAATAGAAGAGAATAGAATATCAGGGCTGGAAGGGACCTCAGAACATCATCTAGTCCAACCCCCTGCTCAAAGCAGGACCAATCCCCAACTAAATCATCCCAGCCAGGGCTTTGTCAAGCCTAACCTTAAAAACCTCTAAGGAAGGAGATTCTACCACCTTCCTAGGTAACCCGTTCCAATACTTCATCACTCTCCTAGTGAAAAAGTTTTTCCTAATATCCAACCTAAACCTCCCGCACTGCAACTGAGCCCATTACTCCCTGTTCTGTCATCTGAAGACAGTCTAGATCCATCCTCTTTGGAATCCCCTTTCAGGTAGTTGAAAGCAGCTATCAAATCTCCCCTCATTCTTCTCTTCTGCAGACTAAACAATCCCAGTTCCCTCAGCCTCGTCTCATAAATCATAATAGAATACAAAATAGCTGTTGTTATTGTAGGAAAGTTAACTCCCATAGGCCCTGAAAGTTCTGTAACATGAACGTAGGCCTGGTCTATACACAGGTTTTAACCAGTCTAATAGATTGGTCAAGAGTGGAATTTTTAAAACGGTATATTAGTACAATACTCTTAACGTGGACATAATTACATTAATACAAAGGTGCTTTATACTGGTTATAGATTATTTCTCTTCCCATATAAGAATAACTAGACCAGAATAAAGTACTTTTATACTAATATAACTGTGTTCACACTAGGAAAGCATGTACAGCTTTAATTACATCATACTAGTTAAAGCAGTACACCTCTCTAGTGTAGACAAGACCATAGAGAAGTATGTTCATCAGTTTTTCAGGGCAGAAGCCTTGTCTTCTTACTTGTCTGTAAATTCCTAAGGACACTCACAGTGCTAGATAAATAAATCTATTTAATCATCACTTGCACTGTGTCTAGTGCCACAGAGATATGACTCAGCAGAACAAAAACTGAAAAATTAGTGACACTGCTGGACAAGACCAAGGACCAACTTTCTCCTTCAACACCACCCACACTGGATAAAATGTTTTGGTCCTAAGTACAACTGTAGGGATAAAAAGCAACCTTGCAATCAGCATTATGATATTACTGCTAGCCTGGAGATTTTTCTGACTGGGATTCAGCCTGATAATGATTCAGAGTCAGGGTGAAGAAAATACTGAACCAAATATGTAGGAGGAAAATGCAAGTGGACACACTCTTGTAATTTAACAACAGTTAGCTCATTTGCCTTTTCTTCCTTCACAGCCTTCCAAAATTGGCTCGTTAGCAAGTATATAATCAAATATTTGTATACCAGAGAGATACTAGTGATCATTATAGATCCATCTGCAGTGGACTCCAGAGGATAGCTATTTAGATTAGGAGAGGAATCATTAGAGAAAGTCAATCAAACTATTCTCCTTTTATTTCCTCCAAACCTTCACATGAGTGATGCTAACTGATAAGATGTCAGCACATGACCTACACTTACCAGGTAGTTATGGTAATTCATTTTTGGCCCTAAAACAAAGATTATATTTTTTCAGGTAATTAGCAAACCAGAGTTTTGTGAAAATACCAGCTGATATATAAACATGCAAAAAGAAAAAAAAAGAAAAAAAATGCATTTTCTCTTGTGATTGTATTTATTTAATTTTTCAGCTATGTACATTAAATGTAAAGCTCTAGTTATCTCTTAGTGCCTCATGTTTCTGATGAACCAATGTTTTATGGAAACTATTTCCTTCAACCCACAAGTGCATAGTGACCTGAGTTTGCAAACCACTAACAGGATTTCACAAGTGAAGAGGAATATTCTAACAAAGCAGATAAGCAAGGCTGTGAAGTTGCAAACAGAATCATAATACTGTATATGGAGAAGAGTCTTTGTAGTAACCCTGGGTATTAGCACATGATGCAGCAGCATCGAATTATGTCCTGGGGAGAGAGACAGTCAATGAGAGGTCAGCTCCAGCTGTGGAGGTGGCAGTTGGAAGGTGGCTAGAGAAGAACAAGGCAAAAAGAGGTGGTGCGAGGGTGGAAAGGCGAATGGCCAATGGAAGCTGTCTCGAGGAATATGGCCCATGAGGGCCACGTGGAAAGAGCCTGGCTGTGAGGGGTATAGAGTGACTGGTGAGGTTGATCACTGACAGAGGGAATACACTTTGAGTGCCTGGGGAATGGGTATGGCTCTTTAGGTGAAAGGTGCTGCCATTCATGGGTGACCATGTTGGAAAGAGGTGCAGCCATCGTCATGTCAAAGCAAAGGAGCATCACAAGCAGGAGAGAGGCAATGGCAGGACAGCCGGGGTGAAGCTGGACTTTGCAGACAGGGAGAGGTGGAATTGATTCCCTCTTTCTTAGGATGACACAGCATGTTGTTAAAAATAAACAACGTATTTTACTGTGATGGTAATTTACAATTTATTATTTTCCTAAGCAAGTATTTAATGTTACTTTATATTGTATTAGAATCACAGAATCATAGAAGGTCAGGGTTAGAAGAGACATCACAAGGTCATCTAGTCCAATCTCCTGCTCAAAGCAGGACCAATCCCAACCAAATCATCCCAGCCAGGGCTTTGTCAAGTTGTACCTTAAAAACTTCTAAGGATGGGGATTCCACCAGTGTCTCTACATAACCCATTCCAGCGTTTCACCATCCTCCTAGTGAAACAGTGGGCTGGTCTTCACTAGTGCGGGGGATCGACTGTAGATATGCAATTTCAGCTACGTTAATAACGTAGCTGAAATCGGCATATCTACAGCCGACTTACCTGCTGTCCTCATGGCGGCAGCACGCTCCCCCGTCGACTCCAGCTTGTGCCTTTTGGCGAGCTGGAGTTACGGAGTCGACGGGGGCATCACTGGCGATCGATCTCTCCCGGCTCTAGTGAAGACAAGCCCAGTGTTTCCTAATATCCAACCTAGACCTTCCTCACTGCAATTTGAGACCATTGCTCCTTGCTGTTATCTGCCACCACTGAGAACAGCCGAGCTCCAGCCTCTTTGGAACCATCCTTCAGGTAGTTGAAAGCAGCTATCAAATCCCTCCTCACTCTTCTCTTCTGCAGACTAAATAAGCCCAGTTCCCTCAGCCTCTCCTTATGAGTCATGTACCCCAGCCCTCTAATAATTTTTGTTGCCCTCCGCTGGACTCTCTCCAATTTGTCCACATCCTTTCTGTAGTGGGGGGCCCAAAACTGGACGCAAAGCTCCAGATGTGGCCTCAGCAGCACCCAGTCGAGGGGAATAATCACTTCCCTTGATCTGCTTGCAACACTCCGACATAATACAGCCCAATATGCTGTTGGCCTTCTTGGCAACAAGAGCACAATGATGACTCATATCCAGCTTCTCGACAACTGTAATCCCCAGGTCTTTTCTGCAGAACTGCCACTTAGTCAGTCGGTCCGCAGCCTGTAGCAGTGCATGGGATTCTTCTGCCTTAAGTGCGGGACTCTGCACTTGTCCTTGTTGAACCTCATCAGATTTCCTTTGGCCCAATCCTCTAATGTGTCTAGGTCACTCTGGACCCTATCCCTACCCTCTAGCGCAGCATCATAAAACTGTATGTAACCCTTCTGCCAGGCCGGGTTAATAGCAGCAAGGGCCGGGTTCAGTACATAGGGGTTCCCTCTCAACAACACAAGGCAAAACTGGCTCGAGCCCCCACCCAGTGACCTGGGAAAATCCTAACACCCCCCTGGGTGCCTCAAAGAGGCAATACTTCCCCTCTCACAAGTACAGATTGGTGTATCAGAAAAATTTTATTAACATGAGATAAATGACATCATCAAATTGGGAAAAACACCACAACTAGGGTCATAAACCAATCCCTGAGCAAACCGCCACCCCAGCCGATTGAGCTGTGTCCCCTCCTTTAGGTTTGTGAGTCCAGTAACCCAAAAATCACCCAAAGTCCCCAAAAGTCCCACAGCCCAAAAGTCTCTGGAGTCCAGCAATCCAAAAATCACCCACTAGTCCCAAAAGTCCAACAGCCCAAGAGTCTCTGTTCCTGGTCAGTGCAGAGTTCAAGAGTTAATCTGCAGAGTCTTATCTCCCAGCCTGGGTGGAAATGGAGGGTAGGGCAAGGGGCACCTTACGTGGTCCGAGGCCGACTGCGCCGCCTCTCCATGGGGTTCCGCTGCATCCCTCATCGCAATCCACTCTGCTCCGCTGGCCATCCCACGAACCGCTCTGACTGTTGATCTGCTAGGTGCTCTGCTAGCCGATACTTGAACTGCTCTGCAGCACCAGTCACTCCGCCAGCAGCACCAACGGCTCCACTAGTCAACACACGGACAGCTCTGCTGCGCCAGTCACTTCGCCAGCAGCACCAACAACTGCGCTAGCCATCCTGCTAGCCGACACACAGACTGCTCTGCTGTACCAGCCACTCTGTACTATTTGCAGGCCCCCCAACTTAAGACAGTGTTCAGTGATTTCTTTAGCTCTTAAGTGATTTCAGCATACAGTAGGGGAGCCTTAGTGCAGGTACACCAGTGAGCCTAAAGTGATTTCAGCTCAGCAGCCTGAAACCAGGCTCCTAACAGAAGCAAAATTTAACTCTGACATTCCACAGTGGAGAGAGGCAGGGTGCAATAAGCCAGTGGGGCCCTCACACAAAGACCTCACCAAAAGGTATAGGTGCTTGTCTACAGCCTCTCTCAATCTCAGAGTGTTCTGAAATGCCTGGCCCTTGCCCAGTGAGTGCTACCTAGATGACGGCGAGTCCCTCCATCATAACAAAGGCCAAGTACATGTCCATAGTCGTTCATTCACATAATCAGGGTAACATCACTTTATCATTCCTGCCCCAATAACATAGAAACTGGGGCCCCCACATCAGCCGAAGTGGCCATGTGGGCTGCTGTCAGCTCAGGCTAGGCACAGGGGGTGTGTCTATGCAAACTGATCAGCCTCAAAGTTATTTTCCATAACTCACTGCAATTCCCATAATTCACCACCAGATGTAAGAATAGATCTCATTCCTGACATGCTTACAGTATATGGAGAAGAGTCTTTGTAGTAACCCTGGGTATTAGCACATGATGCAGCAGCATCAAATTATGTCCTGGGGAGAGAGACAGTCAATGAGAGGTCAGCTCCAGCTGTGGAGGTGGCAGTTGGAAGGTGGTTAGAGAAGAACAAGGCAAGAACAAGAGAGGAAGTCTACTGAAATAAACAAAAGCTATTTTGCCTTCTCATTCCACATTATTATATGGTAGATTCTACTGTATTTAGAAAAGATTTTCAAGACAGCACCGTTCTTGCCCCCAGTACAGACACCGATCATTGCAATAATGTACCTAAAAAAAAAGCTCATTCCATATCATTTTCCTCTTCCTTCAGCCTCTCTCCTGATCAACAAATACAACATGTTTTCCTCCCCCAAGTGTATTAATTTTATCTTTTTATTCTTGTTATGGTGTTTATTTTCTCTTTATTTAAGACAATGGTGCTGGATGTTAATGCAACACTAATTTGTCTAATTCCATGCAAACATTATTCTTGTACAAAAATCACAAAAGGAACTTTTTCCAGTTACCAGATAGGTTATATTATTGAATTAATGGTGGTCTGCTGTCAGTTAGGCAGGTAGTTTATTTTAGGACTTGCCTATCATGAAAGCTAATATTATTTATTATTTTGCTCACAGTAAGTATGCAGAAAGACCCCCCAATGAATTCAGTGGGCTTTGAATACGGCCTATTATTATAGTGCATTAAAAAAAATTACCAATAAATGACAGCAGAGGAATCTCGTGTGCCAAAATTTCACAAATAGCCATGGAAAAGGCTGACATTGACATCGAATAAAAAGATGACCTTTGCCTCAAGTTTCAGGAATAACTTAAAGCTATTGAAATGCAAGGACTTGACAGCAATAAACCAAAGCAAGACAAATATAATCAGTATTGTTTTAATCTCATATCACTGCTCAGTCAGTCCCAGCAGCCACCAGCACAGACTTGTCCCAGGGAGCATGAAAATAATTCCATTTCTTTATTCCTCGGTTTCTCACGTTATGAAACTTCAAATTTTACAACGTAGACATACAGATCTCCAGAACAATATGTTACCATATGAAAACTATTTCATCAAACAGGATTCTATATGTACCTGTGTCACACTTCTACAGAGAATAAGGGAATTTTAAAAAGTGCTAATTTTATATGCCACAAGGGCAGAAAAGGATACAAATAAGAGAGAGAGTGAATTTTGCTTTGCAATATTATATAAAGCCATATGGAATTCTTGCACACATGTGCATGTGCACACACAAACATTTACCCAAGTAAATTGATTTTGATCCCAAATACTAGGTTCTAGAAATTCTATGGCCCATAAAGCATATCAGAGTTCATAATACTCTGAAACTCCTACAATAATAATAATAATAACAATTTTAATTCTCATTTATCTTTCTCAGTAAAATTAAAAAGCAAATAGTTTACACCTGGAAAATAGGAATAACTTATTATACAACTCATAATTGGTCTTTGGACTCATTGCAATAAGAGATTGACAGAATTAGAAATAAATACCTATTTATATAATGTAACCCTTCTGCCCATCAGAGTTGGCAGCAACAAGGGCCGGGTTCAGTATCCAGGGGTTCCATTCCAATAGCACAAGACAAAAACCGGCTCGAGCCCCCACCCAGTGACCTGGGACAACCATATACCACTCCTCTGGGCGTCTGTAAGAGACAATACTTCCCCTCTCGCAAGCACAGAGTCTGAGTGTACCAAAGCCTTTTAATAACAGGGAGAAACAATGTGGCATTATATTGGGGAAACACCACAAACAAGGTTAATAAACCAAACCATGAACCAGAAGCCCCCCTCCCAGCAAATAGGCCGTGGCCTTCCCTTTGGCTCTTGAGTTCCACAACCCCAAAAAGTCACTCAATAGTCCCAAAAGTCCAACAGCCCAAGAGTCTCTGTTCTTGGTCCGTGCAGAGTTCAAAAGTCAATTGGCAGAGTCTTACCTCCAGCCTGGGTGGAGATGGAGGGTAGGGCACGGGGCACCTTATGTGGTCCGAGGCCGACTGCGCCGCCTCTCCGTGAGGTTCTGCTGCAGCTCTCACCGCAATCGGCTCTGCTCCGCTCCGCTGGCTGTCCTACGAACCGCTCTGCCCGTTGATCCGCTAGCTGCTCTGCTAGCCGACACACAGACAGCTCTGCTGCGCCGGTCACTCTGCCCGCAGCACCAACACCTCTGCTAGTTGACAGACAGACAGCTCTGCCGCGCCGGTCACTCTGCCCGCAGCACCAACGCCTCTGCTAGTTGACAGACAGACAGCTCTGCCGCGCCGGTCACTCTGCCCGCAGCACCAACGCCTCCGCTAGTCGACAGACAGCTCTGCTGCACCAGTCGCTCCACTAGCCGTCCTGCTAGCCGACACACAGACTGCTCTGCTGCACCAGCCACTCTGCACTTTTTCCAGGCCCCCCTACTTAAGACAGTGCTCAGTGATTTCTTTAGCTCTTAGGTGATTTCAGCATACAGTAGGGGAGCCTTAGTACAGGTGCACCAGTGAGCCCAAAGCAATTTTCAGCTCAGCAGCCTGGAACCAGGCTCCTAATAGAAGCAAAATTCAATTCTGACATTCCACAGTGGAGAGAGGCAGGGTGCAATAGGCCTGGGAGGCCCTCAGACAGAGCCCTCACCAAAAAATATAGGTGCTTGTCCACCACCTCTCTCAATCTCACAGTGTTCTGAAAACGCATGGCCCTTGCCCAGTGAGTGCTACCTAGATGATGGCGAGTCCCTCCATCATAACAAGGGCCAAGTACCTGTCCATAGTCCTTCATTCACATAATCACAGTAACATCACTTTATCATTCCTGCCCCAATAACATAGAAACTGGGGCTCCCTCATCAGCCGAAGTGGCCATGTGGGCTGCTGTGGGCTCAGGCTAGGCGCAGTGGGTGTGTCTATGCAAATTGATCAGCCCCAGACTTATTTTCCAAGGCTCACTGCAATTCCCATAGTTCGCCACCAGATGTCAGAATATATCTCATTCCTGACACTGCTTACATCATAAGTGCTTCCACCATTATTTTAGGTCACACAAAAAAAGTGTAAGGCATTTAAATCTGCATGTTTGAAGACATAAGTGAATAACTAACTGCAGAAATTAGAAATGTCCATTTTAGGGTTTTTTACCCACTCTTCCAATTCAGCTATTACTGGGCATTGATGGAGACAGTATGCTGGACTAGACACACTGTTCTTCTGGTCCAGTACTGCAACTCTGATGTTGCTAAAAATTAATGCCTTAACTTTATTTTTAATCCTGTTTTTCTCTTGATTTCCTTCAAGGGGGATGGGAGTTCACCTTAGCATTTTGAAAACATACAAAAATAGAATCAGAGGGGTAGTCGTGTTAGTCTGGAATAGCAGAAGTGACAAAGAGTCCTGTGGCACCTTAAAGACTAACTAAAGTTTTAGAGCATAAGCTTTCGTGGGCTAATACCCACTTCGTCGGATGCAAAAATAGGTTATAAGCAAAGAGATGAAAGCCAAAAAAGTATCCTACAGGCCTTTTGAACTGAAATGGCATTATTTTATTTGGACCCAGTGTAATTTCAGTTGAACCATTATGTTCCCATTTTTTCATTGAAGTTATAATGGCTCCTTTCGAATTGTGACATCAATTTCAATGGAAGTATAAAAGATTCTTCTTATGAAACTGTGTCATATTTCAAAAGTACTATTATGTGATTATTCTGTCTTTGAGACCATCAGGCTTCAAAAAACGCTCCTTACTAATGTTCCACTGAATAGGATTTTACTCTGCCTTGACATGATAGCAACATTATGTAAATTACGTAATAGCTGCTATACAACCTCACACTTTTTTCTAGTTTAAACATTTTGTTTGAACTTTTTTTCCTCCCTTCTGCAGTTTTAAAATAAGGCTTAACCAGGCTTTTTAAAATCTTCTTTCTGAACTAAGAACTTTCATAGCAATTTCCAGTGTGGAGAAATTATTCTTAGTTATACATTTCTGACAAACAAACAATCAGATGGATAAACTCACCTCAGCTGTGGAACCCACTCTGCCTTAGGGTGTTTCCATTGCTGCCCTTCAGAGGAATGTATGTTTGGAGTGGTGAAGAAGGTAGCTTAATTGCAGCCATGATGCACTTATTCAGTGCATCCCTTGGCAACTATATAATAATTCTCTATGGAAACACAGAGTTTTATTTTGAATGGTTTTTGTGTTTGAATATCAGAAATTCTCTAGCAAAGTTCTATCGCAAAAATTCCAATCCTTCCTACAATCAATTCTCCTTTTAAAATTCACTAAACTCTTTAAGGTTTGGTAGCCTCGTTTTTTATTCCATCTTTGACTAATACACAGGATAATCAGCTTCCAAGACTATTTGTATTATCGTCACCCCTTTTCTTTTTTCATTCCACCAAAGAAAAATATTTCTTCCTTCATTTCTACATGCAGGAGGATAGCCGAGAATCAGGAGCAGCAAATGTAATTTCCTTTCCCACATCCTGTCACCTAGGGATTAAAAATAAATATTTATGATCTGCAGCAATATGTGTAAAATCTTTTCTCTAACTAAGCCATTTCAAAGGGAGAACTAATAGATTTGCATAGCAGACTTCATGGCCTAATTTAAGGAATGATTCTAATACCACTCATCAGTTTTAAACAGGAAGCTTTCAGAGTAGTAGCAGGCAGAGGCTAGATGAGTGCATAGCTCTGTGCCCTGCATATGCACCCTCACTATACATCCCCAAAGCAGAAGATGCACAAGGAGAATTAATGCTTTCTGGAGAAGCATTAACTCACAGACATATTGCCTACTGGATATCAATCAGGTCCTAAAGAGGATGTGCTGCACACAGCGACTAGGATAACCACTTTTCAGCAAAAGTGAAAAATCAGGACAGGGGTGGGGGTAATAAAAGCCTATATAAGAAAAGAGACACAAAAATTGGGGCTGTCCCTATAAAATGAGGACATCTGGTCATCCTAACAGAGATGCTTCCCTGCTCCATTTCTCTGGGTCCAGAAAACCTCAACTGTGCTGTCTGTCTCTGGGGGGCTTCTGTAGCAGGAGACTCTCATTATTTGTTTTAGTTTTGTGTCTTTTACCTGTTTCCTGTTGGTGGCAAGTAGCTGTCTGTATTTATGCTAAAACACAAATTGTCCTCAGTAACACACTTGTATAACAAAATGGTTCTGAGGCACAATTAAGTTACGTATTAGAAGTCTTCCTGACAAGAATTTTTTCTGCTCATACTGTTAAGTACTGGACTCTCCGAGCTAAAATATTGACAGATGGAATTTCTTGAACTAAATTATTATCAGCTACTTATAGGTAACCTTAAAAATTATTTTACTAGCAACAGAAAAAAGCAGAATAGGTAAGAAATATTACCAAGTGTCTATACAGATTGCCTTTCACAGCTACATACCGTACAGATTACTGAAAAGTGATGTCCCCGAACACAGGGATTTGAGAGAGTTAGCAATAAATCAAGGACATCTACATCACTGTACAAAACATGGTGAAGATCTCTTAAAGGTACTGGCTCCTAAGAGATCTCCACTGTCCTTGCTACTGAGTATATCCAGGAAAATTATTAAAATGTAGATGATAGTTTAAAGTGCTTCCTTTTAGAAACTCAAATTAAATTGTAATCTAACTTTACACTGATATTTCTCTACTATATTAGTCCTTATTTGGACTCGAGCCCCAGTCCTGCAATGATATCCTCAGAGGCTGAGCCATTTAAGTCCATAAGAAATGGATACTTGTGGTTTTGAGTCCATAAGTCCATAAGTTTAAGTTAAGTTTAAGTCCATAAGAAGTTTAAGTTAAGTTTTAAGTTAAGTCCATAAGAAGTTTAAGTTAAGTTTTAAGTCCACAAGAAATGGATACTTGTGGTTTTGAATTTTTCTTATTCGCCACGTTATGAAAAAAGGATTAAAAAACATACTATACATACGCACTAGCGCCTGTTGCTGTTACACACAGCACACACACATCCACTGGCATCTATGCTGTTGTCTCTCTCACACTATATCCTAACCATGTTAACAAGCTATATATCAAAGCCCACAGTCTGTCTTCCAGTACTGCTGTCTTCAATACACCAATGCATTGCTCATGCATTAGCCACAATTCAACAGCCTAGTCGCCACATGTGGCTAGTGGCGAACATATTGGACACCGCTGTTGTAGACGATTGGTGTAATAGTTGGTTGTGTTGGGAGATCGCAGTAAGGTAAAGGATTGTGTACAGATGGGTGGCCCTATAAGGATGGCATCTCTAAGGAAGCAGAGGTTGGCTGTGAAGTGTAGCCTATGGCACAGTGTGTGGTAGTTATGATCATGCTAAAGTGTATGTTAATAGGAGGAGGAAAACAAAGAAGGAGAGGAGGGTATTTACTGTTTGGCCACTTGTCTTTTCATTTCTTTGTTTTCTTGGGTTTGTTTCAGGTCTTTTGTATATATGTCCAGTAACCCTAACTGCTTTACAACAAAGTTTGTGTATTAATTTCTGAGGGTTTTTTTTAATGCTTAATTGAGAATGGGGTTTGAATGAGGTTGGGTACACCTTGAGGAGAATAGGACAGCTGTTGATGGAGTGGATGTGATCTGATAGCAGCTGCACCTGAATCCTTTTCTATCATAGGTAAATTAAGACAGGAAAGTGTAGCTCCTAATGGAGGTTTCATGTCAGATCATCTAGTAGGTTTGCATTTGTCCAGCCCTCTTCCTCCCCACCATCAGTAAGGTTTATATGTGCCAATCAACCAGTCAAACTTATGCGCATCTGATTTAAATATCAGGTTTGTGGGAACAGGACACACACTTTTATTTATAATGTGAACAATGGCTAAAAAGGGCCTTAAAGTCAACATTTAAAAAAAAAAATCCAAACACTGCCTATTGTACCAGATTTAGCTAAGATTCACTTCTTTACCAAGGTATGTGTAGATAGACAGTGTTTAAGAAATACTGATCATCAGTGTAAAGTAGGATTGCCCTTGACAAATTTTAGGATGATTGCCTGACAAATTTCAAAACTTCCTGTTAAAAATGTAAGGAGCAAAACCTCCACAGAAAATTAGAAGGGCAGCAAAAGGAATTCTGTGGGAAACTTTACTCTGACTGATCAACTACTTTTAGGGATGTCCCATTCTATGCTCTCAACACTTTTTTAAAATGCAACCCTAGCTAGGAAGTCATATGTGTGGTTTACATTAATATCAGTGCAGCAATACATGTGTATATGATGGCAGAATTCAATTCCACTATATATTTATTCATCATTTATTTATGTAGCACCAACAATATGTTCAGCATTTTCCTTTCTGGAAGACATTACAGTCTTAAACTATGTCCACACAAGAGAGCTTAGAGCAGCATAGCTGTACCAATGCAGCTACATCGCTGTAAGATTTCATGCAGCAGCTCTAAGCCATAATTAAATCACCCTCAATGGTGATAGCAATGTCCCACTGACATAGTCCTATGCACCCTTCCACTTATGCTGGCATAATTTATGTCGCTCAGGGGTGTGTTTTTTCACACCCCTGAGTGACATAAATTTTGCTGACATAAGTAGTAATACAGATATGGCCTAAAAGAAAGACACAGAGAAGATGGGATACAATGAGATATTCAGAGATGGAGAGGACACAGTGATTGTTTCTTGTCTGTGTTCCTTTTCTTTAGCATTTGTGTTTGAAAGAACAGAGTAATTAACTAGAGTAAAATTATCTTTTTACACACAGGAACAAGTAGCGTATACATCTTCCAGTATAATTATGAAGATTCAAGGGCATTGGGGTCATGAATGCTTTGCACAACTCTTACATGGGAATTTTAGTGCAAAAGAGGTGATCAAAAGCCTTTTAAAGTGAATTGCATAAGATCATGATTCATCCACGTGAGTTTCATGGCATGTAGTGGCACATTAGATTAAAAAACGGTGAGAAGTCAAGGGCAGGAAAGCAAGGAAAAACAAAGAGCAGATTAAATCAATGTTTCTGACAATGTAGCAATATTTACTTGCAGATATAATGGAGAACTGTGTTTAATAATTTCTATAGAGTACAGGCATAAACATGACTTCTTCAACATCTGTTCTTTTGCATCAACCTTGTCTTGGAATAAAATGTAGGGTGTCATGTTCTCCTGTGCAGGGTACTATCCTGCAGGGGAAAATTAAGTCTGGGACATTTGCTTCAGAAGTTCCCTGAAGTCTTCTTGAAATCATGAAATGGCATAGGGCCAGCCTACTAAACCCACAGATCTTAGGGGATTTGCTCTTGTCTACCTGGCCATCTCAGCTCCCAGTTTTACTACCCATCTCTTCACAGCACGGTTCCATCAAACATTTTGTTTTGGGTTAAACCAAGGTAAAACTTTGTAATACTTTGATTCCTGCTCCCCCTCAATAATTTCTTTTAAATTTGTTTTCAATTTGACTCCAAACAATTTTTTTTGTCACTGTCAGCACACCAATAAAAATCTGCTGTTGATCTAGTTCTAGTTGCACAGCATGGAGGTTTAGTCTAGTCTAAGTTACACCTCTTTGACCTGAAGGTTTATGCTGAGAAAGAATCCTGCTGAGAATCTGTGGCCTTCTTCAGCCCTGACCTCTCACAATCTGCAAGATCCCTGCACTCTGCAGAGGTCTGACTACTACTCTAGGAGTCCAAACAGAGAAAGAGAACAGGGACTAGGTTGGCCAGGGAAGAAGTGAGTGGACCAGGAGTGGGACCCAAGGCAAAGCACATCCTCCTCCGGCTGCACCCTGTGGAGTTTATAAGGAAAAGATAATATAGTATGGCCTGGAGCAGCCATGACAAGAGAGAGTCGCTGGAACGTCAGCTTCATTGGAGCTGCACATGCAGGGAGCATCTGCACTAAGTGCATCTGTGGAGTCACAGAACTTCCACAGTCTGGACCTTCTGCCTCTCTAATGGCACTCACAGGGCATGGGACTGAGTCACACAGACTATTCTGTGAGTTGGCAAACTCTGCCTCCAATCCCCAACAACAGAGCATCAGTGGGGGGAGCCTGAAGAGGATTTCTTCTCACTAGACTAGACCTTTCTGCTAGATGTTATCAATCAGTATTGTCTCATTCCAGTCCCTGTGAATGTAGCAAGCAGTGCAGTACCCAGGGACAACAGTATGAGGATATCAATTCAGTCTCACACCAGAATTGATTTTCTTTTTGTTCACTTAAACTATTGTCGATATTCTTATAATTGAAGACAATCCAACTACAAGAAATTTCAAGAAATATTTGGCTATCTAAAAAAATATTCTCCCAGCCACCACCACTCTAAGAAGTGCAGAGCAAGCAAGATGTAATACCTGCTTGTGGCTTTAAATAGGTATGCAATTTAATTTTGTATTATGACAAACTACTTAGCGATGTACAATAAATATTGCAACCACTCAAACCATTATGATTCTCTAGCTAATAATGATGCCGCTGATTCTTAAAAAGTGGGCAGTTATAGAACTTCAGCTGTTCCATTTAGATGATCATTTAGGTTGATGGGTTTCCAGTATAATGAGCTATGAAGGAAATTCATTGAACATGTTCATCAATTTAAACTTACTGTATTTTAATAGATCTTCAAAAGCAAAATATTTATTTTACAGAAATGTTGTAAGCAAATTGACACAAGCAATAATAAGTCATGTCCTTGTCGTAGCTAACCTTGAATTAATTTGTAAATTAATTTACAAATTTTCAACTGTGATGGTTTAATGAGCGTGTAAAGGGCATCTTATGAGGGAGCCAAAGAAAAGAAAAACTTCCACTCAAGAAATGTGATTTGTATTTTGGATTCTTATGAAGTATTGACTTGACAGCCATACACAAGTCAACAGAAATTTTTGTTCTCTCGTCTCTGCTGGAGGTATTGTTTCAAATGGGGTCATTTCTTTGCAAGTCTGGCATCTACTTACATTGTTTAAAAATCTTCCAAAGCCACTATTAGAGTAATGGATACTGACATATATTTCCTCATTTACTTCATGATTTAACCACTGTGGACATTACAGGAATGAACTCTAATCAACTGCTGTTTCAGAAAGGGTTAGGTTATTTTTTGTGTGTTTTTTTTCAAAGGCTTCTTTGAAAAAAAATTGCTCCATTGATCTGAGATGTAATCTGCATCTGTGATGGTATAAACAATATGTCCTATGGGAAGACAGTATTAGTATCTAATGAATAACTGCAAACTGCCTGTTACATGAGTCACTTAATGCAAAAACAGCCATTATTGAAGTTGCTTAATGAAAACTTTGAAGAGGATTTATAAATAGACTTTAGGGAACATTGTCTCTGTATGAACTGTATTTAAACTGAAGTTTTTCATTTTTAAATTACAGTATTGATATCCAATAAAGATTTAAAGGAACACTGTCAGCTTGAAACCCAGTCAGTTTTTAAAAATTAGATGAACAAGTTTCAGGTATTACACCTCCTCCTGAGTAAGGCTGCCAATCTCTCAGGTTTTATTATTACATTTCCTT
>ML677341.1:33580174-33601885 GCA_007922305.1 Dermatemys mawii
CTTATGCGCTAATACATCTGTTAGCCTATAAGGTGCCGCAGGACTCTTTGTCGCAGTAGTAGGAAAAAATATTTTCAGATTCTGATTTTCATATATCCCTATACAAAAACATAAATCCTATGTCATTTTAGAAATTACTACTAAATTGAATATTATTCAAACAATGAGAGTTGGTTACAGGTATATTGGATAACAATGCTGGGCTTCCTTAGCTACAGTAGTCCTGTTGTTGCGAGGTTCGGGTAGTGGCCCCCCAGACCACCTCATCACTTCTCTGATGGCCCACACCTGATCAAGGAGCACTACACACTAGGTCCCATGCAACTGCTTCTGAAAGCCAAGTGGGCCTGGATGAAGCGACAGTAGAAACTCTTGGAGGAGAAGCAAGCTCCGGGAGCCAAAAGAACTCCCTGACCAGCAACACCACTGTAGGCAGAGGAGGAGGCCAACTAGGATATATATTTGGATATCTGTAAACAAACTTTACATACCCCATACCAGACACCTGTGTTATGTTCTTCTTCTGTTTAAAATTACACCACCTTGCATGGTGAGGAAAGAAGAGCAGAATTTCTAAATTTTTAAAGAGGTTTATGGCGTCTTAGACACAATTCAGAGTTTGTGTGCGCCTAAAAATCCCCTGTAACTTCCATGAAAAATGTAGGTACCCCACATATGTATTAACATTTAGGCTAACAACTTACATGCAGTAGCCCGTGTTTCTAGTGATCACAGCATCCCAGAGGGGATCTTTAACAGAGGGATCAATACTTTACAAGATCAAATCCTAGTATGTTTGTTATATTTCAGTATATAAGAATATCAATTGAAATATACTCTCGGGATATTATACTCACTGTAGGGTAGCCAAATCCTGTCTGACTGTGAAATTTAGGGGATAATGAGCTGTTCAATGAAATAAAATGGTTTGTTTTTAAATCATTGTACACAAAAGGGTGGTGAGGACATGGTGATGCTAGCTCAACATTTTTAAAGTAGTTATTAGTTTTTACAGCTCTGCTCATGCTTGGCTGATTTGTTTATAACTATGTTATCTTGCATCTGATACATCTGATGAAGTGGGTTTTAGCCCACGAAGCTTATGCCCAAATAAATTTGTTAGTCTCTAAGATGCCACAAGTACTCCTTGTTCTTTATGCAATCTTTAGACATTTTCACTCTAATTTATCTGGCTATATTATGCCTTATCACTATATCAAGCAAAATAAACCTAATATTATCCATACACGATACAGATTCAACACCCGCCCAGTGCAGCCTGCTCTGGGAAGGCAGGGAGGCAGGAATCAGCCAGGCAGGCAACTGGCACGTAGCACAAGAGTAGATGGAGGGAAAGTGATTCACCAAGGACAAATATTTTCTGGTTTGCTAGTACATGTGATAGTATTGTTTAAAGATGAGAGTAGAAGGTGTAATAAAATGGCAACTTGCTTTCCCATGCTCTTTTATATACATCAAGAACAGAGGCTGCCAGCAGGAATGAAGATGATTTGCTAGTGCTGGTTGGCTAGCAGTATGGGCTACAAAGCTTGGCTAGACTGCTGAATGAATCCAGTAGTTAAGGCTGCCTTAAAAGAAAAGTCAGTAGACTCCAATTACTAAAATTCCAATTCAGTGGAAGTTCCCAGGAGCTTGTGAAAGAAAATTCTCACACCCTTCAGCTGTACATTGTGGACATCTTTTACCGTAGATTGAGGTAATGAACTTGTGTTATCTCTTGAGCTTGTGCAAAAGTTCAACAGTTCAACAGGAAGAGTGTGAACACAAAATAAATTAGATATCTTAAACTTCCTCGATTGCTGTTGTGTAACTGCTGAATACCCATGCCACAAGAAGATCTTTAACACCCAAAGTACCAAGCTCAGTTTTCAAGACCTCCAAAACCATTTCCATAGAGTAACTTGTATCGATCCCTTTGGAAGCATGAAGGGCTGAAAACAACCCCACTGGAATCTAACCATGGAGTTACAGGAAGTCTGGATATTCAAACCCAAGTCTTAGATCACTAAAACATAATCTTAGGTCATCAAACAGTCTCATGTTTGATGGATTAACCACTCTCCCTGCAGTGCTGTGGTAGCCTGAAATAATAGCTTTGAGAAGCATCAACTGCCCCATTCACGTCAATAACGTATTCAGTCTGAAGTCTCATGACAATTAAATGTCAGCATTAATTTTCACTGATGATCAGTTTAGCTCAGTCATGTTAACATACTTGCCACTTTTTGCTGTCACTGCAAATAATGGGGAGGAAGGTGCAGTGCAGCTGGCAGTTTCTGTGTAGGAACACTGGAGTGACTCTATACGCATCTGCTAAAATCTCATCTCTCAGGACTATTGCCATTAGGCCAAAATTCTACAAGCTGTACATTTAAATTCTTTTGAACCCTACTCCACTTAAGTAAATTACTAGTATTGCTTATTAAAAAAAGTTGTTTGTACCTTGTACACAGTGGGGCTGATTCAAAGCTCACTGAAGTCAAGGGACATCTTTCCATTTTCCCCAATGGGCTTTAGTTCAGGACCTTCCATAAAAGTTTGAAATATAGCTAAATTCCAATCAGAAAATTTCAGTTAAAGTAGCAATTAAACATTACAATTTAAAAAGTATTTATATTGAAATGTATCAAAGCAAAATTAATGTATGGGTAATAATATAGTAATTAACAGAGTCACTAATAAATACTGCTAAAGCATTAAATTTGCTATTTAATAGCTATGCAAACCTTTATTTTAGTCCTGTAAAATCACTGGCATTTTATAATGCTTGAGCAGAAAAGAAACTTTGGACATTGGCAGTATTTTGGCTAGGCTGCAGAGAATTGTATGAATCAATTCTTATATCTTGACTCATGCTCAGCAAGTCAATGGAGCTACACCAGGAATAAACTTTGCTCACAATATAGGCATTAGACATGTAATTGGAAATTTAAAGAGACTATGAGAAATTGGGAATTGTGCTGAATACAGCATTAATTATCCAAAAATGTTTCCAGTAACACCCAAACAAAACATGTTCTTTACTTCTCCAGTAATAATAATTACAAAATCTAAGGTTACAGTTCCTCTGAATCATAGTTGTCCAATCTCAGGGACTTCATGGGCGTTAAACCAGGAGCAGAATTCAGTCCTGTTGTGTAAAAAATATTTTTCAAAGAAACAGAGCAGAATAAAGTGTAGTTTTGAGATGCTGTCCATATTTTGTGCTATTTCATTTGTTGCATCTGTCACAATGTGTTACACAGTGTACCTCTCTGAAGTGAAGCAAAACATGACCAATACAACCTGAAACAAATTATTGTCCTGCAATTTACAAGCATCTTAACTTTTAGAACAAAAGCATTTATTTGCGTTTATGTTAGAAAATATATTTATGAAGTGAATAAAATATTGTAGAAAAATTGTATAATGTTGTTAACAAAGGATTCCACAAAGTGTTTTAAAATCTGTGTTTCTGTTTTTAAATGGACTCCACTGTTTGTGCATCAGTTTAACTGTGGCTAGCTACAAATTTGAGATTTTTCTTATATAATTTTCATACAGCTAGAAACCAATTACTCCTAATCTGCAGATATACATTTGCACTCCAGGAAACAATACCTATCAAGAAGAGGTGTTGGGTTTTTTTGTTTTGTTTTGTTTTGTTGGAAATGACTGAGCAGTTGTGAGGATGTGGATACAATCATCTAGCATCCTTGAAGAAGATAGTGAACAAAAAGAGCCGTTAGATTTAACTGTTCTACAGCACAGCTAATATTTATAAACCAGTCAACTAATCTGAAAAGCTCACAGGCAGTTTATATATATATATATATATACACACACACACACACACACACACACACACACACAATGTGAGAGGGGGAAAGACAGAAAAAGAAGTTTCTGAGGTACTTGACAGGGGACCACAATGTAAAAGGAGCTCCAATACGCACCTAGTGTAATGTCCTTTACAATGTAATAGAGTAGGTAAATGACTGGCATCATTATATGACCTTTTAAAATGTGTTGCTGATTTGCTAGTGGGTTGTACGAACTCTTGCAGACATTCCAACAGAATGCACCATGGTAACCATGCTGGAGAGTGTCTGTGACATTTCGGGAAAGACAGTTGAGGAGAGGGTAAGCACAAAGATAGCCAAGGAAACAGAGTCAGCTGGCTCTTTCTCCAGTACTGTAATAGCCGCTTGATATTGGAAAGAGTTTCTCCCTAGAATTCAGTAGGCAGAAAGTAGTAAAATGACAGCTATATTATAACTAATATGTAGACAGAAGGTCTAGGCAGGAAGAAACCAAAATGCCAGGCATAGATAATTTACTATAGGAAAAGAGAAATAGGCTCCATAGAAAGAAAGCAAAGCAAGAGACACTTTGAAAAATAGTGATCGTGTCACAGGAGAAGAAAATCAGACAGTGTTGGCAGAGTCACAAATGTAAATGCTAGGGAGACGATACAGTGAAATTAGTGTCCTGAGAAAACGCAGGCACTGAGTGCTTCTCTAAACCGGAGCCTAATTGATGAGGAGGAGTTAATGTACAATAAAACTGAACAAGTACATTTGTAATGCATTACAGAAATCCCTGCCTCCCACAAAGAAGTGAAGTACTATTAGCCCCATCTTACAGATTTTGTCTCAGAACTGAGGCATAATATGTTGAAGTGGCTTATTACATTGCATGTCTGTGGAAAAGCTGGGAACGTAACCCAGATCTCCAGACTTCCCATCTTGTGTTACAGGACAGACTTCTATGCCCAGTATACTATACTGCCTTAGGCACACAAGAGGTCAGCAGCAGCAGGTCTCAACTCCCCATTTGCTTTTCCTGATGATCCTGACTAAGGGCTTCCTCTGAACCCCATTTTCTTGACATGTAATGCTGTCCCTGACTGGGGAATTTGAAAGGAGTCCCCCAGCTGCTGCTTTTTCATGCTGCATTCTGGTTCCTTTTCATGTCTGTGCATCTCTCCATGAAAATCTCTATCCTTACTCTCTCCTTGCCTCAGCCTTCCTGCCCTGTACCACCTTTCACACATCCTACTTAACCTTCCCTAAACTACAGAAAGTGTATGTAATGTTAGGACAGATCATTCAACTGGGGGTGATGGGCAAGGCAACTGAATAACCCTGCTACCAGATTATCATCTGTTACTCTCACTCGTATGAGTACAGACATTGCTCTTTATCTGGGCCTGCACTCATATCCAATAACAGTCACCTGTTTTGACTCAGAGTCTTTCACAGAGAGTTAAAATGTGCTGTTCACGATTAGTTATAGCAGGATACCATACAGACTCTCCCCAACTTATGCAAGCGTTCCATTGCGGAACGCCTTGCGGAACTTGAATTTTACGTAAGTCGGAAACATCTCTCTGACCATTACACGCAAACTCCTCCCCACAACTCCTATTTCTAGCTTATAGAACTTTTTCCGTAAGCTCAGATTTGCGTACGTCAGATTTACGTAACTCGGGGAGCATCTGAAGTACTGACAGTATAGCAGAGATTTACAGGTAAGGGGAATCTACAGATTTCCCTATTTAAATCATTGTACTTTCCCCCCAATAAAACATGCTACGTGCTACCCATTCTGTTGTGTGTTGGTCTCCTTCTTCACCCTGTTGTGGATATTCAGGAGGCTGGTAAAGTGACAGATTAAGGAGTTTGGGAACCTGTGTTTCACATTTAATTCCTAGAGAGCACTCTACTCATAACTCCAAGGCTCACTTCACAAATAACACATTCCAAACACACACCAAAAAGGGTTTATAACTGGACCCAACCCAGTGGGATTGCTCATGGAGTAAGATACTACCATGAGCATGAGTAAGGGTCACAGACTGGGTCCTAAGTTTGCAAGACTCCAATATTCATCAGCGCAGAAATCTATTTTGGTTTGTGGTTGACTTCATGTTAAGCATCTTTGCATTTCAGAAACAAGTATTCCTCAAGCACACATCTTGACTAGTGTAGCATGGCTTGAGTATACTTACAAGCGAAAAATAAACCAGTGGTTATATAGAATGATGGTTTATTATCCTCTTGAAGTACAAAAATTCATAACTGCAGCCCACACTCTAGCGTGAGATGACCCCAGCTTGCTTGTTTCCTTTACTTCAGTGCATGTCCCAGAGATGGTAAGCTTAGAAAAAGCATGTGGCTTAATACTGCCTATGTTTAACAGGTATCACATACACCATTTTGAGCTTTGCCTATGAAATTTTCATCAAAAGAATGGTACCATACTTTACACAGGCACATGCTGTATCATCTGTAACTCTGAAGCATCTTTTTAAAAGATCTAATTAATGAGATGATGTGTTGATTTTGAGCATTGCCTTTGCATGCAGCCGTTACAGGGGCCAAGTGAGGATAGGCCTCATCAGAGCAGGAAATTTTGGCAAATAGATCACTGCAGTCTTAATTGTGAATTAGATGGCAGAAAATTATACAACTTTATGAAATGGGGGATGAACATGAGCAGGGGTCATACATGGGTCATGCTTGTATCTTTGATGCTACAAGCATCCAAGACTGAAGGGCCACGTGCAACCATACAAGACTCCAATTTATAAACAATATCTGCATCGTGTACTTAGTTTTCCACCCAATTTATGCAAAAAATTGTTGACCGCATCAAAATTAGTTAAGCTGTAATTTGCTGTTTCAAGCCTTCTTTTTTTGTGCTCAAAGACCAATTCTACTGTAACAAAAGAGGCAGCTCCCATTTGAATGAACAGGCTCTTTTGAACCATAGCTTTTATAGGAACATAAGGGCCACACATATTTGACCGTAAATATAGTTATTTTCTCATTTATTTTACATAACGTTCTTTGTTTGTTTCTCATTGACATAGTCCATCTAGAGATTTAAAATGGTGTTTTCTCCATAGCCAATAATGTTTACATGTAATTGTATAGTAGGGAAAACTGCATCCCAGTGATGAACTGAAATGTGTAATGTTGTAATTTCTGTTGCTGAATCATCAGTCTGCCCAAATGCACAATAATGTCATAAACTTTATAATTAATGAGCCTGTGAATTGACTGACAAAACATTGGCGATATCAGTGACCACACTGTTCACATGGACCACAAATGTATGGAGTGAACTATCATGCAAGAAGCATTTGGACAGCCTCCTAAGCAAACAGCCTACTAGAGAAATGAAGCTAGCCTCTGCTGAGCCATTTTTTAAATCAGATAATCCAAAAATCCACACTATTTTTATCTCATATGCTATAACTTTCATTAGGGTGGGACCCTCCAAATCAAAGTAGCATAGGTTTTTCTTCGTTACTTACAGCACTGATTTATCAGGTCATTTATTATTATAACATATGGATACTATCAATGATATATTTCCTGCAGGGTGATAGAAACATCAGGTATGATCACATTATACCAGTACTGCTATAGTAGCCACCCAGCAGGAATAAAAACAAAAAACGATGTGACATGCACCCTCTACTTGGAGCCCAGATGCATCCAGGCTTCCTAGTTTCCCTTGGCTGCTCCTGAACCTAAGTTTCCCATGTGTCAGCCTCCTGCCATCTCTCACGTAGTCCTGGGAAGAAGGAAGGAATTCATTCATTTTCTTTCACTGGAGAAACCATCCTATTAAAAACAGTATTTAAAAACTGCAATCTAACCACAATTTAATAGGACTTAATTACAAGAGACAGATCTTCACCTTGTAGCGGTATAAATGGGAGCAAAGGCCCTCCCCACAACCCACCAGTGCAGCTTTCCCACATCAGGCATAGGGAGGAGAAGCTGGGGCTATGTTCCCAGTGCTCCCACTCCCCCAACAGGTGGGTGTGAAGTGGGGAGAGAGGGGTGGGGAGTGAGTGGAGCCTTAGCTCTGTACTCCTAGTATGTAGATAAACCCAGTTTGGCTGGCATTTGGGTTGGGGTGGGATGGGGTTGTAATCTGCCACTGGTCAGGAGTCGCAATTGATAACTTTTCTTTGGGAATAAGGGAGAAGTAAGGTCAGCTCTCTGGGTGTCAATCCCTTCCCTGAGTTCCAGCTGAGGTGGCACAGTTATCTGCTGACCCATGGAAGAGTGAGAAATAGAATCACAAGGATTCCTAAAGTATTCATAGATTCAAGGCCAGAGGGTCCACCCTAAAACATCCCCAAAATAATTCCTAGAGTACATCTTTTAGAAAAGCATTCAATTTTGATTTTAAAACTGCCAGTGATGGAGAATCTACCAATGCCTTTGGTAAATTGTTCCAATGGCTAATTACCTTCATTGTTAACATTTTCCAGTTTGAATTTGCCTTGCTTCAACTTGTAGCTATTGGATTGTGTCATACATTTCTCTGCTAGACTGAAAAGGCCATTGTCAAATATTTGCTCCCCGTGTAGGTATTTATGGACTGTAATCAAATAATCCCTTAAATTTTTCTTTGTTAAGCTAAATAGATTGATCTCCTTGAGTCAATCTCTGTAAGGCATGTGTGTTGTAAGTCCTTCATCATTCTCATGGTTCTTCTCTGAACCTTCTCTATAGGCAAAAACTTCTTTTTCTGGCAATTATATGACATTGAGTTTGCCACAGAATTTACCCAGATCTGAGGAATTATGCAATAGGATCTAAAGTAAAAAACCTAAAGTTGGGCACCTTAGTCCAGAAATACACAATGAAACAGGACTGGAAATCTAATAGAACACTTAAAAAATCAAGCCACTTTTAGTTAAGAGCCTAACTACAGATTTAGATACCAAACTTTAGGCACCCAGGTTTGGAAATTTTGATCTATATTTCCAGCACTCACAGTTTCAAAGATAAACTTCTTAACGTGAACTGAATGTGAACTGGAACAGCGAGGTTTACTGGAGACTGAAACTGACCACCTAAAGAGTAGCTTTAGCTGAATTATGGCAATGTTAATGTTAACGTTGCTAGTCATTTCACCACTGATTGTTTTCACAGTAAAGTGCTTACCCATAATTGTCAGAGGCTATTGGGGTGGGTGCAGTAAAGTACATCAGAAATCAAGAGTTGCTGATGTGGTGAACTAGTTGTTCAAGACCCTCCAGAAAGGTTCAAAATTATCTTCAATCCAGCTCAAAAGAAGGAAGGAAAGAGATGCATTCTTTGCAGTGCCAAAAGCCTCAGCAGCCCTCTGAATGGCAAACTACTTAATAACTCCCACCCCTTCCTGGACACTCCAGTCTCAAACTACCTCTTACCTAATAGCCAGGATGAAAGTTGTAGGTTTTGACAATTTCCACAAGGCAGTTATACATTATCATGCTGCACATCGGGAGGCAGAATAAACTGAATTCAATATCAAATGATAATACAAAGAATACTGAACTGGTTGTATTATTCATTTACATATTAAATTCAACAAAATACCTCCCTTTTTATCTACTGAAAAATTGGGCAGAATTTCCAATTTTAGCATAACATTGCACTGGAGTCCTACAGAAGCTAGGGGCCTTATCAGCGAATTTAGATTCTGCTTGAGGCACATGGAACCATGAATATAAACAATAAAACCTTGACGGAGAGTAGAATTTCACCAAGAGAAAAAATAATTCTTTGTGGTAGGAGTCCATGTTTATGAGGTATATACACACACTTGAAACTTCTTAGACCACATTCATCCAGACATATCAGAAAAGCTGCGGTAGGCCACTTCTTCCAGCTAAAATTATGGATTTAAAGAAGGCATCCATAAAAAAGCTTCCATGTAAATGTCACAAAAATAATTGAAACTCATGTTGCCTGTGTTACAGATTGAATTAACACAGGATTTTCCACTCTTAGTAATATTGCTGCACAGAAAGGATATATAAATGTTCATTGTCCACCAAATAACCAATTTCACCAAATGTAGTTGTTGCTCGGTACACTCAATTTTTTCTCTGTAAGATTATCAGTCTCATTATTTCTGAATATATGTCACTATTTTAGAAATGTTCCACACTGTACAAAGAGTCATTTCATCAATTATAATCCTATTGAAATAAAGATATTTACTTAGTAAAATAATAGGGTACTTTTTTCTGCTTCTTGCATTAAAGATACACTTGCAAAATGCTCTTATGTTTCTTGCACCTCCAAAATTCAACACTTGTGTATTCAAATCAGCTTACATCACATGCAGATTTTTAGATCTATGCATGCAAATGCACGGTTTTGTGCACAGCTGAAAATTGGGTACTTATAAGAATTATGCAATATGTTTAACAAACATGTATGCCTTCAGAATACAATTTTGTTAATAACATTTTATTAAGAGCCTAATTTAAAATATATGTGAACAATACCACGGTATATGAAAGTGGTTTACTATTAAATTACATTTTCAGGAGTTTTGGAAGGGAGATTGAAATTATTCTTTCATTTGTCCTATTCTATATCAGTTCATATGCCACCATCATCCCACTGTAGCAGATAGCACTGTTCCAGAAGAGCACTAAGGGAGGTGACTAAACATAGGGATACCATATGTCCAGGTTCCCCCGGTACAGCTTCTTTTTTGAGCTTCCTTTCTTTGGTTGGGCAGATTTTTCAAATACCAGGAAATGTCTGGAGTTTCTGCAGAGCAGACCAGCTGTAGCTCAGAAAGAGCCCTGACTGGTCCACTTTCTGATTGGTCCCTCCCCTGTATTCGCAGCTCATTGGTCCATTCCCCTGCAAACCACAGCAGCCAGACACCACCTACCCAGGGCCAGGCTCCCAGCCTTGGGGAGGGTGTCCTGCAGGGAAGTTCTAACTGACAAATGTTGATGCATCCTGGGCTTGTGCCTGCTGTCCTGCCACTGTTCCCCACCTCCAGGAAGTACCCCTACCACAGGTAACCCCTCCAACACTCTCATCTGTACCCCACCACCCAATCTTCCCTTCTTCCCATTTAGTTCCCTCTCCTCGCACAGCATCTCCTCTTTTTGATAACCTGAAATATAGTAACCCTAGACTAACATTTGTGGGCAGGGTGAAGTTTATCCAAACCTGGCTATATTACTGTTTACTAGCACAACAGACTTACAGGCCCCTGTTTTTAGATGGGCTGCCTAAAGTGAATTGAGCAACCGAAGGAAAGGGAATTCTTCTACCTCATGTGGGTGAAACTTAATGGTTGGAGAGCCCCAAAGGCCCATCAATCTCTCACAAAGCAACAGCCACAGAGGCTAATTTCTCAAATTCCTTAGTGCTCAGAATTCAAGGCTATCAACTCTAAGGATAACTTGAGTGCGAGAAAAGAATGGAATACACTTTCTCAGTTTGGGCTGTACATTCAAACTTGCCCGTGCAAGTTTATGCACCAAAATCCTCGTTTCCATATACAAACAGGCATGTGTATACATAAGTACTAGTATCGCCAATCTTGAGCATTCAAAAATCATGAGTCAGGCCTTAGCAATTCATGTGACTGGCTTAAAAAACGTTGATATGTAATAAATAAATAAAGGTTGGGTTCTTTTTATTTGCCTTCTGAGCCTTTAGAATGTGCTCAGGTTGTTACATTTTTAAGCTGCTCTCTGCAACCACGCGGACAAGAAACTTACTTTTTAAAAATGTAAGCTGAAGTTTTCATGTAATCTCTTGACTCTAGGAGCTGGAGCTTTAAGAAACACACCGAATATCATGAGAGTTGTGATAAAATCATGAGAGCTGGCAAAATTGAGTACACAGCCAAATTCAAGTTTTGGTGACAACAAATGCATCCAAAAGGAGATACTTAGAAAACGTAAGACAAGGAAAGATTTTGGAAAAGTGTCTTAGGTGTTCTCATAGCAACAGAGCTGTGCAATTTAGCTGTGCAGTGTGGTCCCAGCACATACAGATTGCTCAATGGTTAAGTCTGTCCATTAGAATGGTATAGATCCAACTTTAATCCATGGATATCCTCTCTGCCTGATGTTTTTAAAGGTGTTACTGCACTCCTGAGGATGTACTAGCAGCTGCAAAAAAGTTCAGATGGTGTTTTGTGGCCAAAGGGGAGGTTCTCTCCTTCCCTGAATCCCTTATCAATCCCCTGTGCAAAGGCCCTTTACTAGTTCTTTGCACAGGGAGCAGGATTTGGCCTCTGACTGTATGCATTCTTTGTGATCAACTCTACTTCTTTTATACAGAGTAATGTTTACAGAAAACAGAGAAGGATTTTGAATAAGGAATGTTGTGCTGACTGATCTCACTCATGGATTCTATAGCGCAATGTGTCTGAGTAGGTGTTTCCATTATAAACCCATTGTTAAGGTGTTTATGACTTCCCTGCTTCAATTGTCTCTGGGCTGAAACTCTTTAAACATGTTCTACCCTGGAAGAAAAGGTTTTGCCTTACAAACTGAGTGACAGAGACTACAATCAGTTTAGATCTATTTTTTAGATACAGAAAGATTTGAAAAGTTATCTATGGCTTCAGAAACATCTTGAACTAAAGATATTAAAAGCTGAAATTTGCCAGGTTCCTGATTCTTCCCACACTGGTGCCTTTTGAAAGTCACTAAACAAATCAAAGCTATACAAAAAGTATGTGGCTATGTACAGCTACTATAAGTTACTTTACATTTTTTTTAAATTGGCTCTGGGTAAGATGTAAGTAACATTTTAGAACACAATTAACATTTCAATATATCTGAAAGATGACAGTCCTTTATAGCAATATCTGGCAGCCAGATCCTGAAGTTCTTATACAGCCCACCTATGTGAGTCTTATCACCTGTTATTCAGTCCATACTGAAAACAAGTGGGTAAATCCCAAGCAGCGCTAAAGCCCTTTCCCCTCAAAGATGGAAGCTCTGTACTAGACTCACTGATCCTGAGGATGGTTAAGCTAATGTGGTAGCTGGTGTGGAAAAGATACTCAGTTGCCCCAAAGCTGACTCCTACAGAGTCCCAGAACTGGACATGGAGCAGGTACAGGTAATTTCACTACCCCTCAACCAGGATTTAGCCAGTCCTGGTCTCTCTATCTGCCTTGCATAATCCCCAGATTGTGATATAGAGGTGACGAGAGAGAACACCTAACAATAGAAGGTGAGTACTCAAGTCTTAAAGACAGTTGCGTGTTAAACCACTTTGCTTAATCTGAGCCATGCCTTTCTGAGCGTAACAAATTCAATTAAAACAAATCTAGCCTGTTCTATAGCAACTGAATCAATGCTTGTTCTTGAAACTTTCCAGACTTAATTTCAAACTCTGTATATATAACTCAGTCCCCAGTACAATTTTAGCTACAGCTATATTGCAGACTCCAGGAGTTATAACAGTGAGTGTGAAATATCAAATAAAAATATTTTCTTCAGTCACATAATGCATTTACCTGTATAGGACCAGTCAATCTCTTCAGTCATTTTTCTCTGCTGTCTATAGTATCCATAAACCAAATCTACAAAAAACAAACAAACATAAAAACAGAAAAGTCTCAGTAACAAGAAAAAAAGGATGAATCCACAAACAGTTGTGATGCTGGTAGACCAGGTACCAACTCATGACAGAGCCCTAGTCCAATTCACTTGTATGTTAGTAAAGAGCAAAGTGATTGTTAAAGGTATTAGTGTATTGGGTGTTTAAACGTCCTGAAGTCTAGTGGGATGTTATTTGCATTGTTTTTACTTCTCTAAATTCCATTATAATGTTGTAGCAAACATTTACATTGTGTATACCCCAGTGACTAAATAACCCATCAAATGAGAAAGAAGCCTTGTGGAATGCAAATGAAGAACTTTAACAGAAAAGTGCTAACTTCAAAGCAAGTGGCCATTGTGTGTGATGATCAGAGGTCAAAGACACAAAATGCATTCCTCACTCTTCATTTCAAAGGAAAAGCCCATGTGGGTAGTGTCATTGTCAGCTTGTTTTCTGTAAGAAGAAACTATAAGTATGGATTCAAGGAAAGGTCCTGCATTTTTGGACGGTTTGGTCTCTTACATGAAAGTGTCCCAATTGCAGAACAGAGCTCCTCAGACACCTTTTGGGTATCTTGGAAAAGACTTTTGGGAATATGGCAGTTTATTACATTGCTGCCACCTTTTGGAGTTACAAACTGTTTCTCACCTGTGCCTATATTTAAACTCTCATGTCCTTTTCTTAGCTAATAAACCTTTAATGAGTTGACCATAGAATTGGCTGCCAGCATTGTCTGTGGTGTAAGATCTAGAATACCAATTGATCTGGGGTAAGTGACTGGTCTCTTTGGACTGGAAGCAACCTAAAATTAAATATGATGTAATTTTTGTGATAAAAGGTCACTTAGACTAGAGAGGCTAAAGGGGACTGTCTGTGACTCCATGATTAGACTAGTATAGTGATCCAGGAGTTCATTAACATTTGTTAATGACTTGGTGAAATCTATAGAACACTCCACCAGTTTGGGGTGTCTGCCCTGTTTTCTGACACTCTGTCCTGAGATAGGCACTCACAGTCATGAGGCACTCCAGACAGCGTGACAAGTGAATTATCATTTCTAATGCCTAGACATTTATTAAATTCACCTGTTGTTTTAGATTTTGAATGGTAAATTTAGGATGAATAGAACACTAGTGCCATTAATATTGCGGTCTATATCGGTCTTATAAGTAAATATGCAAAAAATAGAAATGTATTTGGTAGTTTTAATTGAATGTAGATTATTGATCAGTTTTAAAGCTTTAGCTTATCCACATTTGATATACTTGTAGATGGCAGGACTAGTGAAATGTATCTTTCTTCTTTCCAGTCTTCATTCCATCCCCATTCCCTTCTTTCCATTCTCCATTACATCTATATTTCCACTTTTAAAACTACAGCGACTGGCACCAGAAACTCCCACTTCCAGAAAACATATTCTGTATTGGCCCTTCAGAAATGGTCAATTCTGGCTCCATTGAAGTCAGTGGGAATTTTGTCACTGACTTCAAGGGGCCAGGATTTCACCCGAAGGGCTTGGCTACACTGACGCTTTTTAGCGCTCTAACTTGCTGGCTCAGAGGTGTGAAAAATCACCCCACTGAGCGCAAGTTTGAGCGCTCTAAAGCGCCACTGTGGACAGGCTCTGAGCGCTGAGAGCCAGGCTCCGAGTACTCTGAGCTAACCCCCTCAGGGAGGTGGATTACCAGGAGTGCTGGGAAAGCGTGGCAGCGGCAGTGCTTTGAAATTTCAAGTGTAGCCATACCCTAAGTCTTTCTTTGGCCAGCGTGTGACTGGTAACTTCATTTCATGATGGGGGAACAAAGCTTTCTTCATTGAACAGAAAAATTGGTTACTACTAAAAGTGCGTATTACACCTTGATTTATGTAGTTTTGTTTTTAGATGAATATCCATCATTAAATAACCTCAGACCAAACTCTGCTTTCACTTATGCCCATACAACTCCTGTGACTTTATTGGTGTGCGCAGGTGATAAAAGCAGAATCTAGACCCTCATGTTTAGACAGAGGTTGCAGGGGGTTTGAGGATCCCTGTCATATTATAGGTCATAATCCTAGTGTAGCTTCTTTAACCATTGTTCAGAAGAAGCACACTGTAAGCTACTGCCAAAACAATTAACTATGCAGGCATACCAAGTGCATGTACTAATTGTCTTTTGGGGGAAAATGCTGTAAGATGCTGTAAAACTATGTTCATATTATGCCATTAATAAAATTTTACAAAACGAAACAAGTTAGCTCAACAAGGTCCATATATTATTTTCACCCTGGGAGAAAGCCATAATATATTATTGATTATAGGACATTACAATTTTAATTGCTTCCAGGCAAGAATATTTACATATATATCACAATATTCTCCAGTTGTTTCCCTGGAATAGAGGCATGTTGCTAACTCTGAGAGGACACCTGTGTCATCCACATGACTCCAACTCCTTTAAGACATTTCTCTTGAAATCTTGCAGCCCCTATATATGTGTACACCCACTGTAGTCAACAGGAACTCGGTGTGCACAAATACAGCAGGATCAGGCCATTGCAAAGCAAGTGGTAAGTGAGCTATTTGTAGAGTGCAACTGAAAGTGACAGCCAAGCCATGCGTAATGTATATTAGCACTTTTTCTGTATTACGTTTTCAGTCAATATGCATTTGCTAGTGTTTTCTTTTAATCAATATGTAAAAGAAAGCTGTTTAAGCCCTGATTCCCAGGTGTTAGTTTCTGTCTCCAATTTCCTCCTTTATCTGTTGTTCTCCTAATTGTTACTTTAAACAATCTGTTGGGCATTCGTATGCTAATGAAGCAGAGTTTGGGCGTGAGAGAGTACCACCACTTTTTAAATTCCATAGGGAGGTCTGATAGACAAGGGGTGATAGCTTCAATGAACAAGAAAAAAGGAGAAGGATTCACTTTTTTGGTGCATTATACGCTTTTATACCCAGTAAATCTTGTGGGAAGCCTGTATAAATGCCAGGGGATTTTCTAAGTTAATACACCTTCTTTATTCTGCTATTCACCTATTGTACGCTTCACAAAATGCTCACAGAAAACTGATTTACAAATAATATGATGCTTTCCCACATTTGCAATTAACTTTTTTCCTGTTGCTTTCTTTCCATTTTAAAAAATTGAAAACTGCTATATACATACATATATACATACTTGGGGTGGAAGGAGGGAAGGTGATGGGTGGGAGAGGGGAGAGTTAGAGAAAAGAGTGAGTGAGTGAGAAAGAGAGAACCCAAATGTAGCAGTTTTTCCTCTGTGGTACTGGTGTAATACTACTATGAGAAAATACAATAATACTTCGTGTAAACACTTGATGTTGACCAGCTGATTATGTATGGACAAAATAGGGGTGGGATATCGTTGTGTAATTTATTGTGTTATAATTAGCAAATCTACAACCACTTTATTCCTGGCTACCTGGGAACAGGCCTCCATGTAAATGCAATGTTTTATTGTGCATAAATTAAAATTTTATTTTAGCTGAATGGAAGAAGAAAATAATTTAAAATGAGGAAACATAAAATGAAGTCAAATCTGCATTATTAGTAACTAATTTCCGGACTGAATGCTTGATTTTAAAAATTGATGGCAACATGGCTTTTGTAAAATTGACCCACCTAAAAATAGTTTGAACTCTATTACTGGAGGTTTTATTTTATAAAGCAAAAATACTTCATGTTTTCATGTGCACATAGGCTTGCCTGAAGCTGCAGAATATGATTCCACAGCTTGTTAATTTATTCATTCAGCAAGGTGATGGAGTCACAGGATCTTGTTTTAGCCAGTTGCATGGCTACCGTTTTATGAAAGTCAGATAGGAGTGAAAAATAATCAAAATGCTTTTCATTTCCCTATTCCCACACTTCTACTGGACCAAAAATTTACTTGTGAGGCTGTGAAATTAATTTTCTTTTATTTCTGCACAAATGGATTTCAGCAGGGCACATCACATTTCCATTGGCACTTGAGGGGCATTTCTGGCAAGAGGTTACACTGATCAAAAGGGGTTACTTCCAGATCGACTCCCTGACCTTGTTGCAGGTTCCAGTCCTTAGACCAGAGGAGAAACTGGGGGAAGATGATTTTCTGGTTAAAAGTGCAGGACTGAGAATGACAAGGTCTAGCAGTTATTTCTCACAATTATAAATAGCTAGAATCTTGTCTCGCTTACATCAGTTTTACCCCATTTACCTCATCAGTTAAACCACCAGTTTAGCTCCATTTACCTTTGAGAAGTTACTCCTAATTTATCTTTATGACACTATCACAAGTAGCCCCAAAGAATTCTCAGAGGAGTACAAGCTACTTAGTAGTAGTAAAGAGTTGCAGAATCAAGCTGTTAAATTTCCTGTTCTTGTGCACCATCTCTAACATTGAAACCATTTGTTTTCCCTATTTGTCTGACAGAGTGCAAATTTATTGACCTTCTAATTGCTTAGGAAGGTGTTAGTATTCATGCAATGGCAAATTATGTTTAACTTAAACCCAGGCAATATTCAAATAAATAGGGTTGCATGGGTTTAAGTGAGCAGAATCTGGCCTTTAGACATTTGCCAGAAAGGGTGGTTTTAAAAATCTGAGTGTGTTTTGCACTTCATGGAGATACCAGAGTCCTCTTTTTGAGAGCTTGTTGTCATTTGGAAGATGGGGATTACCTGGTTTTAATATTGATCTGTATCTACATCTAGAGATTGCACAAAGGACATTTTATAAAATTAAATAACTTTTAAACACACACACACAAAAGCATGCAAACTAGCAGTGTTCCCAGTGAAACTCATCGGCAAAACTCTCATAGATTTCAAGGACAGCAAGATCAGCCAGGATCTAGAGACAAGACTTGTATTTCCCCTTCTCATTGAAGTGCTCCTCAGCAGTGTGCTTTCATTGACTGTCTGATCTTCCATCACAAAGCAGACTGGAATAAAACCTGCCTATCTGCTTTCTTCTGTGCACCCAGCCAGGTACAGACATGCTAAAATTTTGTATAGGCTTAGAAGTATTCATTGCAAGAGGACATTCACACTTTGTAGCTCTACATTAAAAATTATTTCTTGACATATAGGATACAGGAGAAACCTGGAAACATACAGTTAATGAATTATACACACTGCTATGCCCAAGAAGCTGCAAACACATTACATTATCTATTATTGCATTTTCTGGCTGTCATTTATCATTTTTCTTGGCTACTTTCCAACTTTCCTTGGCAGCATCAATTTTTTGTTATTGAATTTGATTAATTTTTTCAGGCTGCTGTCAGTGAGAGACTGAATGTTTGGTATGGGCTTATAGCAGCACGCCACATATGTTGGTCACCATTAAAAAGTCACCAATGACCAAAAGTAGCCACACAATTGTATTTAGGATACCATAGTATTTCCCAGTGCTTAGTGCTTTATCTTAAATACATCTGTTTGGTAAGTGTAGTAAGTGCTGAGTACCTCAGTCACTCAGGTCAATATGACCTATTATATAAGGCTTTTTTCAAGAAGGGGAGAGTAATGCCTACAGGAAACTACATCAATGCCATTTATTGTGCGACTTTAGCAAGATCTTAACATTGCGCTCTAATGGTTAGAAGAGAGTGTATTGACCAATTAAACAAATTGTGGCAAAGCTCTGGCCTTGTCCCTGTGGATCCTGCGCTTCCAGGCGGTTTCTGCTAGCCTCAGAGGCTCACTGCGACCCTCCACGTAGCCCTTCTCTCTCTAGGCCAGGGTTACAGTCTACTGAGCCCTTTTCATCACCAGCCAGCAAAGTTGTTGGTGAGAGAACTCCCACAGTCTCTGTTGTCCCTTTGGGCTTATTTCAGGACAGTATAACCTCCTGTCCTCCAGGGGTCTGCCTTCCCCTTCCAGGAGGTGTTTCAGTAGCAGCAGGTTGGGGGGGAACCCGGGCCCACCCTCTACTCCGGGTTCCAGCCCAGGGACCCTAATAGTAGTAGCAATTGGCAGCCAACCTTTCACTGACAGAGTTGCTACTTTTCCCTGGGCTACTTCCCCACAGCTCTCCCATTTCTCTCTTACCTCAGGGTATCGCAAAGCTTCCTCTCCTCCATCTCCTTTCTCCTTGGCCCCCTCACCTGACTAACTGGGAGATTTTTAGCTGGTTTCAGCCAGCCCCTGATTGGCTTCAGGTGTCCCAATCAGGCTAGCTATTTCTGCTGTTTTCTAGAAGCTTTTTGATTGGCCTGGAGTAGCCTTTGTTTGGCTATGCAGGGAACAGGGACCTGCACATCCTGAGGCTGATATGCCTGCCTTCCAGCACTCTCTTATACTCTTCTGGTCTGACTCTGTCACATAATGTAAATGTATATGACTTTATTATCTGATTAACCTTGGGCAAGAAATGTCATAACAGATAAAACACTTAATATTAAACAACGAAGGCCATTCTTGTGCATCCTATTAATGATCTTCTCAAAGTATTGAAGCAGAATGCCTTGAAAGTTTCATCAATGCATTCTAATAACTACCCAGATGATCCCACTGCATATTTTTCGTATTTATAACACAATGTCAATCCATGTCATGCCTTAGATTTGGATATGCCTAAGGCAGGAACCAGTATGTAGATAGTTTCCGGAATTCTTCCCAGCCTACAGACTGAAGGCACATCCACTTTTCCTGAGGTATCATTTAGCCTTTACTGACCTATTAAAAAGGAACAAGAAATTAACATGTTCAGAAAAAACAATCATAATTTTTGCTAAAATCTTCATGCAATTTACTGTCTGCCAGCACTATTCTTATTCTGTCAATATACTTAGTAAAGCAGGATATGGGACGTAGATTTTATAAACCATTAGATTCCCATTTCCTATCTTCAGTAATGGCTAGAATTTGCCTTTTGCAAACAGAGGTGCACCAGAGAGGATGCAAAGGAGATATTCTGAAGTTTGCAGGAGGAATTCTGGTTAAATCAAAGCTCCTAGGGAGAATATGTCGGAACGGTTGCTCCACGGGAGAGGGTACAGTGTGTGCTCCCCTCTATGTCCCCTAGCTCACTGCCCAACCTAGTGTACATGAGGTCATGGCTCTGTCTTCATCCATTTCAGGCAGTTAGTACTCACATGCATATTAACAATGTTCTTACTCCTTAACTTTGAGTCTGGCAAGAAATGTAGGCCAGAAACCCACATCTGGTCCTCAACCCAATAAGGGTTTGATGTTTTTACATCAGTAATAAATGAATGTGCTGCACAGTTCTATCCAGCAAAGCTTCATTATATTTCTAGACTACTGCAAACAGATTGGTGTGTTGTACATTGGTTGTGCCTAGAGAGTGTTTGTTGACCTTAGTGTACAACCAGGACCTCAGTACTTGCGATTTCCTCTAAAATGTGTTAGTAAAGTATAGGGAATACTGCAAGTACTGAGGTAATGGCAGTTCTTAAATACATACTCGTGATATTTCTTTTACTGGGCTCACTTTCCATTCTTCATTTCAGTGTATTGCTATTTATATTCCTATTACCATCTGGTATATTTTTGGGGCCAAATGCTCGCTCTCCTGGATATGCATATGTGAGATAATATCAGAGGGGTAGCCGTGTGAATCTGGATCTGCAAAAGCGACAAAGAGTCTTGTAGCACCTTATAGACTAACAGATTTTAGGGATCATGAGCTTTCGTGGGCTAAGACCCACTTCATCAGATGAATGTTGTGGAAATCTCCAGAGGCAGGTATAAATAGCAGGCAAGAAAGCAAGGTAAATTCGATCGCGGGGGGTGGGGGTGGGGGTGTGAATCCCACTTCCAGCAGGTGATCTGGAGGTGTGAACACCCAGAGAGGAGAAACTGCTTTTGTAATTGGCGAATCATTCACAGTTAATATTGAGTCCAGACCTGATGGTGTCGAATTTGCAGATGAACTGGAGCTCAGCAATTTCTCTTTGAAGTCTGGTCTTGAAGTTTTTTTTGCTGAAGGATGGCTGTTTTGAGGTCTGCTATTGTATGTTCAGTCAGGTTGAAGTGTTCTCCTACAGGCTTTTGTATATTGCCATTCCTAATATCTGATTTGTGTCCATATATCCTTTACGTAGGGATTGTCCAGTTTGGCCGATGTACATAACAGAGGGGCATTGTTGGCACATGATGGCATATATTATATTGGTAGAAGTGCAGGTGAATGAACCAGTGATGGTGTGGCTGATCTGATTAGGTCCTGTGATGATGTTGCTGGTGTAGATACGTGGGCAGAGTTGGCAACGAGGTTTGTTGCATGAGTTGCTATGGTGCAGTGTGTGGTTGCTGGTGAGAATCTGCTTCAGGTTGGCAGGTTGTCTGTGGGCCAACTCTGCCCAC
>ML677341.1:33606885-33811153 GCA_007922305.1 Dermatemys mawii
CTCCCTCCCTCCCTCCCTCCATCTGCACCTCACTTTAGAACTGGCTTTCAGCCTCAAAATGCTCCCTCAAGGCTTCCCTGACCGTAACAGCCTCGCGCTGGTCCCCTCCAAGAACCCTGCTCTCTGGCTGGGCGTATGTGGCCTCCAGGCGTTGAACCTCCGAGGACAATGCCTGAGTGAAGCCTTCGCCCTTCCGCTCACAAAGATTATGTAGGGCACAGCATGCGGAAATAACCGCAGAGATACTACCCTCGGCCAAGTCTAGCCTCCCATAAAGACAGCGCCAGCGCGCCTTGAGACGCCCAAAAGCACACTCCACAGTCATTCGACACCGGCTAAGCCTGTAGTTGAACCTTTCCTGACTGCTGTCCAGGCTCCCTGTGTAGGGTTTCATGAGCCAGGGCATTAAAGGGTAAGCAGGGTCACCAAGAATCACTATGGGCATTTCCACTTCCCCCACGGGGATCCTCTGGTCTGGGAAAAAAGTCCCGGCTTGCAGCTTCATGAACAGGCCGGTGTTGCGGAAGATGCGTGCGTCATGCACCTTTCCAGACCAGCCAGCGTTAATGTCAGTAAAACGCCCACGGTGATCCACAAGCTCCTGGAGAACCATGGAGAAGTACCCCTTTTGGTTAACGTACTCCTCAGCTAGGTGGGCGGGCGCCAGAATAGGTATATGGGTCCCATCTATCGCCCCTCCACAGTTAGGGAAACCCATTTCTTCAAAGCCAGCCACGATGTCATGCACGTTATCCAGAGTCACGATTTTTCGTAGCAGGATGCGATTAATGGCCCTGCACACTTGCATCAGCACAACTCCAATGGTCAACTTTCCAACCCCAAACTGGTTGGCCACCGATCGGTAGCTGTCTGGTGTAGCCAGCTTCCAGATCGCGATAGCCACCCGCTTCTCCACCGGGAGGGCAGCTCTCAGTCTGGTGTCCTTGCGCCGCAGGGCAGGGGCGAGTTCAGCACATAGTCCCATGAAAGTGGCTTTTCTCATTCGAAAGTTTTGCAGCCACTGCTCGTCATCCCAGACTTGCATGACGATGCGATCCCACGACTCAGTGCTCGTTTCCCGTGCCCAGAAGTGGCGTTCAACAGCCGTGAGCATGTCCGTTAATGAGACAAGAAGCTTCGTGTCAAATGCATTCACCGCTTCGATCTCGTCTTCAGACTCATCACTGTCATCCTGCATGTCAAGGATTAACTCCACTGCACACAGAGATGTGCTGGCGACAGTCGTCAGCATGTTCCTCAGCAGTTCTGGATTCATTGCAGCACACGACAATGGAAGACGGAGCGCGCCTTGCTGAAACCCTTGAAAGATGGCGCCGGAGGTGGAAGGAAACACAGGGATTGCTGGGATACGCCAAAAAGCATCATGGGTAGTTGAAACAGGATACAGAATGCCCCGCAAGTGACGCCCCCCCTACCACAAGGCATTGCGCCAGATCGGGAAGAGGTGTACTGTGGGATACATGCCCTAATGCGCTGCTCTTAATGCCGTATTAAGTTCCGCAAATGTGGCCATGCTATAACGCTGGAGCATCTCAGTGTGGACATACAATAGCGCTATTCATATTGCTGTATAAGGGGACCGCTATAACCAATAGCGCTATAATCTTGTGAGTGTAACCATACCCTATGTCTATAAGGTGCTACAAGACTCTTTGTCGCTTTTGCAGATCCAGACTAACACGGCTACCCCTCTGATATTATTCAAATGAATAAACATTCAGCTGCTACACTCTGCCTTCTTCAGATAATCCAGTAATTCTTTCCTTTGTCATCTTTTCTTTAGAAAAAACAGTAAATGTTGTCATATAATGCATCTCCAGGATACATGAATACCTCTGTGCTCTTCAGATTTTATTTTACAGGTAGGAATTTGGTCAATAGTATACTTCCTTTTTCTCTCACTAGGGGACATTTAAACTTGCAATTGACCTTTTTAGAAACATACCATATACAGCATTTGTTTATATATATATTATGTTTAAATTACTTTAGACATATGGGATTTCGTTCTGCTTCTAGACACATTAGCTTGAATCCAGAGTACCTGAGCACAGAATCTAGCCCAACCTGTACACAAAAATACTGCAGTCTCGACACTGCCAAAGTAAAAAACTACTTTTACAAATCAAAATTCAAATACTTTTTGGAGCACAAGACTAATTTATTTATCTTGGAAAACTCAGCATAGATGCAGGCTTTATTTTTCAGTGGATTCCTGCTTATTATCCAGTTCGACAGCTGGGCACTGAGCAGTGAAGCGAGTTGCCCAGGTTCATGCAGTGCAACATCTTGGATTAAAACCAGAGTACCCCTGGCTTGTAGACCATTTTTCTCATCACAAAACCACATAGATTCATCAAAATCATCCAACTATACTGGCAGCAGCCAAAAAATAATTATCATCTTTCTTACTAACAAATCCTTCCCACTGTGGCAGATTCCATTACTTCAGTACTATATATGAGAGATGAAATGAAAGTAGATCTATAAAAGTCAAACCTCAGATTAGTATTTATTTGTGAGGATAAGTTAGCTTTATTTAACTTTTTGCCTCCCTTTAAAAGTGATCCAGAGGAGAATACTGTATGTTTATATTTTTAATTAGGGCTCCTTAGACAATCTACTTTACTTAAGCAGATTCTATTTTCAAAGGTGGAGATAGAGAGACAAAAATCAGTTATCAGGAATGTAAACAGTTGGGTATGTGGTGACAGAGAACAACTGGGTGACATGCCTGCTGGGTGTGAAGATGACAGATATCATGAGACACATAAATGGATTTCTATTGAGGAAATAGAGGATTTCTATCTGTGCTTGGTAGTCATGACACATATTAGTACCAATGATTTCGGGAGATGTGAAAGAGGTTCTGGAGCCTAAATTTAGCTACTAAGTAGAAGGCTTAAATCCAGGGCCTCCGTGGTAGCTTCTTCTGAAATATTTCCATGCATTGTACAGCTAGGCAAAGAAAAACTCAATATATCATGTGATGCTGGCACACCAGGTGCCAGCTCATGCCAGAGGCCCAGACCAATTCACTTGTGTATTAGTATAGATCAAAGTGATTGTTAAATGTATAAAAGTGTATTTGGTGTTTAAACTTCATGAAAACTAGTGGCATGTTACTTGCATTGTTTTCACTTATCTGTAGCTCATTACTTATGTAGTAGCAATCATTTACACTGTGTATAGCTTTGTAACCAATTAACCTATCAAAGGAGAAAGAAGCATTGTGAAATGCAATGAAGGATTTTTCTATTAAAGTGCTAATTTGAAAGTAAGTGGTTATTGTGCGTGATGACTGGAGTTCAATGACTCAAAATACATTCCTCACTCTCAGTCATCAAAGCAAAAGACCATGGAGACAGTGGCATTCTCAGCTTGTTTTCTGTGAGAAGCTATAAATATGGATTTAAGGAAAGACCCTGGATCTCTGGACTGTTTGGACTCTTACAGGGAAGTGTACCAGATGCAAAGCGAAGATCCCCAGACACAATCTGGGTACCCTGAAAAGATTTTTGGAAAACACGCAGTTTATTACATTACTGCCACCATTTGGAATTACAAACTCAGACTCACCTGTGCATACATTTTACCTGCTTTAACCTCTCAATCACTCATTTCCTTTTCTTAGCTAATAAACCTTTCATTAGTTTACTGTAGAATGGACTACCAGTATTATCTTTAGTGTAAGATCTAGAGTACTAACAGATCTAGGGGTAAGTGACTAGTCTCTTGGGACTGGAATCAACCTAAATGTGATGTGACTTTTAGTGTAAGTAACCATTTTATCCAGTTTGTCTGAGTGGCAAGGCAGACTGGAATGTCTAAGGGAACAGTCTATGACTCCATGGTAAGACTGTAGTAATCCAGAAGTTCACATTTGTCACTGGCTTGATGAACTCTAATATTATAGAACACACCACCAATTTGGGGTGTCTGTTCTGTTTTCTGGCAGTCTGCCCTGAGGTATGCACTCACAGTCGTAAGCCACGCCAAACAGCATGACACGTAGTTGAGGAGATGGTACAAAGCTTATTAGGCACTGGGGAACATTTTGAGGAAGGTGGAGCACACCCAGATGAGGATGGACTCCACTTTACAGAAAATGAAGCCAGAATGCTGGCATATAAATAAATAAGGCTCTGGAGGAGTGTTTAACCGCTGGGGGAAAGCCAGCAGCAGCAGCGCTGGAACACAGGAGAGTGAGGGGCTATGGCCCCATCACTTTTTACTGGCTGTTGAGCAACAGGGAAGGGTGTGGAAAGGAGAGAGCAGATCCTCAGGGGTAGGGACATAGCTGGGGGCAGGACCTCTGGGGAAAGGGGCAGTACGGGGGCAGGGCATGGTTTGGGCACTGGTGACCTCCCTACTTTCAGGGAGCTTCTGCCACTCCTGGCCAGCAGCAGTTGAGAAGCAAATCAGGAGATATCTGTTAAATACATCAGAAATACAACAGTATCTGTTTCAAAGCAGTAGCCATGTTTGTTTTTGATGATATAGATTATGAGGAGTCCTTGTGGCACCTTAGAGACTAACAAATTTATTTGGGCTTAAGCTTTTGTGGAATAGAGCCCACTTCATCAGATGCAAGTGGGTTCTAGCCCATGAAAGCTTATGCCCAAATAAATGTGTTAGTCTCTAAGGTGCCACAAGGACTCCTTGTTATTTTAACATTATCTCTATATCTAATAAAGGGTAGGATGCAAATTACAACTAGAGTAGAAGAAGAAGAGAGTAAAAAACACAGAGATAAATTCTGTAAAATCAGCGGGAAGTCAGATTAAGAAATTAAATAAAGTCAGGCACCTAGACTTGAGTAAAAACCTATAATTGTCTGTCTACAAATGCAAGAAGTTTAAAACCAAATTTAGGTGAAATAGAATGCCTTCCAATGGATGAAGACCCAAATATAAATAAGTATTACCGAAGCAGACAAAAAATGATGGAATACTGCAATATCGGGTTATAAATTATATAAGCAAGACAGACAAGGCTGTAAAGGTTGGGTTATAGCGTGGCATCTAAATGATTTCACAGAATCTAGCAAGGTAAAAATTCTGAGTAGATAGGAATAAACAGTTGAATCTGAATGGATATAAATTTCAAGCTATAAGGGTTTAAATATATTAGTAGGGTTACATGACTACATGACTGGATCAAGAAAAGGAGACTGATCTCTCTCAACTCCGTGCAATTAAAGCAGCAGCAAAATGATATACAGGGGGACTTCAACTACCCACAGTCCCACACATACACTGGTCAAACAGCACAATGGTATAACATCTAAAAAAACAATTTCTCAATATTTTAAGGGATTGCTTCTGGGAACGACTAGTCCTATAGCACAAAAGAACAGAGGCTAATCTTGATTTAGGCTTTGTCTACACTGTCAATTGAACAACAAAACTTTTGTCATTCACAAGAGCTTAACCCCCGCCCCCGTCCCCAAAAGACAGAAGTTTTGCCACAGTAACTGGCAGTGTAAACAGCTCGTTGTCAACAGGAGTTCTCTCCTGTTGACAATGTGAACCCCACTTGTAGGAGGCAGAAGTATTTTGTTGGCAAAAGTGCCGACAAACAACATTTACACTGCCTGACTTTTAGCGACATGGCTGTGTCGATGCGGCCGTGTCACTAAAAGCTGTGTAGTGTAGACAAAGCCTTAGTCTTCAGTGACACCTAGCAGCTAATTCAATAAATGTCTGTAGCTGACCACTAAATAACAGTGACCACAATATAATTGGGTTCAACTTCCAAGGGACAAGTAAGGTAACAAAAAGTGATACAGTGACATTAAACTTTAGAAAGGGAAATTTCAACACAATGAGATGGTTGGTCAAGAAAAAGGTAAAGTTAAAAGTAAAGGAAGTAAAATTCTTAGTCCTACCATGGATGCTACTTTAAAAAAAAGCCTTAGAAGAAATGTCTCATGTTTAATAGAAAAGGAACCAAGAAGACAAAGTCTATACCAATATGGCTATATGGCAAGGTTCTAGAGCAGACGTGGGCAAACTACGGCCCGCGGGCCACATGTGGCCTGCCAGCCATTTTCATCCAGCCCGCGAGCTTGGGCCAGGGAGTGGGGCCACTGGCTCCGCCCTCTCAGCCCCAGGCCGAGCACGTCAAGCTGCGCGGCCCCACAGTCCTGGCTGGGGGTCTGGGCCGAGTGGGGCAAGCCGCACGGCCCCGCGCTCCCTGCCGGGGGGCCAGGCCAGGCCGAGCACCACAAACCCCGTGCTCCCGGCCGGGGGGCTGGGCCGAGCGGGGCAAGCCGCACGGCCCCACACTCCTAGCCAGGGGTCTGGGCCGAGCGCAGCAAGCCGCAGGGCCCCGCGCTCCCTGCCAGGGGGCCGGGCTGAGAGCCGCAAGCCCTGTGCTCCTGCTCGGGGGGCCGGGCCCAGCGCGGAAAGCCCTGTGGCTCCGCGGTCCGAGCTGGGAGCCAGGCCAAGCGCATCTTGCCACTGGTGTCCCAGGCGGAGTACGGCAAGATGTGGGGCCGGGCGGAGCGCTGCGAGCCGTGGGGCCCCACGCCCGGCTGAGCAGGTAAGCCAGTTTGGTTGGGGGGGGTCTTAGATGGTGGGTGCTTGGGGTTGTGGTTAAGGTGGTTAAGGTACGGGGGGTCTAGGGCGGAGGCAGTCAGAGAACAGATAGCAGGGGGCTAGATAGGGGGTGGGGTTCTGGGGGCAGTTAGAGTGGGGTGGGTCTCTGGGGGGTGATCAGGGGACAAGGAAGGGGGGTTTGAACAGGTAGAGGTTCTGAGGGGAGTAGTCAGGGGGCGGGAAGTGGGTGGGGGTCAGATAGGGGGCGGGGCCTTCCCTACCCGGCCCTCTGCACAATTTTGAAGCCCCGTGCGGCCCTCGGGCCAAAAAGTTTGCCCACCTCTGTTGTAGAGGCTATTTGAGTTAAACAGAAAACCTTAAAAATCTGCAGATGACAAAGTTATGCTATTTATAGGACTAGAGAGGACTGTGAAGAACCTCAGGGAGACAAAGAAAGTAGGTGAACGTGCAACGAAATTGAAAATGCTTTTGTCAATAAATGGCAAGTGATATACATTGAAGGGAGAAATTTGAACTACTCCTATACCTCACAGCATTCTAAATTAACTATCAACTCAAGAAAGGGATCTTCAGCATAGACTGCCTTAGTGAAGACTTTGGAAGTCACAAAACCCCTGCTGCAGCTGCTGTCAAAAAAGCTAATAAGATGACAGGATGAATAAAGCTGGGATGGTGATGAGTACAAAGAATATTATAATGCCTTTATATAAATCAATGCTGCAGCCTCATCTGGAATATTGTGTACAGTATTGATCACTCGATTGCAAAAAAGCATATTGAAGAACTAATAAGAGTGATGACAATGATTAAAGGTATGAAAAAAAACTAATAAAAAGACAGATGGACTAAACTGGGATTCGAATAAATCTGTTAGTCTCTAGGATGTCACCGGAATCCTTGTTTTTTTAAGACTGGGATTGTTAACCTTGGAAAGGAGATGAATAAAAGGGCATAAAATATAGGTAAAATAATGAATGGCCTAGAGAAGGGAGACTGGGAACTTTGGTTATCCGTTCCTCAAACATAAGAACAAGCGGACATTCAATTAAAATGAAAAGGTGGGAAATTCAAAACCAATTAAAGGAAATACTCTTCCACACAGTAAGTCATTAAATTGCGAAACTCATTGTCACAGGAATTCACCAAGGCTCAAAATTGACTACAATAATTATTAATGTTGCCTTTTCCTTGGGCTCTCCCTTTAGGTACTGCAATATCTGCTTGTGTTGAGCCTTGGGAAGTCTTGATTGGATATTCACACATATGCACACTGCAAAGGCAGTGAATCTTCCTAAACAATGTCAGTGGTCTATTCAGTTATATGAACTTGTAGGAAAATTCTTGCTCTTGTTAACGCACATGGGGAAAGACAGTGTGGCTAACAGAGACAGTTTCAATTAAAAAATAATAATAAAAAAAATTAGCCATTATGTTTCTTATCTATTTGCTCCTGCTCTGTCCTGCTGAGAAGTTGCTGTCGGCCTTCTCTAAGTAAACAACCAGTCTCCCCATTTGTGCTTTGTTTGATCTTTGAGTAACCACCATCACTCCTGCTATAGTTTGACACTGAAATATACTCACCAGTGGAGAGGAACAGAGGCACAGTATGTTGTATGAAAATAATATTTCCAAAATTCCATTAGGGGCAACTATCAGCTCTTTTTTTCTCTTTTGTTCAGAACACGAAGTATAAAAACATGTTTCTTTGTAGGGGTAGGATTTTATATTTGTATTAAAGGTCATAATGTAGTATGTACCAAATGTATTCCAGAACAGTCCTTATGACTGCTTATGATCACCCTTTGTTTCAGGATAAGTTGTATTATAAAAGATGGGATCCTGTTTTCCATACGCATTACAATTAGGACCTGTTATAAAGTTTAGTTAGTAAGAGACAGGATTTTCTACTGTGTATATGATAAATAAATTAGAGAAATGTTGAGATCCTAAAAGCCCCAATGTGAATTGTTTTAGTTGTAAGATTTAGCAAAGCTTGATTTACAATGTATTCTGTTGAATATAAAATGCTGCTGTCTGTGTACCTTTGAAGGTTTCTGTGAAAGACTATTTGTGTGAATGAAGAATGCATACATCAGGAAAAGATAAGGTGTGAAGGCTACTATTATAGCCAGATGATCAAGAAAGAAGAAGTAAGAGATTTGGAAACACCAAGAGACAAGCAGAAAACATTCACTGTATCTGATGCTAAACATGTTAGCAGCATTGACAATCTCAGAGGTGAGGCAGGCACCCACGAAGGCGAGACAACTAACAGAAAATAACAATGGGAAGCCTGTCAATAACCATCAAATGATAACAGCGGAAACCCCCCTAAGATTAACTCCATTTAAGGACTAATGATTACAGGATGACATTGCAAAATCCATAGACTAAAATGGAAATTTACAAGTATAAAGCTGGGGTGTTTTGCCATGGAACTCTGGATTCAGTCTCGCAAAGCCTCGGAGCATTGGATTGTGACCGACAGAGCTTTGAGACTCCACTGACTTTCTGAGGAAACTACAATCTTCCAGAAAACACCATCCTGGCCACTATGGATGTGGAAGCCCTCTACACTAACATTCCACACAAGCTGTCAGGAACAGTACCCCCGATAATGTCATGGCAAATCTGGTGGCTGAACTTTGTGACTTTGTCCTCACCCACAACTATTTCACATTTGGGGAAAATATATACCTTCAAGTCAGCGGACTGCTATGGGTACCCATATGGCCCACAGTAAGCCAACATTCTTATGGCTGACTTCAAACAATGCTTCCTTAGCTCTTGTCCCCTAACGCCCCTACTCTATTTATGCTACATTGATGAAATTTTCATCATCTGGACCCACAGAAAAGAAGCCCTTGAGGAATTCCACAATGATTTCAACAATTTCCATCCCACCATGGGAATCAATCCACACAAGTGGTCCATTTCCTAGACACTACTGTGCTAATAAGCGATGATCACATACACACCACCCTATACCGGACACCTACTGACTGCTATACTTACCTAAATGCCTCCAGCTTCCATCTAGGACACACAACATGATCCATTGTCTACAACCACATTTGCTCCAATCCCTCAGACAGAGACAAACACCTACAAGATCTCTATCAAGCATTCTTAAAACTACAATACCTACCTGCTGAAGTGAAAAAACAGACTGACTGAGCCAGAAGAGTACCCAGAAGTCACCTACTACAGGACAGGCCCAACAAAGAAAACAATGGAACGTCACAAGCTGTCACCTTCAGCTCCCAATTAAACCTCTCCAGCACATCATCAAAGAACTACAACTGTGACAGGGCAAGGCCAGATGGCTATAGGAAAGTGATAAGGAATAGATATGTTAGTCTCAGGCTAAACAAATCACTGGTACCATTGGAACCTTCTAGAAAGGAGTAGAAACAGCTAGCCTGATTGGAACACCTGAAGCCAATCAGGCACTGGCTGAAACCAGATAAAAACCTCCCAGTTAGTCAGGTGGGCTGTGGGTGTCAGGAGCTGTGGAAGGAAGTTATGCTGTTGGTGAGACTGAGTGGTAGACTACATATCATATGCAAGGAAGGAGGCCCTGAGGTAAGGGTGAAGTGGAGTTTGAAGAAGCGGGGACTGCTGTAGGGAAGTAGCCCAGGGAATTGTATTGTATTTTGCGGCTAAAAAGTCAGCCATCTTAGCTGATACTATTAGGGTCCCTGGGCTGGAGCCCAGAGTAGAGGGCAGGCCCGGGCTCCCCCCTTTCTGCCTCCCCTAATTGATCACTGAGATTGAGAGACAACAGAGACTGTGCCAGGAAGGATAGCTTCTGCTCACTGGCTTATGATGAAAATGGCTCATTAGGCTGTGACCTTGTCTCTAGAGAGAGAAGGGCTACACGGAGGGTCACAGTGAGCCTCTGAGATTAGTGAAATCTGACAGGAAATGGAGAATCCACGAAGATAAGGACAGAGCTTTGTCACACAACCTATCCCGTGTCAGTTCTGAAACAGAAAAACTTCCAAAACAGACTCCAACGAGAAACTGAGGAACTGTAATTAATTTTCAAATTGGACACAATTAACCAAGGACTAAATAGAACCTGCGAATGGTTCACTCATTACACTAATTGATTGCATTTCCCTAGTTAATTTACCTTTAATAGTTGTATTAAATTAATTTACCTTCAATAGTTGTATCTCTCCTGTCTGACACAGATATCCATTTCAAAAGGTACTTTTTTCTCCTGCTGATAATGGGCCCATCCAAATTAAACAGCCTCTTAGAATTGGTATGCTAATGTACAACCTTTTTTTTTTTTGCTTTCTGTGTGTATAAATACATCTTACTTCTGTTCCATTCTATGCATCTGATGAAGTGGGCTATAGCCCATGAAAGCTTATGCTTAAAGAAACTGGTTAATCGCTAAGGTGCTACAAAATCTTCCTCGTCTTATTTACAGATACAGACTAACACGGCTGCTAATCTTAAATCTATCCTGAAAGACAATCCCTCACTCTCACAGATCTTGGGAGACAGACCAGTCCTTGCTTACAGAGAGCCCCGCAACCTGAAGCAAATACTCACCAGTAACCACACAACAAAAATACTAACCCAGGAACCTATCCTTGCAACAAAGCCTGATGCCAGCTCTGTCCACATCTATTCAAGTGACATCATCATAGGACTTAATCACATCAGATACACCATCAGGGGCTCATTCACCTGCACATCTACCAATGTGATATATGCCATCATGTGCCAGCAATGCCCCTCTGCCACATACATTGGCCAAACCAGACAGTCTCTATGCAAAAGAATAAACAGACATAAATTGGACATCAGGAATTATAACATTCAAAAACCAGTAGGATAACACTTCAACCTCTCTGGTCACTCAATGACAGACTGAAAGGTGGCAATTTTACAACAGAAAAACTTCAAAAAAACAGACTCTAGTGAGAACCTGCTGAACTGGAATTAATTTGTAAATTGGATATCATTAACTTAGGCTTGAATAGAGACTGGGAGTGACTGGGTCATTTCACAAATTGAATCTATTTCCCCATGTTAAGTATCCTCACACCTTCTTGTCAACTGTCTGATATGGGCCATCTTGATTATCACTACAAAAGTTTTTTTTCCAGCTGATAATAGCTCATCTTAATTAAATAGCCTCTTATAGTTGGTATGGCAACTTCCACCTTTTCATGTTCTCTGTATGTGTATATCTTCCTACTATATGTTCCATTCTATGCATCCGATGAAGTGGGCTGTAGCCTAAGAAAGGTTATGCTTAAATAAATTTGTTAGTCTCTAAGGTGCCACAAATACTGTTCTTTTTGCAGATACAGATTAACATGGCTGCTACTCTGAAACCAGAGTAAAGAAAGGTCAGGAAATATAGTTTCCATGCTCTTTGAATTTCACAGCAAATTAGTGTATCTCTAAAATTTGTATTATGTGATGTCAATACCGACTTGATTAAAAAAAAATTAAACTAAAAACTAAAATAATATGGATGATCTATGTACTACTTTTATTCTATTACATTTGCTGTATTGATTTTTATCATCATAATCATAAGCAAACTGTACCTGAATGCAAGTATAATATTAAACTTTGGAAATAACTGGCAGCATATTAAGCTATGATGTTAAGTGATTTTTTACTGTTGCTGAAATGACATTCTGAGGAAGCTAAACTCAGCATTTATTTCTTGATCTTGCATGTTTAATACCTGCTAACTGTCCAAATGAACACAGGTTATCTAAACAGATGTAGTTGGTACTACTTGCTCTTATTATGGATTTAATGTAGTTACTGAACGTAACAAAAAAAACCCTCCAAAGAGGAGCATACAGGCTTGAGTTTTTCTCCAAGGGCAGAGGCGGATGCAATTTGAGCCATTCTGTTCTCACCAAGGCTGCTATGCCATTGGAAGCATTCATGCCTGGGGCAAAGCAGGCTGTCCTTCCACTGGGAAAGCAGATATGCCCTCTGACCAGGGTCCCATAGGAGCTATAGGTGGATGCTCCATGGGAGATTCTCTGAATCACCATTTCTGGGTGCCCTGGCCAGTCCATGCCTACTTTGTTGGATATGTTGGCCATCTCATCCCCATCCTCTTCTGAGGTGTGGAACGGGAGTTGAGGGCCTTGTGTTGCAGATTTCCTGCTGCTTGGGGATCACAGCCTGACATTAATCAGCTTCCACTGGAAGAAGCTAGGCAATGAATCTGGGCCTATATGACATAGTTATGCTTCCAGTTTCACCATGGAGGTTATAAATAATTATGGGATTTTTTGTCTTGTGATGTATTTGTTCTCCAACTTTTCTGTATAATTTGCTTACGTCATATAATAAGTGGCATCTTTTGAGTGTAGCAGGTGACCAGCATTAAGCTCTTTCAAAGAGAAACCCTTAATAAATGATGCCCAGCTCTGATTAACTTGGCTATCTGAATGCAAAGCATGTCTTGACTGCTTTCCATGAAAACAAGTGATCCTTTTCATGGCTTAATGCCATTGTAACTTCCTTCACACATTGAAGAGATTACCATGGACACAGGTTCAGACTCCTTCCATTCACACAAGGTCTCTGGAAGTTTACATAATTCTGCAGAGAGACCAGGCAGCCAAGCCTTTACTGACATGAAGCTTGTGAGGAAACTTTCAAACAATACATATTTTTGTCTCGGAAAACCAAGTTCATAACTGAAAATTTCAAAAATAGTTAGTTAATGCAGGGAGGGAAACAAAGTTTTACATTTATTTTTAGACAGTCATATCAAACACTTTCAATATGCAATCAATATCTAATGGTGTTAAACTCATGATTTATTGTGAAAGCAAACCAAAAACAGTTTAGATATTCAGCATAGCATAAAAATGATATTTTTCTCTATAAGTCATTGAGGGTTCTTCTTATGATGTCAAAGTGTCATTTCAATAGGGAAATAGTGAAGATGTACCAGGAGCAAAGCTAAACTCTGCCAAAACTCACAGCTTGATCGAGGGGATGACCTTAGCACAAACTGGTTTTACTCTAGGTCTTTTTAACCCAACCCCCTCTTTTGGGAGGAAACATTCTTTTGCTAAAACTGGTGTATCCATTCTTTCCACACAAGGCATTCATTGTTTCTCAATCATTCTGAATCCATTCAAGAAACCTTTATTCAAACAAGACTCACACTGAACTCAGTTTTGGCCTGTTGATCAATATAGAATCATAGGATTCGAAGGGACTGCAGTGGTCATGTAGTCTAACCCCTGACCAAGACGCAAGATTTTTTGTATCTAAACCACCCAAGACAGATGGCTATCTAGCCTCTTTTTGAAAACCTCCCGTGAAGGAGCTGTCTTGACTTCTCTAGGCAGTCTGTTCCATTGTCCTACTGTTCTTACAGTTCAGAAATTTTTCTAGAGATTTAATCTAAATCTGCTGTGCTGTAGTTTGAATTCATTGCCTCTTGTCCTGTGGCAAGGGAGAACAATTTTCCTCCATCTTTCTTATGGCAGCCTTTCAAGTATTTGAAGACCACTATCATATCCGCACTTTAGTCTCCTCTTCTCCAAACTAAACATACCCAGTTCCTTCAGCCTTTGTGCATATGGCTTGCATTACATTCCTTTGATCATCTTTGTCGCTCACCTCAGGATCCTATTCAGTTTTTCTACATTCATTCTATACAGCACTAACCAAAACTGGACACAATACTCCAGCTGAGGCGTAACCAGCACTGAGTTAAGCAGTACTATCACCTCCAGTGACTTGGGTTGCATTAACAGATGCATACTATGCACAATTGCATTTGCCTTTTCTTGTTTTCTTCCTTTTGCAAGAGCAGCACATTGTTGGCTCATGTTGAGATTGTGATCCACCACATATCACAAATCCTTCTCAGAAGTGCTGCTGTCAGACCAGTTATCCCCTCATTCTGTATTTGTGCATATGGTTTTTCTTCCTTAAGTGTAACACCTTACATTTGTACTCATTGAATTTCATTTTGTTGGCTATAGGATCTGTACGGTGACTCAAGGTTTTTAGTCTTGAAAGTTGTCAACCAGCATGTCACCTGCATGAGAGAGAGGCCTGAGTGGTAGAGTTCAGGTGCATAATCTGACCCCGAGCTGCACTCCCCAGACTTAGCATGGGGTGTATGAACTGAGTGCTCCAGTCCAGGCCAATCTTGAACCTTGAACAATAAAACTGCTACTTTTGATGTGCCAGAAAAGATTTCAGATCCATGTACAAAATACAGCAACAAGCCCCCAGGTAAGGATCCCATTGCTGCCAGTGTGCTGTGCACCATATGGTCACTTAGGGACATGTCACTGTGACAGCAATGTGGTCAATTCTGAGTTCAACAGGAGTTTTGCTTGAGAACAGAGTGCAGAACAGCGGCAGTATTTCTTGAATCTATATTTAGGTAACATTATTAGGTAAGATTTTCAAAAGTGCCTAAGGGATTCCATTCACCCAAGTCCAAGTCCCCCATTGTGACTCTGGCTCCTAAATCCCACAGGTACTTTTGAAAATCTCTCCCTAAAAGGATGAGATAACCTTGCTATAATGACATGTTGCATCAGGAGAAAATTTCACCTCTTCTGAGGAATCCTTAAAGGCTCTCTTGTGCCACCCTTATTGTGAACACCATTCTACATAAAGAACAGTTGTCAGTGGGACTAACTTATACGGTACTAATCAGTGCAAGCAAGGGTAGCACTATCTGGCTCTAAATGAGAGGTGCCTGAGATTTGCTCCAGCCTCCTTTTCAGACTATGTCTGCCCTATTCCCCTCCCTTCTTCCTCTGCTCATTTAGCACTAACTTCCTCTCTACCCTCTGCACAGTCCTGACATTGCTGGCTTAAGAGCCTTCTTCTCTGCAGCTTCTGTCATCTAGGGACAGCCCGTTTGTATCTCTTGCTGCCTCGGAAATGTCAAAATACTCCCAGTATGTGTTATCTTGTAACAAATGTTAGTTTCTTTCCTTACAGAATCCTATACCACCAATCTTATTTTAAAGCCCTTTTCTTTTAACAAAGATCCCTGGATGTTAATAAAAGGAATTCTATTTTTTTTTTTACTCTGGAATCTATTTCTACAGCCCACAAAGATACAATTACAAATTGAACATACTTCTCTTTGATATTTAAGGCTGGAAATTTACTAGGTTCAGGGTTAATTACTAGTTTCTGTGACAAACTATGAAAAGATTTTTTTAAAGCCAAACTAACATACCACATTTCTAATCACAATGCCTGATCTGGAATTCCTTGCACATCCACAACTCTATTGGGTGAAATCCTTGCTGCACTGAAGTCAGTAGAAGCTTTGCCATGGACTTCAGTGAGCCAGAATTTCACCCATTAAGTGCAGGAGCAATGTATCCCAGGATTTGGGAGCACAGGGAATACAGGAACAGACACACAGGGTACTTTTCTTTAAAATGTCCCTCTCAGCTCAGAATATGTCATAATATTATAACTTTTACAGATACCACTTAGTCCAAATTTGCATTGTCTTAATCCTTACAATCCTGAATGGATCCCTTACACTTTAATCAACCCACAAGACTGTAGCTATCTGTTTCCAAAAAAATTAAAACATCAGACTTGAAACACTTAATTGTACAAATACAAATTCAGTCAAAGAAAAATAGAACATTAAATAACTGTGGACAATTCAGCAGCAGCACTGGCTCAGTTATTCTGGGTGAACTGCAATACCGTTGTATTATCAAGATAGTGAATGGGGGCAACTCAACTAAAGAGAGCTCCTTTATGCTTCCATTAATAATTACTCTTTGCATTAGAGAGTGCCTTTTGATGGGGATATCAAAGTTAATCTAGAGGCTATACAGAAATTAACCTTCAAAATACCCCCGAAGAAGATGAACACATTTAAACCCATTTAAAAAAAATGGGATGACTGAGGTGCTAAGGGATTTGCCCAAGATCTCACACTGAATCAGTGGCAGCTTGAAAGAGAACTTTGGAGACCCGACGTCCAGAAATCTGCTCATACCACAGAGCCCGCTACTACCAACGGATAGGCGTCAAATGCACATATGGTTTTCTGTTGTCCAGCAATATTTTAGATACTTCTGGCTCGGTTCATCAATGTGTTCCTCCAGTTTTATGACAGTAGAACTCTACTGACCTCAGTAGGCTTCTACCAGCATAGAACTAGTGTACAACAGTGGTGAGTAAGGCCCATTGCGTTTATTAATAGTAAAGCGGAGTTTCCTATAGACAAAACAATATACTTTTGCAAGTGATGAGCAGTGGTGCTTTGGAGATATATATATATTTCATTAGTAATAATGAGAAATGCTCTGTTGTTCAAACCAAAGGGCTGCAGGCACCAGCACATCAGCTGATCTCATCTATTGCAATCGTGCATAAAGAGAGATGTAGTTTTGGAGAAAACTAGAACCCAAACAATATACAGCTTTAAAGATCTGAATCAGCACGTAGAACTACGTATGGAAGTGTACAAGAAGCCAGTGCCATTTTGGGAGTACCGATGTAAAATGGCCATGCCTGTTATATTCTGTGCTAATTGTAGGTTCTGAGTCATCATCATCAAGGCTAGCACATGTCGAGATCATATTACAATATTCCTATCTGAGTGCACAGTGGCATAAATAAATGTGACAAGGTCCACAGAATATCCGAAAGAAATGGTACTAATCCTCACACTAACGGTGAAGAAAGAATATTACAGGTTCCTTCATCGTTAAAACTTATTGGCAAAAAGTGGACAAACTCCCTCAGGATTGGGGTAGCACACCTCCCCATGCCTTTTTCCTGGAGGCAGAGAAGAGGCCTGAACAGGGAGAGAGAATGGCAGTGCAGCTCTATTAGGCATCATGCTACAAGATGTAGAGGCTAGGGAGCACCAATAAGGGGTTGGTGATCTAGGGCTCTCCTGAAGAGCCTAGGGCAGGTGTCAGCAACCTTTCAGAAGTGGTGTGCCATGTCTTCATTTATTCACTCTAATTTAAGGTTTCATGTGCCAGTAATACATTTTCACATTTTTAGAAGGTCTCTTTCTATAAGTCTATAATATATAACTAAATTATTGTAGTATGTAAACTAAATAAGGTTTTTAAAATGTTTAAAAAAATCTTCATTTAAAATAACATGCAGAGCCCCCCAGACCAGTGGCCAGGACCCAGGCAGTGTGAGTGCCAGTGAAAATCAGCTTGTATGCCTCCTTTGGCATGCACGTCGCAGGTTGCCTACCCCTGACCTAGGGCTTTCCAGCTTCTGTTCTTAGCCCTTCACAATGCCTGAACCCACCCCTTTGAGCACAACATGCAGAGGAGACTCACTGACGTGAACCACAGGTTTCCACTAGAGGAGAATATCTGGCCCTTTTAAATTCTGTAATAAGAAAATCTATCCCAATGCAAAAGGCAAGCAGACGTCCTACATGCCACTAAGTCCCACATAAATCCTCAAAATAGGTCATAAGTGATTCATATTCTTTGTTCTCCCTTACGTTGTCTCCCATCCACCCACAAGAGTAAATTTCACCCTAAATATTTCCCTGTCCCCCCTCCAAATGTTTCAGCACATATTTTATAAACATTAATTAAAAATTACTCACAAATATTATTTGAATAACAACAAAACAGTGAGCTTTAATGAGAAAAACACTGTCAGTAAGGAAAATGAATTTGCTTTCAGTGTAGGGAGAAATATTGTTTTAATAAGTACGGAAGAACATCTTGAGCTATCCAAGTAAATTAATTTGTAAAAGGCATTTTTAAGAGCACATAGGGCAGAAACTCAAAATTTCTGGTCCCAATATATGGCTTTAGGTAAAGTGTTGTTCTTTCAATCCCTCAGTAAACTCCATTAGTGTATCCTTGCAGCACCACTCAGCAAGGACTAATCCAGTATTTCAAGTAGTATTGTTTACAGGGCCCTACCAAATTCATGTCTATGAAAAATGTGTGTCAGACCATGAAATCTGGCCTCCCCCTATGAAATCTTGTCTTTTGAGTGCTTTTTCCCTATACTACACAGATTTCACAGGGGAGACCAGCATTACTCAAATTGGGGATCCTGACCCAAAAGGTCAGGGGGTCACAAGGTTATTTGGCGGGGGGGGGTCATGGTATTGCTACCCTTACTTCTATGATGCCTTCAGAACTGGGCAGCTGGAGAGCAGCAGCTGTTGGCCACATGCCCAGCTCTGAAGACAGTGCCCTGCCAGCAGCAGCACAGAAGTAAGGGTGGCAATACCATACCATGTCACTTCTTACTTATGTGCTCTGCCCTCAGACTTGGGCTCCTGGCCAGCACCCACAGCTGTCCAGCTGCCCAGCTCTGAAAGCAGGACTGCCACAAGCAGCAGCACAAAAGTAAAGGTAGCAGCACCCCTACCCAAAATAATCTTGAGACACTCCCACAACTCCTTTATGTGTCAGGACCCCTACACTTACAACACCATGAAATTTCAGATTTAAATAGCTAAAATCTTGAAATTTAAGATTTTTAAAATCCTATGACTGGGAAATTGGCCAAAATGGACCGTGAATTTGGTAGGGCCCTAATTATTTGAGAGTTATATGGGGAAAAATTAGAATTAATGCTTAAAATACTAGATTGTTACATCAAATGAGATGAGCCAAGGACAGGCAGGACCTGCACAGAGGGCCAACACTAGGCCCAGCCAACAGTTAAGTGCCATTTATATCTCCCGAGTGGGGTTGGGGCTGTGCATAGGCTTTGTGCTTTCCCCTTGCACAGGGGCAAATTACATTTTGGGTGAAGGAAACTAAAGTGATCATGTATATTCCACTTGTGTGTGGAAGCTGTTATCAAAATGAAGATACTATTGCGAAGAAAATTCTGCTTATCCAATGAAGACAGAATGGGCCTCGGATCTTCAATTTCCTTCTTAAATCCTTTTTCCAGATGCCTGATCTTCCCAAGACCTCTTGAATTTCTTAAAAAGCAAAACTAACAACATCCACTATGCTCCCCGCTGCATTTCACTTTCCTTTCCTTCTCCTTCCATTCCTAATTTTACTTTTCTTCCCTTTCTCCTGTTTCAGACTCTTGTCTTTCATCTACTTTCTGCTACAAATCTTCAGTCTGTAACTTTGACCTCATCCGTAACCCTCCTGACATCTCTGGCTCCATATCTAGTTCCCTCCCTCCCCTCAATTTTCTTATTTTTAACTTCTCTCTCTCACTCTTCCCGTAGCTTCCTATCCTTTACCATGTCAAATATTAGTTCCTCATCTTCACCTTCAAGAACCCTCCTTCCCTTATCCCAATCCAAAATACATTTGATACAATCCTACCCCCATTGTCATTTGGGGATTACCATCTTACTCCTCTTTTTGCTACCTTATCCCACTCTTAGCTTGACTCCTCAGCCTCCTGTGTTGAGTCCTGTTCTCCTGCCCTCAGCAAGGACAAATCTACCCTCCCTACTTCTTTTCATTATTAATTGCCACACCTTCCTCCTCCTCAACAGCTGCCCTATATTTTCTGGTTATTATTTTTTTCATGATTAGACAAAGAGAGAGAGAGACTGCGCACATAACTTACATATGTTTAAATGCTTTGTAAATTAACAGTACGACATAACTGTTTTATAGATAGTAATTCCATTATCAGAGAAATTCAGTCTCCTAGTAAGGTATATCATAAAAGAAGGATTAGAATGTTAGAATTAGAATTAAGAGAAATCACATTCTATAGTCCTTCTCTAATGTTATGCTCATTGCTTTAGCCAGTCCAACTAGCGTCAATTAAATGCAAAATCAGGCTGAGACAGAGAGACTGCATTCTAAATTAACCTACAGTAACCTGGATTATTTCCAAATTCTCATTGGATGAATGGACTCATAGCTCACATGCTGGCGGTGAACCAGTTTATTAAAGTGAGGATTAAGAGGTCTCATTCATTCATTCATTAAGAGATATCTGCTCTGTTATGTATTCCAGAGTAGGCTTGGATGGGGGGCAGGGGATTGGTGTTTTTGTTTTATTGCCTTGCATCATAGCTTTACCATCCCAGAGATCCACTTCCTGCGAGGACACAGCAGTCCATTAACTCTGCCACACCCTCCTCCTCAGGACTTCAGTAGTCTGGCCCTCCAGACATGTTATACTATAGTTACCCACAGTTATCATAGAAGTATCAATGATCCAAACTAACAGTGCCCATCAAAATCATGGTAGTCAACACACCATCTTCCTCCCATCCTGGGCTCCTCTTCAGCCTCACTCTTTCTCCAGAGCAGCAGCTCACAGGACTTCCCCCTGGAGTCCCTCAGCAAAACTCAAAACACTAGACAAAAATACAAGCTATGCAACTTTCACCCACCCCAGCGTTGAGTTTTTAGTCCATCTTAAGTTCTCCACAGTCCTCAATCCTTCAACAGAGACTAGCCTACAGGGCTACCTCCTAGATTCTTGCACCTTTTTCCAAGACCTCAGCACAAGAGCAAATTCCACTCCTGTAGCTTTCCCGCAGTTCTCTCTTCACTCGGCCTCTGGCAGGTCTTCCCACACAGAGGGAATCCAAGCCACCTCTCTCCAGCGTCGTCTCCTCCAACTTCACTGAACTGATTCATTTTAAACTGCTCTCTGAGCCTGACCCACCCTCTATATGTGACAAGGTGGGGCTAATAGAGCTTAGAGGCTCCAGTTAACCCCTTCTCAGTCAATGTGTGGCTTATACACCCGGTTTCAGTTTTAGTTTTCAGTTGACACAGTGTACAGTTATTGGGTTTACAGTTGTTAAATACTGGCAGATTCTGACTAGAAAGGTTTCAAAACTCCATGTCCTATGCCCACATTTTGAAATGTACCTTAGAGATAAAGAAAAAAACAACAACAGACATATGGATATGCTAGGATACCCTTCTTCACTTCAGATTCTCCATTTTAGAAACCATCTGTATTAGTAACAACATTTATCTAATTTCATTTTGAATATACAAATTACTGAAACCTAATAGAATCATAGAAGATTAGGATTCGAAGAGACCTCTCAAGGTCATCTAGTCCAACGGCTGCTCAAAGCAGGACCAACCCCAACTAAACCATCCCAGCCATGGCTTTGTGAAGTTGGGCCTTAAAAACCTCTTACAGATGGAGATTCCACCACTTCCCTAGGTAACTTATTCCAGAGCTTCACCAGCTTCCTAGTGAAATAGTTTTTCCTAATATCTAACCTCCCACACTGCAACTTGAGAACATTGCTCCTAGTTCTGTCATCTGCCACCACTGAGAACAGCCGAGCTCCATCCTCTTTGGAACCCCCTTTCAGTTAGTTTGAAAGCTGCTATCACAGGGGTGGACAAACGTTTTGGCCCGAGGGCCACATTGGGGATCAAAACTGTGCGGAGGGCTGGGTAGGGAAGGCTGTGCCTCCCCAAACAGCCTGGCCCGGCCCCGACCCCATCTGACCCCCACCCACTTCCTACCGCCTGACTGCTCCCCTCAGAACCCCGATCCATCCAACCCCCTCCCGCTCCCAGGACCCTATCCCCTATCTAAGCCCTCCTGCTCTTTGTTCCCTGTCTGCCTCCTCCCAAGACGCACCCACCCTCACCACCCCCAAAGACCCCACAACCTAAGACCCCACCTTGCTTACTGAGCTCAGCCAGGCGCTCCAGCCCCAGTGCAGGGTCCCGCGGCTCAGCCCGGCGGGGCCCCGTGGCTTGCAGCGCTCGGCCCGGTGCCCTTGCCCGGGAGTGGGGAACCTGTGGCTCACTGCGCTCAGACCGGCACCCTGGGCTGGGAGCGCAGGGCCACTGGCTCCACTCCTCCGATCCGGAAGCTCAGGCTGGATAAAATTGGCCAGCAGGCTGCATATGGCCGGCAGGCTGTAGTTTTCCCATCCCTGTGCTATCAAATCCTCCCTCACTCTTGTTTTCTGCAGACTAAGTAAGCCTAGTTCCCTTACTGGTCTGTAGTTCTCTATATTCTCCTTCTTTTCTTTTTTAAAGATGGACACTGTATTTGCCTTTTTCCAGTTATCTGAGACCTCCCCCAATTGCATGAGTTTTCAAAGATAATGATCAATGGCTTTGCAATCACATCAACCAACTCCCTCAGCACGCACGGACGCATTGCATCTGGACCCATCGACTTGTGCATGTCCAGCTTTTCTAAATACTCCTCAACCTGTTCTTTCATCACTGAGGGCTGCTCACTCCTCCCCATACTGTGCTGCCCAGTGCAGCAGCCTGGGAGCTGACTTTGTCTGTGAAGACCGAGGTTAAAAAAAAAGCATTGAGTACTTCATCTTTTCCCATATCATCTGTCACTAGGTTGCCTCCACCATTCAGTAAGGGCCCCACAGTTTCCCTGACCTTCTTCTTGTTGCTCACATATCTGTAGAAACCCTTCTTGTTACCCTTCACATCCCTTGCCAGCTGCAACTCCAATTGTGCTTTGGATTTCCTGATTACATCCCAGCATGCTCAAGCAATATTTTTAGACTACTCCCTAGTCATCTGTCCAAGTTTCCACTTCCTTTTTGCGTTTAAGCTCACCAAAGATTTCACTGTTCAGGCAAGCTGGTTGCCTGTCATATTTGCTATTCTTTCTGCACATTGGGATGGTTTGTTCCTGCACCCTCAATAAGGCTTCTTTAAAATACAGCCACTCTCCTGGACTCCTTTCTCCCTCATATTAGCCTCCCAAGGGACCCTGCCCGTCAGTTCCCTGTGGCACTCAAAGTCTGCTTTTCTGAAGTTCAGGGTCTGTATTCAACTGCTCTGCTTTCCTCCTTTTGTCATGATCCTGAAATCAACCATCTCATGGTCACTGCTGCCCAGGTTGTCACCCACTTCTACTTCCCCTACCAATTCTTACCTCTCTGTGAGCAGCAGGTCAAGAAGAGCACGGCCCTTAGTTAGTTCCTCCAGCACTTTCACAAAGAAGTTGTCTCCAACACTCTCCAAAAACTTCCCTGGATTTTCTGTGTACTACTGTATTGCTCTCCCAGCAGATGTCAGGGTGATTGAAATCCCCCATGAGAACGAGGGCCTGTGGTCTGGAAACTTCTGTTAGTTTTCCGAAGAAAGCCTCATCTATCTCATCATCCTGGTCTGGTGGTCTATAACAGATGCCACCATGACAACACCCTTGTTGCTCTCGCCTCTAAACTTAACCCAAAGACTCTCAACAGGCTTTTCTCCAGTTTCATACTGGAGCTCTGAGCAATCATACTGCTGTTTTACATAGTTCTGTGTGTGAGAGGACTAGAGGATTAGTCTCAGATTATTTCCATCTTCTATCATTCACAACTGAATCTACAGAGAAACTGTAAAACTACTGAATGGAAAGTATAATGGACCAATGGTAAGTTCGTAGGAGCAGATCTTGTTGAAGCAGTTGCTTTTGCAGATACCTAGACTCTAAAGACAGAACTTCCAATATTTAAATTCCATTATTTCCTACCTTGCTAGCATACAGAGAACAACCTAGGGGGAAAAACACCTTCTTAAATTGAGAGTATTTTCCCCTTTGCTTATGGTAACTCTTATCCTTGATCCAACCTCTTTTCTTCTGTGGCCTTTTCCACTCCATCACAATACCAAATAGCAATTTTCCAGAATACCTCAAATGTCAGATGTAAAAAACAATAAGCTTGACACATGAGCAATAGCATCTTCAGTCCCATTTTCTGCAACCTGTAGGGCTTAACTTCTCATTCCTAAACATGTAACTTTCATCAGAGCAGAGAGAAATGTAAACTACCACAATTTAAGATGAAAAGATGAGCTAAATTCTGGTTAGCCCTGTGCAGAGGTGTGCAGCAGAAACCTACAATTAGAAGGTAAAAGATGACCACTCTCATTCCAAATGTCCAAAATATCATGGAGAGGCAGTCCTGCAGGCACTCCAGGACAAGAAGCACAGATGGGCATTATAAGGTATGATCTTGGCATCTTATGGTCTTAATATGAACCTATATTCTGAAATCAGCTTTGTTTTCTCATAAATTGACTAGGAAATAGTCTATTTATACAGCCCTCTGTGCTGTTTAATCCTATTCTTAGGAATAACGGAGGGTGATCTCAGAATACAGTTGTACCTCCTGCATGCTAGTGAAAATGTGACTGCTACTATTGTTTTCCTTGAGCTTTGATCTGATCGTGAAACTTCCCACTGCTTTAAACTCTTCATTCAACTCTCCATTCAGCACCACATTAAAATTAAAGCTTTTGTGCTTGTTATCAAGAACTTGCAGAATTCCAACTTAACCTATATCCTAGAACTTGTGTCTCCCAGAGTCCGGAAACCTCCAATCTGCCAATACTACTATCCTTAATGTCATGCTTTTTTTCCTTCCTACTCTGGTCTCCAGGCATTTTCTTGTGCTGTCCCTAATGTGTGGAATGACCTTTCTATCCCAACACCACAAGCCATAACCTCTTTTCATTCAAACCCTTCCTAAAATCTCACTTATTCAGTGATGCTCAATAAATAAATGCACACACCAATTTATTTATTTATTCCCTCCTCTGGCTTTCCCAGTGTATCCTGTCTTCTGTGAGTCCATTAGCTGAGGCTGAACGAACCAATAACCAATATTACAGAATGATAATAGCTCTACTGTAGGTGCCTCAATCTTACTTTTTATTTGCTGTACAATGAACAGAGGTAGGGACAGTGACTGTTTATAACTGAGCAAGAGTGCTTCTATTGGTCATGGTTTGTATATCATTAATAAGAAAATATTTTCTCTGCTAATTTCTTGCAAAAATGTTTTATGATATATGAAATTATACATTTTTCTGACTTGCACACTTTTTAAAAAAAATATTCCTCATGACCATAATGGAATTCTGGATTTGAAAAAAAAAAATGTGGATTTTACTTTCTGAACGGCAAGTAGAACACATATCAACTTTATTTTTCAGAGTGAATGCGACTCAGCCAAGCATGTATTTTTTTATGACTACAGCCCTTGGTGGATTCCTAAAATAGTATTTTTATAATATATATTGCATCAGAAACACCATTGGGATGTTGTATCCAATTAAAATCATGCTGAAATATAGCTAAACCCTATTTCTGAACATTTCCTCTCCGAACAAGAATACAAACTTTTTGATACTAAAGTTTTTCCACTCTCACGTTCACACCAAAGATCTTCCTAGCCCCAGTCCTAAGGAGTTCCACAATCTTCCCCACCCTTTTCAAATAGCACATAGAATGAATATGAATAACTACAAATCATACTGGAAATAGAAACTAGCTACTACTGCTTTAGGAAACCAGCAATGTCCTTCGATCTCTAATAATCTACTCCTGAGGAAATTCTGTGCTACTGTGGGCATATAATTAATGAGCCGCACAATTTTTTTTGTGCAGAAAAAGGCTTCTGTCAAAATGTTACTGCAGTTCTACCTTTTGCCCACTTGAGTGTGCTGCGGCAAAAGCAGTGGCAACTCCTGGCCAGTCAGAGAAGAGAAAGAGGCTGCCTTCTTTGCAGCACCTGTCAGGCCAGGTCAGGAGACAGGGGGTCTGGGGAGACAGACAGCATGAGGTGCTGAGGTCAGATGGGGGATCATAAGGGCTAGTGTGGGAGGACAAAATGGAGCAGGGGCTGAATGGGAGTGGTGGCACAGAGCCACACGGAAGTGGGAGGTGCAAAGTCACATGGTGATGAGGAAGGCAGTGCAGAGCTTCATAGGAACAGAGGAGTGGCTGGTGGGGGCACAGAGCTATATGAGGCGAGGGGGTACAGAGTCACATGGGGGCAGGAGGAGGGGTGCGGTGCCATATGGGGAATGGGGAGTGAGTGTCTGAGTGGGGCTGGAGGGACACATGTAGACAGGGGGTGCAAGGACACATGAGGGTGCAGGAACACATGGAAACAGGGGCAGATGTGCCTGACTGAATGGTAGCGGCTAGGTGTCAGCCAGGGTCTGCATGGCAGAAGCTCCCTAACCATCCCTTCCTCCCCGCTGAAAAAACCTGTTCCATACTTTTCCCATCCAAATCTAACAACCCTCCAAATTCACATGCAGGCTCCTTCCCAGCAATTTGCTGCCCCCTTCCTCAGTTCCTCCATTATCCCTGACTCCCTCAAACCTTTACACTTCTTCTGAGGGGTTCAGGAAATATGGTTTCTGTATTGTAGTTTAAAAATGAATTATTACTCAGAGTTCTGTATTAATATGCCTAGAAAGGAATGTATTAAAAAACATTTCCTGAATCTTTTTTGTTCTCTGTATTGTTATAGACATACTTGCTGGCAGGTATTTTGAAATAAATGACCAAAAATAATGGAAACTGGTGTGATATTGTGTTATTTTGACAAATAAAATATGCAGAATTTTAAAATATTGTGTGCAGAAATTTTTATTTTTTGGTGCAGAATTCCCCCAGGAGTAAATGCTCAGATCACACTCTATAGCATCCACAGATCACCAGCCTCCATGGCTTGGGTAATGAAAGACAGGTTTTGGAATCAAATGTGGGCTTCTCTTATTATACAACAGAGCAATGTTAGGCCATTGGTATGTTTTTTTAATGAGCAAACATAAAATGCTGAAACGTACATTTTATCCCAAATGTGTTTCAAACAACACATTAACATCAAACATGATTACACTTTTTGATGCTAATTTAAACAGTTAATTACCGTTATGGTGTGAATCTCACAGTCTTTCCACAGTTATTATTATTTATTGACTGTATTTACTGACTGGACTAGGCTCCCCTGGCACTGAATGCTATATAAATGTAACCCACAAACCTCCAGAGTGTGGTGTTCTGTTCCATATAGTGGCATCAAGGCCATTTAGAGAGATTAATGAGATTAATTTGGCTTTTAGCTCATGCAGTAAAGCAGTGGTGGGCAACCTGTGGCCTGCACACAGCTTGTCAGGGTAATTCTCTGGTGGGCTGCAAGATAGTCAATGTAAACAAACTGTCTCACAGACCACCAGCAGATTACCCTAATGGGCTGCAGGTTGCCCACCACTGGAGTAGAGGCTCATGCATTTAGCTCCAGAGGTCTCAGGTTTGATCCCACCCACTGATGACTGTGATCTGTCAGTGTTACATAAATACAAACAGAAGGATAACACCTTCCTCAGCTGCTTATCATAAAAGACAACTGGTGTTTTGCCAGAGTACAGTAGCAGGATCTGCCCCTTTCTTAGGTTACTCTTTCTTTTCAGATGAGAGCTCTCCTCTTTAAACAGCAGAGTGTACAGTTTTAACTACAATTAAAGTCCACTGGGCTCATTTCTGAAATCCTTGTGAATGCCTTGTCCTTTAAAGAACTTTGGTGAGAAAAACCTCTTTACAGCTCCTCTCATTTAGCTCAGTGGGATGTTTGGAATTTTGTAGGAATGTAGAATTGTTGCCTTCATTCGCAATAAGTCAGTACATTTTTCTTAAATTTTCTAGTAACAATTATAAAGGATTCTAGGAAGTACTGTTAACTTCCCTTAGCTTAGCAAGCTGTCACCCTTTATCTTTGCCTAGCTGTCCAGAATTTCATTACAAAATTAGTCATTTATCAGAAGGCATTAAAAATACTAGAAAATCTCCTTTTACTAGATGTTTCTTCTTTGATTTTTAAAGAAGATTTCTTTAGTTCAGAAAAAAAGGTAGGTAGGTTTTCATTCAGCACTTGCTTGTATAATTTAAACCCTTTGTGCACATCAATGCTTGTTTCATGGCTTGTTTTGACCTTTATTTGCAATGTGTATTGTTGTAACATATTTGGGATCAATTGTACTGAGTAAGGGTTGTTGAAGACGGGCACAACCCCAGCAGGTGCAGTGGGAGGTACCTCAGAAAGTATCACCATCTCTTGGAGCTTCCTGGTGTCCAGAGAGAGTGAGCCTTCTCTGTTACACACCCTGGTTGCTTTCTCAGCCAACTCCACTGACCTCTTTGAAAAGTTCAGGGCCATAGTTATGACTCTTCCTTGCCACTTTTGGGGTGGCCACTGCCCATACAGATGTAAGCAGACCTCTCAGAATAGGGTTATTGTGCTATCATTCAAAATATATCTGAGAGTCACCACATCCCTAAACCATCAACCAAAATTTAGCAATGGTCCATCACAGTGGAGGTATAATTTACTCAGCAGGTGAGAGCTGGTGGGGTGGGGAGGGAAGGTGTTACATCATGACAAAAAGGTTATTTAATGGTAGCAAAGATAATATAAATGGTTAACCAAAAAAATAGTATAACAGGGATTTTATTTAAACCGGAACAAATGGAATTGAATTTGACCTACCTACAACATTAAATAGATGAAGAATACAGATAATAAACAGAATTAGAACCATTTGATTATATATACACATACATATATACATGCACACAAACTCTAGGAGCTTACTACTAAGTGTACTTAACTAAATGTTAACCTTCTAAATAAATAAATATAGCTGCATTTGTCTTTGCATGCGCAGGCCTCTTTTAGGTTATTATTATAGTTCAAGGTTCCCCTTTCCCAAATCTCTTAGTGCTGCCTAATGCCCAACTCAGTCTTTGACCCTCAATGCCTCTCATGATTTCCCGAAAAGATGGACTGGACTGCAGTGATTCTTGCTTGCAGAGATGCACATTAGACCAGACCCATGGGATCTGAAGGACCTTTGGTTTTCCTGTTTCAAATCTCTGGGACAACATATATCAATGACAGGAGATAACCGGAACCAATGATCAGGAACATAAAGGAACAGATGCTCAGGAATGCACCATCCAACACGGACTCACTTGACCAACCAGCTTCCAACCGAAGGAACCCTCTCCTGCATGTCTGTCTGTCCCGCCCAGTTTCAGCTTCTCCACTTACTTTCCTCCTCTCTCAGTCCCAGTTTCCCTCCAGCCCTCTGGTTGCCTTTACCTCCTGCTTCTCTCACTTGAGTCACAGATTCTCAATTTTTTTTCTGCCTCTTTTAGCCTCCCCACTGCCCATCTCTGTCCATAAACCAGCCCCCTCTTCTCTCAAATTGTCAGTTTCCCTCCCACAGAGGAGAGATAGACCACCTCCTCTCCATAGAGAAATGTGCAAAGTCAAAACCCTTTCTGTATTTACATGGGCTGCAGGAAGGAGCAGTCTCTGGCACTTGAGGGAGTGCTGGGATTGCAACTTTCTCTGGTTGCTGTGTGGGATTGACATAAATAGGGAGACGTATATAATATACTGAATACAGTGGCAACGATCAGTGTCAAAGTCAACATTTACCACTGTGTTTTAACTATTGGTATCTGACACACTAATATTTTCCTATAGTTAGCATAGGAAATAATGGTGGTATCTTGGGACACTACCATGTGGTAACAGTTGGTAAAATGTCAAATTCTGAATGGTGACTAATGTATCTTCTGATTCTGATCTCTGTGGGAGTAAAATATATAATTCTAGGCTAGTTTTCATTTATAGTTCAAAACAAGCCTCAAAAACTTGAACCAAAGTTATTTGCTTTTGTGTTTTTTACTTTTCACCCCCTTGTTTTCTAGCTCCCCATTCTCAGAAGAGAACATGCACAGTAGAGTGTTTTAGGTGAAGGCCAGATACACATACATACTGATTAACAAACGTTAAACTGTCTCTAGAAGCCTAAGCTAGAGACAGATGCCTTTTTCTGTCTAACAAAATAAAATGTTATTTTGCAGAGTCTCAATATTTTTGCATAAAGATAAATATGGAACACACAAACAAGGTCATAGAATTGGAAGTTTCTAGGCCATGTAAATAAAGCCTGAGGGATGCCTGGTAAGCGCGTGAACAGTTTGAATTGTAAAATAATTGGTTATAGACAAAAATTGCTAGCCCCTCATAGGTTAAGACCCTTCATTGTATTACAATTCTATGCATTATGATTTCTGATAAAAGATCACCATAACGCTCCTGTACTTTGTAGCTCCTTGCGAACTACCCATGCATTGCATGCTCTGAATAAAGTGTGTTTTCAGATACAATTGACCACCAGCCTCATTCTTTGGAGGGAAGTTACCTCCGACATCTCTAATGTTTGTTTTGTGACCTCTACATGAGCAAGCCAGATCATCAAGTAGGAACTAGTTTTCACTTTGGAACATGTGTTCCAGGACCACACAAATGAAAGATGTAACCTTGTTTTTGCATGTTCCGGCAGTTAATGTTAAAAGCCTCACCATTTAGCATGAAGAAACTATCAAAATTAAACAGGGTGCTATTATTTCTTACAAATGTGACCGGAGGAGGGAAATATCACATGAGAGGGAAATATCAGAGTTTTCTAAACCTTGAAAATATCCTACCACACTTTTGGGGCATGCATAGTCATTAAATGAAAGGGGAAAGATACACTTGTTTTATTGATGTCCCATTCAACTTACGTATTCCCTTTGCCATGCTATAGCGATGGTATGGCATGGCTGACATCAGAAATGCGCATCAGATGTGTCTCATTCTTTTCACTTCACTGACTTGGATGCAACATGCCACAAAATGCTCACCTGCTGCTTCCATTCAGAATCTGATTACTTGATAAAAGTATATAGTACTTGATGGCATGAACATAGCAGTTAAAAATATTTGGCCTAGATGTTATATCTAATATTCATAGAAAACATAGAGATAACATATCGGGAATAAAATTTCAGACCAGCTGGTTTGACCCAAATCTTCTAGCATAAACATAACTACGACTTAATTTATCGGAGTACATTTAAGACCGCTGCATTCAGATGATGAGAACAGAGGAGTCAGGGATACTTATCAGCAGAAGCAGGGTACCTTTGTCCCGGAACATTTGTAATATTAACCCCACTTCTTTGCATTTATATAGTACTTTTCATCCCAAAGTGCTTTTAAAAAGGTTGGGGAGTTACCTCCATTTTACAAATTATATAAGCGACATGCCCAAGATTGCACAGCATGCCAGTGGCAGTCAGAACCAGTAACCAGGTCTCATGACTCCAAGTCCCATGTTTTAATCACGAGATTAAACTGCATCCCCATATGTAAATTTAGCCACAAACGTAATTCTAGTTATTGGTTAAAATACTGACCACAGATAAGGGGAATACAAATATAGGAACTACTTTCCCTGCCATCTGAATGGAAGTCTGCTTCCCTGTACATACACTGTAGATCTTCATAGACTATGAAGGAGTCTACCTATATTACTTCCTGACAGTAGGATTTTGCCCATCATGCTACACAACACGAACATAGCATTTTCCTTTTTAAAGTACAATAAAAACATTTGACTTATAAATTCTCACAACATGCCTGGGAGGAAGGTAAGTATTAGTAAGCCCATTTTACAGATGGACAGCTAAGGCAGTATGTTTAAATGACTTGCCCATGGCTGCAGAGGCCAGGATGAGAACTCAGGTATTCCTAGAGCCCACTCTTGAGCTAAGGTCTATAGAATGCCTAAGTCAATAGAATGAAAACTTCCATCTATTACGTAAATAGCCATATTTCTCATAAACACAAGAGTAATTGTAAAGTACAGAGATATTACATCTGTAAGTACAGTAATAATATTTCCTTTTTAAATTAAAATCCTGCAGGTCTGTAGAGAGAAAGATTATTTTTACCTGCATTTGTATATCATTTTGTTTGGTAAATCAAGTTCCAAAACCAACTGGCGTTCATACACTGCCTCTCGAGATGTGTGTCCCCAAGCAAAATGGGAGAAAAATTTCTAATAAATAATTTTGATGTAGAAACATTACAAGAGTGTTTGTTTCCCTAGGGAGCAATATTGAAGAATTTGTTCCACTTATTTGAACATAATTAAGAAGTATTTATTAAGCAATTTATCAAAGTAAACAAAATGGTTTTGAATATTCTTTGCCTGGGAACACTTTGTTTTGCATGTAGTATGAGTACAATAGCTAAAAGATATCCATGCAACCTTAAAATTAAAGCTTTTCTGTTGTGCCTTCATTCCATATACTTTAGTTATTTATGAATATATATATATTTGAGTCTACAAGCAAATTCTTCACTAATTTAGACCACAGAGCCTTGGGTATCTTGCTCCTTAATTTTGATCATCTCATGAAAAATTAATAGTATGGGGATACATTTTGGCAGAGGCTGTTCGAGCCTACAGCCAGCAAAAACACATCCATCACAAGTCATGCAGACCAGAAGATGGCCTCAAAGATTTTGCCTCTTGGAAAAACCCATAGCAACACCAATTTTCACGGGCATAACAGGGCACAGACTAAGGATCGGGGTGCAGTGTGCATTTTTAAACATAGAATGTATTCACTCAAGCCTGACTGACCTTTGGCCTCAATGTACAGTCTCCATGCAAAATCTTCCTAATCTTGAAAGGAACAGACTGTTCTGGTCTCAGCCAGGCTCTGCGTGCATATTAATGCTGCTTTTCAACCTGTTGGTGCATTCATTCTCGAAGGTAAGGCAAGGAAAAGTGTGCTACGGTGACTAGCTGTCCCAATTTTATAGAGTCAGTCCCAATATTCGGGGCTTTGTCTTATGTCACTCTCCATTTGTTTGAATGTAGCCTTATATTATGTACATGAGAGTTAAATAATTTCTGTGAGAGGACATGAAAGTAAAATTCTTCATATTCTCTTTTCTCTATTCAGATCATAAATACATGTAATTGCAGATAGCCTAAGATCTCACCAGTCGTTTCTGCAACACAGAAATGCCTAAGTGGTTGCACATCTAGTTTTGGAAGTAGCAATAATAAATCTGTTTTGGTCTTTTGTCATGCACTGGATATCTAAAATTTGTAGTTGTTCTCTAAATATAATCTCACCAGTGCAAGTTCAACATTTATTTCCTGTTTTGGACTGACTGAAAGTTTTTCAATCTCAAAACAAGTTATAACTGCCCATTTCAAAAGGATTATTGAGAAATGCCTTGTAAATAATAATAATCATAATAATTAGGACTTATCTAATGCTTTATATCTGCTAAACATTGCACAAACGAATTAATTAAGGGGCTTGGTTGAGCCTTTAAGGCTTCGACCTGCACTGAGGGAGGTCTGAGATGTACTAAGTCAATGGAAATTCGGGGCGGTATTGTGCTTCAGAAAAGCTGAGTGACTCAGTGGGGAAATGATTCTATTCTCTCCACTCTATCCAATGGAGCTGGCTTACTGTGAAAAGGAGCACATGTTCTACCCTCCTTAAGAATGGTGCAGATGCTGCATGCTCTACGAATCTGGGAGCTATTATATCTGCCCGCAGCAAAATGCATCTTGGAGCTCGAACTAGGATGGTGCAATTACACACATGGTTCCCAACACAGGGATGCAGATTAATGATGGTTATACAACTGCACCCTTTAAGGGTGCAGCATCCACTTTTCTGCCAGACCAGTTCTGTTTCTGATACATAGAAATGGGGATCTGCCAAGACTGAAATGTGCATGGTCTTCTGGGATATTCAAGCCCTTGGAAGCTGCCCAATTTTCACAAAGCCCCAGATGTACAGCAGCCCAACTTATCCAGAAGTAAACTCTGTGCTGTGGGACAGGCAACATTACAACCAGCCAAGAATGAGAGAGACTCTCCTCTGAAGCAGGTCAGCAGCAGGAAGACATGATACTGCTTGAGAGGATAATTTCTCATCTTCTTTAACAATGCTTCCTACCCCTACACCTCCCCATTCACAAGGGAAGACTGGTGCCAGGCCTAAGCTATTATTATTAGTTCAAAAGAACACCTAACTTTGTGCCAGTAACCAAATGGTCTTCCCACCCTAAAAATTTCTGCTTTTATTTATATATTACAGTAGCACCAATCAAGAGCATGGTCACATCGTACCATACAAATACACAAAACAACATGGACCCTACTGCAAAGAGCATGTCTGGAAAGGAGTCCTGGAAATCACTACTACTAGAGGTGACCCACAACCTAGAAAACACCATCATAATATACTCCTTTCTACAACCCTGGCAGTTGTCATACTGTAGGGAATTATCACTCTTGATTCCATAGCCCATTCATATCTTCTTTGTGGAACTTCTGTTAAGCAGAATCTTTATGTCCAGCTCTGAGGAAGAGCAGGGTTGGGTGACCACATAAAGCTGAGTTTGCCATCATGTGGTGCTTCCACAGGCTGTGCTACTTTGAGGCAGTATTTCCAGGGATGCTTGTGGTGCAACCACAAAAGGTCTATTTAGCCTGGATAGGACCATTTTAAATGAGAATTTTATTAGCCACGGTAATGTTTTTATTAATTTAACCTTTTATTTCCTTTTTAACTAGCACTCTAAATTAGAGTTATTCCCCCAACACTACCACTAAGGGTACATCTATACTATGCGCCGGATCGGCGGGTAGTGTTCAATGTATTGGGGATCAATTTATCATGTCACAGCTAGGCACAATAAATTGATCCCCAAACGCACTCCCCGTCGACTCCAGAACTCCATCTCAGCAAGAGGAGGAAGCGGAATCGACAGGGGAGCAGCTGCGATCAACTCACCGCCGTGGAGATGGTCAGGTAAGTCGACCTAAGATACGCAACTTCAGCTACGCAATTCGCATAGCTGAAGTTGCATAGCTTAGGTCGACCTCCTGCCCGCCCATGTAGCCCAGGCCTAAGAAAGTGACATTCACAAAATATACTGCTTTTAATATCTAATGTCAAGAATAAAATAGAATTTTGCATTACTATAACATGTCTTTGGGTAATATTCTTGCTGTGAAGGCCTGACCCAAGTTCCACTGCAATCAGCAGAAATCTTTCCATTGGTTTCAGCAGGAGTCAGACTGACTTCATATGCACCAAAAAAGCACGTAAGCAAGCAAATTGTGGAACCCACCGCACATATGCAAGTGGAAGATTCCACTAGGATTCTGGATCATTGATTAATGTAGCTAAAGGAATGTGAAGCCCATTAAACCCATCAGATCATAAATTCCTCCTTTTTGCAATGAGACTGAAGATCCTGTGCTCTGTATTTCCTCTTCCTACTATATTCACAGGCTGCTAGATGGCCTGCAAGGCAAGTATATTTGGAATGAAGCCTCTTCTGCCATTCTCATTCACACTGACCTTTCTTCCCTGTGACTTTCCTACCACATCGGACATTTCCATAGGATTTACTCCAGCTACTGCATGTGAGGATACTTCTTGTAGCCATTCCCTTTCTTATACAGTTAGAAGGAAAAAGCCATAGCCTGACCCAAAGACTGCAAATTCCTCTGGGTAGAGCCTTTCCTGTCCCCATTAATGTCAATAACAGAGATCCCATTAATTTGTCAGCAAAACTTTATGCATACCCAGGGTGTTCTATAAACACTGTACATACAGTGTCTACAATTACAGCTTTTTCATGACGGTCTGTGATAAAGTTTTATCCACACACAGTATCTCCATTAGGGATAAAATTTGTAGATCATATTCCAATCAACTGATTAACTTACATCTTATTTACCACAAACAAAAAAAACACATTTTCAGGTCCTCTTGTATTTTGTTTCTATTTCTTTCAAACTCTATGTAACCTGAAACTTTCCATTATCCGCCACTGCATTACTATCTCCATCTGATGTATTGGAACCATCTTCTTTCATTCAGCAAGACAACTAGACTAAGCTTAATGTACATTAAATTGCCCTAGTAATTTTTTCACATTAGGAATCTCTTTCCCTATAGTAAACATTTAAACAGTTGAGAATGTTAGTCACGTCATTTAAGATGTGCACATATTCCCAAGGGGAAGTATATATCCATCTTTCCTGACTGCATATTTCCAGTGAGTTTTCTGCTTGGCAGTTCAACCACTCAGACAAATCGTTAGTAGATTGTGTGTCACAGTCGCATCAGCTCACACAAAAAAGTCAGAGCTCCCCACATAGACAGTGAAGAATACTATTAGATGGAGGTACATTTTTTCTGCCAGTTCACACAATACAAATCCCACAGCTGACAGCACAATTCAGAAAAGACACAAAACTACTCAGAGCTAAAGGGCTGGGTAGTCTCCCAAAATCTTTTTTGTACAGGTCTATTTATCACTAATGGATGAGGAGAATGATTCCTTGGCTAAATGCATTCTTGTTTGCACTTGAATGAATGTTATTGAGTATAATACTGACTAATCTATGTTCAAATGCCTATGCTGCTAACTACAGAAATCTGCTTTCTTCTTCGAATCCACAGATTAGAACTTCCAAACAAAATGATAAGACATGGTGCAGAAAATAAAATTAACAGAAAATAAAAAGAAATTTATATTTTTTCTTTTACTCACTCTTTGTAACAAAAAATTACTATTGATTGTGATTCATACTAAGATACTGACTTTGTCTCCAATAGTACTAAGCAAAACTAAAATAAGAATAAAAAATGAAATAAAGAGTGCAAAGTGGGATAAATCTAAATGCCAAATACATGGAGAATAATATTAAAGAAATAAAGAGAGAGTGGTTAGAAAGAGTGGGGAAGATTGTCCCCTCCTGTGGAAATACATATGGGAGTGAGTCTGAAAACCCTGGATGAGGAACCTTGCAAAGTTTCCTGAGAAGGATCTGCAGATGCTGGAATCATCCTGAGCTTCATTCACTACAATCAAACACAGCAGAAGTGGGTCTTTAGGAAGGACTTGTACGTGAATGGGATATGGGCTTTGTGGATGAGGTCAGGAAGGTCACACCATTTATAAGGGGCTGCATGGAAGAAGGCATGTAAGGGATTGTGTGAAAAGCTGACAAACCAACGGATAAGGCTGGAAACACTGTCAGAGTGGAAGAGATGGGCCAATGCTATGCTTAGCATTGACAAGCTAGGACAAACTGGTCATGGCAGCATTATGTAAAACTTTGAAAGTGGTAACAAAAGTCTTTTGTTTCATGCAATAGCAGATTGAGAGCCATGAGAGGATTGCAAAAAGGGAGGAGACATGATCAAATGGATGGGCAAGGGTGATTATTTTAGTAGTTGCATTTTGTATGGACTGAAGACAGGGGAAGTGAGTGTAAAGCACAACAGAAATGGCAGCCCCTCATCTTTCATGCCCCACAGGACAATTCTATTCACACAGAGAGACTTTCGCTTGCTAAAACTGAGATCAACCAAGCCAGTGTCAAATCTATTTGCATTACTTTATAATTATACACAGACAAATTACATTATTAAGCTTGTAAAGTCAAGCACTCAAAAGTTAAGAAATACCAGAATTGAGGTTGCCTGTGCACTTTGGCCCTTTGTATGTAATGTGTACATACAATTACAAGAACACATTCTATTTTCCCCCCCAACAGGACCCATACACCTGTCCCCCACGCCAAAAAAATTTTTTTCATCTGTATTGTGCCTTCCATCTCAAAACATATATTAATTTAGCCACAAAACATGCCTGTAAAGCAGATGTTACTGCCCCAATTTACAAAAGGGAATTCTAAGGCAGAGGGAGATCAAGTGACTAATCTAAACGCACAGTGGAAGTCTGTGGTAGAACCATGTATAATCTACTGAGTCCTAGTCTAGTGTCTTATCTACAAAAGCCTCTTTCCTCCATCCAGGGCAACTCTGCATCTCTGTGAACAGAGTGGGTTATATGGGAAGGTTCTACAGAATGGCTGGGGGTAGGAAGTGAGGAATCCTTCCCCCAGCGTAAAGAGCAGCTAATGTTGCCAACTCTCATTATGTTATTACAGGTCTTGTAATATTTAGTGTTTTATTTACAGCCCCAGCTCCTGGAGTCACATGATTCATTTGATCGTTTGTTAAAACATAACTTATTAAAACCATCAATAAGTGTCTAGCCCTTCTGGTAGTGGAGAAAACCTTGCTCGAAATAGTAGATGCTAAAGAGTTCAAAAAACAGAAAGCAAACAAAAATAACCCAAAAATCTATATTTTAAAATCTCATGTTTTTTAAGATAATCTAATGAGCTTTTGGGCCATGACTCCTGATTTTTGAATATTTGGGTTTGGCAATATTGAATAGCTGTGGAGTTGATATATGACCACTGAGGGTGGCCATGATTCAGTGTGCATTCCCCCTCTACAGTGAAGGCTGGCTTTTCTGGACATGTAGTTGTAGATACATGAATGGAGTAGCATTATTTTCCCCTTGAAATGCAGAATATATTACTACTAATTTGGTACTCAATTTTCTGATGAACCAGTTACAAATGCTCATTCTGGGCCTGATTCTCACTTTAGTTATCTTCTTATGAAATCGTTAGTAACTTCAGTGAGAACGGCAAAGTAACGAGTGATACAAAGGTGGGGTAAGAAAGAAGAGAATCAGGCTCCCTGGGTTTTATTGTACAACACAAACTCCACAGTACTAGAAGAAAAAGGTAATTACTGTATTGTCCAAACGTCAAAGTAAATTACACATAACAAGGTAGCCCACAACACTTAAGTTATTTACAAAGCACCTATCAACATAATAGATACGGGGAAAAAATGCATAGAACAAAAGTTTTCAAAATGGCTGGAATTGAATGAAACATGGCTAATTTGGGGATGTGTCTGGAACTGAAAAAGGTATCTTGCATTTTTAAAAGAAACTGCCTTTAATAATATTAGGAGAGCTAATAAAATCAGCTGTTTTTCTAACTACTAATTATTTAGTATCTATTTCAGTAACCAGTCCATTATTGCTTTTCATGTGGAACATCCATTGAAATCATGGGAGTTTTGAATATGGTATAGACACAGAATCAGGCATCCCTAAAGAATAATTTTAAGGACTACAATTTCCCTTAAATGTATTGACTCTGGCCTTCAAAAGGAACTTTCAGGTACCTTAATGCAGGCTGCCCATATTGGAATATTACAAAGCATTCTTTCCTATACTTTGACTGATTTAAAAACCATGTAATGAGTTATAATGCTGGGAAAATCCGATTCAACTTCCACTGAAGTCAATAAATCTTTCCACCACTTCAGTGGGAGTTGGATTTAGCTCATATAGCATCTAAATCAACTGAAAACCAGATATATTAAAGGAACACCCAATGAGTTATTGGGGAAGTTTAAATGAATTAGCTAGTTCTCTATGAAATTCAATTAGAGCATGTACAGAAATATGTCTCTATTCATTAAGAAATTTGATGTAATGTGTCTGTGTATTGTATCCTTTATTCACTGTATTTCAAAGAATACCCTGTAAAAGTATTTCAATATGGCACTCAAGCGGTCTCATTTCACCCTTTGTAATACTATTTCATCAACTCTTCACTGCTTTTATCTTTAATAAGCCTTAACAAAAGATACTTAAACCAGTGAGAACAGATATTCTTAATTGTAACTGTTTTATTGAATTGTCAAGCAATCTAGAACTAAAACAGAATTCCCTTGACACAGAATATGAAAATTAAGGGCCCAACACCTGTCCTGTAAATCCTTAATCAAATGAGTAATCTGTATGCAGGCGAGTACTCTCAATAACTCGAATGGGACTACTTACCTGAGCAATTTTACTCATATCACTATGGCTTTGCAGGATTGGTCCTTTATTCTGCAGGACACTTGTCATTTCAATATGATGCAACAGTTGCCATAGCAAAAAACCAAAAATCATCAAATTTTGTTGTAATGTTTTTTTGTTTTGAATGTGGCCTTAAAGATTTTACAAAGATACAAGACAAGTGCTGAGAATCTGATGACTAGGTATGGAGCAACAGCAATCAGTATGCCCCTCACAAAGACATATATAAATGCACAGAGAATTTTGTACATTAGAATCATCCATTTGATTGAAGAGGATTGTTGGATTGCAGGAATGCCAAATAATTTCTTTATCTTTATGGGGGTGAACCTGAAATGATAATTTGTAACGCAGATCAGATGGATGATTGTATGCCCAGATTCTAATCCGAAATTAAGATTCCCAAATGTAATATTTCAATTTTAGATAGGGAATTTTTGAGGTATGATTGATGTCCTTAAATGTCAAGAAATACCTAATTCTTTAGCATTCTTCCAAAGTAGTATGTAATTTTGTAAAGCAAAATTGAAAGGCTCCATGGTTAACCTGACATTAATAAACTTTGATATTTACACAGAAATCATGTGAATGACTGGAAGGGTAGCCAGGTATCTGGTTTTTGACCGGAACGCCCGGTCGCAAAGGGACCCTGGTGGTTCTGGACAGCATCGCTGACCAGGCCATTAAAAGTCTGGTCAGCAGTGCTGTGTTTCTAAGGCAGACTAATTCCCTACCTGTCCTGGCACCACGCCATGCCCCGGCAGTGGCTCCTATGTGTATGTGTGGGGGAGGGACACAGAACTCCTTGCACTGCTCCCGCCCTGAGCACTGGCCCCACACTCCCATTGTCTGGGAACCATGGCCTTGGGAGCTGGGGGGGCCAGTGCCTGCGAGTGAGAGCTGCTGGCCCCTTCGCCTAGGTGCTGAACCCACTGCTGGCCATTTCTGGGGTGCAGTGTGGAGCCAGGACAGGCAGGGAGCCTGCCTTAGCCCTGCTGCATGGCTGACTCGGAGCCATCCAAGGTAAGCTTGCGCCCCAGCTCTCTGCCCCAGCCCAGAGCCCCCTCCAAACCTGGAGCCCCCTTCTGCATCCCAAACCCCTCATCCCTGGCCCCACCTCAGAACCTGCACCTCCAGCCAGAGCCCTCACTCCCCTGCACCCAACTCCCTGCCCCATCCTGGGACCCCCCATCCCATACCCTGAACCCCTCATCCCAGCTCCAGCCCAGAGCCCACACCCCCAGCCTCAACTCGCAGCCCCCTTCCACATTCCGAATCCCTCAGCCCCACCCCATAACCTGGGGCCCTCTCCTACATCCTAAACCCCTCACCCTCTGTCTCAGCCCAGAGCCCCCTCCTGCACGCCAAACCCCTCAGCCACAGTGCCGAGCACCTTCTTGCACCTCAAATCCCTCATCCCCGGCCCCACACCAGAGCCTGCACACCCAGCTAGAGCCCTGACCCTGCCTCCACACCCCAGCCCCTGTCCCAGCCCCGAGCCCCCTCCCATACTTTGAATCCCTCGGCTCCACTCCACAACCTGGAGCCATCTCCTGCACCTCAAGCCCCTCATCCCTTGCCCCATCCCAGAGCTTGCACCTCACCCTCTTCCACTTCCCAACCCACTGCCTCAGCCCAGAGCCCCCTCTCACACCATGAACTCCTCATTTCTGGCCCCACCCTAGAACCCGCACCCCCAGCCAGAGTCCTCTCCCCCTCCTGTACCTCCATCCCCTGAGCCAGCCCGGTGAAAATGAGCGAGTGAGAGAGGTGGGGAGAGCGAGCAACATAGGGAGGGCGGATGAAGTGAGTAGCGGCGTGGCCTTGGAGAAGGGGTTGGGTCTTGAAGGAGGGATGGGGCAGGGCAAGGGTGTTCAACTTTGTTTGAGTAGAAAGTTGGCAACCCTAATGATTGGTCACTATCAGAAACTAGAAAAATGGAAATTGTTTATTATTATGCACTATTTCCTAATGTATGAGTCATTCAAATTAAAATAATTTGACAGTTAGATAGTGTCACTGGATTTGATGAATTCAAAATTTTGAAGTCCTTACTTAGACAAAAATATTTTAAAAGTCATTACGAGTTTTATCTGATAACGGACTTTTGAATTTGGCCTATACAGAAATCTCTTCAACCAACAATTAAATGTATCTACTTCTGAGGTGAAATATAACTATTTATCATAGAGCACAGCAAATCTAAATAAAAATTTAGTCTGGGAAGTGAAAAAGATACAATATCCAGTTGGAACTTTTGGGAGAAATGTCACATCCAAAAAAATCACTATTTCATACAGTACCTGGATTGCCCTTAGAAGTCTCCTATCCAAATATTAACCAGGCCTGACCCTGTTAAACTGGCAAAATATGACAAAAAAGTCATATTTTGACATGATATGGGGTAAAGCAAAAAATAGTCATCATGTCTTTTTCTAAAATTGCAATAGGATCAGTGTCTTCCACCTATACCAAATGAACTGACTTGCATCAATAATTTGTATTCAATAATCAGCCTGTAGTGTACCTACCCACAAAAATACGGTGCCACAAACAGAACCTCAGGAACTTGATAGAGCCAAATGTCACTTACAATCCCAGCCTCTTTTGGAAAATTCCCTATCTTGCAGTTAGTTAATTTGCATGTTTTGCTTATTTACTACTGCAAGCCCTCTTTTCCTGGCAATTTATTTTTCGAATGTGGAACTCTTGACATTTATACAAAAAGGTGACTTTTGTCTTGATGGGGAAAAAAAGCTTATTTGAATAGCCAAAAGGATGTCTCATACTGAAAAGCAACATAAAATGGTGCATGAAGCTGTAAGAATCAAGCTATTAACTGGGAGACATGGATTCCGGAACTAATTCAGACTTCCAATTCCCAGAGGGAATACTGAGAAGTACTGCGCATTTGATGAGGAACTGAAATGGTCAGCAAAAGAACAGAACCTGCTCATCCTTAAATTACTAATTAGAGGAGTCATAGTGGGAAGTGACCACTTAAATAATGTTTGCAGGAAATGAGGAAAATAGCCTTAATTGGAGAATAGGCAATACATATAGTTGCATGTTAATTTACTAATTCATAACTGGATTATAGTCTGAATATTTCAACTATCTCCACATAATTTTAAAATAAATTAAGTTTTTCTTCAGGAACTAAGTAACTAAAATACATTTAAACAAGCTTAAGTAGTGCTACCTCGCATAGCTTTTATATTTGCTTTTATATTGCATTAAAAGTGGGAAAAACTACTGTGCCAGCTACCTTATACATCACACACACAAATAACGTACAGCATAAATGTTGGTTTGCACTTAAGTTATTTAAAGTTCCATTAAAACATTTTCAGTAACTTCTGCATAACTTTTCAGATCGACTAATATTTATATGTATAATCAATATAGTACTGTATCTGTAGATACACATACTCTTTGAAATGTGAATGTATAAAGTCTTTTTAGTACACAGATACATAAATCAAATATAATACAGCCACAAAGAGATGGTTAAGAAAAAAATTCTCTTTAAATTCATGTTTATGTTTTATCTTTTTTTATTCTTCTTAGCTAAATGTATCCATAGAGAGCATGTAATAGGAAACATGCATCATCTTAAGTGTAAAGTAGAGTTAATAATAAAATCTCCACTGTGATATTATCTAGTATAAAATACATCAAAATTAATATCAGACAAAAAATACCAGTTTAAGAAATTTAAGCTGAGCAATAGGGCCTGATTCTGTATTCTTTACATATCATACCGAATCCAAATGAGATTGTAAATATGCACATAATGTTTGATTGAGTCCATAGAGATCATAAAAGCATACTTGATCCAAGGCTTTCATGTTTGCACATCCATTAATTGTTAATTATTAGGGGTACATATCAAAGTACAGCACAGCAGGTGCATTCACAAAGCTCTTATATGTAATGAGATAATTGCTTGTACTGTACCTCCACCACTCAGCTTTGGAAATAAACCCCTTGAAGTCAGTAGAATAACACAAAATGAATTCTTTAGGAAAAAGTAGTATTTTCTGTATTGATAATGGCTTGTTACTATGATGGTACGGACTGAACTAAAACTGAGCAATGCATCGCACATAATGAAAACAAAGGGATAATTTACTAATTGGAAGATTTCCTTATTCGGTTTTGAGGGGTCCAGGGTTGAGTGGAGAATGGAATTTAATAATGGCAAAGTATAGATGAACTATATTCCAATGATTTTTTTATATACTTTGTGGAAATTATCTGTAAATCTTCACGAGTAAGAGGCAGGCACAGAGAATCACAAAGCAATCTGCAACATATTAAGTTCATCTGAATATTTAAGTCACTAACTCAAAATGAACCACTCTTCATAATACAATTTGTTAAAATGTGTTTCTGTTTTTTAAAACATTTTCTCCTCTTCAATTATTTATAGCTAAATCTGTACACTGGAAGCCACTATATTATTTTTCCATAAGACAGAATGGGAAAAATTCTTCAAAATCTTACAGCTAATTGATCTAGGTTACTTAGAATGTGCCGGTAAGACAGAGTAGACTTGAAATGAGAGTGAATTAGCTGAATAAATCCAATTACAAACTGTGTCAATGATTTTTTGTTCATGGTAAAAATGCCACAACCAATGCAGAATGATCTGCAGAGCTTCCTTTTATTTTTTTTATAATAAAAACAAACATTTACTAGGAAATCTTTATTTTGACTATAGAATAATGTTTGCATATAATCATATCATGCCAGATTCTACTACCCATAAGGATCCCAGATGAATACCATCATACTCCAAAAGTAGCATCATTGAAGAACTGAAGTAATTGGTACTATTTGAATAACACCTTATTGCATAAGGAGTCCCAGTGATTTCAGTTCTTTAACTGACTTCAGTGGGACGACTTGTGGAATAGGGTATTATTCATCCCTAAGTAAGGACATCAGAATCAGGCCATTATAATTTGTCCAGAAATACAGCAGATGAAACCCCTGCCCTCTACTCATTCCGAAAGGAACAATTTAGCCTTTGAGTTTTCTTCCCTCCTGTTCCCCTCCTATGAGTTTTTCTCATGGGTGGGGAGAGCCAGGCTTTATGTATTTTTCACTGATTAAGTGCCTCATACTGCTCCCATTGAAGTCCATGGCAAAACACCAAAGTAGAACTAGACCCCAGAGTAGACTTCTCTTGAAGCATAAGAGGATATCACGTGAGATAGTGGCAAGCTGGGAACTCAACTATATATTTTTTGAAATTACACACAAATCAGGTTGGATCTGTAGGGCACAGTAAGTTTTCAAGAAAGTTCTCTGTATCTCCCGGAGGATAAAATGATAGACTCTTGAAATAACAGGCATGATTGCTTTCATGATGAAGATTCAGTCTACCATGCACTTCAGCAATATTCCATTCACAAAATAAGCTGACACGGGTTTTAGATACCAGAATGAATGGTAACCACTAGCCCAATATAAAAAACTCTAGAACCTGTAACAATTACTAAACCCGATGATTCAATTTTTTATTGTGAGAAAGCAAAACTAAATTATATCAAAATCTAAAAATCTTTAACCTTACAGACAAAGAGTGATAGATTAGAAGTATTCTGGGTTGGAGGCAGAGGGAAAAAGATATTCAAATTAAATCTGATTAAAATCAGTCTAATAACCTGTACAGTGTATTCATTCATGGGAACAATCACATCATTCAACAAGCTACGCAGTCTGGCTCATCAGTCCTCAGAAGGGCTACCATTGAGACCAAAACATCCATCACTCTAAGAAGGGTGACCCCTCCAGGTCAGTTTTGAAAACAATGGTGAATCTGTCAAGGGAGAAAAATGAAGTAGCAGCTGGTATTATACCTGACGTGTGATTGAAAAAAATGGTTTCTAGTACTGGCAGATCTTTTGTATGTAGGAGTACAGCATACTCACACAAATACACTGAGTGTTAGAAAGCTGCATTACAAACAAACACCTTATTCCTACCAAGACACGAAAGGATGTACAACAAATGTTTAATGGACAAGAATTTCTCTTTTCCTAGAGAGCTCAAGTTCTACTTAATTCCTTTCTATAGTTTATAAGATAGCATGACCACATTAACCTACAAGTAAGACGTAAATTCCAGTAACGTTGCATTCTGTCAGAAAGGCAATTATGATTCTATATCATATATATTGTGCCATAACAGCATAAACCCATATTTACACATACATATAAAGAGATCTAAATTTTGACTTTTAAAACAGGAATTTTCATTACTATTGGGAAATAAGTTAGGAATATATGAAAGATGTTATAAAAACTCATCAGGTATATTTAGCTAGTTCATACTTTGCTATACTTTACTAGTGGAAAAGTGTAATGTCTATTCATTTATATTTTATTTTAGAATAACAAAGATTTTTAGAATTAACATTAAAATTTGAATAGTTCCTATCAAAAGTTAAGAATGTCTTTATAATAACTGAAATATTTTTAATTAAAGGTTAGTTGCACCAATCAAATTTACAATTCAACCACTTCCAATAAACTTTTTGGAAAGGGAATTCAAATTAGTTTCTTCATATGTCAATCAAAACAATTACAGTATGAGGAGTTCAACTACAGAGAAATTGACTGCACTGTTAGCAAGACACTGATCTTTGTTTATAAAGATGTACAGTGCCAGAAGCAGCACCACCTATTGGATGAAAATGTAGGTTAATATCTACTTTAACAAGAGCGCTACTATAAACTGGTTTTGTGAACAGATGACAATGACTGAAGATCTTATTTTCAAATAAGTATGCAAAACTTAACCAATATTTCCCAGAGTTTTGGCAGGAGCTAACAGCATCACAACAAACATAATATACAATATAAAATGTCATGATTAAAAACATTTTTATTTTACTACATATAACAAAGTATTTAAGACAACATTTCTAATATTATAAGTTAACTATTCCTTTAATATCTGCTTTCAAATGATAGAAAAGAAACTGCAGGATTCTCATAATGCACTCTGCACAAATCTGAATGTGTTTAAAATTAATTTGGTTATGTAAGTGATCCTGCTAAAACCAGAATACCAATACTGTGTACAGTAAGGGTGAAATGTTAATATATGGACTAATGTATTTTTGCTTTTAAAGACATCAGTATCTCACTCATTTTAGAGCAATGACTGAATTACTCAGCTATCGGATAACTGTCTTCTTTTTAGACTGAGATTTGGCGTCATCCATAGACACTCGTAAAAATGTTAATTGCCTAAACAGGCCACTGGCTAAAATAAAATCGAACATCTAATGTAGTGTACAGGCAAGTTGATGCTTGTTGCCTATATTGCTTGAATAGCAGATTTCTCTCGCTCTCATTTCATATGTGATAAATTTTCACGTGAGTGCATCCTGTCGAGCCGTGGGAGTGAATGGCTGGAACAAGCTCCTCAGTCAGAAGAAGCTGATCCTGGCTCCTTGGCTAATGACAATGCAAACAACCCTTTACCTAGTGCTTTTGGTGTTAAATACCACTTTTCAGGCCAGGGCGTGGGTGGGATGGTGAGCGATCCCAGCCAGAGCAGCCTGTCTCTGCTAGCGGGGCACGACTGGAGCTTGCATCCATGGAGCCCAGCAGCAGCTAGAGGCTAAGGTGAGGAGGGAGAGCAGAAACATCCGCGTCCATGATGCTGACAGCCTGTTTCCGCGGTGCGAAAGCGAAAGAGGCTCCGGTGGGGAATGGCACTAGGCAGAGCCCGGCCAGGGCTCCCCGAGGCGCGAAGTTGGGTTGAAACCCCGCTATTACGAATGCAGGCAAATCTCACTCACCCACTCGGAGGACGCAGAGGAGCTGGAGGCAGGCAAGCGCGCGCCCTACAACGAGCATCTCCAAATCGTCCAGTTCCCCCTTCTCTCTGTGGCTCTCTGTCCCCGGGCAGCCGCACCGCTCCTCACCGGGGGAATGGCTGGGGAGCCTCCAGCCTCGCCTTTTAAACGCTTCCCGGCCGAGGAGGGGGAGCGGGGGACGGGGCTTAACGCCTGGCGGGGGAACCTAACAGGGCCAGACTTGGTGCGGCATCTCTGGGACTTTCGCTCGCGCTCTCCAGCCTGCCGCTCCCATTCACCCGCCAGCGGCGGAGCTGCCCGGGGGGCGTGCGGGAGACAGGGCGAGGGAAGGCGCGAGCCCGCGCGCTCCTGCGTGTGAGGGCGGGGCGCGCGCCCGGCAGCGTACAGACAGCGGAGCCGGGGGGGGGAGGGAGGGAGGTGTGTGTGTGTGTGTGTGTGTCGCTCTCTCTATCTTGCTGCCCGTCTGCGGGGTGGGCATTTGCCCCTTCGGGCCAGAGAAAAGTTCGTCGCGAGCCAAAGCAACGTGCGGGTGTCTGACTTGGCAGGGGCCAGCAAGGGTTAGCTCCTGTCTAACAATACACCCCATGAGCCTTGCAAGCCCCCCTGACTTCAGCTGGGCTGCACACCCCTCAGCCCTGCTACCTGCCCTGGCAGGAGCGATTTTAACAACGCTCAGACCCTGCCACCTGCGCTTCATTTGTGCAGTGACTTGCTAGGGCTGTGCCCGGGCACCTCTGGGCTTGGCAGTTCATAGCCCCGGCACCTCTGCGGTTGCTGCATCAGTTATGAAAGTAAAATAATTGTTTGAGCCCGGTCACCTTTTCTGTTACAAACTAAGCACTGCCTGTCACCCACACTTGTAAGGATCCTGCAGGCATTCCCTGGGTTTATAATAGTGTGACTAAACCCAGTGGTTTTAATGTAAGCGCCATAGTGAGGTATACTACTGCCTATTACTTATCTAGCCCTTTCAATCAGCAGATCCTAAAGCACTTCCTAATCTTTAAGGTGTTTATCCTCCACTCCACTCCACCCCACCCCCCACCCCCAAGCAGGAAAGTATTGGTATTCCCATTTTACACATGGGGAACTGAGGCACATGAGGAAAGGTTAAATGACTTCACAAGCTCACACAGGAAGGCCATGAACCCAGTCTCCCATGTCCTAAGCCAGCACCCCAACTCTTGCATCATCCTTCCTCTCTGCTCTGTGACAGGAAGCATAGAAAATCCTGGATTCATTTGAAACTGCGAGGGGGAAGGAATGGAGGTGGCGGAATATTATGAACTATGATAACATGATCAGAATATAGGAATCAGCATGATTTCTCTTGTAAAATGAACCACAGAATCTTTAATAACCACTTGTTGCAATGTTTGGTAAGGAAATTGAAGGAGGCTACACAATCTGTGATTTTGGCGCTGTATTGATAAGTCAACCAGTACGTGTCAGTTTCTCTTCAGCAAAGGGGTGAGGGACTTCCTAAGACCAGTCTTCTGCCTGAAAGATGATCTTCTGATTCAGCAACTTCACTGACATTAGGAGCAAGGGATTAAGACCCTGGAACAAAAAATGTTAACATTCCGTGTTTCAGCATTTATATGAAATTAGCATCATATATTGAAAGTCTATCATGAAGTAGGTATATATAAATAACATTGATTTTAGAATGAAAGGACAATTCTGGGATTTTGAATGTCTATATCCATCAATTAGCCACACAACAAAAATATGTTTAAAGAGATTAGGCTGTTGTGTCTATGATGCCTTGGTTTGCAGACATGGTATTTTGTAATAAAGTGCTGAACATATCCTGCTTAAAAGATGGAATAATAACCCCATGCTTAATATTTTTAAAGAGTCCATATAATACCCCACTCTATAGCAAATCCCAAGGAGTTGAAGGTAATAACAGTCTGAATTATTTTTAATACAGTTTTGTGTTTGCAATACCATTCCCATCTGAGCTAAACCATCCACTCTGTTTGTATGTGACGTGACTTTTAATGCCTGGAGATACTGAAGTGCAATTTCACTTCATGCTTTATAGTTACGCTATTGGTTGGAGCTTTGTTATACCAGAATATGCTACCAGCTTCATGTACTGGTAGCATATTCTTCTGTCTACTTTACAAAAAAGAAAGAAAAAACTCTTGTGTCAGCTTTTCATTTTGCGTTTCTGGCTGCTGACAATTCAAGTGCTTGACTGTTTGGGCAGTTATGAGCTCTCTTGACACAAAGCAAATTGGAGAGTTCTGAGAAAACAAAAGCTATACAAAGAATTGTCATTAATTTTTAGGAATGTAGGAAGTTGACTGTGTTAAGTGGCAAACTGCTGACACGTCTTATTGTGCAAGTTCACTATCTTCCACTGCTATATGATGTGCATAGGAATGGAGGCTGGTTCATTAGTAGAAGGATTGCTTTGAATGACAGTCTTGTTGATGCAGTGTTGTAGCCAGGAGGATATTAGAGACACAAGGTAGACTAGTCCAATAAAAGATATTTCCTCACCCACCCAGTCTTGTTAACAGAACACAGTTTATCACATGAACAATAAAGTTTTCTGTATTAAGCTTTCCTATTAAATGATGATATTTCAAGATATTCCTAGGAGGAAATGTTGTTGAAGATTTTCAGTCAGCTGATTTCCATGTTACTCATCGAGGCTCATATTCTGACAGGTGCCAGGTATAATTGCCCCCAGATGTGCATGCATACATGCTGCAAAAGCAGCACTAATGTTCATGTATATTGTGTCCAAAATAAGCCTCACCCTCCACACACAATATCACTCCACAATTCATCTTCAGAGAAGGAATAATAAGCACTTGTACAATATTTCATATCTTCGCAAGCACTTATATTAACATGTTAAGGAATAATCTGTGAAGGGGCCTGTGCTTAAAGGCCACTGCAGGGTCAGAGAGCATATACTGCATCACTCTCGATCAGATTCTTCATTGGCTTACATCTTGTCTAGTAATTTTAATTCAGCCAAAAGCAAGGTCATATATCCAGTAAAAAAAGAATGTTTCTTGTATGTATAGAATGGGGAACTGAAGCTTAGAAAGCAGGCTCTCCATAAGACCATAGGCCCCACTCCTTAACACCCCTCCCATTTCCTAGTATTTAACTGCTATGAATGCAGAAGCTTCGTGTAATGTTTAGGAGAGGTCAGAATAAAGGAGGGTCCAATTCTGCACTAGCATTTGGTAAAGGCCATCAGTTTTTAGTTTGTGTCTATGCATAGTGGCAGCCTGAACTGGCTAAAATATTTGTTAGGGAAGTTTGTCAGTCAAACTGCTACAATAATTATAATTACCTCAGTTTCAGTTGTTGCTGTCCCCTTCTATATAAAATATAAGCCTCCACAATTTGAGACAGAAGGCGTAAGACATGAAGAGACTGAGCTTTTGGTTAGCATTTCTCAGTTAACTTTTTAATGATATATCTTTTATCAATTTTCATTTACAGTAAAAGTATTGTGTTTGTGTTGAATCCCTTTTGTGTCAAAGTTTTTTTCCTCCATTTGTCCTCTTTTGTCTGCTTTAGTATATTTTTGGTGAGGAAATATGTCCTTTTTGTTCTGTGTTAATATTTCACCCCATGGCATCCTTTATCTTCCTTTTTCATTGTTGTATTTGCTTTGTCTAATTTTGAGCTCTTTTTTACCCTCTTGGTTTGATGTTGAATATTTTCTTTCTAATCTCTCTTTTTTTTATCCAATGTTATATTAGTTCTTAGTCTGAATGACTCCTTTTTTAGTGTTGATACAGTACTTTTTTTTATTGTTGCAATCCTATTTTTTTTCTCAGAGTGAGTCATTCTCGTGTTCACCTTTCCTTGAGCTTGTTTTGAGTTCTTATATTTTTCAGAATAAAATCAAATGTTGTGTTGCTAATCTTTTGCTTCTCTTGTAGTGAACGCTTTTGTTTTCAGCACTGTCCCTGATTCCTGTTGGTTGTATAAGGCTTTTCTTTCCTTTCCTGTATGAAGAACTCTCCTCTTCAGCATCTCTTCCAATGAAGCTATAAGATAAGAAACCTTGATAAAAAATAATTTTTAGTTTCTAATTTGCAGGAAAAAATATTATGCCATAGGGTGAAATCAACACTGAAACTGGACTTTTTCCTTTCAAAAATACTAGATCCAACTGAATGACTTTTGAGAACTATGTCCAAAAATGGGTCTTGTAAATTTTCCTCTCTAACAGAAGACAGTATTATAAGTCTTGGTAACAGAGATAACATGTGCTGAGGAGAGCTATTAGTTCCCAAAAGAGACAGACACACTTGTTTGATACTGTGCATTTAATATATTAAGTCTCAATGGAAAACAATTAAAAAATTTGGCATAACATTACACAATTCCAACATCAGCACAACTTACTTATTGCTCTATTTTGGCAGATGTATATCTGGATCTGGCTGGAGGAAAGATTTCAAATAGCCATATGGTATCTAGTTGATACCTTTAACCATGTTTCAATTTCCTCGTGACAGATACTCAGTCCAGAACAAACTTCCTACCAATTCTTTACTGACCAGAACAGATACAGAGATTACTACATTAAGGAATAAACAATCTTTGGCTACAAAGAGTCTTGTAGCACCTTATAGACTAACAGATGTTTAGGAGCATAAGCTTTCATGGGCGAAGACCCACTTCGTCAGATTTATCTTCGCCCACGAAAGCTTATTCTCCTAAACATCTGTTAGTCTATAAGGTGCTACATGACTCTTTGTCACTTTTGCAGATCCAGACTAACACAGTTACCCCTCTGATACTGGACAATCTTTGGCTGAAACTGTAGATTCTGAACTGCTTAGCCTTACATATATGAACAAGAACTATGTATATATTTGCCCCAATATCTTTCATATCTCTTTGTGACTGTTCCAATCACAATTTTTATATAATCCTACAATATTGCAGCACACTTTCCCAAGCTGCAACATTCTCTACTTCGATTGGTAATATTTTTCCACATCAAGAATATCTGTGACATTAAAGACATACCAGCTGATTGCTTTTCCACTGTGACTTAACCAGCTCAGCTGTGGCTTTCAGATACTTGAGAGACTTGCCATGTTACAAAATGCTCCTACCCTAACTGTAACTCCTTTCTCACACTTTCTATCAGCAAATTCATATGTATTTGACAGGGAGAGGGAAGGGGAAATTGAGTGGTAGTTGCATGTCCTGCAATTGTTAAAAACTGAAAAACATTTCACCCTTCTATTTGTAACTGATATACATTTATGCTTTGGTTTATAAAATGGATCTTTGTTTATCAAATGGAGAATTACATACGTAGCACTTTTCATCAGTAGAACACAAACCACTTTACAAAGGAGGTCAGCATCATTCATTATCCCTGCTTTACAGATGGGAAAACTGAGGCACAGAAAGGTGAAGTAACTTGTCCAAATTCACTCAGCGGGCTAGTCTAAACATGGGGATTGGCATTGTTACTGCCACCATGTTTCAATTGCCTATTTACTCACAGGTTAGCAACAAGATACCTCCCCTACTGGTAAAGATACGAGTAATCTCCAAACATTGAATTAATGTGTGTGTGTGTGTAGAGTGCATTATTTTAATGAAGAGACCAAAACAACATGGGCCAAATCCTGGAGTCCTTACTAAGGGTCAGATTCTGACACCTGTTTGTAGGTGGGAAAAGAGCACACTTCAGGAAAAATGCCAGGAAGAGTTAGAGCCTTCAGCCTCACTGCAGTGCAGAGAATACCCTCACCCTAATTCTCTGGGGCACATAATAGTTCAAAGAGCACAAAGAGAGAGAGCAGCCATCATGTTGCCTTCCCTAAGCAGTGAACAATGGGGCATTGGGGACCAACCCATAGAGCAATGCTTCTTGGCACTGCTCCCAGCACAGACCTATGTCTACAAGCCACAGTTAAACCACTCAAATTTCACCCAGTCCTTACCTCAGACAAAACACATTAAAGTCAGTGAGGTTTATGCAGGTGTATTAAAAGAGAATATATATATGGACTTCCAGTAAGGAGGAAGTCAAAACTTGGATCTGTGTAAGTAGACAATGTTTTCAGTGATACTACATAATAGAGAACTGCTAGCATGTAGTTAGCTATTTGTTGGCTAACAGTTGTTACCTTTTTTTTCAAAATGTAATGTATGGAATGTTTGAGTTATGCAACTGCAGAAACAAAAGTCCTGATATTATTAAAGGCTTCTATTATTTTTTAAAAGTAATAGACATCAATGCATAAAATCAATGCATTTCAACACAACCTATTGTGACGGAGTCAGACCAGAAAGATATAGGAGAGTGCTGGAAGGCAGATACATTAATTTCAGGGTGTGCAGGTCCCTGTTCCCTGGATAGCCAAACAAAGGCTACTCCAGGCCAATCAAGACACCTGGGGCCAATTAAGAACCTTCTAGAAAGGAGTAGAAACAGCTAGCCTAATTGGGACACCTGAAGCCAATCAGGGACTGGCTGAATCCAGATAAAACCCTCCCAGTTAGTCAGGTGGGCTGTGGGTGTCAGGAGCTGTGGAAGGAAGTTATGCTGTTGGTGAGACTGAGTGGTGGACAACATATCATCCAGAAGGAAGGAGGCCCTGAGGTAAGGGTGAAGTGGAGTTTGAAGAAGCGGGGACTGCTGTGGGGAAGTAGCCCAGGGAATTGTATTGTGTTTTGTGGATAAAAGGTCAGCCATCTTAGCTGATACTATCAGGGTCCCTGGGCTGGAGCCCAGAGTAGAGGGTGGGCCTGGGCTCCCCCGTTTCTGCCTCCCCTAATTAGTCTCTGAGATTGGGAGACAATAGAGACTGTGCCAGGAAGGATAGCTTCTCCTCACTGGTTTGTGATGAAAATGGCTCACTAGGCTGTGACCTTGTCTCCAGAGAGAGAAGGGCTCCGTGGAGGGTCACAGTGAGCCGCTGAGGCTAGTAAAAATCCGCCAGGAAACGCGGGATCCACAAAGATAAGGACAGAGCTTTGTCACACTATATATTTACAAAGGTAGAAAAGTGGGATGGAAAACTTAAGTACCTTCTTAAAGTATATATCAAACCCACATGTACAAATGTCAAAAATTTGATCTTGCAGATAAAATAAACAAACAAACAAAACCCCACCCTCTTTAACAGTGTACATATTTTTTTTCATTCAGTAAGAGAAACAAAACAATAGCTCTTAAAATGAAATCTAGTAGGTCAAGTTCCAGTCAACAGCAAATTGTTTTGGCTGAGTCACAAATCTAATCAAATATTTCCTGATTGACTCCATATTTTCCAAATTTTTCTCTCTTTCATTTGTAAATGCTGTGACCTTCTTATTACAAGAATCACAATTCTACAAAACACGATAGATGTGAAGTTCCTGGAGAAGTCCCTGGAATAATTTATCATAATTATGCTTGGGTAACACTGTTGATTATTCTTCACAGAGGAGTTTTCAGATAAAGCTATTGAACTTTTTGGTACAGTTTACTGTTGCTAGATGAAAGATTTTTTTAAAAAGTTTTCTTCTACAATTGTATATAAATCAAAATGTACCACTATGAGATTGAATTTTCAATTTTAAAATTGACACATATCATCTAAATCAACCACTCTAGGCCATAAATCTGACCTGCTATTTAACTGCAGTAATTTCAGAAGGAAGTCTCATTGATCTGAAATGTTTATTTTTCCTTAAATCCACCATTCAGCCATTGGGGGAAAAAAGCAAACAATAAGGACCTTCAGATTTTGAGGAACTGCCCTTAAAAATAGCCACCATTAGGTGCATTCAGGATATGTTCCTATTAGAATATTCACAGCTGTGCACATTTCTGCCAGTACCACCAGTGATGCTTGTACACAGATAGGAAAATAAACAAAGGGAACCATACTAGTTTCTGTTGCATTTTTTTTAAAAAAAAATGCAATGTTTTCAAATAGGGAAAAGGACAAATCTGTTACAAAAATATTCCTCTCTAGCATCTAAAAATAGTCAGGCCAACCTATCCTAGGCAATGACGCATAGAGCCAGCAAAGATCCATAGCCAACAAGAGGTGATCTTTTTTTAATGGTTGGACAAAATCGTACTGGAAAACTTTGGCAGCTCTTAACATGGTCATTTAAGCAATAGAGTTGCTGTTTGGCCCAGAGGGAGATTTTAAAAAATCCTAGAAGACATGGAGTTCCTTAATAGAAATGATACTTAGCACAGTGATCACTAAAATAAATAAGATAGAAGCTGACAGAACCCCTTTAACATTTGCAGTATCAATAATTCCTTTCTAAAGCATCTTTGAATATTGGGTTCCCTATTCAGTTTACTGAGTTGGCATTCAGTTATGCTTTAGTCAAATGTATCTATTTCATTATTAGAGCTGTGAAGGAACTGGAATTTCTGCTTTGTAGAAACATTCAGAATTTTCAAATTGGAATAAGTCAGAAGTATGAAATTTTCCATGAAACAGAATTTTCAAAAGAATTCCATTTCAGGGAAATTGAAATTAATTTTTCCCTCAAAATCCAGAGCAACTAGCGGCCCTTCACCAGAGAGTCTGCTTAGCCCACCAAGCTGGCAGCCAGTAAACCAAAGAGGAGCTGGGAATTTCACCCTGAGAGCTAGAAGCTATGGAGCCTGCAAGGTGAGTAGCCAGGGAATCTCCCAGCCCGCCTGATTTCTGTTGAAAGTTTTGGCGGAATCAACAGTTTTCTCATGATTTTCTGTTCTGCTGAATCTCCATTTTCTGATGGAAAACTAGTCCATCGGCAAATTTTCAGTCAGCTCTACCCTGTGTGATAATGTTATGATTTATGAATATTATGGATTTTTGGAGGCAAAAAAATCCAAAATGAATGTGGGAAAGTGCTAAATTTATACTACCCTCCTAAAGCCCCCTATTGACACACATGCAGAATTCTTCTACCAAGATGAACATGTTCATGCCAGTCCTCTATTTCACTGAGCTGCAGACAACAATATGAGTTGTTACCTCCTCTTCCTTTTCTATTCCAAACTCCTGTGTAGAAGTAATGTACATGTGAATAACTGAAACAAGTATTGGAGGCTAACCTTAGTGATAGGAAAGTGATTTCTCTCTCTTTAGGGGAGGAAGCATGGTCCAGTGGCTTATGTATAGCCTAAGACTTGGAAAATCCACATCCAATTCCCTGGTCCACCACAAACTTCCTGGGTCATCTTGGGCAAGTCATTTTGTGCCTCACTGTTCATCTGCAAAATGGACATGATAGCACTTCTCTATCACACAGGAATGTTGTGAGGATAAATACATTAAAAACTGAGGTGCTCAGGTACTACAGTAATAGAGGCCTTATAAGTACCTAAGATAGATCTAGTTTGTGAAGTAGCTAATAATGTTTGTAAAGCACTGAGCATTATTTAAATGAAAGATTCTTTAAGATGTAATAACATTATCAAAATTTTCAACAAGTTGCATAGACCTGCAGCTAGTATATGGTTGTATATAAAATTATGCATTAACTGGTTGTGACATAATACATTTAGCTAAACTGTTAGTAATGAGAGGCAAGAATACTTGATAAGAGGTATTACCACAGAGGAGAGATTACATTTATGTGAACATTCATGGATGTAATGTTCTATGCTTTCGCAATTTGGAACAAATTTCTTCCCTCATTTGATAGATGGTTCCAGGCTCCAACATTTTTCACCTCCAAGATAGTTATTCCTAATCAGGGATTTTCCCTCCTTAGTTTTTGGCTTAGTGCACTTTAGCAATAACCTCTGCATTTTGTATTCACCTTTTAATCTCCCATCAGGTCATTTGCAGATTTTGAAAACATACTGGATTATGGCAAAAGAATAAAAAAAAGGATGAAGACAGAATTCTAGAGTTCTTCTCGCCTCTGTAGCCAGTTATTGCCATGTTGGCTAGCATGAAGTGCTCTTAGGCTTCAGCTCATCCAGAAGGGTTGTGACCTGGGAAGTCAGAGGGACCTTGAGGCCTCCCTCTCTGGTTTACAGGCCTAAAGATGACAGTAGCCCAGAGGAAATTATTATGTCCAAAGGTGAGGCAGCTTCCATTACAAGAACTGGTAGAAAAGGAGTTTACAAAAAAGGGTCCTTAGCCCCATGTCTAGATCACACAATAAAAGTTTTCAATTAAAAATGTAGGAGTAAATCCTTAGCTGGAAATGTAGTCATGCAGAACTACCTACCAATCAGAGTAGCTAAATTTGCCAGAATATGCATTAATGTGCTCCAATGTGTCAGAAAACAGTTTCACACCTTCAGTGTTTAATTAAAATGAAGCTAAATTTCATAAGCAATTTTATGGTATTGAGGGGCTGGCAAGCATGCTTATCTCGAGAGTTATAATTTTCATAATACAAATCTTGTTATAGGACTGAATTAATTCCAATTGCCAGGGATAAGTACTATGCAGTAGCTATAAAATATCTTGTTCTTGTTTCTGTAAAACACTAGTAAAGTTTCTTGTTTAATATGGTAAATGCAGAAAATATTTGTCTGAAATATTTAGGCCTTGATTCTTTGTACTTCATGTAGTCATTTATAGTACACCAGTGCAATGTGAGTGCTGAACACTACTAGATCAGGAAGATAAAATTTTATATCACTTATCATATGTGCAAATGACTATACAACAGCAAGGCAATGAAGAATCTGGCCCAGTGAGCACTGCCATCAGAAATGTTTTGGACTGCAAGTACCCAAATGGATACTGGTTGGTTGGTTTTAAAGTTTTAATAGCCTGCCTTTAGAAAACAAATTTAAAAAAACCACATTTTTAAATAGCTGTTTATTTAGTTGCCATGTCTGTAGAAAAGCACATTTTGCTTTGCTTGATCAGTTTTATTGCATAAAATAAGTATATGTTGAAAAATAATTGGTCTGGGAGCAATTGTCAAAGTAAGAGATTTCTGCTGAATATAACAATCATGCAGAATGTTGATCTGGGAAAGGTTTATTTTGGACAAAAAAAAATGAAGACATTGTACAGCACCAGTGCAAAGTGGCAAAAAGGATACTTTATTGCTATAAGCGGAGTGAAACCTTGTTTCTGGTTGAGTTAAAACTCCATTGAGGTTGATAGGTGTGAACTCACCCTTCAGTTAACGTAACTGTAAGCCTGAGCCCCCACCAAAGACAAAAGGTGTCTGACAACGTGCCCAGGAGTTGAATATTATTTTGGGTAGAGAGATGAGTATGTGTGCAGTGTCAGAGAAGTAGGAGCCTGTAAGCAGAGGTGGACTAAGGTCTCCTGGGGCCCTGGGCCAGAGCAGGTGGGTGGGCCCCTTCTGCCTGTGGTCCTGCCCCCATTCCACCCCTTCTGTCTGACGCCACGCCCACTGCCCCATCCCACCTTATTCCACCATGACAATGCCTCATTCTGCTCACGGTCCTGCCCCTTCCACTCCTTCCCCTGCTGCCCCACTTATGCTCACTCCTTTCCACCCTCACCCTCCTGCTGCAGCTCTGAGACCCCGAGAGGCTCTGTGTCCCCACCACTCCAGCCCTGGAGCCATGGCAGGGAGCGAAAGGTCTGTTAGCCCCGGGCCCGTGGTAGGGGGAGATTTTTCTGGGGGACACTGCCTGTAAGTACAGTATGACACTGGAAAAGCTAGAGAGTGAAAGCTTTTGAGATGGGTGTTGGCTGCAGAGGCTTGGGTTGAAGAGGCTTTAAGTTAAGAAACTGCTCCTTTTGTTCTTGGTTTAGTCTGCATTCAGAGACACAGGACTTTGTGCATTGCTTGTAATACAGAAGATTCCATCAGAGAAAATACAGACTCCATCAGTTTCTGCTTCCAATTGAAACATCATCAGGGCCTCAAACTTTGACCAGTTGCTTGGGTGGAAAGAGGGCGAAAGCATTGTACCAGCAGAGTGAAAAGCAAATGGAGAGATTTTGAAACATCATTTGTTAGTGGATATTTGGGGTGCTGTGTTCCTTATTCATCTTACCCCATGAGTGGGGGGTAATGGATGATAGCAGGACTAGCTATAAATGATTTCAAGGCGGAAGAAATTGAGGACTAAGGTGTACAATAAAGGTGGGATTCAAGCACCTCTGTCTTCTTACCCCTGCCCTTGCAACATGCACAAGGACAAACAGGGGATGAAGGCTATTAAAACAACAGCTGTACAGAGATCTGCCCTGCAGTAGGAGGGAGCTATTATCTCTCTCAAAAATCTGGATGGCCTTTTCCGTTCCTGATATTTCTTATGTTATCATATAAGATTATTTATCATTTATTTTATCCTCAGAGGTTTTAGGAGAACAATGGCACGGGAAACAGCTACACTGTAGTGCTTGCTCCTCTCCCATGAAGATAAACCCCTACCAACCACAGAGCCTGGTCCTGGCATGTATATATAAGGGTGTTTCTGGAACACTGCAGGGAAGGCACTGAACATGCTGCAGTCCTACTTCTCTGCACTCCAACTCTGCCTTATTCCCTTTCGACAGTAAAGCAGGAAGAGTATTGGGCCCTTACTGAACATGGTACATAGTTCACATGTAAGAGAATAATTCAGTCTGATGCTGACCTATGGTACATAATATAGTTTAATTTGTGTTTAATGGGGCATAGTAGACATAATGGGTGAAATCCTGGCTACACCGAAGTCAATGGCAAAACTCCAATTGGCTGTGATGGAGATAGGATTTCACCTAATATGGAATATGTGTATTATGAGGTAGAGCTGATATTTTGGTTTGGTGGCAGAACTAAAAAAACCCAAAAAAGACCTCCTCATTTTGAACTGAAATTGAATTTAGTTTCTTGCTGAAATGGAAACACCCAGCTGCCCCCACCCCTCAAATCAGGCCAAATGAAACACATTGAACAAGTTGAAAGGTTAGGTTTGAAATCAAATGGTGATTAAAACATTTCATGGTGTTTCTAAAAATGTCAAAAAGGTTCATTTAAAAAATGTTGCAACGAACCGTTCTGACTTTTCCGACCTCTCGTCCTCCCTCCCAGGCTATTTGCTGAATTCACGCCAGAACTGCATTGTTACTCAATTTACTATTGAATCAAAAAATTTCACCCAGCTCTAATTATGGGGCACATTAGATACAAGTGTGCTTTCCTTCAAAACACAGCATCTTATTTAACGATTGAATTTCAAGTTGTATATGTTATGCCAGAATGTTGCCCACTGTTGTTGTTCTTTTCTGGTTCTGAGGATTCCACTTTTGGTGCCACTAAGAAGTCATCTCCATGAAAAGGTTAGAGGGGAGTGTATACGTGTACACTAAAGTTGTACCTTTCACTGAAAGTTGCATAGCAGCAACAAAGTAGGGAGGTCTGTCTGAAGAAAACACTAAGAATAAAATACTCCATCTTTCCGGACTCTACTGGACTTCAGTAAAGAAGACTTTGATTCCCTCAGGAAACTGCTGGGCAGGATCTCCTAGGAGGCTAATATGAGGGGAAATGGAGTCCAGGAGAGCTGGCTGAATTTTAAAGAAGGGTGCAGGAATAAACCATCCTGATGTACAGAAAGAATAGTAAATATGGCAGGCAACCAGCTTGGCTTAACAGAGAAATCTTTGGTGAGCTTAAACACAAAAACGAAGCTTATAAGAAGTGGAAACTTGGACAGATGACTAGGGAGGAGTCTAAAAATATTGCTTAAGCATTCAGGGGTGTAATCAGGAAGGCCAAAGCACAACTGGAGTTGCAGCTGGTGAGGGATGTGAAGGGTAACAAGAAGGGTTTCTACGGGTATGTTAGCAAGAAGAAGAAGGTCAGGGAAAGAATGAGACCCTTACTGAATAGGGGAGGCAATCTAGTGATAGATAATGTGGAAAAAACAGAAGTACTCAATGCTTTTTTTTGTCTTGGTCTTCACAAACAAGGTCAGCTCCCAGACTGCTGCACCGGGCAGTATAGTATGGGGAGGAAGTGAACAGCCCTCAGTGGTGAAAGAACACATTAAGGACTATTTAGAAAAGCTGGACATGCCCAAGTCCACGGAGACAGATCTAATGCATCCAAGGGTGCTGAGGGAGTTGGCTGATGTAAGTTCAGACTCATTGGCCATTATCTTTGAAAACTCATGGCGATAGGGTGGTGGTCCTGGATGAATGGAAAAATGCAAATATAGTGCCCATCTTATAAAAAGGGAAGAAGGAGAAACCAGGGAACTACAGACCAGTCAGCCTCACCTCAGTCCCTGGAAAAATCGTGGAGCAAGTCTTCAAGGAATCCATTTTGAAGCACTTGGAGGAGAGGAAGGTGATCAGGAACAGTCAAAATGGGTTCACCAAAGGCAAGTCATGCCTGACCAACCTGATTGCCTTCTATGATGAGATAACTGGCTCTGTGGATATGGAAAAGAGGTGGACATAATATATCTTGACTTTAGCAAAGATTTTAATTCAGTCTCCCACAGTATTCTTGTCAGAAAATTAAAAAAGTATGGATTGGAAGAATGGACTAAAATGTGGATAGAAAGCTGGCTAGATCATCAGGCTCAATGGGCGGTGATCAACGGGTCAATGTCTAGTTGGCAGTGGTATCAAGTGGAGTGCTCTAGGGGTTAGTCTTGGAGCTAGTTTTGTTCAAGATCTTTCTTAATGATCTGGATGATGGGATGGATTGCACCCTCAGCAAGTTCGTGGATGACACTAAGCTGGGAGGAGAGGTATATAGGCTGGAGGGGTCCAGAGTATCATAGACAAATTGAAGGACTGGGCCAAAAGAAATCTGGTGAGATTCAACAAGGACAAGTTTAGAGTCCTGCACTGAGGAAGGAAGAATCCTATGCACCGCTCCAGGCTGGGGACTGACTGGCTAAGTCTTCAGAAAAGGACCTTGAGATTACAGTGTGAGAGAAGCTGGATATGAGTCAACAGTGTGCCCTTGTTGCCAAAAAGGCTAATGGCATATTGGGGTGCATTAGTAGGACCATTGCTAGCAGATTGAGGAAAGTGATTATTCCCCTCTATTTGGCACTGGTGAGGCCACATCTGGAGTATTGTGTCCAGTTTTGCTCCTCCCCCTCACTACAGAAAGGATGTGGACAAATTGAAGAGAGTCCAGCTGAGGGCAATGAAAATGATCAGGGAGCCAGGGCACATGACTTATGAGGAGAGGCTGAGGTAACTGAGGTTATTTAGTGTGCAGAAGAGAAGGGGGTGGGGGGAGGGATTTGATAGCAGCCTTCAACTACCTAGAGGGGAATTCCCAAGAGGATGGAACTCAGCTGTTCTCAGTGGTGGCAAGAAGCAATGGTCTCAAGTTGCAGTGGAGGAGGTTTAGGTTGGATATTAGGAAATACTGTTTCACTAGGAGGATGGTGAAGCACTGAAATGGGTTATCTAGGGAGGTGGTGGAATCTCCATCCTTGGAAGTTTTTAAAGCCTGGCTTGACAAAGACCTGGCTGGGGTGATTTAGTTGGGGTTGGTCCTGCTCTGAGGAGGGGTTAGACTAGATGACCTCCTGGTGTCTCTTCCATCCGTAATCTTCTATGATTCCCTTTCCCATTACACTCAACATATTAAAAAAAAAAGGATGCCCTCTACATTCATTATTTATGTCCACTGTCCCTTAATATGCTTCAGTACAGCCATAAAGGATTTTGATCTAAAGGTGTGACTGTTATTTGATTTTCCTTTAAGACAGAATTATCAAAGAACAACTAGAACTGTGCAGTGACCTTCCAAAACAATTACTTAAATCCTCAATAGACACATTGTTTTGACTCATGTTGACATATTAAGATGCAAAATCACCTAAAAGTTAAGGGCCAAATTTTGTCCTAAAATGTGTTTCCCATTATCTTCATTCAGAGCCCTATTTTTTAAAACTCCAGGGGCAGAATGTAAGCACAACAGTAAGCACAAAGATGATTTTGAGGCAGCAACTTTTCTTTCTCTGCCTCAGACATTCTGACAGTATTGGGTCCCTCATGATAAACAAAAACTACTGAAAATATCTGTATTAAAAACTGCTGTAGACTAGGAAACCATTTCTGGGTAAGACTCAGTGAAGAAAACTTTCTAGCTGTAGCTCATTATTATGAAAAAGGACCCATGTTCACTCTCAGTTATATCCAATGCAACCTCACCAAACAAATTTTCCTAAAGTATTCAGCTAGCACTAATGTAACACCAACAGACCCCAGTCATCATCAGGGCATGATTGAACCTGGGGCCTTTAGAGTTTAGGGCACGCGCTAACAGCCAACTGGCCATTAGGTAAAGCTGTAGAGCAGCCTTGCTGTCATTCTCTCATCACCACTAGATGGGACAGAACACCACATCCAGGAGGTGTGTGGATTACACTAAGACTATGGTTGTTTCTTTATAAGCTAAAAAAGGTGAAAGATTTCTGCTCATATTTGAAATCAGCATTCATATTAAACTGCAAGCTCCTTAAGCGGGGAGCATGTTTTTGTACAATGCCTAGCACAATAGCGTCCTGCTCCATGACTAGGGCTTCTCAGTGCTCTAATAGAGACAATAGTCATGTTATTATTAACAAATAAATAATAAGTGCAGCTGGCCAAATCTTTCCCAAATGAAGCTGACCAGCTTATTATGTTAATATATCCAAAAGAAGATGCATCAGAACTGGGGTTCAATCCTTTCAACAATTACAATCTCTAAGGTGAATGGGAAGTGCAGACAAAAACCACAGGCAAGCAATGCAAGTACATCCATTTGTTTTTAGACTGGTAGCCTGAATGGAATATGTGTCACTGAGATGTGTTAGCAGCTGAAAGTTACATTTTTTTTTAAACCTACCATTTCAGTACAGGGTCAGACTATGATGATGAGTAGTTGAAATCAATGGAATTTGTCATGTAAGTGCTCAACAACATGAGTACCAGCTCCATAGTCTGGACCTAAACCCAGGGTTGGCCGACAACATTTTGGCACCTGAGGTGGGGAGCTCAGATGATGCCCCCATGCTCCCTCGCTTGGGCCAAAGCTTTGAAAGGTCTCTTGTGCCCTGCTTCCTCCAGCATAGCACTCCACCATCTCTGTGCAGCTAGAGCAGAGAGAATACATATGTACCAGCAGCAGACACAATTTTCTACACTCTGGAGTCTAGTGGTGCCCCCCACACTGAGTCTGGTACCTGAGGTGGCTGCCTCAGTTCGCCTCATGGTAAGGCCAACCCTGTGGCTAAATCAATTTGTTTTGATAAATTCAATTAAAAAAATATCTCCATTAGCTACACAACTATTGCTGGGCAAAATATTATCAGTAGAGAGCAAATCAGGTTTCCTGGCAGTTCTAGAACTTTTTAGTGGCACATGTTAATTGCCATTTACTCCTTACTTTGTTACATTTTATTTTATGCTGATTAGCAAAGCTGCTTCTAAAAGCCATTATATCAAGATATCTACAGGATCTAGCAACATGAATGACACATGTCAACACAAAAGGGAGGGCGTTCCAGAGACAACAACATTGCTTTATTCATTCTGCTCTGGAGCTAGATTCTCCTACATGATGGTGTAGAGTGACTCAGATTGTAATTACCATAGAAAGTGAATGTCGATAAGATGCTGGTATCTGGCTTTTTCTCCTTTCCCTGCCCCCTGCCCACACTTTCTGTAGCATCTTATTCTATGAGGTGTCCCAGTGAAACCAATGGAATTACTCTGGGGGAAGGAACTGCCCTGTGTAATAAATGGAAACAATCTGGCCCTCCGAACCAAGACAATGAAGAATGAATGTAATTTAATTGATGGAGCCAGCTTATAGTACATACACATTCCTGCTTAACAAACAGCTCTTGGGATTGTTCTCAGATAATTTACCTGTGCAGTAAGTATTTGTGTTGGATGTATTCTATACAGCAAAACATAAGAGCATTATCTGATTTTATAAAATACACCTGATTCACATCTGCATTTATAAACTCTGGATTGAATACTTAGTACAGAGGTTGAAGGATTCCATAGTCACAGTGAAAATTTCCTCTCCCCATCATCAGATTCAGTCTACTCAATAGGTGAGATCCAGCTCTTTGACGGGAGCCTGGCCTGGTCTCTTTGCACCACTTCTGAGGTACAAAGAGGCCACCAAGCTGTAATATTGATCTAGCTAAGGATCAGCCCAGTGTGAGACAATCACTGGTAGTGAACAGCTGTTGCAGCCAGTTCTACATAACGTAAGAATGGCTGTGCTGGGTCAGACCAAAGGTCCATCTAATGCAGTTCCTGTCTTCTGACATCATGCCAGATGCTTTAGAGGGAATGTACAGAACAGGGTAGTTATCGAGTGACCTATTCCCCGTCATCAAGTCCTAGCATCTGGCAGTCAGAGGCTCAGCTATCTTGGTTAATAACTATTGCTGGGTCTATGCTCCATGAACTTAACTAATTCTTGCTTGAACTCCATTATACTTTTGACTTTCATAACATCCCCTGGCAATGAGTCCCACAGGTTAACTATGATTGTGTGAAGAAGTACTTCCTTTTGTTTGTTTTAAATCTGCTGCCATTTCATTGGGTGACCCTTGCTTCTTGTGTTATGTGAAGGAGTAAATAACACTTCCTTATTCACTTTTTCCACACCAGCCATTATTTTGTAGACCTCTATCGTATTGCCCTTATGCCACCGTTTCACAGCCCTGAGCACCAGAAAAGGGCTGGTGAAAAGGGGAAGAGAGCCATAGCAGAAGTGGCACCACACTCTGCTCATCCATCATTGCTAGAACATGGATTGGAGCTGCTCCGTCAAAATTAGAGCAGCCCTGAATTCCATAGAGTTACACCAGTGAAAGATTGGCAAGAGAAGACCCAGGCCATGGTTGCAGCCCTGAGCAGATTACAAGCTAAAACCCCAGCCATGCAGAGTGATCCCTGTGCTCACACAGTCCTGCACTGGAACTTGAAGTCTAACTTAGAACTGAGTTTTGAGGAGTGATATGAAGTACCAGAATGGTTTCTACACCACGAAGAATAGTCAGAGCCACCAAAATTAATCTGTTTTTGGCAGGGACATGGGCAGGATTTTCAATTTAATCACTTTTGGAGGGGCATGTTCTGTGCCCCCACGATGGCCCCAGGATCAGAGGAGCTCCCTGCCCCTGCTGATTATTGCAGGTCCATGACCCTGCTTTCCTCCCCTTATGTACACCCTGGTCTTTGGGTTGGAATGCCTCCTGAGTCTGAGGTCAGATGCAAACAGCACAGCTAATTCCTTTTCCTGACCTTGTGCAGTTTCATTATGAACTGAGTAACCTGACAAAGTCGTGCCAGTTCAAAGCCCAATGATTCACTCAGCACCATCTCAGTAATGCTTGCAAGGGGTTAGGCCCTCCATGCACATCCAATGACAGATTTATTACAGAGGAAACATACATTCAATAGCATGAGCTGAATGTTTGGGGAAAGAGTTCAGGCAGAGGCAAAAGGACAGTGATCTGTCCATGGTAACTTTTTTAAAAACATGAACTTTTAGTTTATGACAGGCTTCCCCAGACAAGGAACGTCATCTAATTTATATTATTTGAATAAAATAAACCCTAAAAAGCTTCTATAAGAGGTCCTGATTCACCACTGTATTCCTCCAGTTTTACATCAGTGTAACTAAACTGAAATCAATGGAGTTACATCTGAAGTAGCACAGTGGTAAATATTCTAAATATTCTAGCTCACCAACTAAAAAGCTAAAAAATAACCCACTAAACAAGGCCCACCAACACACAGCAAGATCTCCTCCTCCTCCAGTCCATTCCATACCCCATGAGCTTCAGTGTCCTCACTCTCTTTTCAGGGGAAAACCTGGAAAAGGGTCCTTGCAGTCTGAACCAAAGGGCAGCAAATCTGGGCTCTACATTTGCATTTCCAAACATAATTAAATCACATATATTAATTCAGCTACAAAATGGAATGCAACAGGCAAACACAGAAAGAAGAATTCATTTACACCAACAGAAAGCCAGAATAATGCCACCAGACTTGATGGGGTTACTCCAGTTTAACACCACTAAAACTGTCTGCAGAATTTCTTGGCTTGAAGACACTGCCCAGGTAGGATAACAGAGCACCAATTTTAAGCAAGTGTCACATCACAACACTATTCCTTAGAAGTGTGTAGACTGTACAGTGACTTCCTAAGAGAAATGTACAGTGATTCTTCTGTGAGAAGAATTAACTTCTTGGGGAAAAAAGATCTTTATAATAAAAAGAGGACTGTATAAATCTGAGGGGTGCAGATTAGAAAGATGAAGCAACCAGAAAAAGTTAGGCCAGAATATTAATATTTGTTATTTACTTAAGCTTCTGCTGTCAGGTCCTTAATCATTTCCTTTTAATGGTTACATAGATCTTTATTGGCAAACAGTATCCATTCTACTAAAAGGATTGTTGTGAAGCTTAATTAATGTTTGCTTTGAGACTTTATAAGTGCTTAGCATTGATGAGTACTTGTAATTAGTACGTTCTCGGCACCTCTCAAAATTAGGACAAATGTGAATTATATCGGAATGAGGTCTCAATAAAAACTTCTGAATTTGGCCCATGGAATTATATTTTTAATTCTGAAGTGTTCTGACTAGAAGCCATTTTAAATAAGATTGTCCTAATCATGTTTCAGAGAAACATAAGCCTATGAAAACTATTTATAGACTTTCAACAGTATTTCAGCTACTGTGTTACTTTTAGTGTTGTAACTGTATCGAATTAAACACTGCAGAGACTTGAGCTGGGCTCTGTACAATTTAAATTAATTGCATACGTTCTATTCAAGTAACTACAGAAATAGAAAAGGTTTAAGAGTCCAGGCGAATTCCCGCCTTCCTCCTTTCCCAAAATATATGTATGTGGCATCCTATTATTTTATCAACTAAGCATGCCTCAACTGTTTATTTGCATAACGCTCAGGTAGATTTATTCATATGAATAAGTACTTCACAGCAGCATCAGACATTCTAGTGATCCTACAGAAATCAAAAGCAAAGCTTGCTGCTATTTGCCACTAGGTTCAGTGCCATGACAACAGATGGAATTCATGGCTGCGGAGGGTGAAGTGCGAGAGACTTCCAGCCCACTGTCACTTTTCGTAAGAATCCCTAAAGAGAAAATTATGCAAACTAGTAGAAACCAAATGCAGAATGGAAAAGGCTGTGAACCTTGGCTATTTGCATTTACACAAAATAGCTTATTTGTGAAACAATGTCTGTGGTACAACTAGACGTGGAAGTCATTTAAATTCTTGGGGAGGAAGTGGGTGAAGGAAATGGGCCTGATTTTGCTTCCACTGAAGTCAATGGGAACAGATTCAAAACTGTCATGGGGTCACAGGCAAATTAAATACAACCACAATTTCTGTGTCATTCAAAAAAAAAGATTCACATTTCTGATGAAAATGCTTTAAAACATTTGGACTTGAGGATAGGTATTTGCACTGATTATTGCACAATATTTTTTACTCTTTAGAGTTTCAATATTTTGAATGTTTCCATACTGTTTTGAAAGAAAACTGCAGATAAATGTCTATTCTGTGGAAGAAACTACCCATGTGTTAATATCTTTCTTAGAAATAGTTACTGAAGTTGATAGGAATCACCAGTGTAAATATGAAAGAATTTGGCCTGATTTTGTCTGGTTAAGCACCCAGGAAAGTAGGGCCATGAGTCAGAGTTTCTTCTGAATAATTGGATAGCTTACCTTATATGGGCCTAGAAAAAAAACATGGGATGGCAGTGTCAAGTACACAAAAAAATGCCCCCAAAGTCACCTCTCCCCCAATAGTCTTCACTAAACTACATGATCTCAGCAGAATTTACCAGTAGTACAGCTACAGTCAGGAGAAAAAGAAGCATAAGAAGATGGGGAAGTAAAAGTAAAGTGATGAAGAAACACAGGCTGACTTTATAGGGGTGCATCCTGTGCCTTTCAAGTCAAAGGAATTTTTGCCATCTATTTTGGTGTGTGCATGATCAGGCCACATGTAAGACATAGAATATGACTTGCAGGTCTATAAGGGTACTCTCCTTTGGATTATATTAGTATCAAATGGAAATATTATGCACCAAAAGTAGATTAACATTCCCCCACACCTTAACAGAAATAGACATTGCTCTGCAAGGGAGGGACCATCAAAGGAATCTCTAGTATTGATCAAAAGCATTAACTGTTTTTTACAGTATGGCAGTCAGAATTAACTGTGTGGTTCCTCATTTTGTTAATGTTTATCTGTACCTTGGTGACCTCGGACAGTACAATGATGGGGACTGGAGAATGCTAGAACATTCTGGGGTGTGAATTACAAAGCCATCTAAACTGAAATTGCAATTATCACCCTATACATCATGAATCATGACCTTACCATAAGAGCTAGACCAGTGGAATATTTTACATCCTATTTAACTTTGAGGACATTCAGATCTGAATCTTCTGGATTTGTGGAGCAGACTCAATGTTATTTAATAAAGAGTAAAACTCTGCCCATTTTCTATTGCCTGGTTTCACATATTTGAAAAGAAGGAAATCATCTTTTACCACAAAGCTACAAAGCTATTCCTTTGTTTAATTTTCCACATATTGTCCTGTTTATTCCCACTAGAAATAGATCTGAATGACACCATTAACATCTATATTGAGCCTTCTCAACATCTGGGACTGATCAGGTCAAAGGTTTTGGTTTGACCCATTACATAATGGGGCAATAGATGAGAAATATATATCCACACAAACTGGGCAGTTAGAAGCTTAATTATTGCATGCAGAAGTTGTACACTCAGATGTTGCAGACACAAAAGAGAGGCATCTTTTTGAAAATTTGGCCCACCTGTAAGTTGTAAGTCTGCTTTTACTCGCATTCCTGGTTAGTATGTTAAATGCACATATTTAGCCATTATGCTACATGACACTTTATGTTAAAGCCTACCATATGGTTCCTTGTAGCAATTCCAATATTACTTAAGAATCAATGAAGAAGTGCCCCAAATTAATCACTACAGCAGAACAGATCAAGTGAAGTAAATTTAAGTATAACACAGAACGTAATGTACCTATCAAATAAAATGTTCACTCACAAGTTTAGCATTCTCAAACAATAGACAAATGCATAGTGCCAGTGTAAACAATGAGGCCCCTAATTTAGAAGGGGTCACCGAACTTCACAGGGCACTTTCCTCCACTCTAGAGTAGCTGTGCTCTTTGGGAAATCTTACCTTTTGACTAAAGGGGGTGGGAGGTGGTAGCAAGACCTATTGAGCTGCCTATGAGATCAAAAAAGCAGGAGTGATTATTCAAATCACACAGCAAAATAAAAGGAAAGAATAAGATGTATTGAACCTAAAAAGTAGCAGACAGGGTGAGGAATGGCCAAAGGGGAATGAGAAGCAGAAACTGAATGGAGAGGCCAAGGCCTGAATGAGAAGCAGAGAAAGACTGGTAAGAGAAGATGAAAAGGAAGGGAGGAGGGGAAAGCCTAGGGCTTGAATGAGGGAGAAGAGAGCAGTGAGAGGCACAGTCGAGTAAATGAAGCAGAGATGGAAAGTTGATCCCTGTCAGACTATAAAGGTTCTCTGGGGTATTTTATGATGAATTCTCTGATGCTAAAACACAGCTAAATAATTCTCTTTCATAGGGCTCTAATTTAATACAATTAACCATTTCTGCATCTGCTATAATGAGTTGGCCACACTGTTGAATGGCAGGTAAAGTCTCAGAAGGTCATGACACACCACATCCAGTTCTAGTACAATTCATTCAAGCAACAAAACATAGGAGCTCCTCACCTCACATTTTGTACTCCCCAGTGTTCTGTGTGCCACGTTATGGGCAATAACACAAAAACAGTCCAGGCTTGTAAAACTAAACTGGCTTCTTATTGAGAGAACTATTTAAAGAGATGCTGCACCTGCTGCCAGCACTCATGCCATGTGCACATAGACTAACTTCCTGGTGCTTCCTCTAACTGTTACTCATCCTTTCTGCAACTTGTACTCCTTGTAAAAGGGTATGGCTGCCCTGTAGCACTCCCTGCTGTCAAGCATGGCTCTGCAGCAACTTGCCTCAGTTTACTTCTCTGCATGGTTTCAGAGGACCAGGTCATAAATGATCATGCTTAGGGGCCACAGCCCAAGGTCAAAGAAAAATCATCCGGACCATCCTTACCCATACACAAAGTGTGCAGATGCTTAGGGCTCCAGGAAATTTGGGGCATCAAATTTCCCGGTGCCCTGTGCAGCTGCTCCAGCCCCTGCTCTGCCTCTTCCCATGGCCCCCATCCCTTCTCCAAAGCCCCCACCTCTGCTCCGCCCTACCCCACCTCTTCCCACCCCCACCTCAGCCCCGCTTCCACTCCTCTGAGGAGTGCAGCAGGGCTGGGCCTGCATTCACTGGTAGCGGGAAGTGCAGTGGCCCAGCCCCATCTACGTCACTGGTGAGTGCTGGAGGGTGATTCTCTCCGTCCTCCAAGCCAGCCCTATCCCCCTGAAAGGGCCTGAGGTCTCAAACACTCCCCCCGTGGCAGGGCTGCGTAGGGCCCCAGAATAGCTAGGGATGGCCATGGGGACAAAGGTCAGAACTGGATTACCTGGAGTCATGGAAGGCAGGAACGAGGTGAGTAAAGAATAAGTTTGGGTGCCAGGCCTGGCATAGGCTGGAGTGAGGCTGGGTGCAGGGCGGGATCTAGGTTAGAGTAGCAGGGGAGCAAAGCAGGAACAGGGCTTGGAGTGAGGCAAGCACAAGGAGACAGAGAACACACAGGACAGTGTACTGTCCTGACAGGATCGGTTAGACCCTGAGCATGTGAGCAAGAACCAGCCAGCCAAGCACCTGAGAGAGGTAAAGATAAAGGCAAAATTCCTCTGCTGGAGTTCTGCTTTATTAAGTCAAAATAAACTTGAACTAAAGGCTCTCTGACCCATAGTTAATCCGCTTGGATTCAGGGAGTTGCCCAGCCCTCGTTCCTTAGGGCCTGTGCAGCAGTGCAAGTAGGGCAGTATGGTCAGGTACGCCATACCAGCGAGATATTTTTAGCTGGTACGGTGTGCTGGAAAGACACAGGAGGAGCAGAATGTGGGGCCGCTGGGCAGTCCCATTCCGGCAGTTCCTCTGGCGCAGCTGTACTGCTCCCAGACCTTCCACACAAGGTCTTCTCCATCTCTGCAGTATCCCTGCCAGAGGGCAGGGATCGGGGTGGTATAGCTGTGCTGGAGGAGCTGCCGGCGTTCTGCTCCTTTTCCCACTGTGGTTTCTGGGGAGCCCTGCGGTTTAGGGCTCTCCCAGGAACCGCAGCAGGGAAAGGAGCAGAACCCTCATCCCTGCCCCCTGCCCTTCCTTGGAACTGCATCTCCTCCAGTTCCATCTGTACAGCAGCAGCCCCACCAGAGGACAGAGGTGCAGCCGCTGGAGGAGCTGCCAGCATTCTGCTCCTTTCCCTGATGCGGTTCCAGGACGACCCTGAACTGCAGGGCTCTCCTGGGAACTGCAGTGAGGAAAGGAGCAGAACATGGGGCCACCAGGTGCCCCTATGTCAGGAGCTCCTCCAATGCAGCTGTACCACTCTCAGCCCTACCTCCAGCCCTGTTCTCCAGCGGGGCTGTTATACAGATGGAAGATACCCTGCATGGAAGGTCTGGGGTGGTACAGCCACACCAGAGGAGCTCTCTATGTAATTCTTTCCCTTTCCATCATGGGCTGAGAGAGCTTCACACACAGCAGCCCTTCCCCTGCAACTATCTCTCCTGCTCTGAGGGGAGAGAAATGATATATGCAGCCTTATTCCCAGAGCTTATGCCATTTGGTTGGTAGAATGGTAGAGCTCTTTCTAGGGCTCCTGGTCCCAGACCTTCACAGCAACAGTAGCCTTGGTTTTCTTCAAGCCTTCACTGTTCCTCTGGGACCATCTTCCTCTTTCCCAACACCTACCTCTGCCTCTCCTAGAACTTCATCTGCTCTCAAACTCCCAGAACCTAAAGGAACACACCATGGAGAAGATGCTGGCTGACCACTAGTCCTTACTACCCTGAAGGGGACAGTCTGCTACATCCTCCATGCAAGTTTCATGCAGATTACTACATGCTGATCTAGGGCCAGCTGCATGCTCTGCTGGTCTTTCACCATAAATTAGAGCAGACTTCAAACTATCGCAATACATGCCAGATGGTAACTGTCCCTAAAAGCCAAAATGGCAGCTGGGGATTGGCATGACATAGGGAAGCCATTCCTTCTATGTCCTGGCCATGTCCTGTGTGCTGCTACCAGGGAAGAGGGGTGGTGAAGGAACATGGAATTTATATCCAGGCCAGATTATCCAATCAAATTCCAACGGAAGAGTTGCATATGGAGACAAACAGCATGCACTAATCTGGTTCAGAGACTGCATGTGCTCAATACTGTAGTTAGGGGAAAAGAAGCAAGGATATGATGGGAATTACTCAGAAAATATTTGACCTCAGCTTCAAAAAAAGATGGCGTGGAATCTAAAAAAGTAGGACTGATAGATGGATATTAAATGAATATATTAATAGTTTTAATTGGTCACTGAAAGGGCCATGAATTTATAGGATGGAAAAATAAGGCCCAGTTCCTCATTAAGCACTGGTCAAATTGTTTGCAGAATTGCTCTATAAGCAGTTCCTCATTTAGGCAAAACATTTAAGTATGTACTTAAAAGATAAGAGTGTGTTTCAATGGAGTCCAGACAGTCAAGTGTGGCAAGATGAAGGATTGTATGGCCGTGGGTAACTGTTTGGTTTACTTAACTCTTCATTTCCAGACACTTTATTGGTTGGGTTTTATTACCTTCTGTTGTTTAAAAAGAAATTACAAAAAGGAAAGTTACTATAATTTACTTTTATTTATTTTTAAATTACCTGTTATATGAAACAAGGCACTAAGAAGATTAGAGAAGCATGAAAATTACATGGAGTAATCTAAGTTTTGGAAATAATAAGATAAAATGAAGTCTGTGGTTAAATGTGGACTGTATGATATCTGTGTAGCCCTTCTGCCAGGTGGAGTTGCAGCAACCAGAGGCAAGGTTCAACATCCAGGCATTCTTTCTGACAATACAACACAGAACTGGCTCAAGGTCCCACCCAGTAAGCTAGGAAAATTACACACACCCCTGGGCACCTCTAAGAGGCAATACTTCTCTCGCAAGCACTGAGTCTGTGTATGGAAAAGAAATCTTGTAATAAAAGGTGAAAGGAACCTGGCATTCAATTGGGAAAACACCATGAGCATGATTCAAAAACATATGACCACAAGCAAAATACCCACCCCAGAGTACATTGGGCAGTGTCCTTTTGCTTAGTCTCTCACCTTGTGGTGTGAAAGTCTGACAAACAACTGTCCCTTTAACACACCACTCCCATCTCCCTCCACAACACCCTGCTCACAGTTGTTGTTCTTGGTCAGTGCCAGCCCAGAGTTGTATTCACATGAGTTTACCTCCCACCCTGAGTGGAGGAAGATGTTGAGTAAAGCTTCAGCTGCTGTCGCTGAACCGTTTACTCTGCATCGCTGCCCATCTGCCATCATTCACTGCATCACAGGCTGCTCTCTCTTCGTCCTCTCCACCACTTCCTTGTCTACTGCAGCCTTTGAGATGTCTTGAAGTCCTGCCACCTAACACAGCTCTAAGTGATTTCAGCTGTTAGTGGAGGCACAGGTGCCGGCTCTGTGGATGCTCTAGGGCTGGAGCACCCACAGGGAAAAAATGGTGGGTGCTGAGCACCCCTCTATAAGCTCGTCTCCTCCCTTCAGCACCTCCTGCCCACCAACAGGCCCCACAGATAAGCACCTCGCCCTCCCTCCCCACACCTCCCGCCCACCACGAACAGCTGTTTCATGGCATGCAGGAGGCTGGGAGGAAGGGGGGAGGAGTGAAGACACAGCGCACTCTGGGGAGAGGGTGGAACTGAGCAGGAAGAGGCAGGGTGAGGGTGGAGCAGGGGTGGGAAGAGGAAGGGTGAGGGTGGAACTAGAGCATGAAGAGGCGGGGTAGGGACTTGGGGGAAGGAGTGGAGTGGGGGCAGAGGCTGGAGTGGAGCCAGGGGTCGAGCAGCCCTTGGCACAATTAAAAGCCAGCACCAGTGAGCGGGGGAACCTCACTGCTAATGCAGGTGAGGCAGTTTCTTTCCCCAGATACTTAGATCTGTTTTTCAGTGATTTTTGCTCCAGCAAGCCACAGTAAAAGACTCTCAACTGAGTCCTTCTCAGCTCTTTCATTATGGAGAGGAGAGGGTCAAATGGTGTCTAGGATCTATAAGCAAAGCACACACCACCAGGCACAAATATCTCCTCTGTCTCCCACTGAACTCTACTCCCTGCTTAGCAAGTGCAGTTCAGTTGAGGGTGAACCCCTCAGTCAGGGCGTGCTCTGCCCTAGGGAACAGCCTGCTTTGTCTTGCTGTGTTTTTGAGTTCTTGTGTTATCGTTCTGATTTCTAAGAGATACAGCAGTGTTATGTCCCAACATTCCAACAGGAGTATTTATGTTTTCACCTAACTTCTCTGTGTAAGCTGTGATCACAACAGGAACCTTACTCCCCCACTCAGCCAAATAGGACAAGGGTACATTTTTTTACTCTCACAGATTCCCATATTTCCAGCCCTCTGCAGTGGGCTACCACACATCTGCATTTGAACTGCATAGTTGCAAAAACCTGAGCACCTACTAACACTTGTGTGCACCCTTTTAAAAGCCTTCTGTGAACACTATTGTTAGCCTATTCAGAAGACGCACATCAGTTGTAACATGGAGACAGATGTTTGCAAAATTCAGGTAAGTTTGCGTATGCCTGTATCAAGACCAGAGAGAGGCCTAGCTGAAAAGTATATGCAAAGATCAGGAAAGTATGAAAGTATTTACATAAAACAGCATGGAAGTTGAGACACTGAAAGGAAAAAAATCATGAATTAAAGAGTTGTGGGGGAGTGGGAAGGGGGAAGAGAAAATTAGACACAAGAAGAAAAAGACAGAAGTAGTTGAAGAAAAATAGGAAAGTACCTTATGAGTAAAGAGAGGTTTTACTCCTTTTTGTAAGATATGCAAGTGCACTGAGCTAGTATTAAAAAGAAGATATTAAAGGCCTTTGGTAATATTCCTTTGGAGACAGAGTACATAAAATTTTGCAGTTTGTCGCTTTTGTGCAACTTCCATGACATCCATATTCATAGGGCTGGCTCTAGCATTTTTGCCACCCCAAGCTAAAAAAAAAAGTGGCCGGACTGCTGAAACAACAGAAAAAAAAGAGCAACCGGAATGCCACCCCTTAGAATGTGCCGCCCCAAGCACGTGCTTCCTTGTCTGGTGCCTGGAGCCGGCCCTGCATGTTCAGCAACTCTATTTTCTAGCAAGCAATGAAACATTCAGTTTATATGTGAGGAGTGAGGGCATGCAAGTGAAAAAAGAGAGCGCAGAATGGGAAAGAGTATCAACACTGGCACAAAAGAGGCAAAGAATGCCAATTCAGAAGGCGGGTGTGAAAGTGAAATCTGCTTCCATGCCTGCTACAATATGTATTACCTAACTGGCACTTACTTGGCAAATCACGCATTCAGGCACTGACCTTGGCAGCGTTACAGGGATAACCACTATGTGTGTGTGGTATGGGGCTGTTCTTTAACAATGTCTTCAATATGTATGGCACCAAAATACTTTTTAAAAATCAAGCATTTTTTCCCATCTTTAGTCAAGTTGAAAAACAGCATTTTCTTTCAACTGCAAGGGAAAATGTTTGGGTTTCCCTATATTCTTCGTATTGTGTTCCAGATTATTATAGACTGCATATAATTAAGGCTATGAGTCGGTCATGGAGGACACAGATTCTGTGGTTTTACATGACCTCTGCGACTTCAGTCCCACACTGTCAGCCCTGGGTAGCAGGTTCCAGCTTCGGCCTTGGATGGCAGGGCTCCTGTTTCAACCCCATGCAGTGGGGCTCAGGCTCCCATAACTTATTTTTTATTGCCCACATCCCATCCGTGAGTTTTACTAAAAATACGTCTAACGAAATCTTAGCCTTACTTGTAATATTCCACAGCCATACCATTTTTGTAGCATTTCCCTTCAAAATTCCAGTGTCACAGAGCAGTGGTTGTGTTCAGAGGCCTTCTGTACCAGAAATGCTATCTGGTATTATTTTCTGGTGTTATTATTCTATAAGTGGTGACAAAATATGTGGTATTATAGGAAGGTCTATCAAAGTAAACACCTTGATTGTTCTAAATAGCAGAATATGGAAACTGAGATGTGTCCCTTTCTCTGTCATCTTTTCCTGTGCTCTAACATCAGTTAGAGCTATGGATGCTGCAAATGTTGGGGCTTTAGCATCAGGAATATGAGATGATTAGGCTGAGGTAGCTTTTTACTACTAATAAAGTTGCTACCAGCATTTATGAGCTGCTGAAGATTATATTTCTACATTGCATATTGTATATTCTAAGGTCTTGATCCTACAAACATTTATGCCTATGAATAAGTGAATTTAATGGGAATACTTATGTGAATAAAGTAAAGTTATACATGTAAGGTTTTGCAGAATCAAGTCTTTAGGAAGTTTTTTTTTTTTTTAACTATTTATTTAGGACATATTAACAGGTTTATAAATCCTTGCATTATATCCATACAAGAGTGAGCTTTTGTTTAGAGAGACATTATGTAGTAATATAGTTAATCAGATCTCTCTAGTTAACAGAGTGTTACCATATTACAGAGTGAACATCATTCTAATACCTATGACCTATCATTTCTAGTGATTTAATTAAACTGAGTGAAATCTCTGATATTTAATTGAGCAGGATGTCTCTTAAATGTTAATATTCAAACAAATTGGACACGTATGTTATTCTTTTGCTGTTGTTGGGGTTTTTGCTTTGTTTTCTAAGGTGAATCTACTCGTCTGAATATTGAATAAAAGGTAATTAGTCAGTTACTTGTCACATGTATCTTACATTCACAAGCACATGGTTAAGACAGGCCAGAGCACAGAGATAAGGAGTACAGTCCCAGTGGTCTGGGAAATATGGATCTCAGGTCCCGGATGTATTTGTATATTAAATCCTGAAATCATTGGAATTATAACTGTTAATCCTGGGGTTTTAAGGGAAGATATTTTGCCAAAGGTATTAGTCTGAAAATCTGTAAAAAAACACAAAAGCTGACAGAGCAAGGGATGACTCTTGATAATGAGATGAAACCAAGTGCCATTGCTTGTACTTGGTCTCTGGAGAATGATTGAAAGCCTTTCAGCTTAATTAGAAACTCAAATGTGTCTCTTGCTCTAAACAGTGAACTGTGAAAGCAAAAAAAGAAAAAAAAATAGGAAGAGGAATGTCAGCCACAAGTAAATATATGGTGTATAGGCCCAACACTGTGGTTGCTCCATGCACAGAACTCCCATTGACTTTAAATGGATTTCCACAAGCAGCAGAGCAGCTGTAGCATCAGCTCCTATAAAATCACATTATTCTATCTGGAAATCATTTTTAAAGAGAAAATTGCAGCCGGTCTGTACGCTGTATTTTTTAATATCTAAAGATGATGGGAGATGGATTCTGGCAGCTTTGGCAAAAAGGTTGAGCAGCCCCCAAAATAATACTCTGTATGTGTGTGACATATAGAATGCCTGATGATGTAGTATAATGTTCTTATTTGCAAGACTGTGGCTGCATTAATCCTGCGTCTCATTTCTCCCTCTGGTGCCTGCCACCTTCACTCACTTCTTTAATGAGTGGGGTGGCATGGCCAGGAGAATCCTCAAACTCATCCTCAGACCTGAAGTGGGTGTGAGCGGGTGGAGTGGCTGAGGGAGACTCCTCATGCCCAGATCTGGAGGGAGCATCATGGGAGACTTTTCACCAACTCACCCCCACCTCCCAGCCAACTCTTCACTGCCCCGCTGATTTAGAAGTCAGTGGGAAGAGTGTCCAGCTTGAGGCAGAAGCCCTGGTCTTACTTCCACTCATTTTCCCTGTCCTGAGACTGAAGTGCCAGAGTGATTGGAGATCAGATCAAGCTCTATTCTACACCACCAGTCTGGCTCTGTGAGCCTTTAAGGGGCCAGCTAACTGGACAAACACCTGGTTGCCCAATCATCCAGCCAGGACTTTGCACTATGGACTTTGCACATATGAAAGCCAAACAGCATTCATTTTAAGGTGTTTTTCACAGAAGAAATAAATATCATCAACTTCTCAAGAATCACAAGTCCAAAAGTTTTTTAAATGGATGGAAAAAGGGGAGAGAAGGGCAGAGGATTACAAACTACAGAATAAAGAAGCCAACCTAATGGACTACGTAAAGGAAATCCTACATTGTAATTATGTGTCTGATGCTGACTCCCTTTATGGCTTTGGGAAAGACATATGGCTTTTGGGAAAGACATCACTGCCTCTGTTTCCCATCTGCGAACTGAGAATAATCATACTTACTTACCTACCTCACAAGAATGAGGATCAAATAGATATAATTGTCCTATGTATGTCTGTGTCCTTATATGGTTCATCCCATAGCATCAAGGAGTGGGCCTGATTCAGTAATATTGGTGCAGGGAGCATTAGTTCAGCAACACTGGTGCAAATTATACTTTACTATCTGACATAAAGTAAGCACTGCTTGAATTTACCCCAATGTATGTATCTCGCTATGTAAAGGAAGAGTGATATTGTCTGCAAACCTGTATTACCATTTTCTGAATAAATGAGAGATCACTCACTGACGGCTACTCCATCATGGGTTGCACATCTCCTGATTTCAACAAAGCTATCAGAGCTGGAGCTTTCTCGACCATACCCAGAACAACTACATTCAGCTCCTTGGATTATGTCTGAAAAGATTGTTGCTTCACAGTCTAACATCTATAGCAAAAACAGCATGAAATTCAGCTGGTCTTCTGATGAACTGACATCAGCGAGGAGCTGGTGAGCTATGAACATTAATGCTTATAATTCCAGTCTGCTATTTTAAGCATTTATGCGACTTTATTTATAGGCATTTCCATGGCACTCATCACCATAGCATCTGAGTGTTTCGCAACATCCCTGCAAACAAGGGAAAGTACCATCCCCATTTTACAGAGGGGAAACTGAAACATAGGGAAGGTAGTATATTGTGTATGCTGAGCCCTCTGTTCCACCCACCTGAGCTCCCTCTCACACTGTGATGTTGTTGCTAAGCCACAAACCTATGTCAGGTCCTGCTTTTACACAAGCATCCACAGGTAGGGACACACCCAGCTCAGTTATATGAATGTTCTCCCAGCCACTCATGAACCAATAATAGAGAGGCTGCAGCCAATCCCAACCCACCCCCCATTCTCCAGCCTTGCACCCCAGAACTGTACCATCTTGCATTAGTCAGAAGCCTGGTCAGTGTAAATTCGTTAAGGCCTTGTTTGCACTAGAGGGTAAGTCAATGTAAGTTATGTAACTTAAGTCAACACAGTTTACATTGACTTAACACAATGTGTACACCATGCTATGTTGGCGTTCCATTCACTCCATTCACATAGAGCACTGAAGTCGATGGGAGAGCTCTCTGCCATCAACTTATCGTGTCTTCTCCAAACTCATTAAATCAGTGCCATTGCATCAATTGCAGCAGCACTGATTTAGCAGTGAAGACAAGCCCTAAGTTTGCCACTTCTACAAAGGAAAGTGGACATGCCCCAGCCTTTGTCACCTAAGCAGATTTCCCTAGCACTTCAACCAGAACACACTGTTTTAGGTAAAATATGAAACAGATTTATTAACTACAGAAAAAGATGTTAAATGATTATAAGCAGTAAACATAGAAATCAAAGCTGGTTACCTAAGGCCAGGTCTACACTGGGGGGGTGGGCGACCTAAGATACGCAACTTCAGTTATGCGAATAGCGTAGCTGAAGTCGGGGTATCTGAGGTTGATTTACCTCAGCGCAGTCATGGCAGCAAGTCAACCACTGCTGCTCCCCCGTCGACTCCGCTTCCACCTCTTGCGGCAGTGGAGTTTCAGAGTCAACTGGGAGAGTACTCAGGGATCAATTTATTGCATCTAGATAAGACACGATAAATCAATCCTCAATAGATCGATCACTACCAGCCGATCCAGTGGGTAGTGTAGACCTGGCCTAAGAAATAAAATAAATTCTCAGTCTAAGTTTTATAAACTAGCCAGGATTTGAATCAAGTAGTGTCTCACTCTGATAGACAGTATAAGCAGGTTACAGATCTTCACTACACAAGCTAGAACTCTCCTTCAGCCCAGGACCACCCTCCCCAGTTCAAAATCTTTGTCCTCCAAATGTGTTTCCAGGTGAGGAGTTGTGGAGTGGGGCCAAGTGATTATCAGTTCCCCTCTTTTATTGTTTCTTGGTGGAAAGGTATTTGCTTGTGAGATTGGGATCCATCCCCATTGGTCAAGCATTCTCCATTGTCTACATGCTATCCCTGAGATGTCTCCATTGTATACCCTTCCTGGAATAGTGAATTCTCTTTAATGGGCCATCACCTTATCTGGCTGCTCCACTGTTGTACCTGAAAGGCTGGTTCTGGGTGTTCCCAACCACACAACATATTTCACTAACACACTTATAGAAAAATTTCACATACAATGATAGCACATACAATCCATCAGGATATTAATGATTAAACAGATCAAGACTTTTTAAATGATACCTCACGAGGCATACTTTGTACAAAGCATCATAATTATATGACAGTGGTGAATATGGGGGTTCCAGGGTGCTGATGCAAGGCACAGAGTGCCTCAGTATAGTCACACATTACATTTGTGGAAAAGGATCTTCTGACTCCCTGGCTTGTGTTTTAACCACAGATCCATCCTTCCTCCCCTTTATTAGATCATAGACCAAATAAATATGTGATTTATATCCCAAGGGTCTTACTCCTGTTTTTTTCATTACAAGATATTTGGCGCAAGATACAAATCCATGAGTCATAATTAGTGTACATGGCACAGTGGCAGCTGAAACTAGTCTTAAGCTGGTGTCAGAAAGTGACCATATCATAGCCTATGACTGAATAAAAAGCTTTATTATAATCACTCAAGTGGAAGCAGAAAGGGATTTTCCTGCAGCTTGCACCTTGTCTACTATGTTGCGCTCAAGAATGAGTGCCGAATGACTTGACTTTACATTTCCTATGTGCATTTTATCGCAGTTTATTGGGCACTCATGAGCCTGACTAATGATTATGTGCAATGTGTAAAAGCAATGAGAAATTAAGAGAAATGAATGACAGTTAAAGAATAAGCTATAATTACAATCTCCCTTTTCATGTATTTTGTTGGCAACTTCACAAATCATGCTTGTTAACGGATTCAGGGTCACATTCCCTGTTTTATAATAGATACGATTATCTAATAATTAACATATTAATGCAAAATAAAGCCTTAATATTAAACATTGAATTCTAAAATTAATTTGCTCCATTGAGATCAGGCACCTCTCGGTATTTTTTCCATTAAGGGCCCATGATTGCCCAAAAGAGAACATCTGTCAAGATCAATGCTGCCACATGGAAGCCTTTTCTCACAGACACTACGTACAAAATAAAATGGGGACATTAGCTTTTTCAATGTGAATGAGGTACATCTAGATATGAAAGAGGAACAGCTACATTACAGCCTCCTTCCCTTTCCTTAATGGCCAGGAAAGCTGTCTCTCTTCCTTGCTTACAGGTTGGTCTCTGCAGGGTTGCGATGACTCACCACTGCAGCGCCTCTTACTGGTTGTCTGGGAATTAGCTCTTTTCCAGTCAGAGCACCCTCTGCAGGCCATTGCCTCACCATCTGCTGGCCCGTGTGTCCCTCCCAGACCCCAGTGCCCTTCTATCTGAGGTGCTGCCCCCTGGCAATACCCCCACACTCTCTCTGGGTCTCCCCTCCCCAGGGAACCCTCAACCCTCTGTCCTGTCCCCCTTGCCTCAGTCTATGGTTACTGCCAGTCAGCACTGAGCCCCCGCTCCCTGGGGCAGACTGAAGTATAAAAGCCAGGCATCATAGGCAAGTGGGGTTTGGACCTGCTGCCTTTCCCTGCAGCCCAGTACCTTCTCAGGCCTTCCTATCAGGCTGCAGCCTGGGGGGTCATCAGGCAGAAGATCCCCAGCTCAGCCTGCCCCTTCCCCAGCACTGCTCTACCCTCAGTACCCTTTGCTCCTTCAGGCAGCTAAGTCCATCCTCCGCTAAGGCTGGAGGGAGACTGTTCTAACTTCTGGCCCACAGCTCTCTTATGAGGGCCAGCGAGGCCCTGATTGGGCCATGGCTCCAGCTGTGGCTGCTTCCCCAATCAGCCTTCTTGCTGCTTCCCCCTGGCCCCTCCCCAACCCTCTGCAGGGCTGCCTTTTAACCCTTACAGGGTTGGAGCGGGTAACCAGGCCTCTACAGTCTCCCATAAATGCTCCCGTTCCCAGAAACTATTTCCCTTAATGATAGTCCCAGAGACTATTCAGTTTGGCTAAAGAGCTAAACTGGCCTAAGTGCCTGTCCCTTAGAAGGGACAGGGCAGGACAGAGCTGCAAGGATGGAACAAACAAATCAATAAGGAGGTTTACTGAGTATTAGTGTTACTGATGGGTGTACTACTTTAAGGCTGGTGACTTTCTGGAAATCAGTGGATAATTAAAAGCTGTTGAGAGTGATTGCTGTTAAAAGGCAATTATTTATTAATGGTTACCATATCATGGTGAGCGTAATTGACAACTAGAACAATTTACCTAGGATTGTGGTGGATTCTTCATCACTGGCAATTTGAAATCAAGATTGGATGTTTTTTTCTAAAAGATATACTCTAATTCAAACAGGACTAAATTCAGGAATGTGCCCTGGATTATACTATGCTGGTGGTCGGACTAGAGGATCACAATATTTCCTTCTGGCCTTATAATCTGTGATATTGGAAATACTGCAGCTTTTTCTATATTTATAATACAGAAATCGGATAGTGTGGGGCTTAGGTGCTGGTAAAAGATTACCTTTTAATCTGTGTGTCTCACTTTCTCTTGGTATACTTCATAAATTCATATTGCATGGAAACTGAGTGCACTTCGAGGCTTGGAAGTCAGATTCATAGTTGCTTTATGGCTCCTTTGTGCCAACTAGGATAGTACAAGGAGTACTATCCTAGTTGGCACAAAGGAGCCATAAAGCAACTAAGTCTAAGCCCCCTTCTCCCCAAGGGGGAGATGCCAAGTCTAAGCCTCCTTCTCCCCAATCAGGAATACACCCAGGGCATGTTGTTCATTCAATTTATTAATCATGCATCCAGATATTGGTATTTTTATACAGAAACCCTAAAGACTTACCTAATGTGATGTCAAGGATGGTCTGGGATTGAATTCCCTAATTCCAAGTCCTCACTATTTTTCTATTCTGTTTGGGAATTTTTTGTCTCTCCTCGTTCCACATCCATCCTTATCTGCTCTACAAAATTCAGCTAGGTTGACACAAGGAAATAACCTTTTGCAGAGATGACATCTCCCAACACATACTTTAAAAAAAACACCAGAGAAATATCAGAACGGATTTATTCAGAGATGGGGAAACAAGACAACAGGTGTTTATTTCTCTTTCTACACAACAAGATAACATTTCATCATTAAAGTACAGCCTAGTACTAGGTTGGCCTTTCAAAATCCATTGGTACATGTTTGCCTCCTGTTTGAAATTTGAGATGTCTAGCTGTCAAGGGCAGATGGACTGGTCTACCTATATCTAAATCATTGAAATTTTCATTCGGCACTACTACCACCATCAGAGAACTGAGACAAAAATAAATAAATAAAAGGAATGGAAGTTTGTCTAGTAAGGCAAGTTCGGAATTTTTTGACAAATGTTTCTTTATCCAAAACTGCTGATTCATCTAAACAAAAGTTTCATGGAAAGGGTTGATTTTGATGGATTTCATGACTCAATTTAAAAAAAAATTCAGAATTGTCTGTTTTATTTCAACATTTTCCAAATGAAAAATCCCAGTTTTCTGTTTGGATACAACTTTTTGTTTATAAGTTTAAATTAATTATAGTAAAAATAAAATAAAATAAAATGAAAATGGCCTAAATAGAGGTAAAACATCTTGATTGACCCAAACTGATTTATCTATTTATTTCCATTATGTTTATTTTGGGCTGTAAAACAGTTTGAGATTTTGACTTTTTTGTCCAATTTGGAATGAGAAGATTTTTTTTGAAATCTCATGTGACAGGAAAACTGTTTTCTATTCAGTTATATTCTCTAGGCTTTTTTCTCATTCTGTCACCACATTTTTATATAGTATCCCCCAACAATGCTTTATGAATGTGTTTACATATTTAGAAACTAAAGTGCTGTAATGACTTTTATCTCAAGCAAGGGGAAAAAACTTGCAGGGAAGGGTTGCAGACCAAATAGATGAACAAGTATCTGAACCTGGTTATTAGGAGAAATCAGAAAGCCTACAAGGAATGGAAGAGATGGATCAGCAAGAAAAGCTACCTCTTTGAGGCAGAAAGGGAAGAGGAAAAGTGAGAACTGTCAAAAGCCAAGCAGAGTTGGATCTTGCAAAGGAAATTAAATCCAATAGTAAAAGGCTCTTTAGTCATATAAATAAAAAGAAAATAAGGAATGAAAAAGGGACTATTTAGTGCTGAGTATAGGGTAGAGATGAAACATAATCTAGGTATGGCCCAATAACTAAATGAATACTGCGATGGGTTACCCCCCTCTCTGGGGTGCTACTTGATGTGCTAGGGTACCACTGAGCCAATATGGGTCAGGGGAGACTTGCTTTCCTTCAATTTGCTGGCGTGATATCTCATATGCTCCACAGAATTACAATGGAAGCAACTTCTAGGGTCTCCTGTTTTTAAGGCTAGTTTGGGCTGGGTATGGGAGGCAGAGTTCTGGGAGGGTGAGTGTCCCATCTCCTGGCCACCATCCTTCTTCCCAGGAGTAAACCACTCTCTTCCCAGGAGTGACCTTGCTTCCCACAAACTTAAACCCTTCTGCCTGTGATTTATTGCTAATACCTGTTTGGGACTGTTCGAATTCATCCACAAAAGTAGCAAGCTTTTTGACAGTTTTTACCTTCTTATCTCATAAATACTGTTTTACATCGACACAACACATATTCAGGAAATGCTCCTGAGCAACAAGATCACACATTTCTTCAAAGCTTGAAATACCTTTTCTCCTTACCCACTTATCCATCAAGTCTCTAATTTAGTTTACATATGTCACATTCCTCATTCCAGCCCCTCTTTTAAGGCTTCTAAATTTTATTCTATACATTTCAGGAGTAACCTGAAACTCATGAAATTCGCTGCCTCTCTCAATGTGGGGGAAGATATAATCAGCTTTTTGCCTCCAGTTATGAATTTCACCAACTGGTTTAGTGAAACAAAAACAAGTTTATTAACTACAAAGGATAAATTTCAAGTGATAATAAGGGATAGCAAACAGATCAAAGTAGATTACCTTAGTAAATAAACAAAAAGCGCAAACTGAGCATAACACACTAGATAAGTAGGATATAAATTAGAAAATTCTCACCCTGAATGATAAACAGGTTGGCAGATTCTTAAGGCACAAGTTGCCTTATCTTTCCCAGATTTTCATACACAGGCTAAAGATCCTTTTAGTCTAGGACCATCTCTTCTCACAGTTCAGTCCTTGCTCCACAAGTGTTTTACGGTGTGTCACTGCAGGGAGACTGAGGTTTCCCCATGATGTCATTGTCTCCCTTTTATATCTTCTTTCCACTTGCTGGAAAGCTCTTTTGCTGTGACATGGGTCAAACAGTTCCCATTATGTAGTGCTATCTCTGAGAGGTTTCTATTGTACACAGTTCCTGGGGTAATCCTTGTGCTTGTGTGCATTTCCTCAATAAGCCATTAGCATTCTTTGGACTTTTTACTGTTGGATCTGAAAGGTTGCTTGTGGGTGCTTTCAACATCACATGTTTCAATAACACATACATAGCCAAGCTGCATAACTTCACATAGGATGACAACACATACAATCCAACGAGTTATCAATGTCTATCAGATGATACCTCGCATGACATACTTGGTAGAAAACATATCCTAATTACATGACAGTGGTGAGTATTTGGGTGTCAGGGAGTCACAAATATTTTTGTCTAATTTTTGAATGAGAGTAATGAAGAACTTGTGGGTAGTAGCATGGTGGCTAATGGGAACAAATATATGGAAGTAGAGATTACAGCATCCAAACTTAAATAGCTTAATTGGACCAAATCAGTGGGCCAGGATAATTTCCATCCAAGAACATTAAAGGAAGTGGCAGTTGAAATTGCAGTCCCAATAGTAAGAATTTTTAATGACTCCATACACTTGGAGATTGTACCTTATGACTGGAGGATTTCAAATGCAGTAGCTATATTTAAGAAAGGCGGGGAAAGTGATGCAGGAAACTACAGGTCTGTTAGTTTGATCTCAATTGCATACCAGGTCTCAGAACAAATGTTGAAAGAGAGAGTAATTAAAGACAGAGGTGAATGTTATTTGGGATAAAATATAACACAATTTTACAAAAGTTAGATCATGCCAAACCAACCTGACTGCTTTCATTGAGAAGATAACCAACTAGTGAAAGAAAATGCAGTAGATTTAATCTACCTGAATTTCAGTAAAGCATTTTAAATAGTTCCACATGGGAAATTATTAGTTTAACTGGAAAAGATAGGGATTAATATGAGGATTGAAAAGTGGGTAAAGAACTGGAACTGTGTAAGGGGGGAGATTACAACGGCTCATGCTGAAAGGTGAATTGCCAAGCTGGAGGGAGGTTACTAGTGGAGTTCCTCAGGGAACTTGGGACCCAAGGAGACCAAGATTGGTCCCAAGATGGAGATCAATCTTATTTAACATTTTCTTTAATAACCTTGCGGGGGGGGGGGGGGGGGCCCGGGGCAGGGAAATGGGAATGTTCCAATAAAATTTGTGGTGATACAAGGTTGGGAGGTATTTCCATTATGGAGGAGGACTGAAATATTATACAAAAAGATTTAGACAACTTTGAGAACTGGAATAATACACATGGTATGAAATTTAATAGTACAAGGTCCAGCACTTAGGGACTAATAACAAAAGTTTTGCTATAAGCTGGTGATTTACCAGTTGGAAGCAATAGAGGAGGAGAAAGACCTGGGTATATTGGTTGCTCACAGGATGACTATGAGCCACCAATGTAACACAACTATGGAAAAGGCTCATAAAATCTTAGGATGCATCAGGCAAGATATTTCCAGGAGAGATAGGGAAGTATTATTACCATTGTACAGAGCACTGGTGAGACCACATTTGAAATACTATGGGCAATTCTGGTCTCCTATGTTTAAGAAAGACAAATTCAAACTAGAACAGTGCAGAGAAAGGCTAGTAGTATGATAAGAGGAGTGGAAAACATACCTTACAAGAAGACACTCAAGGAGCTTGGCTTGTTTATCTTAACAAAGTGAAGGCTGAGGGAGAAAGGATTGCATGCTATAAATACATCAGAGGGATAAATACTAGAGAGAGAGAGAACTTATTTAAATTAAGGGCCACTATTGGCCCAATAATAAATGGATATAAATTGGCTATCAACAATTTTAGGCTTGAAATTAGACAAAGGTTTATGCTATCAGAGGAGTGAAGTTCTGGAACAGCCTTCCAAAGGAAATAGCGGGGGCAAAAAAACCAACTTGTTTCAAAACTAAGCGTGTTAAGTACATGGAGGGGATGGTATGATGAGGTTGCCCATAATGGCATATGGATCATCCATATCTGCTATTAGCAAGTATCTCCAGTGACTGTAAATTGGGAGAGTGTCACTGAAAGCACCACTGTATTCTCACCCTACACACTATTGTGCAAAATATGCCTTATGGGATATCATTTAAAAATTAATGATGCATTGATCATCAACACTGTTGTGTAACATACCTATAATATATGTACTAAGAGGTATGAACGTAAACTGAAATTATGACTCAAATGTGTTTATCAGACAAATCTGTGGAGGAGGGTGAACCTGTTGCTCGAAGACAAAGGACAAGCTGACACCTCTAGCCAGGTGTCATCAGCGTTGATTGCCAATTATCGGCCAAGTGGCCATTCTCTGTCAATGAAGGCGGGGGAGGGAGGCAGGAACAGATTGATCTGCATTTTAGCAAACAACAACATGGAACCTCTCTCACCAGGAGACTCCATGACTCCATCCTCATAATGGGAAGGAATTTTGTCTAGGGGTAACTCAGGAAAATACATTTCAAAGTATGACTGGATTATAAAAGTCAGGAGCAAAACTCCCCCAGTTATCCTCTTTTTCTTTCTCTTCCTATCTCTCTCACTCTCTTTCATCTAAGACAACAGAGGAACCAATCCTCTGTCTTTGTGGGGGAGGGGATCCTTCCTGGCGATTTTGGTCAGCAATGTTGCTAGGAACATGGGGTAAGGGTTATATCCTGAACCAAGTCTAGTTTGTTAAATCTTAGCTACTAGAAAGTGTTTTATCTTTATTTCTCTTGTAACCATTTCTGACTTTAATGCCTTATAGGTGTACTTACTTAAAATCTACCTCTCTTTAGTTAAATAAACTTGTTTTATTTTTTAATTAAAACTAATCCAGTGTTATGTTTAAACTGAACAGTTTGGGTAACTCCAGTTAAAGTAGCAAAAGGTTGACTATTGACCCGTTACAGGGGAAACAGACTTATAATACCTGAACTGTCCAAGAGTGGGCTGGACAATGCAGTACACACATTTTCGGAAAAATTCAGGACTGGAAGTGTGTTGGGGTCACCCTGCAATTAGTAACCAAGGCTGCTGGAAGCCAGAGGGTGGCTGGTGTGTTGCTGTCAGGCTGCTGTGGTCAGAGTGATTGGACTACGGCTGTAACTATGCACAGACACTCAGCATGTGACCTGCATGCTGTTGGACTGTTTGTAAGTGGCCCAGGTTGGGAGCTACAACAGCAAAGCATTGTGAGGCACCCAAGTGGCAGAACAGATAGTGACACAGAACCCCACTGTTCTGGATTGCACCCCAGAATGTGACACAGGGCTCTGATTTAGTACAGAGAATTCTTTCCCAGGTGTCTGGCTGGTAGGTCTCACCCACATGCTGAGGGTCTAACTAATTGCCATACTTGGGGTCAAGAAGGAATTCTGCCCGCCCCCCCCAACAGGTTAGATTGGCAGAGACCTGGGTGGTTTTTGCTTTCCTCTGCTGCATAGGGTAAGGGTCATTTGCTGATTTGAACTAGAGTAAATGGTGGATTCTCTTTAACTTTAAGTCTTTAAATCAAGATTTGAGGACTTCAGTGACTCAGCCAGAGATTATGGACCTATTGCACGGGTGGGTGGGTGAGGTTCTGTGGCCTGTGATTTGCAGGAAGTCAGACTGGATGATCATAATGGTCCCTTCTGGCCTTAAAGTCTATGAGTCTACAAGTACACAATAGTTTCAGTCACTAATTTAAGCAAACTCTTGTGCTTTAAAATTTATATCTGAAATTACAGATATAACAAAGACTATGGTGAGCAGTTTTGTTCCCAACCTTCCAGCTCCTTATGCCCTTACTCTCTTTGCCAGGGGCAGACACTATCTTACCCTGAAACCTCTTTGATACAATGTTGTCAATTTAATTAAAATTGTGTAAGTTGGTCAATCAGATCATGAAAATGAAGTACACCTGTGTTGTATAGAAGTTCTGGACTTATTTGAATGCTTTTTCAGGAGCTGCGGTCTGTAGGCTGCAAATCTCCTTCTAAAGCTGAAAGTTCCTTACCTAAGGACAGTAGGAACAAACTATTGAATATTTATATTTTGTAAGGCTGTTCAGTCTCACAAGAGTTCAATTCACAGAGAGGAAGTGTCAATCATTATCTCCCCTTTTTTTCCCTTGCTTATAGTGTGCTTACAGAAAACAGGGCTGTTATGTGAATAATATTGCATAACAAATTGGAGTGTCTCAGGGTGCCCATGTTCTCTTCAGTATAACTGCTTCTCTATAGAATTTATTACGTCTCTCTCAATAAAGAAGAGATAGTATATAAAATTGCAGCTTACAAAATAATACCTGTAAACAATAAAGGTCACTGAACTGCTTAGCAGTTAGTCAGTCTAACACTAAGCACATATTGTCACAGACTTATGATAAGTGGCACAGTTTGTAATCAGAACAAGCTAAAGCACAAATATTTGTTTGTTAGTGAGAGACATAATCCCTGAGCAGATATTCTGCTGGACAACAACCTCACTTGCCATATTAATTTTTTTATGCATTTTCACTTGCCATAGCTCTTGGACTCAAATATATTCCTCCCTAAGTCTCAAATGAACAGTACACTTGAGAACCTCTCACAAATGAGACTGTTGTGGTGCTGGAATAAAGTCTAACTTCTTGTATTGTGGGAATCAAGGGATCTACTACGGTTCAGCTGATCCCATAAAATAACACTCACAGTGAAATTGACTATCCCATGGTCCTCTTTGGAATGTGATTTTCTTAAACAGGTGCACATTAGAGTAAGTGGAAGAGGTTTAGCTTGGAGGGTTATTTGTGGTTGGGGTGATATTTGTGAATATACTGTGATGTTTATTTCTTCACTTAAATGGCATGAGAACATTATGCACTTTTTTCTTATGATATTATATAGAGGGTAAATTAGTTCTGAGAGCTGATGCACCTATCACTAGGGAATATTTCATCCAATCACACTGCCTGAAAAAAATTTCATGTTTGCAAGATCAAGAATTTGTATCAAATTATTTCTAGAGTGGCAATTTTCTCCTTGTGGCTTTAATTAGAAAATGAATAAAAACAAAGTTTCAGAACACAGATTCCAGAAAACAAATTTAATAAATATTGTTGCTTAAATATATTTCATGCATGTTAGTTCACTGGCTGCCCTGCGCCCTGGTGGTTTTGTATTTTTTTTGTGCTTGGGGTGGCAACAAAGCCAGAGCTGGCCCTGTGAGTTACACATATTTTTTTTGACATCCAGGTTAATCCACAACCTGGTTAACCCAATCCTGGATAATCGATTGTCTACTGTAGTTAAGTTCCCCCTACTGTGAGTTCTGAAAACCCTGAGTAACAGGATGACTCATTGGTATGGCTATTTTGCTGCTTTTCACTGTCCTTTAAAGAACATAAGGAAACAAGGGAACTAGCAAGTATGGCTCTAGCATGTGCTAACCCCTGAGGTGATGTTTAGGTTGTCAAGGGAAGCATCACTTGCGGAAAGAATGAGTACCCTAATGGATAAGGTGTCTTCTTTAAATGTCTTAGGTCATCAGTTCAAATCCTTCAAACCTACACTTGAGCAGAAGTGAGAGTAAAAACAACAGAATGATTAATTGAAAAGTGGTTGTAGAAGCAAATGGGTGTATTTCAAGGTGAATTGCTTTAGAGGTTTTACAGAAGCAAGTAGAGATTCTGCACAGTGTTTGTTTTTTGTGGTGAGTGTCTTGTACATAGCTGAAAGCTCTGATGTAGGAGCTGAAGAGATGCATTTGCAATGTCAACATGAAGTCAACCAAAGTATATCAGCAAGACTTCAATGAGTATTGTGGACAGGAAGACAGCAAAGATGTGGGTTGCTGAAGAAGGTCAAAGTGGAAGAGATATTATAGTGCCTATGCAGGTAGAATCCAACAAGAGTAGAGGATGCCACTAGAAGTAAGAAACAATAAGTGGAACATGACGTGGCTGCCATTCAAAGTCAACAGTCCATTAGCAAAAACAACGAGGAGTCCTTGTGGCACCTTAGAGACTAACAAATTTATTTGGGCAAAAGCTTTTGTGGGCTATAACGCACTTCATCAGATGCATGGAGTGAAAAATACAGTAGGGAGGTATAAATATACAGCACATGAAATGATGGTAGTTGCCTTACCAAGTAGGGGTTCAGTGCTAATGAGGCCAGTTCAATCAGGGTGGATGTGGCCCATTCCCAACAGTTGACAAGAAGGGTGAACATCAACAGAGGGAAAATTACTTTTTGTAGTGCTAATGAAGCCTATTCAATCAGGGTGGATATATTTTTCACTCTATGCATCTGATGAAGTGGGTGATAGCCCACGAAAGCTTATGCCCAAATAAATTTGTTAGTCTCTAAGGTGCCACAAGGATTCCACATTGTTTCTGCTGATACAGACTAACATCGCTACCCCTCTGAAGTCTATTAGCAGTTATCATATCACCATATTGCCATAGTAATTTTCTACTTTAAGTACAAGGAAAAATTGTGGTACGTTGGATCTCAGACCAAAAGTTTCATTAAGGTAAAGTTAAGGTTGTTGGACCAGAGGAGTGATTTGAGTATATATTATATTTCAAGAACTTTAGAATTAAAAATGCATAAAACAACATTAGAAATTCAGGGAATGTAGTGTGAAGGTAGTACTTCATAAACCAGGCATTGAAATAGTAAGCACAATCTTAACACTGCCACGGAATAGACAAAAAGGTCAAAGTAAAACACATAATTAAACAAAACAGCTGATTCATGGATTTGATGATACAGTAAATGAAGGTAAAGTGGTTGTAATGCTACTGTAGAAATGTGACTCTGATAAACGAATTTCGCAATTGTATTGTATTATAAATTCACAAATCCAAAATACTAGGTTTTCTTTATAGATATTGAAAAACTATTTTTTTTAAAAAAAGGTGCGTTCTGGTGCTCCTTCAACACTTTGCAATTAAAGAGCAGCTAGTCTTAAAATTAAACAGACAAACAAAAGCACAATTTTATAGCCATCTTTCATTTTTAAAGCCATTTTCCCACAAGATTTGTGCCTATAAAGACATGGATAAGTTACGCAGCAAAGAAATGGATGAAGGCGTCATTCCTTTCCTCATTACATTTAAAAAAGAAAGATGTCCACAGTACATATGCACGTCTTTAAGCTCGTATTAATAAAAGAAGTCAAGACAACATTCAAGGCCAGTTATTCAGTTGATAAATTAATCAAGTTGACAATGGCAGATTGTATCTTCCCTCTGTTAACATACTATTCTAATTTACAGATACTTACTGAAAAAAATAGACTTCCTTAAGCCCATCTATGACAAAAGAAAATTGTGCAATACTTTTTCCTCCATTAGGAGAATACCACATAGTTGCAACTCTGCTGAGCAGTGCTGCAATTCTGGTTGTTATGTACATGTGAGTCAGTGCCGAGGCTGAGATCTGCAACTGTAATTCTGAATTTTCTTGGCTTCTAGTTTCTTTTTCAAACTCTAAAGTTCTCAAAAGGTAATATTTACACAGATCACTGATATATGCTTCATCCTTAACTTCATCTTAACAAAGTTACCTTGTCTTGGAAAATGTCCTTAATTTTCTTCATATTCTTAACATGTGACTAGAGAATCAAGAGAGAAGGGGACTGGCATTTTCCCTTCTTCCTAATGACTTCATGAGTAACTTAGCTTAGCCCTGATCTACACTAGAAAACTAGGTTGGTTTAAATACATCGGTCAGGTTAATAAAAAATTAATACTCCTCAGAGGCATTGTTAAGACAATCGAAGTCCCTGTGTAGACAGTGCTAGGTTAATGGAAGAATTCTTCTATTGACCTAGCTACCACCTCTCAGGGAGGTGGATTACCTATACCAATGGGAGAACCCTCCTGTCAGTGTAGATAGTGTATCATGCAGTGCATAGCGGTTAGCAGTTCTAAAATTATCACACCACTGCACATAAGCCTTGTTGCACAGCTACACCATGAGTTTGGGTATCTCAGTTTTACATTCTATACCTTCATGGATTCTGCATCAATTACAATGAGCTGACGCCATTCATCACTAGTGCTGCAAAAACTGAAGTAGTAAGACTCCAAGGGGATATGTTCATTCCAAAGGGAATTGTACCACTTCATGCTGGTGGGCATCTCATCCATGAAAGAGAAGATAAAATAGAAATCAACGTAGAGACCACTGATGGAAAGAATACCTTCCATTCAATGGCTAAAGTAGTATTTCAAGAATAGTCTAAAGATAGTCCAGCGTCACAAGAAATATCACTGAAGTGTGGGAAAGAAAAGTCCCTTACCCTCCCTGGGTAATCAGAATCCCTTATGCAGTGTACAGAATTTGAAAAACTTAGAATATGTCCAGAACTGACCCACCGAGAAAAAGTACTTGAGAAAATAAACTCTTGTCACCACAAATGAATGCTGGTCGAGATTTTTCCTGATGTCTTTGAAGACTACTCCCTCATGATGTCCTGTCAATACCAAATAACACTGATATTGTCAGTGGATTCCATTTTGGACTGATTTCAACCATAAACTTTCAACAAAGAAGAGCACTTACACCGTGGTTGCATATGCATCTACTGTGGATGCCACACCAGCTGATATGGCCACTGCGTATATCACAGTGCTGAATTGTAAGGCAATGTCTAGGACAGCAGCATACCATTCAAACCATGGATCAGCAGCTATATGCTGCTGCACAGCAAGAGAAATGGACTCTCACGAATCAACTCAGTACCAATATGATTTGCCTGAGTGTTTTTCAAACCCTGTGCTGTTTTATTGCATGTATTTGGAAATTTTGGGGAGAGGCAGGATTACTACACTGTCTTGTTGATTCTGTTGTATACGTAGCTTGTACTGCAGATAAAATGCTTGCTGGTAAACAATTCAACCACGACCTATGTGGCTTGACTAACATTTGAGGCTCTGAGTGCTATGAAACTTGATCCATTTATTAAATGGTGTGAGCAGGGAGAGGATACTCATGTAGTTCCAGCATTTGTCTGGCAAATGTTGTCTAACATTCAAAAAGTGTTTGAGTCTGAAGACACTGAGTCCTTACAACCCATCATTAAAAGAGCTTGATGATATTGTAATTCAGCATATACTACCACTACTGGAGGACTTTAAGACATGAGGGTCTGCGCACTCTCCTACTTTTAAGTTCTGGGGTAATTTTTTCCAAGTTATGCAGACACTATCTTCTAAATGTCGGTGCAGTGCAATGCTGATTGGAAACTTCACCTAAATACAGAGGTTGCCATGTTTCCATACTTCTTTACTGCAAACAGATCCAGTTATGCCAGCTGGATACTAATCTACATTTTTGATATGTTAAATCTCTTTGAAGAAGTACACAATGGTTTTGAATCTGGGCAATTTGCTGTACATCAGATTTTTGGTTCTTTCAATGGAATTTGGAGTGACATGGGAACACAGAAAACTGTCATCAAAGACTCACAGGATAGCAGGGGAATTGTAGGACTGACCATAAAGAAGCCAACCCTTGTCAGATGTACCCTCACAGGACAAGGCAATGAAGACTGTGGTAATTCACACATTTTAAACAGAGATCATAATGATGAACAAGATGATAATGATGTTGACTAGAAATGTCACCAGTGCTACTACATTGCAATAATACCTGTACAAATTTATTATTATACTGTTGTTGTGATGCTTTGCAGTCATAGATAAATCCAATTTTATGGATTGAAATAATACATAGAACCATTAAGCTAACAGAAACAAATGCAAATATTTCAAAGTGGTCACTTTAATGTGTTGATGGTATCACTGATTATTCCTGTTTCTATGGTAATAGCACCACTTGATAGCTCCATCTCATTCCTCATCTCAAAGTTGACATAATAAGCTTTCAAATGTTGTAGTGTGTGTGTAGGTAGAGAGTGGGTATATTAAGTCAACCAAATTGGTGGTGTTTGCCACTTGCCTTTTAGAGTCGCTGCATAATACCTTGATATAGCAATTGTTGGTGACTTTAATTCTTAAGAGTAACCACTGTAGATTGAATATGTTGAGTCTATTTTGAGACTTGGATCTAGGATTGACTAAGGCAGAGCTCTGACTTCTGGACAGCAGTCTGCCCACTCCTAGTAAACACGGAACCTTTCAAACATGAAGCTGCTGATGCTATAGATGCCAATATACATCCTCTAACAGCAATAGTAGTAGCTGGAGTATAATGTCAGCTCAGCTTGAGAGATCCAATAGTGAAAAAGAATCCTGTGAACATGAACCCCTTGGCATCACAGCAAGCAACACTTAGCAATTCTATCTGGCAGATGACTGACTAGAAGGCCAAGTACAGCATTAAGTAAATTATGACCAAGCTGTTTTTTAAAAAAACAAAACAGTTCATTAGTTTGCATTTTGCCCCATCTGATTCTTTGAAAACAACAAAAACATTATGGAAAAGCTGTGGGAATTCAGTGGGACATTATGGGAAAGCTGTGGGAATTCAGTGGGACTTGGGACAGAAGTGTTATATTTGGGTTTATATTTGTAGGGCTAAATTCTGCTCTCACTTACACCAGTGCTTTTTCCCCAAACCACTAGTATTCTTCATCTTGTCTGAATTAAACCTCAACCAGCTAGTTCTTATCCAAATCCAACAGGATTACAAAAGTGAGAGAGTAGAATTTGACCCCCAAAAGACTGTTCTGTACTTTACAGCATTTATGGCCTCCTAGATACCTAGTTGTAGTTCCCTCAAGAGAGGACATTGATGTCCGTTATGTATCTGTCAGGGGTGCATCCCTCACCACCCGACTGGCACCTTGTCCTGGTTGCTTCGGGGATTAGCCCGAGGCTGACACCCCCGTCCACAGTCTGCACACCATCACTCTGTCTCTGCTTCTGCCTACAGCCTTTCTCTCAGCTTCTGGAACTGCAGCATCCTCTTCACGATTCAGCCCTCCAGCTATGTCACTGTCTGTATTTCCCCCTTCTGGGGTGGGGGATGGGACAGGATGTATGAGAGTCCGATTGTTCATCCACGTCTCCAATGGCAAGTGTCAGGGGCCCAAGCTCACCTGCTACTCCAGGTCTCAACCCAGAGACTGTGTCAATAGCAGCCTCCTGATTCACCTCTTTAATTTCCATCAGTGCTGCTATATTTCCTTGTGCCACTTCCCCAAGGCCCTCACCTCACGGCCAGCAGCTGCTCAGCCCACTGCCATCCAGGAGCTTCCACTTGCTCTTCTGGTCCCTGTTAGCAGTTGCTCTGTCCAAGATCCTTACAGTTCTCTCAGCCCACAGTGCTTACTTCCTAAGCCACCAGCATCCACTGACCTGCTCTGGCCCTGCAGGTCCTTTTACGTGAGCCTGCTTGGCCCTGGTTGGTTGCCCCTTCTATCCTCTCCCTGATTGGTTGTGTCTTATGCAATTTCTTTTGGCCACATGGAGGACCCACCTCTCCTGCTCCTTTTGGGACATAACCCTTTCTATGTCTGTGTGTGATGGGCATCCCATCACAGTCTCCCACCAGTGAAACAAAGGAGAACCAGTATCATGTACCACTAGCTCCAATGGCTAGTGTTTTATTTCTTGCTGATCTATTTCCATCTTAGTTTTAAATCTTCTCTTCCCCTCTGTAGTGGTGTGATGACTCACCGCTGCGGCACCTCCTGCTGGTTGTCCGGGAATTAGCTGTTTTTACCAGCTCCAGAGCACATTCTGCTGATGTCTCACTTGCTGCTGGCCCCCTTCTCCCCCCGTGTCCCTCCCATACCGCAGTGCCCCTCTAGCTAGGGGTTCTGCCCCAGCAGTATCCGCTCACTTTCAGGGTCTCCCCTCCCCAGAGAACCCACAGCCCCTAATCCCACCTTGCCTCAGTGGCTACTGCCAGTTCTCGTCTAGCCCCCACTCCCTGGGGCAGACTGCAGTATAAGACCCAGTTATCATGGGCAAGTGGGGGAGGTAGGACCTACTGCCATTACCTAGCCCCAGGCTGCCCCTTGGCAGCCCCAGAACCTGCTTAGGCCCCACACATGTCCCGGCAGCCTGGGGGGTTTCCAGGCAGGAGCTCCCCAGCTCCTTTTGCCTTCCCCCAACATTGCTTTATTCAGGTAGCTTGCTCAGTCCCCAGGCAGACAGGTCCTTCCCTCTCTACAGTCAGAGAGACTGCCTGAGCTCCTGGCTCACAGTCTTTTATAGGGCCCAGCTGCTCCCTGACTGGGATGTGGCCCAGCTGTGGCTGCTTCCCCAATCAGTCTGGGCTTTTCTCCCAGCCTCCAGCCCTCTCCTAGGGTTGGCTTTTACCCTGTCAGGGCTGGAGCAGGTGACCATCCCACTACATTCTCCCTCCGGCTCATTGGATGAGTTTTCCCAAGACCTCTTTCACCCATGCCTGTCTGTGAGTGATGATTCTAAGGGTAGGTCTTCACTACCCGCCGGATCAGCGGGTAGCAATTGATCTTCTGGCAATCAATTTATCGCGTCTCGTTAAGACGCGATAAATTGATCGCCAATGGCACCCCCGTTGACTCAGGAACTCCAGTTCGCTACAAGGCACAAGCTGGAGTCAATGGGGGAGTGTGCTGCTGACCGCCGCCACCATGAGGACGGCAGGTAAGTCAGCCAAAGGTATGCCGACTTCAGCTACGTTATTCACATAGCTGAATTTGCATATCTTCGGTCAATCTCCCCCTACCCCCAGTATAGACCAGCCCTTATATTGGCAAAAAGAATGGACGGAAGCTCTATTCCAGTTATTTTTCCTAAATCAAAACACAAGGCAGCTAATTTCTTTTGCAAGATTTAATGTCTAAGAAAATCTGTTGTAATAGCAAAGGGGACTGATATGGCAAATCACTGAGTATTCCCCCTGTGTTTGACAAAAATTCTGTATAAAATATTGCACTGGCCATTGAAAAAGGCCAATATCAGACATAAAAGAAAATTCTTGAGGTCCAAATCACTTTTAGTGTAGGTTTCCTTTGGATCTTAGATACATTTTGCATGGTCCCACATAGAGTGTAATGAACATGGTAATTTTTTTAAAGTTTATATTAGGTACCTAAATAAAACAATTGTTGTGGGTGTTGTGAATGATTCTATTGCTTCCACAGATGTTCTCTGTCTTTTCATTATGGCATTCCAATAGAAAAGACAAAATCTGTGCATAAGTAAAATTGAATAAAGTAATATTTCCACATGTAAGAGGATTCTCCCTCATCTCTCAGAACATTATTTGTGCAGACTTAGGATATTGTTTACTTTTGGCTGCATCTCTTAAGTGGAATTTCTATCTTTATACAATGAGACTATCTTTCTTTTAGCTTTGGCTGAAATCTATAGAAATGCATTAGTGGTGTGGTAAAGTAGTTTCAGCAATTTTAGGTAAGTTTTCCCTCATTCAAGGGAAAAGCTTTCATGGTTGCAGGCCCACGGAAAGTTCTCACTCCGGCAACTGCAGAATGCTAACCAGGATGAACATTGTGACATTACCAACTTGAACATGACATATGGCCAGGCCCTTTGGAATGTCACCAGGGAATCTGACATCAGGGTAGGCCTTTTGCTGTCTAACTAAGGCAAGGGAGAAATGTGGTCCTAAGTTACTGTTCCATGTAATGGAAGCCTTAGCTGACAGCTCCATTTTAGAGGACAGCCAGAGAAGGAAAGAAATAACCATTGAGGCCTGAAGGTCCATTTCTTCTCATTCCTTCAAAACACAGTCTAATACTTTAGGAAAGTCAGCAAATGCTCTCTTGCTCTCCTCCCCCCATGCAGACACACTTACCATGGAAACAGCTCATAGACATGAAAATGGAGCTTTTTATTTAATTTCTGCAGCAGGTCAGCCTTCTCCTGGATAGGGTTGGCTAGTATAAATGTGCAGTCTTCCAATGAGCATCAGTGAGATGGCTACAGATATTTTCAGTGACAACAGGTCCTAACTGTGTTTTTTTGCTTCTTCTCAATACTGAAAAAATTCAAAATGAATCTGACCCAGGCAATGGTAATAAACAGCATTCCTATACTCCTTATTTCACAGTGATAACAGTGGATCATTATTTTCTGTCAAAGTAGAGTTTTTAAAAAATACTGTTAAATGTTTTACAATTGAAATAGCAACGTGATTTGTTAATTATTCTGATTTTTCTAACCACAATTAATCAGTTAAATGTGCACTTCATTATTATAATCTAATTAAAGGAGAACTACAACTGCAGATGAGCTCAGGAAAAAGTGAACTGACTAACTTAAAATATATAAGTAAAACAAAATTAGGTGTACATTTGTACATTTCTTTAACTGACTTATACCCTGTGAGTTTTTCAAAAAGATTAACATTATTTATGACTTTTTCAGGATTCTCTTTAATACATATTTGATAGGCTTTGAGTTCATTCAGACTCAGAAATTCTCTTTTATTTAGACCTCTTTTAAATACTAAAGTGAAATCAACCTTGGATTTAAAGGAATATTAGCTCTCTCCTCACATATTCTGTCTGGTCTTGTGAGAGCTGCCCATTGTACCCAAATACAACAGTTTCTTTAGCAGCGCTGAAACTTAGACACTAAAGACAGCCTCTCCTCAATGGGGGCTACTACAGGGGGAAAAAGAAATTTTCAGTGCATCAGAGAAGGGACAATCTAATCCTCTTTGCTGGTACATCTGCTCTGGCAGTTTTGCTCTACAAATCAAAAGGCATCCCATTAATTAAAGTTCCTTTTTCTTTCATTTTTATTCAGCTTGTGAAATGTGACCAGTATTCACAAACGTTTCAGCCCACTTTAGACACAAATATCCACCAGAAGGGTATGCACTTTGATTTGTTGTCTGGTTTCCGCTTACTTTTCTTTCTTTCTTTCTTTCTTTCTTTCTTTCTTTCTTTCTTTCTTTCCAGATGAGGACCTTCTCCTTTGGCAAAATGTGATACATTCAGAGAGACTTACAAAACAAAGCTTTCAGTTCCTGGTCAGCAACAAACTCATCTTTGTTCATGCAGCTCTATTAAGGAAAGAAGGCCAATTTTATGCAGGTTTCTATGGTCTGTAGCACAAAGGCATCTAACTGCATGCAAGCTATCTGGCAGGCACACTGCAGACTATGAGATCATCTATTTCAGCAATTGCCAGCTGCAATGAAGAACTGTAAAAATTATAAACTGGTTTATATAGTGCTTTTATTTTTCCAAACAGACTGCACTACAGATTTATGCATTGTTTTGTGGACAGTTAACAAGTTCAGTTAATAGGGTCCCTTCACATTTAGATCTCAGAACCTGGTCTACATTTTTTCCCCCTGTGATTCCAAACTGTTTTGATTGGATACTAATGTTTTTTATCCTCAGCAGGAAATGATGCTCGACTGCCTCATCCCTGGGATTTCTACTGTTGCCTAAGGAATCTGGTCCTTTATTTGATGGACTTTTACTGCACTTTCGCTACCATCCACCATTATCACACAGTGGGTGGCCATCCATTTAACACTTGCCAGCTGCATCATATACTCATTATAAAGGGAGCATACTGTAATTCCACAGGATGAGAAAAATGAGACCATTTCACAAAGTCAGACTTAATCTTTATAGAAGAACAAGAAGGGAGGGAACTTGGAGGAGCTTGGGAGGGTTTTTAGAATTTTAAAAAATATTCAGCTCATAAGTAATCATGAAGCTATCGAGAGAGAGAGAGACAGAGAGTGAGAGAGAGAGAAAGAGAGAGAGCGAGCATAAGATCTCATTTATCATATGCTTGTCATTTGAACTGCATTGTGCAATATTTACAGTGAGTGCAACTGTGTAATCTTTTACCTATAGTAATGGGTCACAGTGCTTCTCATTTATATCAATGCAACTTCATTTACCAAAATGGGCTTTTACCAAAGCAACACAGGAGCAAATCCAGCCCTTAGCTAAGGATACATCTACACGGGGATATCTAACCCACAGATGGTGCGTGGGTCAGCTGACTCGGGCTCCTAGGGCTCAGACTGTGGGACTAAAGTAGACATTTGAAGTGATGCTGGAGCTGGAGCTCTGGGGCACTGTGGGGGTGGAGGGTCCCAGAGCTTGGGCTCTAGCCTGAGCCTGAATGTCTACCCAGCAATTTTTAGCCCTGCAGCCAGGGTCCCAAAAGCCAAGTCCGCTGTCCCAGGCCAGTCATGGTTGTGCCATGGGGCTTTTATCCCCATGTAGACATGACCCTCAATGGCTGTAGAGTTGCCTCCAAAGCCCCATGAAGCCAATGGAAAGACTCCCAGTGAATTCTGTGGGCTTTGAATCAGGTCTGGGATGCAACTCGCTGCACAAAGGAGGGTGCTGGATTTAAGTGGCTGTCACTGTATGGTGCGGAGTTCAGTTCATTTTCACAGAAACTCCCTGCACATTAACTCAGGGAGACAAGAGTGACATAAGAGCATGGACAGACTGGGGGATGGACAGAGCCAGTGGGCACACTGCTGCACAGACAGTACGCTGTCGCCATCTTAAGCATGGTCAGACTTTTTTAGCCAATGGGCCAGCATGCCAATGTGAAGCCATTCCTTGGAAGTGGGGTGAGAATATGCCTTCCCTAGCTCTCCCTGCACATTTTTCTACATCCAGCCCAGCATGGCAAACTAGACACTAGGGCTAGGATTTGCTTCCAAGAGCAGAATGTTGGTCTAACCTATTGAATTTAATTTTTCTTAATTGAAAAAGTCGTTAACAACAGCTACTGTGTTACATTAAATTGAAGTGCAAGCAGTGTGAGATGGAAATGTTTGAGGGAGTGAGAAAATGGGATTCTACAGAGCCTTATTTTTCATAGAATGTGTGATGTGTATTTACTTGAAGAGTAACAACTCACAATGTCTTTCCAGCATATTTGACTGAGAACTTTAATACATGCGTCTATAAAGAATTCATAAGCTTTTGTTATCCGAGACCTGTGGTTTGAAAACAATTAAGTACTGTAACGAGAGTAGTGTATATTCTTTATTAATGCAGAGTATCCTCTTGCGGTTAGTGCCACAGGAAAGTTCACCCTGCTTGTGAAAACTGTATCTTTATGTCCATTATACCCTGACCTACATAGTGTTCCTACAATCAAAGTAATAATTCTTCTGTACTTTCTCTTTGATCAATAACAACCATATCATGCACTCCTAAGTCAACAGTTACATATTTAGAACAAATATGCAATGCTCTAGACTATCAAGCTAAGTCACTACACATGATGCCATGGCTGCTTTAAATAAGTTACTGTGATCTCTGTGCCTTTCCAGAGCACTTTGAGCCAAATTCCACCTTAAGATACTTAGCTCCTTGGACATCACTGGGATCATTATTATTTATTTGTACATACTACCATAGCGCCCAGGAGGCCTTGTCATGGACTTGGATCTCGTTGTGCTTGGTGCTGTACAAACACTGTGTGAGCTTTGAGCATGTGTTTGTGGACAGAATTTCTCCCATTGTGTTTATTGTGTTTGTAATACCTAGTAAATGCCTAGAAATAGTCTTTCTTTTGTTTCCAAACATGAAATTTTGACAATTAATTGATCTTTGACTATTAGTAGTAAATATGCCCATTAGCCTGTGATGGGACGTTAGATGGAGTGAGATCTGTGTACTACAGAGATTTCTTTCCTGGGTGTCTGGATGGTGAGTCTTGCACACATGCTCAGGGTTTAGTTGATCGCTGTATCTGGGGTCTGGAAGGAACTTTCCTCCAGGGCAGATTGGCAGTGGCCCTGAGGGTTTTTCACCTTCCTCTGCAGCACAGGGTATGCGTCACTTGCTGGAGGATTCTCAGCACCTTGAAGTCTTTAAACCATAATTTGAGAACTTCAATAGCACAGACATAGGTTAGGGGTTTATTACAGGAATGGGTGGGTGAGAGTCAGGGGTTTATTACAGGAATGGGTGGGTGAGATTCTGCAGCCTGCGTTGTACAGAAGGTCAGACTAGATGATCATAATGATCCCTTCTGACCTTAAAATCTATAAGTCTATGAAAGCAACTCTGTGTATTCAGTAATACCTCAGCATGTGGGTGAGAAGTGATCTGTATCCCAAATGAATTATTTAATAGCCAATGTGTTGATTTGTAAGGCTGATCATCCAGCTAATGTGTTTTTCCCAAGGATGTTGGCTATAATTTGTAAATTTAACTTGGGTGTAGTCATATTCTGATGACAGCTTGGTTTGGGAAGAAATGTTTGTTTAGGGTATATGGATCCGTTCTATGAACTGAATCTTTCTTTACTTCAATCTATTTATGATCTAGTACAACTGTTTCCTTCAGGGACTAATGGTGATTCATTGCTAAGGTTTGGGTCATACATTCATGATTGGTGTGTTTGTCAAGAGTGTTCTAGAATATAATCCACTCAAAAAGACATTGGGATAAATTGTAACTATTTCTTTACCTTTCTATCCTATATTTCAAGCCTATATTACTGTTACTGCTATCTTACATTTACAATTAAGTTTGGAAAGCATTACAAAGCACTTTACAACTAGTTAGCTAGAGCACCATTGAATGGTAGCCATCTCTTGGCTATAGAGGTAGAAACCATCCAGGATATAGCACATTGCACAAGAATGTGGGGGAGGTGCAGATGAGAGAACAAACTACCACCATCATCTTTAGTGACCATACCAAACCCTAGTTTTTCAAAAGTTTTGGTGGAAAGAATAAAATGCATAGTCTTCAGTCTACCTGTCCTAGACAATGAAGGACAATTGCTGAGTTGCTCTTGCTGGGATTTAAGCCTGGAGTTCCAAGGAATCCAGACATTTCAAAACTGAAATTTTTAAAATTTAATTCTTTGGATTTATACACACAGACACAAAAAGAGGGCACCTACCAATACAAACACCTAGGCACCTTGACGTAAGTTGAAAAGAAAAGAAGCAACCAGGAGAATAGCAGGGAAATTTTCTAGAGGTGGGAAAACAGACACTTTTGGGGTTGTGGGTATAGAAGGTCCATCCATCCATCTATCCAATGAGAAGTTATGGCCTTGATGCAGGAATTAGTGGGTGAAATTCAATTGACTACCTTATGCCGAAGATTGGACTGGGCTAGCATTTTTAAAAGTGACTTAGGGGCCCAAATGACTTGGGTAATTAGGAGTCTTAGGTGCCATTGACTCTCAATGTAACTTATGTTTATAAGCATAATGGTCCCTTCTGGCTTTAAATCTATTAATCTGTCCTAGTTCTTATACTGTGCCAATCACTGTGGTAGTGGAGGAGCTATATGCTGTGAATAAATTGTGGCAACCAAAGGAAATCTTTAATGGGTGATGCAGCCAACATAAAAGCTAGCAAATTGAAGGAAACTAAAATGCTTCTGTGACAGGGCTAGTCAACGCTGCACTAGGCCAGGCAGTGTTAAGCCAGTAGCACTGGCAGTGGAAGTCCCGCCCCCACAGTACTGGGCATACTACAAGTGCTCTGTCTGTATAAAAGGAGGGAGGTCAGCTCATTCTGTGCTGGCAGCCCTAGGAGAAGAACGTGCCTGGGAAGCTCCTGAAGAGGACCAGCCTCAGCCCCTGAAGGTGCCGGCATCCAAGGCTTCCCCAAGCCTGCCTGAAGCCCAGCAACGGGAGCAGCCAGAGGAGGCGACTGACCTGACAGCTTGCGGAGGAGTCAAGGACGCCTTGAAGATGCCCATGACGAGTCCAGCAGGAAGTGACCCGGGGAGGGTAGTGGAGTGGTACCTCCCACCTGGGAAACCTCAGCGTGTTTCGGCTGGACCTCTCCACTGAGTCAGTGGCAAGGTGCTATGCCACTATTAGGGCCCTGGGTTGGGGACTGGTGGAGTTTGGTGGGCCTGGGCCCCCGTACCTAGGCCGCTGCACCCCTTGGTGGGTGACCCTCCTCTATAAACTCTGGCCGCTAGGCCGCATTGCTGTGCAACCCAGGGCGACTCTATAGACTCTAGCTGCTGGGCTGTGCTGCCCTGTGATTAGGGGCAACTCTGTGGACTCGGGCCATTAGGCCGTGCTGCCCTGTGATTAGGGGCGACTCTCTGGACTTTGGCTGTTAGGCCACGCTGCCCCATGACTAGGGGCGACCCTATGGACTCCGGCCACTAGGCCATGCTGTCTAACCCCCAAGGGCGTAGACCCTGACAGCTTCATACAGGAGGGAGCTGGAGACAAGTGGGTTCCACTGGCATAGTGTGCAAGTCACTTCTGTGGGGGGCCCTAAGAAAAAAATAACTGGAATGAGCAAATTCCATGTATCCATGTAATGATAGACAGACTCTCTTTGGCTGGGGGCACAGAAGCCAGTTCTGCTCATTCTTTTCCTTATTCTAGTCAAAGACCAAATTTGGGCAAAAGGGCTTTTCCAAACTGAAACCAATCCAGGCATGATTTCTGTACCCCACTAATCACTTGTTTTTCACCTGTAAGGAACACAGATAAAATCTGGATTTTTGTGTGTACCCCATACTGATTGCTTATTTTCTAAGTTCCAGTAAATACAAGCTCTGAAATTTGCAAGCACAAGGAATACTCAGTGAACAATCTATAAGAACAAAGCTGGATGAGTCAACAAGACTAGGCGAGGCATTTGTTAGTTGATGCCTGGTTTAGGTTTCTGTTGAGATATGTGTAACTCCCTGGTATTTTCAGTAATGAAAATCTTAAATAACAGGTATAAATGCACTATAGAATCTTGTGGAACTAAGGGAGGGAAGTCAAGGTGATGCATCAAAATAAGGACAACAATATACATTAATTTGTTCTCTTATACATGAAAGGGATGCTCAACCAATTCAAACTTGACATTCAACATAATTTACCTTTGTTCTTTTAACACCAAGGGATGTGGCAGAAATTCTGGAAGGCAGCAGAAATATCTACATTCCTAAAAAACTCCATAGTAACTGAAACAGTCTGACAAAGGCAGTGAACATTACTGTTTGGTTGTTTCTTAAGAATAAATTCTCCATTTTTTTTCTTCCCAAGTGGTTGTACAAATCTACAGATCCCATAAGGAAGTTCATTTGAGCTAACATACATAGATCCCATCCAGTGGCTGGCAAACAGAGGACTAACTAACACTCTCTCAGAAACCAGCAGAACTGCTTGTCCATAGTACTGGGATAGTCCAGGAGCCCAGCCTCAAAAGGGAATGTTGCTGGATTCAAGCAGCCTACATGATAGCCTCCCAATAGAAATGAAGCTTTAGAGAGCTTTAGACAGGTCTGAACTAGGGTCCAGGCTCACCTCCCAGAAATAAGGCTGCAAAAAGCCATTTTGCACAGCATTTATTAGAACTTTTTCTGTGAGATTTGTTTTCATTTACAGATCCCATGGCTGTGAGAAACCCTTTGGTTATCTGTATTTCAGATGCTAGCCGGTTATTTTTTCTCTGGCCTTTCTGTTGCTATGGCATTTCTGCAGTCACATTATGTCCATGATGGACATTGCACTGGTAGTTTGTTGCTGAAATGTGTTTACTGAGAATGAAGTAGAGTACTGGAATTTAGTCCTTACCCTGTAAAAACAGCATCTGATAGCCTTATTTACTGAGGACATACCAAGGCAGATAGCATTTGTCACCGCATATCAGAAAATTCCCTGGACCATCTACTGAGACTAGTTATGAGCTATGGATCGAGCTCGTAAGCTTTGTTATGCAGGAGGTCAGACTAGCTGATCAAAATAATCCCTCTAGCCTTAAAATGTATGAATTTATGAGTCACAAAGGGTTCTGTGCAGTCATTCCATAGATCCCACTTTCAATTAATTACAATATCAAGTATATCTCTAGCCCACATGTAGTTTGGTTTTGAAAGTGTGGGTCATTTAATGGAAAGCAACAGGGAGTGTTGCATAAAATTCCTAAAGAAGACTCATTGAGCAACCGCATTTAGTAAAACCAAAGATGCTGCAACATGTTTGTTTTCTTGAAGAGGGAATAATGTGATTAATACATGGAACTCCTATTGGCAAAGTTCCATACATGTCATTTCTTTTATCTGTAACTTCAAACAGCTTTGTATTCCCAAACTTGAAACTATAAAGGTCACTCATAAAGGTTTTGATCCTGCTCCATTGAAGTCAATGGGAAATTTTGCCATTAACATCAATGGGAGCCTGAACAAGCCTAAAAGGTCTGATTTTCAAAGGTGCTTAGCACTCACAGGAGCTATTTATTTAAAAATAGGTAATGAGCACCTCTGAATATCTGGTTGTACTTTAGGATGCAGTTAATTCTCTGATACAGAATCCGCTATATAAATGAGTAGCAAAATATTGTTCGTTCTTTGCCACCTCCTCTTGGTTTATAGGGAACACCTGTGATACATCAAGATCTGCAGCGAAAGAACAAACAGTTCTTGATTCCAGCTTCCCACTGTGATGAAACTTTAATGGTGAGTCATGGTTCATGGCATTAAATATTTAAGATCAAATATGTAGTGTGACTTCTGTCTTTTGACATGTTAAACGGTGACTAGGCCTTCAGATCTGTCTAGGCAAGTGCACATGTTGCCTATCCTTAAAATGCAGAGGATACATAAATTCAACACACTAGCCCTATTCTACTCATTACACCAGCACAACCTTATGTTTTTCAGTGAGTTTGCACTGGTGTAACAGTGGAGAATCTGACCCAAGGCATTTACATCCTTGAATAAAATAGTCCCATAGAAAAGGTGGGGTTACTTTGACATGGATGGTAGTAGATTCAGAAGCCATCTGCTGAACTAGCAATAGTGAGTGAAAAGCTGATAGAAAAACCCCTAGAGCAGAAGGTGGAGCTATTCTAGATAGGGAGAAGCAGCTGTGGGGGAAGAAGACAGGCTGAGAAGGAGCTAGGGAAGATGGTGTAGTAAGAGCTTGTAGAGGAGAAGCACCAGTGAGTGAGGGGGAGGCAGTAATATTTTGTGAAGGCACAGAGGGATAGAGAAGCCCTGGGAGTTGAAGCGGGGGAGGGATGCAGGAGACCTCCCAAGGAGCTTGGTGGGAGAGGAGCTATGGAAACGCTCAGTGGAGGCTGTGTCACAGACAGATGGTGCAGAGTATGGATCCAGGCTCAGATCCATGTATTGTATGAAACATATAAAATAAACCTATTTTGAATTATGGAGCTATAATTCCATTTAGGAGCTCAGGTAACTGCACAAACCACTTGAGCTTTGGTCTCCTGGCTTCTGACATTACTGAGACTCCTTGATAGGATTAGAGTCCTAGAATTTACAGTGGCTAGTTATTTATTATAGATGTAATTAGCCTGAGCATGCATAAATGCACAGTAGTTTCTATTGTTACAGCATAATCCAATCATAATTTCAGCGGTTATTTTATTCTCAGGTAAAGAACATGGAATTTGAGCTGTGAAGATCTGAATAAATAGGTGAATGCTGTAAGAAGTATTTATTTAGACAGAATTCTAAATGGCATACTACAGCCCAGTGTGAGTAGCTGTAGTACTGAAACTGCCTATGAAAGTATACTCAGAACCTAATAGATTGATGGTAACTGACCTAATTTTTTTTCTAAATCAATACCTGTCATTGGTACATTATGGTACAGCGGAGTTCTCTCATAAGTGCTATGACAACAACAGGTTCAAAGCAAAGATCCTCACATGAGATGTATCCTTTTATACTATACCAGTAAAGGTGATCTTGAGGGTCTGGAGGGTGTCTTCACACTCCACTGTCCAGCATACTCAATGGGGCCTGTCCTTAGTGAGGCACTTGGACAGGAGGCATGCAACTGAAGCAAATAGGGGCATGAATCATTGGTAATACCCGGCCAGCCACAGGTATTGCCGCACCTGCCCCTCCGTGGTCCGGGAAGGGCAGACCTGCAGCACTTGGAACTTCCCATGAGACTGTGTACTTGCCCCCTCCCCCCAGGATGTATCCCAGGTGGGTGGTTTCTTGTCACCTGATTCCGCATTTTGTGGGTTTGCTGTTAGCCCGGCGGCTAACAGGGTCCAAATGACGCCCACCACCTGGTTTCAATGGTCCTCCCAGTGTGGGCTGAACACTACTACATCATCCAAGTAGGTTGCATTGGAGGCAATCCAGAAGGTTGCTGGGGCTCAGTGAAGGTTGAAGGGCATTCGAGTGGAGTGACAGAGTCCTGTTGAAGTTGCAAACACTGTCTTCTCCCTGGAGCTCAGGTCCAAGTGATTTGCCAGTAGCTCTTCATGAGGTCAAGGGTTGTGATGTACCAAGATTCCCTGAGACTGTCAAGGAGTTTGTCAATCCAGGTCATTTAGTAGGCATGGAACTTTGAGATCACATTCACCCTCCAGAAGCTGATACAGAACCAGGGGGTCCAAGGAATTTCAGGCCCATGGGAAATTCCCAGGCCCACGGGAATTTCAGCCATACAATAATTCGAAGGGCAAGAACTTTGTGGATGCCTGGGGCACTTCCATAATAGCTAACAGCAAGAGTGGGATCAGTTGGTCCTACTGGTAGAGCTCCTGCAGCGGAAATTTACAGACCATCTCTTCTAAAGTCCACTTGAAACTCTTGACTCTTGACATCCATATGGAGTGATACACCAAGGTCTGTAGTTTGATCCCCAACAATGTACACACCTGGCAGAGCAGCCGATAGGTGAAGTTGGTGGTCAGTGAGGAGGGAGTCCCATCCAGGTGAAAAACATCATGAGTTCTGCTGCAAAGGTGCAGGCACTTGCATTTTGTAAGGGGATGACCTTAGGGAAATGGCTGGCATTATCCATCAAGAGGACAATGTATCGATAGCTGGCACTACTCTTCTGTAGGGGTCCTACCAGGTGCATAGTGAACTGCTCGAAGGTACCCTGATCATCGGTAAGGGCACCAGCGGGGCCTTCTGCAGTCCTGGAGAAGTCATGAGCTGACACTTGGGACACAAGTTACAGTAATTCTTCATCTCCTGTCCAGAAAAAATGGGCCAGAACCTGAGTCAGGATCTTCTCTGGCCCAAATGACTGAGTGCTGGGATATCATGAGCAAGTCTCAGAACAGCCCACCTGTGACTGGGTCTGGACCACATGGGACCACCACTACACCACTCCAGTGGTTGCCTCTCAGCTCAAAACAGGGCCTGTGGCCCACTCCTCTGGCCCAGTCACCTCTTTGTTGATGCAGTCTGACTTTTCGTAGGCTCAACTGAGGTGTCCTGCCTCCTGGGTTACTCACTGTCTTCCTCAAGCGGATCCCCCTTGAGACCTTCCTGAGTAGGGGAAGCACTGAGGCTTGCGCCCTGAAGCAGTTCTGCAAACCCCACCCAATTGTGTTTGAGGCTGATGGGATAGGCGAGCGTGGGGGCCAACTCCACCATCATCCACCATCATCACCCAGGTCACTCCATTTACAGTCAGACTCCCAGACACTGGGGTACAGTGTCACATCCCAGTGAGTACACTGGAGTCTTATTTCTCTGAGCACTGGATCAGGGGTGAGCTCCTGGCGGATAAGGGTCTATTCAACCCCAAGTCTATGAGGCCGGTGACCTGCATCCATCCTATCTCCACCGGGGTCATGAACTTTGCAGCATGCTGCTAGTAGGCATGGGATTCTCCCGTGCAGACCTGGCCAAAGCTACAATCTATGGCTCGGCATTCCCATTGCAGATGTCCAAACCAGCCACAGGGAAAGAGGGCACCAATTTTGGGCATGCCAAGTGGGTGGACTGCTCAACCAGAGGACTGGGAGGACTTGAGTTAGACAACCTGCTCCCCCTAGTTGGGGTGGCCTGGGGCTCCCCGGAAGGTGGGATACATCTTCATGGAACATTTCAGCTTTGGCAAAATAGCATCTTTTAAAGAAATTACATTTAGTCAAAAATGCTCTGCCCAGCTCTATCCATTATTTACTACTGCATGCCTTTCACCATGAGCTGCATAGCCTCCTCCAATGTGTATTCCCCCAATGTGTACTCCTCTTGCAATGTTTTTTCTCTTCACGCTGCATATCCCTTTGCCCCGTGTGTGCTCGCCTATGACTGAGGAAGACTACAAAAGTCTGAAAACAAAAAGCACCCATAGCTAGCAAGATTGGTGGGTTTGCTTTGTAACAAGTTCTGCAGCTGTCTGCTGTCCTTTTCATCTAGAATGGATGTGGCATTCTGCAGGGAGACTCCGTGGCTGAGATTGATAGTAGAGTAAGATTAAAAATCTGTTGCGACAAGTCAGGAGGGGCATTAAGGAACATCAATGAGAGCAGTTCTAAAGGAATTATTAAATTTCTTTTAATCTTTCTTATAATTGTTTTTCCTGTTTGTACATCAGTGCCTTTATGCTGCTGAAACCTCTTGGAAAGAACTAAGCTGTCTTCGGTAGCAAGGGGTTTAGGTGCATAGCCTGGTTTTAAATGATCTTAGTGAAAGGGTATCTGCTATGCTAATCATTGCTGGAATGGAATGCTCTTCTGTCTCTTGTAAATGGAGTCTGAGACAAGGTTAAGACCTTTGTTCTTGGTCCTTCAATGCTCAGGTTTAATTCATTTTTTTGTTACCATTTGCTAAAATTAATAATACCAGTAAGGGACTAGATGGTTAGGGAGTGCTGATTTAGTAACTTGTCCCATATCACACAGACAGATCAATAGCAAAGTTAAATGTAAAATCCGCAACTCTTGACTTACATGGCTGTGTGTGAACCACAAAATGTTTCATTTTATCTCAGTAATAATCATTGATTGACTGTTGTGTAATTTTTTCATGGAACACTCCAATAATGTCAGAACAAAAATAAGTAACATTTTAGAGTAAATAGCTCTTCATGAGTATAAATGGCTATCATTAAATCTGGGAAATGTGCACTTTTTAGTTAGAGTAGCATAACATTAGTTTTTTCTTCAAACTTCCTATAATTTATGTGTTGAGACCAGAGCTGGATGGAAAATGGAATTTTCATCTCCCTTGAAATTCCAAGATTTTGAAATATGGTTTTGTCTGGAGGCAAGACGAAAAGTCAATCTCAGAATCTTTTGCAATACAAAATATTCGGAAATATTTCATTCTGATCTTAAAGTATTTCAAGATCCAAATGTTTCATTTCAACTTTTGTTATACTACTTTTTAATTTGTAATATAATATGAAAGTTAAAACACTTCTGATTTTATATTATAAAATGTAATGTAAGTTGAAAGGATAAAGTTGAAATATTTCAACTTTATTGAGATTAAACATTTCAATTATTTTGAAGAAACTGATACATTCCTGCAAAATGTTTCAACTTAATCAAACGAGCATTTTCTGATGGAAACTGTTCTGCTGAGAACTTGTCTCAACTAGAGCTTGTAGAGCAGGGTCTTGGACCGCTCAAAGAACTACATAAAATAATTGCTGAATGAAGGTGGCACAGAATTGTACTAGATATGTGTAGCAAAGATGTTGGGGGAAATTTTTAAAATAGGTTTCCAAATAAGAGTGGCTCTAGAAGGTGGAACAGCTTTCTCTAGCAGATCCTGACATAACAAAACTGCATGCAAGCACCTGAAAAATGGCTGAAACGACCACTGAAGCAGAGCTATTACTGTTATAACAAGAAGAAAAATTTTGCTAGGAATTTGAGAGGACAAACGAAAATGCTAGGTCTCTGTCCCAAAAGGCTCACAAACTTATTTTAACTGTGACTGGATTAGTGGGGACAACAAATGATAGTGAGTGTATGGGAAAAGGAAGGGCAAGTGTTAAAGTAATGAGATTCCATGGTTACTTCGTTCAAGTATATATACTCCTAGATAGTTTGATTAAAAGTAGCCTTGTACATGTATATTATTGGTGGACTCAGTTGTTTTTGTTGTGGAAGAAGTGAATCTGAAGGAGGGATTTGAATGCAGAGAGAGTAATGGTTCAGGTGACCAGAACTGACATGGGGTGGGGCATGGGTGTTAGCCAAGATAAGTTGAGGTGGATCAATACGCCAGATGATTATCACTATTGCCCTGACATGAAACACAAAACTCACAGATTTAGAGTTATTACTGTGAAATTCTTTTAAATTATTTTCCCGTGAAAGAAAGTACTATCCTCAGTTAAGGCTGCTGTGAGTTTTCTAGTGCTATTATCCCTTCATTTTTTTTATAAGCGTTAGGCAGCATTTTAACATAGAGCAACAATGTTAAACTGTTGCCTAATGCTGGGTATCAATTTTCAGTCACATTCAGTTGAAGAACAATATTGTTGGTGCCCCCCCTCTGCTACCTGTTACCTGTAACCTGAGCCCTGCCGCCCAGCACTGAAACCCTTGCGTTTCAGCTTCGGCTCTGGGCAGTGGGGCTCAGGCTTCAGCCCTGGACTCCAGCAAGTCTAAACCAGCCTTGATGACTCCGTTAAAATGTGGGTCAGGCCCACTCTGGGGTCCTGACCCACAGTCTGAGAACCCCTGGCTTGGGCACTTTGCTGAATAGCGATGGACTTAGGCATCTGCTTAAATACTTTGCTGAACTGGAGCCTCTGAGAGAACAGGGGGCACAGCAGCAATTACTTCATGCGTTTCCAATTATCTCCCACTGTTATAAAATGAAGAGGCTCTTACTACTAGAAAACATGTTTTAGAACAAGAATGTCTCCTCTTTTCCCCAGACCTGACTAGTCAGTATGGGGAAGGTTGCTGTCCTTTTCAAACCAACTTGCTCCTCCAGTTCTTCCCCTGAGGAATTTATCTTTGCACATTTCCCAGTTAAGTTGTCTGTTCTTTTTCTTGCCTTTTTCATTATTAAACCTCCAACTAACTCTCTTACATCATTGTATCCTTGTCTCAGATTTGTACTGACATCAAAAGGTTTTTCCCCAGAATATTTTAGTATCTTTTTATCAATTGCCTCCTAGTCTCCGAGGGTGCTTGACCTTCCGTTTCTTCCTGCTGCTGCAGCAAAGGGCTGAAAAACGCCTCCAGAAGGGGATATTGCAGGCACTAGAGGCCCTTGGCAGGAGTCACTGAGTCAGCTTTGGGATGTTCTGCAGAGCCTGGGGAGGGATGGGCATGTGCTATCACTACTGCAAGAGCCCACAGGCCAGTGTAGCAGGGATGCAAGTTCAGCACTAGGTGCTGAACCTGCCCCCAGTGTCCCCTCAACAACAATTAAGCACAGAAATTAATCTAGCTTCACTGGCCTCCTGAAAATCCCAACCAACCATCTATCCAGTCTGGGCCTAAAGTAACTACTGACTCCAGCAAAAATATCAGAGCTTCAGGAACAATGTGTTCTGACTTACAACTTTTTATTTATTGTTTTAGCCCTTGTCCTTCCCTTCTCTACCACTTTCTAGCTGCATTTTGATGTTTGTCTCCTTTTAAGACCTGAAAACGAGATCAGCTCTTAGCTTACAAAGCCCTCATTGCAGGGACCATGCCGTCCTATTTCTAAAAACCATCATGAAAATTAATGGGGCTTCCCACTCTTTCTCCTCCCTCCCAGCCCCCCGGAATGTCAACTTTTCTGGGTACATTTCCCATACCTGAAGAGCTCTGTGTAAGCTCAAAAGTTTGTCTTCCTCACCAACAAAAGTTGGTCCAATAAAAGATGTTACCTCATCCACTTTGTTTCCCCAACATTTTTTGATAGCAAGCCACAGCTTTTCATGGTAAATCCCACAATTTTCGCCAGCAAAACCTGCCTTCTATTTTCATAGACAAATTCAAGGTGGAACTGCAAAGTGTTTTGCTTTTCCTCAAACTGGCACAGATGGCTTTCAGCAAGATTAGGTGACAGTGAGATTTTCCCCTCTACAGCTGTAGTCAGTACTGATAAAAATTCTCTCTTCCTTTTGTTCCCTGTTGCATAATGCTGATCCATGAGTTCCATCTGCAACTTTCCTTCCAGACACCACAAATGTTTTTGACAGAAATGATCTATCATTTTTCCTTGAGTCTCTTGACACTGTTCTCTCCTGGTACAGCTCCTACTCAACTCAAGTACTGAGATTTATGTGAACTGATTGCTGGTGAATGGTACCAGACTGACAACCTTGAGACTGAAGGCATATATTTATCTCCTGATCAGATACAGCATGACAGTGTCTGTGGACACTTCTCCATGTTGCACCGTCAATGTGCTTCATGCCTGGCCCATAATCCACCTGCCAGAAAGAGCAACTAGTTTAGTGACCAGTCTCTATATTCATTCATTCCTTGGCTTCTCCCCCAAGACTACTAACAAGGGAGCTATCTAGTGCCCATTGTGATGTTGGGTTCTGCCAGAATTTACTTATGCACTGGCAACTGAACTGAAACCGTCAATCACAAAGGCCATCAAAAGCCATCAGATGGCAATATTTTTTATCCTGACCTGGATTTGAATAAATGGTTTTGAGGTTAAAGTATATCTCTTGATCTATTCAATTGCAAGGAATGTGTGTTTAGTGAGGTGTCAATTTTTGCACTCAATCCACTGTTGCAAATATCCCAGAAGAGTATGTTCTCATGTTTCTTGTTTTTAGTATAGATCTGCTTTGTCCTAGTATATTCTACCATCTTCTCTGTTAATGTAATAAATTGTTGTAGGCCTTTGCAGAAACAAAGAATATATCATTTACTTCCCCCCATAATAGCGCAAACTCGTATTATACGTATGTAGTGGATGTTGTGTGTGAGAACTGGTGGTTATATGATTATACCCTCTTGCTTTCAGGTTTACTCTGTGATTATTTGGCCTGATGATCTGTTGGCCAAGACCTTTGTCTTGACTTCCTGGTGCCATATGAATGTGTTTAGAATTAAATTATTGAAGCAATGCCAAAAATGTTTACTTTAGAGGGCAAAAATGCCCCCCAGTGGGGGAGGGCGTGGACTAGCAATAATCTCGGATTTCTCATATGAGAAGCAGCAGTCACCAACACATGCCTGTCTTGTCTGTAGAACTGGGCATAAAATGAAGTATAGATTCCAACATCTCATATTTTGGGAAGTCCAGGTCTAAACATGGTAGCTGGCCCTTGTAAAAGTAACTACTGACGTTAATGAACACTGACTTCTGTCACATAACATAGACAAAGGCCTTTTAAACCTGACTCATGTCATGTGACAGCCATTAAAGTACACTTAGCTGAGTCACATGGACATATTGTTAAGTTACATCTCATCTTTCTAAGCATGTATGTCTACAGTGCAGTTAAAAATCTACAGCTGACACCAGCCAGCTGTCTTGGGCTCACAGTGCCACACCACAATTCAGTGACCCTTGAGCCCAAATCAGCTGGCACAGGCCAGCCATGGGTGTCTAATTGCAGTAAAACATACCCTATAAGGGCAAACCAACTCGCATCTCATCTGAACACCTTCAAACTTTGGGAAAGTTCAAATAGAAACAAACTTTGTAGCTCTGTTTGTTTTACTGCCACACCATTGTACACAAAACATCAATCAAATTCATATTTGAATGAACTGAATTTGAATGATTTATAATCCTGGGGATTTTAATTCCTGTGGCGCTATTTTGCCCAACGAATTTTGGGCTAACAACACACTGTTGGTGATAGATAAATAACTGGGTAAGGAGCAAAGTCTACATTTCACTTTGGTTTGAAAACCAGGCAATATATGTACCCTTGATCTGGTTACAGTGCATGAGTAACTGCAATAAGAAAATCAGTTTAAAGAAGGCTAAACTGAAAAAGATGTATATTTGGTTAAAGTGATTCAGATTTTCAGACATAAGTGAACCTTAAACTGATTGTATGTCCTATCATTTCAAATATTACCTAAGATTACTATATCGGAAACTTTTTAGAGAACTCAGACTTTTCTCTATTTTTCAGTTTATTTACTTGTGCAGTTACTGGCACTTTGTGAATAGTCCATTTCACTGTATCCCCATCTAATCAGTTAGGCCTTGATTGCGAATCCCTTTCACTGGTGAGGGGTTATTCCCTAGCAAACAGTGGGGCTACTTGGATGAGTAATTGCTCATCACTGTGAATGAGAGGTTCTCAATCTGGCCCTTAGTCAGTCTTTTTCTCTGTGGTTGGAATGTCTTCTCTCCCGGCAACAGAATAGAGGAACAGATTTTGACAAATAAATGCTTTAAAAGCACAAATATTGGCATAGGGACTCAGGTGTGGGGGTAAGTATTTGAAACTACATTAGCTCAGTCAAAAAATAGACAAGGTTTCCAGAAATAAAATACAAATTCTGCCCTTATTTAGGCCCTGATTCAGCAAGGCACTTAAAATGTACTTAATTTAAGCACATGCTTAAGTGCTTCATTGAATCAGGGCCTTATACTCATGAAACCTTATTGCTCAGCTTAAGGAAGGACTGAATTCAGCCATGTAATTTTGCATTAGTAGAGCAATCCTGTTATCCTGGTCATCGCAGCTATACATACTTGCATCAGGATAGAAGGAAGCAGGCGTTTAGAAAGAGAACTTTGAACTATTTTTCACAGTTCAGTTCTCATTTGTTGTTGTCAGTTGCTTGCAGGCATCTGTGTGACTCCTTCTGCTACAGTTAGTTATGCAAGCTTCAATGCACCTTTTTCAATTATTAGCAATACACAGTATCCAAGCTCTTTCCTTTGGGCCACATTTTTAAATAGAAGGAGCCTAACTAGCTCCCATGCAATACACAAAGAGGTGAATTTTTTTTATGCACAATTACCTAGTTTAAGTGAGTATACACTTATTCTGTGTACTATTACCTACTGGCATGCACATATATTGTAAATGCAATTTAGATTCTGTTTGCAAAAAACATCCTTTATGTTTTTTAAAAAAAGAGAGATAAGCTGACTCACTACTGGTTTGACAACATATTGATTTAACGTTTTATCAATTGCATTGTCATTCTTCAGGTTATTTGAGTAATTTGCTGGCAATATTTGTCCTTCGGAAATCTCTTCTGCCTAGACGGGACCTTTACAGGTACCTTGTACTTGGTCTTGTATTTCATGCTGAGTCTTTTCACTTGCTGTATTTCCCATCTATGGAATTACTTGCCCTTGGATCTTAGAGTCCTTGAACTCTCTTAAAAACAAGGCTGTGGTTTCACTCATTAGTTTCCTTTTTACTTGCTTTTATTCTGTTTGAAATCTAGTTTTTGTTTGTGATTATTGACAATATATAAGATACTTCCATCTACAGAAAACAAACTGACTGAGTGATCTGGACTGGCAATAGTGGTGTTTTATTTCACTACACAAGGTACCCAGTTTTCTATGCCACCTTTCTATGCTGAATCCCAACAAAGCCGCACTCAGTCCTTTGTAATGAAATGTACTCTTCTCTTATATATTTTGTTTTATGTTTCCTATTAGAGTGAAATATAGGCTTGATAAAGGATTTGGGAATGCCAAGAGCTATTGAGTATTATGTTGGCTCCCTTCCCATAAATTGTCCCTCTCTGCTTCTGCTGTAGTACTGTCAGCTTTTGAAAAAACCTAGCAATCATAACAAAGACTTGTAATTGTCTAATTTGTAGCAAAAATAGATTTCTAAATCATGTAAATATCTTTTCGTCTCAATTTGAATGGACATAAGAACATCTCATGTCAGGTAGGAGTGAACAGTTCTTCCTCTCAGGCATTTGGGACTGTAATTTATTATAAGATCTGCTCGTATTTCATAGAGAAATACAAGTACAAATTATTTAGCCGAAATGTTAAAAGAAATTCTCAAAACCAGCCCCTTTACTTAGTTTCTTGCTTTTATAACACCAGCCATCACAAAATGTTAATATTGTTTATCATGTTCTCTGCTGCATGTTGCATTGTGATACATCGCCACACTATATATTGGGTTTGATTTGGACACATCTCTTTACGTTACAAGTAGCAGCATAGCAGAAACCAGTGTTCTGTAATTACAAGGCCTGATCTGTAAAGATCTGAGATGAAAAACTGCTTTTTCTATAGTTATCAAAAGAAACCTGTTTTCACAAGAGCACATTTTTTTGTAACATACTTTTGAATACCTGTTAGCTGGAGGGAAAAGCAGTGAACAAACAATACATCCAATTTTATATTGAGGGAGTAAAAAGAGGTCTATCTTTTGACTATATATTGCAAGTAGATAGTTGCAGGCACTGTAGTATCCAGGCCCAAGGTTCTGAGATTACCCAAGCTCTGCTTATTACAATAAATATATCTATTTACAATAAATGCCCTATATTCTGCTCTTGTAGTTTGGAACCCCATTGACTTCAATGTGGAATCTTGTGGGGAACATTGCCTCTTGTTGGGCTGTTTGTCTGAAGTAATGCCTAAACCAAAACCTCAGATCTGGACACACCTGAATTATCAACTGGGTTCAATGAATGATTTCAAAATGAGGTATAAATGAGAGCAGAATGTGGCCCTATATATGGATATGCTAAAACACCCATATGGAGGGAACACATATTTGAGGGAATAGCTGCTAGAATGCTTTCTGAGACGCAATTCAAGGATTTAAGTATGATTGTCACTGATGAAAATTTGTTTGCAGTCTTCTTGTAGACGTGCTTGGTCTCTGGATATTAGAGACAAGGTAGTGAGGTAATATCTGTTATTGGCCCAACTTCTGTTGGTCAGAGAGACAAGCTTTCAAGCATCCCAAAGAGGAGCTCTCAAAGAGAGTAATCTCAAAAGTTTGTCTCTCACCAACAGCAGTCGGACTAATCATAATCAGGATTGGAAGGGATCTCAGGAGATCATCTAGTCCAACCCCCTGCTCAAAGCAGGACCAATCCCCAACTAAGTCATCCCAGCCAGGGCTTTGTCAAGCCTGACCTTAAAAACCTCTAAGGAAGAAGATTCCACCACCTCCCTAAGTAACCCATTCCAGTGCTTCACCATCCTCCTAGTGAAATCTTTTTCCTAATATCCAACCTAAATCTCCCCCACTGCAACATGAGACCATTACTCCTTGTTCTGTCACCTGGTACCACTGAGAATAGTCTAGATCCATCCTCTTTGGAACCCCCTTTTAGGTAGTTCATAGAATCATAGAATATCAGGGGTATCAAATCAAATCCCCCTTCATTCTTCTCTTCTAATAAAAGATATTACCTCACCCACTTTGTCTCCATATTTGTTAATGTGTAAGTACAGTTTTTCACTTAGTCATACATTGAGAGAAAGTTATGACATTTTATTTTATAAGTCCTCATTTAGCAAGATATTTAAGCATGTGCCTAACTTTAAGCACAAGCAGTACAGCTGGTCAGAATTTTTTTGACTAAAAGAGATTTTGCTGAAACATTTCACAGAGACGTATCAGTTTCAACAATGCTTTTGTCAAGAAGCTTTAGCAAGACGCCCTCTCTAGCAGGGGTGCTGCAACAGTTTGTATAGTGGAGGTGCTGTGAGCCATTGAACCAAACTGTAAACCCTGAATATAATGGAATCCACTTCACACCAAGGGGTGCTGCAGCACCCTTACCTCCAATCTGATCCAGCTCTTCTCATGAACCCCTCAAGACAGATTGTGTCCTAAATAGTGACACAGTCTATTACAAAGGATGGTATCCCTGGAACATCCCAGAGAGTTCATAATATGCTGATGGCTTATAGCACCCATGCCCTGGCTCAGTTAGGTTAGCACCCAGAGGGGAAATGGAGCCCTGGCTCTGCTCTTTCCCTGCCCAGCTGCTCTAGGGTAGAAGTGGTATATAGCATTCACTTAGTCCTGCAGTCCTAGACACAAGAAACTTATTCTCCTGTGTGGTGTCATAAGAAGCCCATAATTTTCTTGCTCCCCTTCTGAGCTATAAAGAGGAGACTCTACATCTTTCCTATTCACCTCCCTTAGTAATCAGCAACCTTGCAGACCTCGCATATTTTAAATTCTGAACCTTTAGAATGCTGTGAAACAGGCAGGAAAAGATGGCTGATCCCCTGGAAGAAACCAGGGAAGGCTTCACCCTTCAGAAGCCCATTCCTGGAGTGCTGGCAGTGGGAAGTGACTATCTTTGTAGCACTGCAGGAGGTAACCTATCATGAACATGGAACTCTCAGCATCTCATTAGCGGGGCTTAGCAGGGCTGCTGCATTGGATCTGCTGTCTACTCCCATGGGTTGAGAAGTCTTTCCTGGGGTTTCTCCTACTTTTCAGAGTGCCAGGACGTAGAGATATTTTTCTAATTGTATCTGTATGTATGTGTTGGCTGAGGGGGGTGGGGTGAGAGGGAAGAGAACTGTGCACACAGAAGCATAGAGAATTCTAGCACCTGGTGGTATCCTTTTAGATTTAAATCCCACTATTGAAAAAACCCTATAAAAATAAATTTCCAGGAGCAACTTCCCTTGGAGTCCCTTCTAGGGAAAATTTCTTTCAAAGGAGTGTTTAGTATTAACAGATCAGTCTGTATTGTGATGCTGATGAGTTATGTCCCAGCTACACCATTTTTTCCTTACTACCATATTGTAAACATTTCTTTTTAACACCTTTGTTAATGAAACACCTCCAATGTACCACGCTTAGTAGTGGAGCCACCAGTGATTTTAATGTGGCCCCAGATCCTACCCATCATTTTTTTTTCCATCTATGAGGTATCCTCTCCCAAACCAAAGCAGCAGTGGCCTCCTGGGAAGATTCTGTTCTGGCTGAGGGGGTGGTAGGCTACACAACCCCCTTCCTCAAAAATCCCAATTTAACCAGAGAACACAAACAAAGAAGGATACTTGATATATTTTTCTCTCTCTTCGCATTTGTATTCAGCAGAACTTTAGGAAAACACGTCCTAAATCCCTTCTGAATAATTTAGCTTGAAATGTTTACCCTTTGATGAACAAGCACAAAAAACCATAGAAAATACAAAGTGCTGAAACTATTCCCAGAAGCTACCGTCACATACACGTTTTTTACATATTTTAGACTCTTTATTCCAGAAAAGGCCTCGGGCCTTCTGTGCTGTAAAAGGCTCAGGAAGATACAAAAGAGACTGTAAATCTTGACTATGCCACTGAACTCTCCTTCCTCTCAACCAAAAACCAGTTCATTCTGTAGTATGTTACTTCAACAAAAGGCAAAAGTAATTCCCCAGTGGACACCCACAGATGGTCAACGGAGTTCATCGCAGCTGTCTTATTTCTGTAAGTACCTTGGTTACAATGAAGGACGCTTTTTCTCATTTTTAACTTTTCAAAGTGACTATGGCTTAAGGTGATTCACAGCTGCTATGGCAACTAGCTTTCTGCTGTTCCGCTCAAGAGAGCTCTCATCCTTGTTATGTCATGAGAATTTCTTGCTCCTTAGAGCCCCCTTTGGTTTTGTTATCGGTTGGTTTAAACCTCATTGAAATTGCTGGGTGTAACAGCTACCCCTCATTTCGGAAACATGTAAGAAACAATTAAGGTTCTTTTCTGGAACCAGAAAGCCTCCACTCATAATACAAGCACATGTTACCATCCAAAACAAAGGCAAATGAAAGACATGGGTGGGCGAAGAGGTTTACTGAGTATTGTTTTAGGAGAGGGGTGTGTGTGTGAGAGAGTGAGTAGGAGAGTGAGAGAGAGAAGCAGGAGAAACATCAGAGAAGGGGAGAGAAAAGCAGCAGAGAACCAAGGACACACCCAAAAGTGGCACTGGGTCTGGAATGAGGCTCTGAGAAAAGGCTAGCAAAAGAGAGCTTTTGGGCTAAGTACTGGCTAGAAAGGGGCTTGGAACTGTGAGCAAAGAAATGGTCACCTCCTGTTTGATTCCTCCTATGTTCTGGGAAACAGTATTTTGTACATTCTTTGTAAACATACAGAATTGTTCAAAGATACCTAGTGCCATCATCAATTTTTCCTCCTAATCGAAGCAACCTGTAGGACCCTGAATTTTGGCTAACTGCTTGGATCAAAAAGGGTTAACTATCATAAAAAGAGCTACATTACATGAGTGTGGATGGCAAAGGCAAAAAAGAACTATATTAATACCTTTCACCCCCACCCCCCAATCCCAAAGGCACTTTATACTAAATGCAGGAATTATTTCACCCTTTGCTGAAATACAGGCATCTCTAGCATGGAATGTGCTCCCTGTTTAACACTGTACAACGTTACCCAGGAGTTCAGGACAGGAAATTAAGATGTATTGTAACTGACCCCGCTGCAGGGAGTCTCTGTGAGTGGTGTGGTACACCGTTCCCATAGATGTCTGGTAGTGTACTGGGTGAACTCCACACTCAGAGGCAAGTGCTGCAGGAGTTCCAAGAAACAGGCCCTTCAGTCTCTAGCCCTTGGTATTTTCCCATAAATACAGAACATGACAAATAGTGACTAATGCTTTACTAGGGCTGCCAGCCATAAATGGTGCAAGTAATGATTGCTTTAGGGCTTGTCTTCACTAGAGCCAGGAGAGATTGATCTTATGGCGATCTATTTATCATGTCTCGTCAAGACGTGATAAATCGATCGCCAGCGGCGCCCCCGTCGACTCTGTAACTCCAGCTCTCCAAAAGGCACAAGCTGGAGTCGACGGGGGAGTGCGCCGCCGACCGCTGCCGCCGTGAGGACGGCAGGTAAGTCGGCTGCAGATACGCCGATTTCATCTACATTATTAACGTAGCTGAAGTTGCATATCTATAGTCGATCCCCCGCACTAGTGAAGACCAGTCCTTACAGACTAGTTTCCACACCAGTATAACTATGTCAGTTAGGGGAGTGGTTTTTCCACTGCTATATTTATCCCAGCATAAGCCCTAGTATAGATGCACTTGCACCACTGTAAAGGGATATAGGGGAATAGCTGTATGCACATTTATACCAGATAACTGTGCTCACCCTGAGGAGGTTGTACTGATTTAACTATATTGGTATAGTTCCAGCAGTACAGCTCTTATATGTAGACAAGATAAACAGTCCCTCACTCAGCCCTGATACCTTTGGGTAAGGTAAGGAGGTGGGGTCTCTACAGCCTGGTGCCAAAATTACTCACTCCAGGCCATCGCTGTCCTGCAGGCAGTCACACACTGGCCTGCAGATCCCCCAAGCAGAGCCCAGTCCTTTTGCCTGGCTACCTTAGACCCAATTGCCCTGTTTGCAGGTTGTTCCCATGTAACAGCCTGTTGCGATTGCCACTTGCCCCTTTGCCAGCAACGAGCCATTTCTTAATCTGGTTCTCAGCTTTTCAGTCCTGATGCCCAAGCTGCTCAGTGAGACTACCACTCCTGCCTGGTACGCCAACCACCACATGGCTTCTCGCTCCCTCTCACCTGTGGTGGTAACTCCCTTTTCTGAGCTGAAGGGATTCTGCACCCCTCAGTTGTTTGGATGTTGCCATGGGAATTAATGGAGTGCCCAGTAATGAGCTGCCCAGTTCATTTCAATGTGTAGTAACGGAAATTACAGGAAACCACAACTAGCCAAATCAGAACAAGGCAGGACAACAAGACTAACATCCGAACTCTGCCTTTTGAAAAGTGTTGTGAGCTCTTTAATTACCATAATCAGTGAGAACTTCAATTTTAGATCCTGCTCCATTAGTGTTATTTGCCTTGTACTCGTCTTGACTCCTGCTTCCCTCCTGGCTTTTATACACAGAAGCCTCCCCTTTCTTATGCACCAAATGGCTTCCTTTTCTTCCTTCAGGTAACTCCTCAGAGCACACGTCTTCTGGGAAACCCTAAAAACAATATCTCCTAGTCCCCTTCACATTCGTCCCCCCATTCTATACATGTCTGAAGTGTTTGTATGTGTGTGAACTGATCCTTCAGGCAGGGATCATATTTATGTCTACACATGCCAAGAGCAGTCAGGAGTCAATTAATAGTAATAATAATAGTTTCTTACATCTATTCGGGTACAAAGCTGTGGAAATCAGATAAAGTTCTGCATCTTATCACTTGAGGACCTGAATGTCTGTGGAATGCAGCCATTCATGATTACTTTGTTTTGAACAGCCATATTGTTTAAGTATTGAAAATAAGAGTGATCGAAGCACAGGCCTGGAAGGCAGTGAACTACATTCTACTCTCATATCTGACATTAACTCCCCTCTGTGACCTTAGAAAAGTCATTCGGATCTTTTATCCCATGAGTCCCATCTACAATTTAGATCTGACTAACTTTTAGTGTTTTAGGCCAAGGTTTTCTAATGTTTTTTTGGATGCCTCATTGTTTGGGTGCCAATTTGAGACTCCTTTAAGGGGCTCAATTTTCAGAAAGTGCTGAGCACCGACCCCTACAGTCACCCTTCAAGTCATAGGCACCGACTCCATAGGTGCTCCAGGGCTGGAGCACCCATGGAGAAAAAGTCAGTGGGTGCTTAGCACCCACTGGCAGCCAGCTCCCCTCCTCCCATCGCTGGCAGCCCTGCCGGTCAACTCGTCCCCCTCCCTCCTAGTGCCTCCCATCTGCTGCGATTGGGTGAGATGGCAGAACTGGGAGGGAAGAGGTGGGGTGGGGTGGAGCGGGGGTGGTAAGAGGGAGGGTGGAGGTGGGGGGTTGAGAGAAGGGGTTGGGTGAGGGCAGGCCTGGGGTGGAGTGGGGAGTTGAGCACCCCAGGGCCTGGAGGAAGCCAGTGCCTGTGCTTCAGGTAGCTCAAATTGAAACCCTGTCAACACCCCCAGTCACTAGTCGTATTTGAAACTCTTGGTCCTTATGTCAGTAAACTATTTTGTAGATGAAAGTGCCAAGTATTAGTCATAGTTGTATTGTTTGTGAAAGCTTTAGAACTACTGTGAAAAAAGTTTGAGGATAAAGAGAAAAGTAATAATCTATCTTTATGTACAGATATGAAAATAATGTATCTATAGATCTCTAGCTGCTATTCCAGTATGGAGCACTATGATAGAATTTCCTGTTTGTTTTTCTTTAAAGATGATCTTGTGGCTAAAGCACAGACCTGGGAGGCAGGAGATCTGGACTGTAATCTCAGCTGTGCATCAGATTTTCTCTGTCACTGTGGGCAAGTCACTTAGGCCAAAGTGTTCAAACTTGGGTGTCTATAGTAAAGCACCAACCAATAATTGGTTCTTAACCTTTGTGCCTCAGTTTTCCCATCTGTAAAATGGGGGTGATAATACAATACAGGAGTTTGGGGAATTTTAATACACTAGTAATTGTACAGTATGTATAGTATGTAATTGTTGCATGGAATGGAAAATGCTCTATGTGCAGACTATTAATATTACCATATCTGCAGTTACCTTAACATAAAACTAATTTAAATGAAATCAGAATCTCAAGCCCAGTACGTAGGAGTAGATGAGAAAGTTATATAATGCAGAGGGCATGAGGCACTAACAAGATCTAGAACAAGAATTCACAAAGTAGCAACTGCTATTGAAAAGCGTTGAAAATTAATTGGAAAAAGAAGGTAGATATAATCCTGCAATCCCAATGTTGCTCTAACCTACTTTCTGTAGCCTATTGTGAGACTTATACACCTAGAGTGTTTAAATCCTTCCCTTCCCCACTAAGTAAAGAAAAAAGTAAATGATTCTACCAAATTATATGAGATTTAACCTACTTGAAAGTCCTTTCCAAAAGAAATAGACTCCAATGGGTCATGTCTCTTTGCTCTTCTCTATTCTCGAGAACAATTAAATATGTATTGCAGACAGGGAAAATACATATTTTTTTCTGATTTAAATTGATAACATTTCCTAATTCCTCTAACCAGTTCATATTTTTGTCCTTTTTCTTTTCACTGATAAAAATCTTATTAAAATGGGTGTGGGGGTGATAAAAGCAGTAAAGGGAGGTAATTGGGAAAGGGCACATGCCAGGCTACACAGAGCACATGTTTTATGTGGATGTTATTAGCTATACCCACCATTTTGTTTTATTCCTTGTCGAAGGCATGACAAGCAGCATAATACTCTACTGAACAATTCCTGTATGGAAATGTTATATTTTGACCTTGTGATTCCTTCTTGTGTATTATGATTCAAAGCAGATGTTTCCCTTTATCATATCCAGTATTTCATTCACACATGCCTCAGACAGATTCATAAGCTTAAAATGAACTGTTTTGTTTTCTTGTGTGTTTCATACATTGTGGGAATTAAGTTGGATTTGGCCTTTGCAGGCCCATGGAGCTCATGGCCTTTCCCCCTTCTCCTATCTCCCAATTTCAGGAACTTAAAAATGTACAGGAGAACCCCTCAGTTTGGTTCTTTTTTCTTTTCTTTTTTTAGTATGTTTCTAAGTTTTTTCCTCATAATGAGAGCCTCGAGCTGTAACTGATGCAAACTAATCACTAGGAGTGCAAGGTTCACTACTTTTCCCTAAAGGACATTAGTTATTCATAGCAATCTCCTAGTCACCAGGAGAGGACTGTGAGCCCCCTGTAAAACTATAACCATTGATACCTTGGTTTTGGAGAAGACCATAGAGATAGCAATAAAGTGCAGTGCTGCCCTGGCTACTGCTGATTGCACAAGGCCAGAACAATTTCCTACTAATCATCTATCTGCAACTGAGTTAACAGCTTGACCGCCCCAAGAGGCATTGCTCAACAGCATGAAATAATAAACTAAGCAAGGGGTTGATACTAACCGCCTCAGTGGATTTTTTATAAGCCGCATAGGCCAAAATTTCATACTTGGGTGCCTAAAATGAGTCTCAGAGCCAATTCCTCCGCTGGTGTAAATCAGCATGGCTCTGTTGACACAGGGTATGTCCAAACCTTAATCATGGGGTGTGACTGAGACTCAAGTAGACATAACCGGGTTAGCTTTAATTTAGCTGGCTCAGATACTGGAGCAACGAAGCTGTGGTAGCATGGGCTGTACAAGCCCACTTTGAACTCAAGTGACTAGCCATGCTGCTAGATTAAAGCTAATTTGGGTATGTCTACACAAGCTGCACTCACACTCTGTAATTGCAGTGTACACATATTCTTGCGTAGAACCAAGCTCTTCACCACAGCTGAGACTCTGGCCCAGAGAGCCTGGTTATGAGCACACAAACCTGACATGAAGATCTGCTGAATTCTGTCCTCTCAGACACTAACTCCCTCCATGGTTTTAGGCAAATTGCTTATGGCTCAATGATACTGAAATATATCCTTAAAGTTAAGCACATAGAATCATGAGACTGTACAGCTAGAAGGGACCTTGAGAGGTCATCAGGTCCAGCCCCCAGCACTGTGACAGGACCAAGTAAACCTAGACCTTGATAGGTGTTTGTCCAAAGTTCTTAAAAAACCTCTGAAGATGAGGATTCTACAATCTCCCTTGGAAGCCTGTTCCGGATCTTAACTGCCCTTCTAGTTAGAAAGTTTTTCCTAATATCTAACCTAAAACTCCTTTGCTGCATTTTAAGCCATTACTTCTTGTTCTCCCCTCAGAGAACATGGAGAACAATTGATCACCTTTCTTTTACAATGAAGACTGTAATCAGGTCTTCCCTCAATCTTCATTTCTCCAGACTGAGCATGCCCAGATTTTTTAACCTTTCCTCACAAGTCAGGTTTTCTAACCTTTTGATAATGTTTGCTGCTCTTCTCTGGACTCTCTCCCATTAGTCCAAATCTTTTCTAAAGTTTGGCACTCAGAACTGGACACAGTACTCCAGCTGAGGCCTCAGCAGTGCCGAGTAGAGTGGGACAATTACCTTACATGTGTCAACCCTGTTACTTCATCCCAAAATGCCTTTTCACAATTGCATTATAATGTTGACTCGTATTCAATCTGTGATATAACAGATAACCCGCAGATCCTTTTCAGCAGTACTACCACCTAGCCTTTTCCTTTTCAGCAGTACTACCGCCTAGCCATTACTACCTTTTCCTCCTCCTACTACTACTACCACCACTACTACTAGTACTACTACTACTACTACTAGTAGTAGTACTAGTACTACCTTTTCCTACTACTACTAGTACTACGCCTAGCCAGTACTACCTTTTCCTTTTCAGCAGTACTACTGCCTAGCCAGTTCCTTTTCAGCAGTACTACCGCCTAGCCAGTTATTCCCCACTACAGTTGTGCATTTGATTCTTCCTTCTTAAGTGAAGTAATTTGCAGTTTGTGAAGGGTTTCCTAAATAAAGAGGGATTAAGCATGTGTTTAAGTGATATCCTGAATTTGGCCATAGTGATATCTCATCCTCCTGGTTTCCACATGATAAATTGCATTAAAAAGCAACTAAAACAATTAAATACATTCCTAATATTACTTTTCAATGAATTCCATTACCACAGAGATGATATGTGATCATGAATGGCAGGTAGATGGCCCTCAAGACAATCACCCTGTTGAAATGTGGCCAACAATATGGAAAAGTTTAAGAAGCACTTATATTCAAAATGACATAAAGGCCAAGGGTCACAAAGGGACTTCTTCTTGCTATTTTGTATGGTGTGCTTTGAGATAGGCCAGGCAACATCTATCTTCCCATGATTTGAGGATCATAGTGAGGCTTAGATGCAAGATAGACATCTAGACATCTGCCAGAGGTAGCAGTGTGTATGCCCAGAGGCAGAAACATAGGGACCTAGAGGACCTTTATAGCCAAAAATTAGGCCCAGAGTGTGTTTAGGCATCAACAGGGTGAACTGGCAGTCAGGGGGTAGGTGGGGGCTTGTGCATTCCAGTGGTGTCTAAAAATGGGACCTAGGTGCCCATATCTGGCCTTTAGGTGCCTACATCCTTGTGTGGACCTGGCTGAAAGCCACCACTGTTTGGGAGAGTAAGTCTGACAACTGAGATATTCAGCACTTTTGAAGAAGTAGTAATTTTGTACTCATAGCAATCAGAAAACATTGAGGTGATTGTGACTGTGCACCCCATAAGGCTCTATGGAAATCTGCTTATGAAAGTATATATATAATGAAAAAACTGGGATATGTTTTATGCTACATATGGTTACGATCCACTGAATATATTCCTCCTATTTGTATGCATGTATCATTTTTGTAGTTGACGTTATGAATATTGACTGTGTACTTGCTTGATTTCTAAGTAGCCTTAGTAAAAGCATTTGGTCAGCTTCTTGAGAAAGGAATGTGCAAGTTAAATGCCCAGTCAAGAAGCACTTAACAGACAATAGAGCTTCAAGGTAGCATGTGAACAATGGCTGCTCCCTGTAAATTCTGAGTTATGCATGGACATGTGACTTGCCCTTGTGACTCCAAATCTCCATTTTTGTAGCTGAATTTTACACAGGAGGAGGGGTCTCCACCCATGAGAGAGAGTCTATTTAAACCCCTGTGCAACCCCTTCATTTTGTCTTCAGCTGGCTCAGGAGATAGTCACTCAACCCCCCAGGATACTTGAAAGAAACTGGAACAAAGGACAGTAATTACAGGGGGTGTGAGTGATTGCTGGACCCAGATTAGAGGGAGACTAGTCTGTAAAAAGAAGCTCACTGGAACACCACTGAGGGTGAGGTTTTACTTATTCAGTTTTATTACTGTATTAGAGATAGATTTGCGTGCTTTATTTTATTTTACTTGGTAACTCATTTTGTTCTGTTTGTTACTACTTGGAACCACTTAAATCCTACTTTCTGTATTTAATAAAATCACTTTTTATTTATTAATTAAGTTGGAGTATGTATTTGTACCTGAGGGGCAAACAGCTGCGCATATCTCTCTATCAGTGTTATAGAGGGTGAACAATCTATAAATTTACCCTATATAAGCTTTATAGAAGGTAAAACTGATTTATGTGGGATTTGGACCCCACTGGGAGTTGAGCATTTGAGTGTTAAAGACAAGAACACTTCTTAACCTGTTTTCAACTGAGCCCACAGCCGTTAGGGAACATGGTTCAGACTTGGGTCTGGGTTTTAGCAGGCTAGCGAGTCTGACTCAAACCAGGCAGAGCTCTGAAGTCCCAGGCTGCCAGGACAGGAAAGCAGGGGCAGAAATAGTCTTGGTACATCAGATGGCAACCCCCAAGGGGTTTCTGTGATCCAACCCATCAGAGTGATCCATTTCAAATTTTCTCTACATCAAGACATGATAAACTCCCATGATTTTAACATCTAATAAGATTTAAAATTAGCTATGAAACTGAGATTTTATTGTAAACATCCAGCTGGATAACAATGAGCATGTTGCATGGTATCACTGGATCTCATGTTAGAAGAGGATGGAATACAAGCATTTTCCTCACCCAGTTGGTGAATCCAAATGCATTGTAAAAACAACAAGGAGTCCTTGAGGCACTTTAGAGACTAAGAAATGTATTTGGGCATAAACTTTCACCCAAATAAGCTTATGCCCCAATACATTTGTTAGTCTCTAAGGTACCACAAGGACTCATTGTTTTTGCTGATCCAGACTAACACAGGTACCACTCTGAAACCTGTCTCCAAATGCATTGTGTAACCCATGTCTGCTTAGTGTGGCACTCTGTCCCCCTCTAGTGGCACCAAGCCTAGCTAGAGATTAATGAATCTGCTACAGCCTTGGCTAAGAGCCACATGGTTTTTAGTTCACGCAGTAGAGGCTCATACACTAAGTTTCAGAGCTCCTAAGCCAGGGGGAGTGGGTGGGACTGTCAGTGTTATAATTCCATAAGACATAATTTGCACGTGACAGTGACACCATCTCTCAGAGCCCAACCCAAGAATATCTGCTGACTTCTCTTTTTAAAACAAGTGGAGACAGTTGCTTGGGTAGATATAGGGTGTGATAACCATGAGTGTAACAGCCAGAGGCAAAAATGCAAAGGAGTTACCAATTAATTAATGACGAACTTAATTGTGGAGTTACCTCTTAGAAAGTTATTTTATAAGTATTTTATGTTTAAAATAAACATAAATTTCCTTACAAAGCAATCATCCTTATAATCAAGTAATACATAATAAAGCAACTCCATAGTCCTTTGACATTTCTTAACAGACTAACATTCCCTTAGAAAATCAATGGATGCCTCATAATTTGGCTATCCAATACAACTAATTCTTTCCCCTGCCAGTTCATTTCATATTTACAAAGAAAGATTTACAGCCTTATTTAAGCTTACCTATCAAGAATGTGTTTAGAAGAGCTGAGCAACTAATTCCCAGTGAATAATTTGACTAATTTAGAATTTTTTTCTGGTCAAATTGCCTGAAAGTTGTGTACTATTTTCTTTAAAAGAGATTTTTTTTTTAATAATTTCAAAACTAGTGACCTAATGATTTATATGAATAATTCCTAATCTGTATCTTATTCAAGAACATCTTACTGAAGATATTTAAAACTTGAGCTGTGGTGATTGCTTTTGATTGAACATATTGATCATATGATATTGTTTCTGGTCCTAACTGGATGAGTGGAACTAATAATCAGTTTTCCGGTGCTTACAAATTCAAAATTTGCTTTGCTTTATTATCTAAGATTCTCTTAAAATTTGCAGTTTTGGTTATTACTATTTTACAGTGTCCCAAAATGAGCTACCTTCTTTACAGAACAATTCAATATGCATAACATTGTCCGTGCCTCAAAGAACTTGCCATCTAATTTTAGGGCTTGTCTTCACTAGCGCGGGGAGAGATTGATCTTATGGCGATCGATTTATCGCGTCTGGTCAAGACGCGATAAATCGATCGTCAGCGGCGCCCCCGTCGACTCCGTAACTCCAGCTCGCCAAAAGGCACAAGGTGGAGTCAAAGGGGGAGTGCGCCGCCGCCCGCCACTGCCGTGAGGACGGCAGGTAAGTAGGCTGTAGATACGCCGATTTCAGCTATGTTATTAACGTAGCTGAAATTGCGTATCTATAGTCGATCCCCCGCCCTAGTGAGGACCAGCCCTTAGACATATTGCAATAATTGAGAGTAACAAACAATGGAAGTGAAGAGAGAATGAGTTGAAGAACAGGGTTAGTTATTAAGTATGTGGTTATTTAATTTTGGTGTTTTCAAAAATATGATGGTTTCATTGCATTTTTTTAACTGGGATACGTCAAACCAGTGTCTCTGCAATGTCAGGACAGTTCAGTCTATTCCTGGTAGGTCCCAGGTCTCCTTCTTTGCTGTGCTGCAGGGATGCTGTGACTTGGGCACTTCCTCTGGTGGTGGCCACACACTCTCAGGCTCTGGACTGCTCCAGTTCCACTGCTCTGTCTCAGCTCCACTCTGCCTCCGGCTGCTGCTGCTGCTCTGCCTCCAGTCCCCTGGGCTGCTGCCCTGGGCCCTCTGGCTCTGGCTGTTACAGCTCTGCTCTGCAGGCAGCTCCTGTGTCTCTGCCCCCAGCACTGACCTGCTTTGTGGGCTGCTTTTCCGATCTCTCTGCCTCTGGTTCCTGCAGCTGCTCCCTGGGCAGATCTGCTCTCTCTGGACTGTGCTCTGGCTTTGGGGCTGCAGCTCTGCTCCCAAGACAGGGTCTGTCTCTCTGGTCTGCTGCTCTGGCCCCTCTGGATCCGGCCCAGCTCCACTCTGGCCTCTGCTCTCTCCTTAGCTCAGTCCCTCTATGTCTGACACAGACAATCTCAGCTCACAGGGAGGACGGGACCCACCCTGACTTCCTGACTCCTTGATTAACCTGCCCGCCCTGTCAATCAGGCTGACTTGGAGCACTGGCCTCTCACCATTGTTCCTGGGGAATGTCAGTCTCAGGGTGCTGATTGCCCATGGACCCTGCCCCTTTTGGTCCTGGGAGCTAACAATCAAAACACCCCACTGAGTGTTAGTAAGGGGATAACAGTCCCCTTACATTACTGCAAAGGGCTGTCTCCTATTGACTTTTACAGAAGCAGGATTTCACCCCACAACAAAGACAAGGGGAATTAATAATGTTTAGCACAAGTATCCTAACACTCATACCTGGCACCAGTTTCAACAGGCAAATGTCTAGCCACAGTTTGAAAAAGCACAGAATTATGCTGAAACTGTCTAGAACTGCTGTAATATATGCTGAAAGATATAAAGACTATGCTAGTGTTCTAGTAAAGATATTTTCTTTCAGGTATGTTTGGTGCTAACTACATATTGAAGTACTGATTCATATTGTTAGTACATTTGAATAGAATCAATTCTTAACTGAGATTCAATGATCATGGGGCCTAAACCAGTTATACAGAAGGTCTATTCACGTTAATTATGTATGCACTATAGAATGTGTAGTTATTAACTCATAGGAGTTACTAAATGCAGAGCCAGATGTAATGCTCTTCTCAATTAGTTTTTTTTTAAAAAATCATATTGACCTAGAAAACCACTCTGTCAAATACTAATGAAACAGGATACATTCTCTAGACTCCTTAATAATCTGTCCGTATATAAAGTTAAGATTTTATTTTCCCCTATGTGTGGGATTGTGCACGGTGTATGCTCTTCACAAGGAAAATAGCATGCGGGATATGTTTTGTAGGATCAGAAATAGATCATGAAAGTGCATGATAAAGCATACTGGTGGCCCACAGTAATGACATGCTTCTTATTGTGCAAGATAATATATGTTGTATTGTGAGAACTTTGGGGATTACAGGTAACACTAATTTCCCATTGAATAGCATTATCAAAAGGTCTTACGGTAAGTCCTGTGATAAATGAGCAATTAATGCATGCATATAAAGTCTGAGAAAACACCCTTTTTAGTTACATAAGCTTCCTTCAAATATTACTGAGTGAAATCTGCAAGCTTACTCAGTTGTATAGAATGGGATCTTATAGATGTTATCACATTATTAAATGACTCATCCATGCAATAGCATTACACAACATTTTATTAAGAGAACATTCTGACTGGCTTCTGGAGTGCACGCAAAAATTGAGAGCCAAATTCTGCTCTCAGTTACACCAGAATTAAACTGCAGTGACTTCATGAAAAGCAACACCTGTGTAAGGGACCAAAATCTGGGTCAAAGTGTCCTGCACCAAAACATTGTTGCAACATAGTGCAACAGGGGCCTGATTCAAATCTCACTGAACTCAACGAAAGGATCCCATGATCATACTCCAGTTTATATGATACACAAAAGGTAGGACTCTTTCAAATTACTGCCATGAAATCACAGACATTGGTGCCAATTCTTTCATGGCTTCATTGTATTAAAATGCCTCTGGGCTTTCCCAGCTGTTCACTGAATATTATTAATAAATTTTACAGCATCCAGAATTAGGCAAGGCATAACTAGTAAAAGACAATAGGCATAAATCTAATCTGATTCACAGTGATGCAAATCAGGAGACTCTCAGCTAAAGTCAGTGGATTTATACAAGTGCGAAGAGCAGAATCAGCCCCAGGGTCCCTGCGCTGAACGATTTATGTGCTAACTGAAATAGGTAGTGGAAGCACAATGAGCAATTATGCAGGGCTGCAGGTTCCATTCCTGAATTGAGTTCTTCATTTCCCAGGCTAACAGACTATCTGAATGGTGAATGAGACGCATACTCAGTCCCAGTGTGGCTCTTTATGGATAAATGTGTGCACACTCTCCTCTCCACAAGCAACAGAAATTACACTAAACCCACATCCATCTAAATGACAGGTATACTTTTGGAAGTGGGTGTCAAGAGATAAAAATAGGGAATGGAGTAGATCCAGATGACTCACTTCTGCCTAAAACTACTGTAAGATATATGCCATTGATAATATGCTGAAGTGCTTGAAAAAATTACTACAAATTAATTTTGGAGCAAAGATTTCAAGTGTGATTGCGAGAAAAAGTGACTGGGCAAAGTGGAATATGTTACAACCGAACAAGAATTGAAATAATTCATTTTCCACATTAATGGATGTGGTTTAAAAATTGATATAGAAGTGTAGAGGCTATTGTCCCCTGATATTACAGTTACTTTAGTAATTCTGCAACATGAGGAAAAGTAGCAGCATCTGGAATTGAGGGCTTTTGTTCTCACAAGAACCATACTCATAAGTGCATATAAATATTCTTAGAAATTATTCTTCATTCCTGGCTTGGACAACTCCAAGGCTTTGTTTAATATTCAGTGGGCATAATCCCAAAAGATCAGTGCACATATTTACAATTTCACTGTACAAAGGTATGTTACTGAATGTCATTTCAGTAGTTTCCAGCTTTTCCAGACTATTGTACCCCTTGCAGGAATCTGATTTGTCTTGTGTACCCCCAAGTTTCACCTTATTTAAAAACTACTTGCTTACAAAATCAGACATAAAAATACAGTAGTGTCACAGCACACTATTATGTTGCAAAATATACTGAAAAAAATATTTACTTTTGTCATTTTTACCATATAATTATAAAATACATCAATTGGAATATTAATATTGTACTTACATTTTAGTGTATAGTATATTGAGCAATATAAACAAGTCACTGTATGAAATTTCAGTTTCTATTGAGTTCGCTAGTGCTTTTTATGTAGTCTGTTGTAAAACTAGGAAGATATCTAGATGAGTAGATGTACCCACTGAAGAATTCTGGGTATCCCCAAGGGTTCGCGAACCGTTGGTTGACCACTGTTTTTGGTCATGATACTCAGACATGCCTGAAATGAAGTCAGAAAGGAGAAAGACAAGACAACTGCTATTAGGCAAAAATACATGGAAAGGTCAAACCTTTATTTATATTAGATAAAAATATAGAAAGTTTCAATCCAAAAGGAGAATCTTTTAGAAAGTTATGAGTAAATCAAAACAGGGCAATAATAGAAACCATTTTGGAATTTAACTATAGCACAAGCCATCGTGATACTTTTAAAAAGTGTTTATAGACAGAATATTTACAGTGAAATGTTCCGATTCTCCCTGTCGCTAATCTTTTTCTATAATCACCAACACACTGGTGTTCTATTTTATTCAGTATTGTATTGTACTGTGCTATTCCATATAGTGTTACAACATCTACTTAGTTTTGTTGTTGGATACAAGAATAGGCCCTTAGTTATGGAAGCAATGGTTTTGTAAAAGTAGTTTAGCTGTAATTTGATAACTATCTGTATTTTCCTGTAGTCCAGCTGAAGAGTCTAAACCCTGGTCTACACTGAAGGGGAATGGGGATGGAAATCAACCTAACATACGCAACTTCAGCTACATGAATAGCGTACCTGAAGTTGACATACGCAGGTCAACTTATCTTGGCGTCTTCACGACTCTGAGTCACTCCCCTGTCGACTGTGCCTGCGCCTCTCAGTGCAGTGGAGTTTCAGAATCGATGGGAGAGTGCTCAAGATTGATTTATTGTGTCTACACGAGACACGATAAACTGATCCCCGAAAGATCGATCTCTACCTGCAATCTGGTGGGTAATGTAGACCTGCCCTAAGTGTCGCTGCTGGAATATATTTATTGTGATAGCCTAGATAAAGACATCTTTCTTTTATACAGTACATTTCAATGTCTACAAGAAATGTTCCCCAGCGTGTTCCATGTATACATGAGGCTGTTTCGTAGTGTTGATGCTTCTAGTCAAATAAAGATGTAAAGAATGCATGGGTTAAGGGTGAGTGGTTATATGAGAAGAATGGGCACAGTAAACGAATCATGAATATTACTGGAACTTAAAGATCCTGCTTTTTGAAGAATGAGGCGACATTTTGTAAAGCACTGACTAAAAGAAAAATAACCTGAAGAGAAAGAGCAGAAGGCCAGTGATTCATTCACATAATGGCTAAATTAAACCCACGGCATTAAATCAATCAATCTCTCTCTCTCTTTCTCATATGAATATCTCTGCTTCTGTATAGTATATAACTCCCATCTGTTTATACGTTACAGCTAAGGAAAGATGGCCCTCATCACTGTGGTATCTGGGTGCCTACAGGCATTTATGAATTTATCCTCACTACATCTGAAAGATAGTTATGTACAGACGGATAAATGAGGCAAAGAGAGATTAAATGCACACACTGCCCAAGTTGGATTGACAGCTCATTAATTGGCTGTAATTCCACCAACAGAAGGGAGCCCACAGAGTGAAATGCTGCACGTGTAGACATTTCTGAGGAACTCCACAGCTTTCAGTTCCAGCCACAGTTGGGATTTATTTATTTTGTGTCCCACCCAAGAAATGGCCATATTTCAGAGGCAAGTAAAGTCAACAGGTATCTGGATATTGTGGGGTGTGATATTTTAGAATTGTATTTGCACAATTCCTCATGCAAAAAAGAATAAGTGTGCAACTCCGCAGCTAATTTGCATACATAGTTTCCACAAATGCATATGAAAATGTTCATACATGTGCAATTAAGGATTTGTGCATGCAATGGTGTTAATTCTACATGTAGATTAGTCATTCAAAGATGCAGGCATTTTTGGCTATGTGTACACCATTAGCTAGGAGTGTGATTCCTCTGCTGGTGCCCATGTTCTTGTTCTAGCTTTCATTTAGCTAGCATGAATATAAATAGAAGTGTAGTCCCAGTAGCACTGGTAGCAGAGACATGGCTGAGATGTGTCAAATACAAACCTGCCCCAAACTGGTGGGTATATACTTGGCTTGGCTCAGCCATACCTCCGCTGCCACTGCTCGTGCTGTTTATACTCATGCTAGCTTCATGAGTGCTAGTGTGAAAATGGGTGTATGAGCAGGGGAATCACACCCCTAGCTCATAGAGTAGACACATAGCCTTTGTGCTCATATTGTTCTTATAGGTCTGCTAGCAATCCACAAATGGAACCCCTCTCCTGGCTTAGGCACCTGTGCAGTTTCTTGGGGAATAAGTTAAGTGACTGTCTCACTCCACACACAATGTCCAGAGGGAGGTGGGGCCCAGCTTATACCTCAGTGGTAAGAACACTTGCCAGGGATGTTAGAGACTCAGGTTTAATTCCCGTCTGCCAGGGAGGGGGAAAATGGATTTGAACAGAGGTCACGCATCTCTCAGAAGAGTGCTTTACCCACTGCTCTATTAGATATTCTGACACAATATTCCCTTATTCTCGCCTGGTGAAGTTGTTGCACTCGGGCTAACTAACAAAAGAGTGACTGGAGCAGGAGGACTGGACCCAGGGTCTCCTGCCGCCCACCTGGATGCCCTAACCCCCAGGCTACAGTCATTATTTGGCTCACTCACTTATTATAAGTGGGCACAGTTATAAAGGAAGCCCACCTCCTTCTCCTCTAGCCTGCTTTTCAATGGAGCTCAAGCCAATTAGCACATGAAGAGAGCACCTACTGAATCAGCCCTCTTGGGCAAGTTAGGCAGCTGACAGCCTCTTTCCCCATGTCATGAATTGCCCTGTGGCTTAGACAAGTGCCAAAGGCAGGAATATAGGCCCCTAGGGAATTTTTACTTTGAGGAACTTAGACACTGAGTCAATATAGGCACCTTTAGGGTGTGACACTGGCAGAACAGGTCCCCATGCCTTAGCTGAACTCTGGCACGTACATATCTGGAATCGGTCTGTCTCACCTGTGTGTTAGTACTGTTATAATAGGTATTAAAACTATAGGAATGTGTTTAGACTTTATTGAATGCTTGTGAGTAACTGCATGCATTAATCTCGCTTCTAATATCTCTCTCATTTTGTAAGGTAAGATGTAAGCAGTAGTTGAATCTCTGTGACTCTGTAAGTAGCCAGACAGGACAGAGACAATAACTAGTGTGAAGTGCTAATCTCCGATAAAAGGCGTTATATCCTGCCCAACAGGAAAGGTCCATCTACACCAGACAGTCTAATGTGGGATGATAAAAAGGGCAAAAGATGTTTCCGTCATGGCCCTAGAGACTTTAGCGTACGTATTTGCATTTCTTTTTTTGGAACATAGTTCTGCCATAACAAATTAATCTCTCCAACATGCGATGAGATCTAGTACCTCCCGTTTGGACCATGCTGGAGCTTGTCTGCAAATCCGGGACTGCGTGGTCTCCTGTGATGGTGGGCTCTGCACAGTCACCTGTGCTGAAGAGCTCGCCATGGTAGCCAAACAGAAAATGAAACTCAAAAATTCCTGGGGCTTTTACTGCCTACCTGGCTAGTGCATCAGAGTTGAAAGTGCTATTCTTAAACCAGAGTTGAAAGTCTTGTCCGGAGCAGTCACAATAGAGCACTCTGGGATAGCTCCTGGAGGCCAATAATGTCGAATTGCATCCACAGTACCTCTAATCTGGAACTGCCATGTTGATTTTAGCTCTACTCCACTTGCCAAGGTGGAGTACAGAAACTGGATTTAAGAGCCCTTTAAATCAAGAAAACTGGTTTGGTCGTGTAGACGGACTCAGTTTTAATTCAAATTAACTCAGCTAATTCCAAAATAATCGCATACTGTAGACCAGGCCTCAGAGTGTATCACCAGCCCACTTGGAACATTTCTGAAACAGTGAAGCAAGTCTTTATAACCAGCTGTGAACAGTATGAATTTCTGAGTGCCAATATTTGAGAAGAATGACATTATATTTCAACATGGCATGCAGTTATAAACTTCAAAGATCCTGAAATCTGTATTAAGGCAAAATTCCCATTTGAAGTAAATGCTATGGGGAACTGGAGGACAGGTCTATGGCAAAAAGCACACTAAACAGGACAAGGAGTGGCATAGTTCATGCTTGAACACTGCTCAACAGAAGATATTTGGATGGGATATTTTTCAAATATCAAAAAAAAAAAAATCAAAGGAAAGCAAATAAGGCATATTGTAAGACCTGTCAGACACTCAAATGGATGCCTGCATTTCATATTGTGTCATTAATAATTTTGTGCTCAACATGAGGTTTAATTATTATTTAAAATGTGTATTCCTTGATGTTTTTGTACGTGGTAAGAAAGAAGGGGAAAATTCGGAAACAAAGATGTGTGAAAATTAGAGTAGAGTGACTAAAATCTTTTTCTTCCCAAAAGAGAGTTTCAATGTCAATGCAACTTTTCAGGGAAAAAATGATTGTTGTAGAAATATTTTGGGGATTTATGATATTTTGAACAAAAAAGATCTTTTATTTTTAATTTTTAGTTTGAAGAGATGGGGGAAGAGGAAGGTTTACCTCTTTCCAGGGTAAAGCCAAAAAAAGTTTTAAAAGTGAGAGAAAATGTTTCACACACACACACACACACACACTTCACTTTTCTCCCATTCCTCCTCCCCCTTACTAGAAATGCAGGGAGGAGGCTAAAAAAGGGAGAGGAAAGGGAGGAACAAAAATTCAGAATGATTTTTTTCATTTTTCCCTACAAAATTCTATTTTGAAGTTTTTGTTGAGAAAACAAAAAACAACCAACCAAAAATAATGAAAAACTCAAATAAATCATTCATTTTTTAAAATGAGCCTGGTTTACATTAAAACATTGAATTTGTCTTGCTCAAATGCTCACCAAAAAGGAGTTTTTAGTTTACACATTTAAGTATTCATAAATTATTACATTTAAGGACAGAAGAGGCTATTATGACAATCTAGTCCAGTGTTTCTCAATGTCTTGTCTGTGAACAGGAACCCAGTTCCTGAGAGTTCCCTGACAGTTTCAGAAAGTAGCAAGCCAGCTCCTGGTATCAAAAAGGTTGAGAAACACTGACCTGTTGCATAACACAGTAAGATTTTACCAAGTAATTCTTGCTTCAAGCCCATAATGTCTGAGTGAGCTGGAACATATGTTGTAGAAATACATTCAATCTTCATTTAAAGACTTTAAGGTAAGTGAATCGACTGCAACACCAGATAAATTATTCCAATGGTTAATTATCCTTAAGTTTAAAAAAATCACTTTACTTCTAGCTTGAATTTGTCTAGCTTCAGCTTCCAGTCACTGAATTTTGTTATGCGTTTGTCTGCTATATTGGAGCCCTTTATTATCAGAAATGTTCCTATCCTGTAGAGGTCTGTAGACTCTGATCAAGTCACTGCTAGACTCTCTCTTGGGTAAACTAAATAGATGCAGATCCTTTAATCGTTCACTGTAAGGCAAGTTTTCCAGACCTTGAAACTTTATGTGGTTCTTTTTCTGAATTCTTTCCAGATTTTCAAAATCCTTTTTAAAGTGTGGACACTCAAACAGGACACAGTATTCCAGTATTGATCTCACTAATGCTTTATATAGAAATAATACCTCCGCCCTAGTCCTACTCGGTATTCCCATTTCTTATACATCCAAGAATGACGTTAGCATTTTTAGACATGGCATCACATGAAGAGCACATGTTCAATTATCCATCTTGACTCCTAAATCCTTTTCAGAATCACTGCTTTCCAGTATGCTGTCCCCCCATCCTGTAAGAGAGACTTACATTCTTTGTTCCTAGATGTGTGATCATTCATTTGGCTTTATTAAAATGCATATTGTTCAAATTGTTTACCAATCAATCCAGGTCATTCTGTATAACTGATCTGTACCTATCATTATTTATCACGCTACCATTTTTTGTGTCAACTGCAAACTTCACCTGCAATGATTTAATATTTTCATCCAGATCACTGATAAAGATATTAAATATAATTAGCTAAGAACAGATACAGGCGGAATCCCTCTGGAAACTCGCTGAATGATGATTTCCCCATGTACAATTTTTTTTTACATCTATCAGTCAGTTTGTAAGCTATTTAATAGGAGCTACATTGATTTCATATCATGCTATTATTTTAATCAGAAATGTATTCTCAAGAAATGGTATATTTCACAGGGGATCTGATACATCTTAACACAGCAGGGGGAACAGGTTTCCCAAAACCCATTTACAGAGCACATTCTTGATCTTGTCCTATAGAAATGACAGCAGTATGGAATATGATAGAATATGCTATGTTTTATATAATAATATTAAAATAAGTTATTCACCTTCTTTGTTGCCTAGCCCTCCCCTGGTTCTTCTGCTCTCTTCACTTCCTCAGCAGCTGGAGCAGGGTACAGTTATATCATTCCTCCAAATGCCCAAACCCTCCTCGTCTGCCCCAGCTCTGGCTACATCACACCCCCCGCTTTATATTCCTTCACTAATTTCCCACTGCCCTTCAACTGAAATTCAGACTTTTTGTCCTCATCTTGAAAGGTCCATGCACTCCTGGCCGTACCTCCATCTCAGCTCTCATTTCCTCCTCTGTACCCTCATACTACCCAAGCTCCAAGCCACCCTCTTTATCTTCTCCTGATCTTGTCTTCACATCTGCTCCAATGGCACCTGTTATGTTTGAATGTCTGCCTATCCCTCAGTGCTAGACGATCACCTGCTCATTATCTAAATCACTCAGTTGAACACACTTTTCTACATAGCCTACCAGTAATAATCCCCTGAAATGATCTCTGAAATACAACATTTACACTTAAAAGTGACTTTGCAACACTTTAAGATGTGATCTTTGTTTAGTTACCCTGTGTATTTTGTATCTCAACTGCTTGAACGAAGAATTGGTACAGTGCTCGCCCAGGTGCATGGAGCACACAAGGAGCCTCCTCACTCACCCTACTCAAGGACCTGTTGGCATTTCCTTGTCGAGCATGGAGGATGCACATTGACCCCAGGTATGAGGCAAGGCAAAGCTGGCCTGGCATGCCAGTGTGTGTATACTTTGCCCTCTAAAAGAGCGTAGCAGTTTGCATGTTCCTTCTGTATGCTGGGGAGCTCTCTCTGAGATGATGTAGCCCTGCATTGGTCTTAACACAGCCCTGTGCGTGAGTGGCAAATAAAGCCCTTAGACTGTAGGCTCAAATGGGGAAGGGACTGTGTCTCTCTCTGTGTTTTGTATGGTGCCAAAAACATCAGAGGATCTCTGTAAATTAAAATGATAAATAATCTGCTTGTGTTTTGCTGTGACTGCCACCACAGTCTGAATTGCTGTGTGCCTTAATGTGAGTTGACACGTTCATGAGTCATGAGTGGTCTCATTTTCTTGCAGAGTGAAACAGATCTAGCAATAAAACGGAAGGTAACATACGCCAAATGCTACTTGCACTTTGCCTGCAAGAAGTGAATTAATTTTACCATTAAAAAAAAGACATCTTTAATGGAACCCTCAAGATATACAGCCGCCATAACTGAATAACCACGAGGTTATATTACAGATCCTTCGTGCTTCCTTCTCCCTTACTGTGTATTGTCCTACTCTTTGTGGCAAGTCTGAAAGTAGGTTGTAAGTATTACAGGGGAGGGATCATTCCATTGTTCTGTATATTTATAGGTATTTTATAAATATGTAGGCTCCTGCCTACATAAATTTAGTGTGAATTTTGTAACAGTGACTCAGATCTTCTGGTGAGGCCAAGCTGTGCTCCACCCAGAACTGGCAGGTGGCTGAGATTGGACAGCAAAGGCTACTTTAAGCCATATGCATTCCTTAACCTGAGGTCTCGTCAGGCCTCTGTAATAAGTTAAAGCACCCTGGAAAAAAGCTTATGACAGGACTTTAAGTGGCCTTAAAGTCAGGGGAATTCATGTGACTTAAAGTAACTTTTAAGTAACTCTCCACCTTCAGCCCCTTGCTAGTTCTGGGCCCTGCTATAGTTTATGCCTGGCTGGCCATGACCCAACCAGGCTGATCCATCCATATAGGGGCTACCAGAGTATTGGGGCACTGCTCCTTTTCCCAGCCATCCCTCTATGGGCAAACCAGATGGAGCAGATTTGAAAATCAAGTCCAAGTGTGAGCTTATGAGCCCCTCAGTGCCCCCAGCAAAGAGCTCACTGTTCTACCACTGCCCCTGGATACTTCCACTGCATGCATCCAACGAAGTGGGTATTAGCCCACGAAAGCTTATGCTCTAATACTTTAGTTAGTCTCTAAGGTGCCACAGGACTCTTTGTCACTTCTGCAATTCCAGACTAACACAGCCACCTCTCTGATTCTTGTTCTACCACTGTTACTAGGCCTGACAAACTCACCACACCTAACAGTGTTGTCATAATATTTATCCAAAAAGTATCCTGTAAGGCATCAAGTGAAAACTGGTAACCCTCTGGTCTTTAATATTGTGCAATATTTCTATAGTTGGGGTATAAAATGTGCTGGAAATATATTCCTAAAATATGTTCCAACCAAGCAATCTAAGCAGAGCAGATCAACAGTTTTGTCCCCAACAAAGGAATGTGGATTAACCAATCTGCTTGGGTTTGGCTTTGTAAGATAGAGACAATGAACATTTGCATCTGATGTAAACACCAGTTATCAGGATGAGAAGACAGCATCAGGCATCAGCTTTCTGGAGCACAAGCCGCAGGGAAGAAAAACTTTATCTGGGGTTACACTTCGAAAGAACACATTTTGAAGGTTTACAGACTATAAGAAGAAGGGGAGAGAACCCCTTAGTTATCCATCATTTAAGGGAAGAAGAGGCCAGACTCTTAGAATCTGTGAAAGGTGGATCCCCCAGCAATGTGGGTGGAAGATGCTGAGAACTGACTATAAATGAGAATTTTCCTGAGATCTGGATTGTATTCTGTTAAAATACACTTTCTAGTGTCTCAAAGTTATTTCTAACCAGTTTTGTTTCCATGTTCCTTTGCTTACTGTCACTTAACTCTCTGTTCTTCATTAATAAATTTATCTTTGGTTTTACCATAAAATCATCACCATGCTGTGGAGTGAAGTAAAGGGCTGGTCCTCAGATAAACAAATTGGCTGGTGTCTGCCTGGTCTCTTTGGCAGCAGCAGACTTGGTAATTTATGAGAGTGTCTGGTGATAGGGACTAGACACTACAGAGAAACACCTCTGGTGAACTCAGGAACTGGGGCGCACTGAATGTTACCTATAAGACCAGAGTTAGCCTGTCAGAGTCTCGAGGAGGCAGACAGGTTAGGGTGGCAAGGCGCTGACACAGTTTAAGCTCCAGCAAAGCTCCCTTGCTGTGGCAGAGAGGTAACAGTTGTTTACAATTCTGGGCTCCCTGAGGAGGATTTTGAAAGGAGCCTCTAAAGGTCCCATCTAAGTTCCATCCGTCAAAGGCCCCACATCACTGACATTTCCCCACCATCGTAGGCAGGCTGGTTATGGCTCCCTGTAGAGCATGTTAAAGGTGTTTGAAGGGCTTTCTGGAGAGGAATGCGAAGCATTCTCTCCCTTTTCAAGGTGGGGGTTGGAGGGGAAAGAATCAACATATTTTGGCTGAATGTGTTCCGGCAGCTCCCCCATCTCTGGATAATCTGTAGCCTGAATGCTCAGCCTCTGTGCAAATACTTTATATTTCTACACTGCTTTTCTCCAAGGAGCACTAAGCACTCCATAAATCTGAAGCCTCACAACCCTCTTGGGAGATAGCCACTGTTATGCTCATTTTACAAACGAGGCTCAGAGAGGTTAAATGACTTAGTGTAGGTCAGCCACAGAGCCAGGAAAACAATCCAGGAGTCCTAGTTCCATATCACCTTGTTCTAACCACTAGACAACATGTCATGTAGGCCTCACTGACTGTAAACAATGCTATCTTCCTGCCTAGATTGTTTCTGGAGACGGAAAGGTAAGAAACTGGTGAATCAGATGTGACAGTAGCCCTGTTTGTACTCTTCTGGTGTTATTGGGAGAATTCTTTAGAATGTTGTATTATTCTGGCAGTACATAGGACACACACTGTAGCTAGATAGCTGGCGGGGACAAGGAAGATCTAAAGAAGGATAGGTATAATTAAGACAAAGTTTTCATGGATTAAATACAATAAAATCATTTTATGACCATTTAAATCTTTTTTTCACCTTTTGGGAAGAAGAAAAAAACCCTAATCAAATAATGTAGAGCATCATTCTGAATAAGTCTAGCCCTGTACACATCTAGAAAGCCATAACTCCAAGGTTACAGGACCTACTGTGGCTTTTTTATAGCCCAATAAAAGAGAGACAGCCCAGAGCTTACCCTATAAAGGAGCTGCAGACAAAGAATGTGAGGTTTCTTTTAAACCCAGGGGTCCCCATTAAACATACTAGTAAAAATCAGCACTTGAAGAATTGCCTGGTTTGTAATATAAGACAAGTTATAATGCAAACCTGCATGCTTACAATAATGACAGAACCTTTCTCCTGTTCAGAATGGAGAGAGACAGAGATGCTGTCTGTACACGAGAGAATTAAAGAGCTTGTTGTTGAACTGACTTGATAGAACAAACTGTCCCTGTTAGTCATGCTGATTCAGTTTAAGAATGCTTTTGCCCTGCATCCCCTCTAGCACTATTCTAAACCATTTCAACTGCAAAGCCTTCTAGATACCTAGCTTACAGTTTCTGGCAGAGCTCCCAAAAAGCAGTGCATTCTGGGAGATTTCAAATGGTCATTAGCACACTATTTTATGGTAGTGGGAGGGTTTGTCCACCCTAAAGTGGTTCACAAGGAAGCAATTCTTAGATCTTCTGAAAGCAAGTCTAATTTGGACACAGATGGCAACTGGATCACTTGAGGGACCAGATCCTCAGATGGTGTAAATTGGCATAGTCCAATTGAAGTTGATAGGGCCAAGCGGATTTGCATCAGCTGAGAAGCTAGCCCATTAAACTGGTTGGAGCACTTGTGTGGCTGCAAAGTGTTTTACAAGTATTCAAAGGGGTTAGAATGGTTCTTAGAAGGTGAATTGAACTAGTATAGGAAATGCCTGAGAACAAAGCAGAGCAGTGGCAGAATGGGATGTATCCTGTACCCCTGAAGGCTACCATAGGGCACTCATAGAAGAACTCCACTGTTTGTTGAAAACAGAGATAAGTTCAACTTTCTAAGCAAGAAGGATCTTCATTACCTAAGGGGTAAAGTAAAAGATAAAAAATACTGTCTCATAAAGCCAGGAAATTCAATAATTGATTTTGTGCTTTGATCTCAATCTTTTTTCAGCCTGACTCTGATGTAAGTTAATTAAAGATGGACAAAAATAAGGACCATTATGCATATTTCTACAGTGCCATATGAGTGAAGGCACATTCATGTAATTGGAGCATGCAAGTAGCTGAGACAACACTCAAACTTCTTTACTTGAACTGATTGTGCCTAACTACCCAGCAGTGTTTCTTGGCCAGCTCTTTGAGAGCTCCAGGTGTGTTTGCTTAGCTCTTTAGAAGCAGGGGCTGTCCTTTACTACATGTTTGCCACCCCCTAGCACAAAGGGGACTCCACTTGGTTGATGCCTCTGGGCACTACCACACTATGAATATTAAACAACAGTAAATTGACAATAGACTTTCTTTGTGTTATTTATTTCTGTGTCAAGGTCATTAATGGTAATAAGACAAGAACTCTGTCCTGAGCAGCCAACAATCTGATTTCTAGAGAGGTGACAGATATAATGAGTACGAATAGAAATCTCCAATGAATGTTGAATGTGGCAAGGAAGAGAGGGAGAGGCTAAGGAGTTACAAAACAAAAAGGAGAGGGGATAAAGCTTGTGGGAAACTGGGCATGTTCTCTCTGTTGCAATCCTTCATGTTACTATATTCTATTAATTTCTTGGGTGTATTTAGCTTTTTCAGGGGAGTGAGAAGGTGCTCAGATGGTGTTCTAATACAACTGGGAATAAGAGTGTCAATGAGCAGCATCATTGGGGAAGAGAGGGTCAGTGAAGGAAAAGTAGCGAGGTTTAAAGAGGAAGGAAGCAATGTTTCTAGATGTGTTAGTGGAATGAAGCTGTTGAGGACAACATGAAGTGAAGAGTCATGAGTGGGAAGAGGCAAAGAAAGCAAGTCAAGTTAGCAAGCAAAGGGTGCACAAAGGAAGCAGGGCATTAACAGAACAGAGCCCTGGAGAGGCAGAGTTTTGAAGAACCTAGAAGTTTCTTCTACAAGAAGTCTGTGCATGATCAGGAAAGAGGCAGGGAGCCACTTGAGATTGGGGAGTTTGCAGTACTGGGAGAGAAGGTGACTTTTTTCAGCCACATTTTGGAAAGATTGGACGGGAGCAAGGTGACTCAGGGACTTGGGGGAGGGCGTTGCTGTAGTCAAAGTAACAGATCATTCAGGTGTAAACAAGAGTTTTGTTAGTCCGGAGATAGACTGAACAGGAAAAATAAACAGGATTTTGCTGGATAGGAATTTTGTGGTAAGAATGGAGGAGTGTAAAAGAAAAAATGTTGGTTTAGTGCAAACTGCAGGGGGTGGGCATGGAATGTATTCTGGAGGTGGGTGTGAGAAAGCTTTAGGAAAAAAATGTACTGCGTGCATTATATCCACAGCAATGAATAACTAGCAAAGCTGATTCCTCCAGACATCTCAGGTCCTCAGATGATGCTATGCATTTGTCTTAAGATGGCACTGTGCATTTTGACAGCTTTCTGTTAAGCTTGCATAGCATTATACAAAGTTGTTGCCCTCTATTTGTTAAAATAGTTTGCTATGATGAGGGATGAGCATTTAATTGTAAGTTTTGCTTTTATTACAATGGTTGGTTGGCTCATTCATGCAACAGGAATAAAAAAATCAACTGAAGTGAAAAACAAAGAAGCTGAAATTGATTCAAGTGAAGCACCACTGCCACATATATTGGTATATGTACTGAGGGAGCGGGGGGAGCGTAAACTACTACAGGCACAAAGAAAGGGAGTGCAATCACATTAGTTTGAGAACCACTGGCCTAGAGACTCAAACACAAGTCAGAAAGCTTAGCTAGACTGAGTTACAATTCTGGCTCTGACAGAGATTCTCTCTCTGCCCTTATCTCTTATAGGAGATAACACGCACTTGCCTGCCTCGCAAGCATCTTTAGAAGATTAATGAGTTGCTGCCTGTGAAATGCTTTGAAGATGAAAAGTGCTGTTTCTATGTCAAATAATATTATCCTGCATGTCTGTTGCTGCACGCCACACTGCAAAGTCTCACTGCTGCCTAGTCACGCTTGTGGAAACAGAGTAAATGTTTACTTGACAGGTTGTGATCAGCTCTAGGTTGTAAGGTGCTGTGAATAGCCATAGAGGAGAGTGGCCAAGCCACAGTGGTTCTGAGACTTTCTCCTTACCTTAAAAGTTGGTTCCAGGTGGTTAGAGTGTGTGGAGGATGGTTCTAGAGAGGAGGGCAAAGAACTAAAAAACAGTGGGTCTTCAGAAGAAAGAGCAGAGCCTTTTCAAGATAACAAGCACCAACTCTACCTCACACCCCCACTGAACACACTCCTAGGGATAAATTCTCTGAGCGGTTCTCTGTCACCACGCCCCTTATTATGGTCATGCCCCTTACATTATCAATGGCTATTAGCCAGGGTGGGTGAGGAATGGTGTCCCTAGCCTCTGTTTGTCAGAGGTGGGGATGGATGGCAGGAGAGAGATCACTTGCTCATTATCCTGTTGGGTTCACTCACTCCGGGGCACCTGGCATTGGCCACTGTCGGTAGACAGGATACTGGGCTAGATGGACCTTTGGTCTGACCCAGTATGGCCTTTCTTATGTTCTTATTACAGAACAGTCATTTCTCTCCTGTTGTGTTTAATGTTGGTTACTCCATGCCTAGTGAGAAACCTGTCCCTTCTTCCAGCTCTAAATCAATATTAATGGAAAATGAGCTTCTTGTTTCTCAGGATTTGTCTACACAGACAGCTAGTGCATAGCAAACTGGAGTCTATACACACTAGCTGGATGTGTGGACCCTGCTATAGCACACTAAAGGTTCCACGGTGCCTTTTGACCTACTACTTTTTGAAACTGCACATGTAACTCTCCACATAGACATCCCTCATGGACTTGTCTTTAAGTAGTTGCTCTTTTCTTTTCAAGCAAACAGAAAAACCATAACTATAAAATGACAAATTAATCAATGAGAGATTTGTACAAGCAGTAAGCAAAACACAATATCATTGGTCTTGTATTCAGGACTTTTCTGGGTTTAAAAAAATGGGGTGTGTCATATATTTTAGTGATGTTGGTGTCTGAAAAGTAAAGGGTTCTTCTCAAAGTTAGTCGAATGTTTTGACAAAATGTACTACTTTTAAGATCTTTAGATTTGTCTGACTTCACAGGATCTGTAGAGGAGATCAAGGCACCTAATATAGAACATGCACTTTTTGCAAAATACTAATGATGTTTAGGGGATAAAATGAAAACAATATTAATATGAAGGAGCCTGGATTGAAATGATTCAGGTTAGTGAAAGCTATGATTTTGAAAGCATGAAGGAAAACTTTCTTTTTTAAAATATTTGATGTCAACTGAGCTGCAATACGATTCCAACAGCTTAGAAAACATTACAAAATTACAAAGCAGATATTGCAGAGAGGCATATCATACCGTAGGTAATTACAGAAAGTATTTTTAATGAGCTACAGATGAAAGAAAATTGCTATTTTCAAATCAAAACAACCAACCAAAGCAACTGAGCTAGCAGATAATGGAGATGATATCTGAAATGTTACCAATAAAGATGAAAAATGTAGAGTTTAAAAGCAGAATTTGGAATGTAACCACCAATTTAACTAGACTTCAGAATAAATGTGCAATAACCACTGCAAATGTTGGCCCAAAGTTACAAATATTTGCATATGTGAGTAGGCCTATTGATTAATGTCTCTAACTCAGGGGCATAAAGTGATAATGTAGATAAGAGTTTGCAGAATCAGGACCTATCTTCTGGAACATCAGTTTTGTCCTTGGGTATATGTAACTTCTGCCAGGTGTATTGGCAGCAACAAGAGACTGGTTCAATATCTGGAGACTCCTCTAAACACTATTCCTGGACCTCTCTAAGAGGTAATACTTACCTATTTGCAAGCACTGAGTCTGCGTATATCAAAGAAAACATTATTTAATAGAAGGAAACTGCATTAATTTGGGTAAACACAGCTACAATGACTTGAAAGTATTCAGCGATAAGCAGAACACCTGCCCCACAGTATCCTGGACAGTAGTCCTGTGCCTCAGTTTCCCACCTTGCCATATGAAAGTCCAGTGGATTAGTCAAAACAAATGGGACTTGCTGATATAATTTGAGGACTGGTAAAATTATGTTGGGTAAAAACAGGAGATGTGGAATCAGAAGTTAATAGACCAAAACTGGTGTGATAGATATTAGGTCTAATTGGTAGATAAAATAAACAGGGGATGGAAGAAAGAAAGAAAGAAGAGAATCCCTTGTCAGGAGGCTCTGGAAATCAGCCCCAGAGGAGCAGCTGCTGTCTGGACCTATTCCCAGTCTACCTGCAGAGAGGGGATCAGAAGAAAGAGAAGGAGAAACTCAGACAGGTGAGCCTCACCTAGGCACCCCAAATTCATGTCAGAAGAGGAGGGGATCCTGCTTGCTGAGTCATTTCCCAGTCAGGAAAAAGAAGAGCCAGAGCCTGCTGCAAGCTCTTCAACTTGGCCGCAGCTACTAAAGACCAGCTGCTACCCTGCGGGCAAGAGAGGGACTTCAAGCAGGCAGGAGCATCAGAGAAATCCTCTCTTCCTGGGGTGAACAAACTGAGTTATCAGAGAACTGCCTCGATAGAACATTAGATGGTGTAAAAAACAATATTCAACAGCTTTTTTTAAAAAAACTCTAGCCTTCTCCATCCTCCCCTTCCTTGTGAAAGGTGTAGGCTAAATAGCTATAATAGCACTACAGAGGAAGAGGATGGGCAGATAGCAGGATGCCACTGCATGACAGGACTTCAGAATGCATTAGCTGTTCCCTAAGAATATATTTCTGTACTAGTGTAGAGGCAAATTCTCCCCTGTGTAAGGTAGTGGACATTTTAGTTGCAACTAGTGGAGAGTCTATGGAATTCTGCTGACGGAGTAAGAGCCAGGAAGAGGCCAGAGGTTCACCTTTTAAATCTGTGGCACCCAGATTCTTACCCAGATCTCAGGGATCCAGAGGAGAGCCATACAAATGTCCAGTCCCTCCTTTCAGCTGCCTAGCATCCCTTAGCTCACTGAACCTCCCGGACACCTCCCGGAGCACTCCAGATCACAGAATGCCTCAAGAATCCCCTTTTGGGAAGCTTCTGAACTATGGAGGAGGCAAATAGAATAAGTGATTGAAAACAGTGTGCTGTGGGTCACAAGTTACTGGGAGGGAAAAGTCTGGCAGAAGTTGGCTGGCCTCCTCTTCCCTGCCAGATCTGTTGTATTAAACCCATTGTTAGGCTTTTCCATGTGTGAGGGCACTGCAGCAGCATTTTCCTGCTGCATCCCTAAGTCTAGGCCCGTGAGAGCAAGCTTCTCTGTGTGAGGAAGTGGAGTGGAGAATGGCCTGGAACCATGTATTTTTTCAAAATTGTGCAAAGATGTTCATAGCTATTTTCCATTCATCCTTATTACTGATTCTTTGCAATGCTTTCCCTTATCACAGAATGAGACACGTGTGAATGGAACCCTAAGACTGCAAGGAGATTCACTAATGTCAATGGAGCTCAATGGGGATGCAGAGGTTCACCTGAGTATAGGATTAGAGTTGCCATCTTTCCACTGTGCATCTCTTGAATCAAGCTTCACTTTGCTTTCCAGCTGAAGCACATGATGAATCAGGCATGGAGTTACTTAGTCTGGGTTTTTGCCCTTCAATCTCTATTGGCTTGTCCTGGCCAAGTTATCTTCTTCCTTCTATCCATTGTTGTATGTTCTGCTATTCACCTAATTGTCCCTGTTCTTGTCATCTCATTGTACTGATATATTTCACTTTATCCACTTGCCCCTTTTCCTTCCTTTCCATTTGTGTCATTTTCTATCCCTAGAGTATGTATTTCAGGGAGACTAGGGAATGAAGTGAAAATTAGATATGCTAAAGCAGGATGGAGCAGGAGCATGAGTATGAGTAGCCCACACATTACAAGCTTCTGCCTCACTTTGCTCCTCAGACCGTCGCATAAAACCAGCATAAAGCTTGGAACTAGGGGAACCAGACATGAAGGTAAAATACCCTGTCTCCAGACAGCAGATAATCTGAAAAGGAAATTGCAGAGGTGTATGGTAAAAGCTCCTAAGTGTGCAAGTCCACGAATGCCCATATCAGTCCCTTGGCCAAAAAAATCTAATTAACTCTGTATGTTGTTATGGCTGTTCTTTTTATTCCAGTGCCAGTGCCCTAACATGATAAAGATAATCAGAGCTCTGAGTACTAACCACATGAATCATCTAAAAGATTTGTTAAAACAAACACCTTCAGTCATCCATTATCATTTATTTAGCACCCAAAAATGCACTAGTTGTTTTACTGACAAAGAACATGGTCCTTGCTCTAGATCATTTCTACAGTTTAAAGAAAGACATGATGCATCACAACAAAAACAAAGGGAGTGGGAAGGGTAAATAGAGGCCAAGTGTTGTCATAAGTTTGTTCTGCTGGTTCTGTGGGTGTCTTGGTTTAGGGTTTGGGTTACATTTTTATTGTGTTAAAATGATGTTTTAGCTCATTGAAATAGAGATGGCAGTGTTGAGTTTATAGGAGAAAAGAAGCTGGGAGGTTGTGGTTAGGAGGGAGGATCTCCCAACTAGTGGTTAGTGCTCAAGGAGGCAGTTATCCCAATGGGTACAATTCAGGGTGGCAACCCCTCCTAGGGGATACTGTTTAGGGGCAGAGTAGGGGAACCCATGCCCACCCATTCTGCAGGATGCTGACCCAGGGTCCTGGGAGTCTGGTTTGGCTCCACTTAATCTGCAGGGCAGTGGTTCCCAAACTTTAACACCTTATGAACCCCCTTCAACAGAATGTCAAGTCTCGCAAACCCCCTCCTAAAAATGAATATTTCCAGGGATTTTCTCCTTTTCCTGAGTACAAATTATACAAGCAGTGATCTTGGAAATATAAAATTTGTTTTTATGACATGCTTATTACACACTACTTATGATTAATTATTATTAATCATTACAGTATTTTTATTACATTATGAAAATGGCAACACTCTTCCAAGAGCTTACTTTCGTAGCTTGTATCACTTTGAATAAGGCTGTTATAAAACAAGGCTCCTGTATTTCATCAAGGAGTATCAGATGTGAACCAGCAAGAAGGTATTTAAGAAGCCAACTCAAAGAGTTCCTCCTACACAAGCATTCAGGTCTTGAGCAGTCCAGGCAATCATCGCACATTACAACAAAGCTTAAACTTATTCTTCATATTCATTTTAAAAACAATACTAGCCGCCTGTTTAATTTTAAGAACAGCAAAAATATATCCACCTCCCTTTCCATTTCTTATGAGGAATCTTGAAGTTTAAATCTCCTCAGTGTGATAGATCTGCTTGTTTTGATCTGCTTAGCTCTTGGAAATCCAGGGGTTCTGGGATGCTGGCCCCGTGCTGCCTGCGGTCCCTAGAGACAGCTCTGTCCGCCATTAGGGAATATTTTCCCCGAGAACCCCTGTAACATTTCGCTAGCCCTGAGGGGAGTTTCCCTGGGTCAATTCCTGCCTCTCTCTGCATCCCAGCTGGCCACCAGCCATCCCTTTGGGGTTCTACATTCTGGCCTCCCTGTTCTGGTGCTGGTCCTCGGATCTGAGGTTCGTCCATTCCTCGGCTTGGTGTGAGTTCCGGTCAGATCCTGCCCTGGAGCTCACAGAACACATCCTTCTCCCTGGCCTGCCAGCCCTCAACTGAGCTGTCTGGCTACCTTTTAAACTCTGCTTCTAACCTGAGCACCTTCGACGTGGATGGAGGGGCATGGCCTCCTGAGCCCAAAGTTGTTTCTTAACCTCTTCCTGTCTAGTGCAGGGTTTGTACACCTCACCACAGAGAGGGAAAGGAAATAGCAAAATGAAGGAGAGAATGAGAGAGCGAGAGAAGAGGATAAGCGATAAGATGAGAAGAGATCAAAGCAAAGCGTAAGTCTGTCATTTAAACAGAGAAGTTTCAAAACTGTGGTTCACAGAACAGATGGTGATTGATGACAAGCTGGCTGGTTCCTTTCTTCCAAGTGTTCAACTGGATACAATAATTAATGATATACTAAGTTCTTTCCTAATATTACTTCTCCACCTAGACCACGACTGTTGCCACAGGGATATTGCCAGATTGTGAAGGAGAGGAGTCCTGTCTCTACGAAGGTGTGGTTCGCTCTGTGACAAAGAGAGAAAACTACTAATTTAGTAAATGAAAAGAATGTTGAGAAGTTTTGAAATCAACAGGTTCTGATGACATTAGAAGGCTGGTGGTGAATGATGCTCAGAGCAGAAAGGCACCAAAGCCAGGGTCTTTTATGGTCTTTTCTCAAAACCACGGGTCTCCACAGAGAGTGTGGATCTTGGAGAAGGAAGGCCACTGGGCCTACTGCCCTCGGCAGGGGCTGATAGACTCCACTTTCATACCCTGCTCCAGAGGTGACATGTTGAGGGCAGGGAACATGGGGTCATGTGGCTCCCCCATGAGTTATAGCTTGGCTTGTACTGATCATGCAGACATGGACTGAGCATGCTCAGTAACATCTGCTGAAGCTGCTGCCCTCACTCTGCCTCCCCACTATTACCAGGTATGGGTCGCCTCTGCCCTACTCCATGTTGCTGATTATAAACCCCAAGTCCACATACTGTCCAATGTGCTCTCCCCAAGTATTCTCAACACAACTCAACTTGCCAAATTGCTAATAGTTTTCTTTAAATCACTGATGTTGACATTCTAAGTTGAACCTTAGTCTCTGTGACATTGTTCGTGATAACTCCCTTTGGGCCATGTAGCGGGGCGGTCACCCCTGCTCCAGCCCTAAAGGAGTTAAAACAGCCTTGGGAAAGGACTGCCCTGGGGAGCCACAAGGGTAGGCTGATTGTCCCTGATAAAAGGGCTGTGAGCCAGGGGCTGAGTCAGTCTCTCTCTAGTGGTGAAGAGAGGACTTGGCTGCTTGGGAGAGAAGGATACCTGAGGCAGAGCAGTGCTGGGGAAAGGCAAGAGGAACTGAAGAGCTCTAGCCTGGCAATTCCCCAGGCTGCAGGCCTTGTCCAAGGCCTAAAGAAGGCACTGGGGCTGCAGGGGGCAGCCTGGGGTTTGGCAGAGGCAGCTGGTCTGATCTCTTTGCCAGTGATGAGTGGCCATTACAGATTGCAGTTTGCCCCAGTGAATGGGGGCTAGATGCTGACTGGCAGTAGCCACTGAGGCAAGGTGGAGATAGAGGGTTGGAGAGTCCCCTGGGAGGGAAGACCTAGGGTGTGGGGGCACTGCCAGAAGGCAGCATCTCAAGGCAAAGGGGCACCAGGATCTGGGAGAGACATAGGGGGCCAGTGGCAGGAGAGACACTGGCCACCAGGAGGCACTCTGAGGGCTGGAGAGCTAATTCCTTGGATGACCAGCAGGAGGGGCCGTGACTGCTGGGTCTTTGCTTCGCTACAGGTCAACATTCAGCATGCACTAGGCCAAGGGAATGTATACTTAGCCTCTCCCCACTGACTACATACTTCATATTAAAACTCAAAGCAAAGCTGCCATATGGTACTTTTAATGACATTCTCCCCAAATGTATGTAAAATTGTCATCTCTTTATTTCACTGCTGTACTGCTCTTAACACAACCATATAGTTTTTGCTATAGAGTCAGCCAGTTGACATGACAATACCTGTCCTGCTGGAAAACTCTGCACATCAAGTTTAAAAATAACCAATTAATCATTGCATCTGCTTATAACTCCCCTAACAGGCTTGCATTGTCTGAGCTAATTACACTACACTATAAGATTTTTTCTTTTTATCCCCAGGCAACTGTGACTTCATTTGATCTGAATCTAATTAGGTGCACAAGAATGTGAAAAGCAAGTCGTTAATATTAATCTTAAGACTGAGCTTTGCAGCACCTTCTATTGTAGGAATATCCTAGAAGCCCCAAAGAATAAGCAAGAAGCCAGATATTCTCCTTATCAACATATATTTTATCTTCAAAACTTGAGCACCTTGTTGTTGAAACCTAACTGGTTGAACCTAGCAACAGACAAGATGCCTGTTTAACTTGCCATAAACAACCCTCTCCCACAAGTCCTTTTTATCTCTCTTACATGTGAAATAGTTATATGATACACAACACGGGTATTACATCATTAAAAATATTCACCTTCTGGGTGAAATTAATAGCATACAAATTCCTCAGACCTTGACTACAATCACTTTCATGTGCTAATGTGATATGTTTTAAAATAAACCAATTTTACTAATTAAACAGTTTCCCTTCCTGGACCATCACAAGTTTGTTTTTTATTTTTAATTGATTTCTGGCATTTATCATATATCTGCACATCCATGTTATTTTTTTAAAAAAAAGAAATCCTTATTTGCTACATTTTCAAATGGGTATGTGGGCTTCTAATCCATTGCGGGATCCTTGGCACTGCACAGATTTGCTTGCAGGATTGGAGCCTTAGCCTATGTTTACACTCAGTGTTGGCTCTAAAGATTTTGCTGCCCCAAGCGCAGAAGTTCTGCAGCACACCTGTGGGTGGTCTGGTGTACCACGGATTCGGCGGCATTTCTGCAAGAGGTCCATGGGTCCAGCGGCTTCGTCATTCCCGCCACCAAAATGCCGCAGAATCCATAGGAGCTGCGGACCGCCCGCAGCCATGCTGCCGAAGACAGACTGACTGCCGCCCTGATGGCGAACGTCAGGCTGTCCCTTGCGGCTTGTCGCCCCAGGCACGCGCTTGGAGCGCTGGTGCCTGGAGCCGTCCCTGTTTACGCTTGCAACGTAAGACCAGGGTTAGTGGGACCTAAGTCAGCTGATCCTGGGTTAGAGAACCCAGGGCTTAAGAATATACACTGATTGTTAACCCTAGGTTAAGCATCTTCTCATCCAGGCTCAAACCTGGGTCACTGCATCCATACTGTAGCATGCAGACCTGAGTCAAACCAATCATCTCCCAGACTCTCTAGTGCCTACCTGAAACCTGGCTCCTATAGCCCTTCAGCCATGGTGCACGGTAGGAAAACTTGACTGTTCACCCTGCACAGAAAGTTTGAACTGCTTTGGGTGGTTGCTTCTGTTTTCAATAGAGTAGATTCTTGGGCTAGAGAGGACAAAGGAAGTTGGCCCACAGGATTGTGGGATACTTTTTGGAGGATTCAAAGGACCTGAGTCAAGCGGTGCTCCATCTGCACCACAAACCAATAGGGCTGAAATTCTGACTTGGGCTCAGACTCTACAGCTCCACAGAGTCCTGGGGCCCTGTGTCCGAGCCCTGGTTTAGTACAATTTGTGTGTGAACGGAAGGGGGAGTGGGCTCGAACGTGAGCCCAGGTTTACACATGAGTGGAGATATACCTAAGACACTTGCCTTGCTTTGATTTTAACAGGAGCTGTGCATCTGAACCTGAATGACTCTCTTTGAAAAAATAGATTTTTTAAAAAAATTTGTGATTGATTGTGTAGCCCACACTCTGATCATTCATGCTGACAGTTATAAATTTTATTTTCCACTTCATGAAAATATGCCTCACAGCACTTGGGCCCAAACCAGAAAACACAGAACACATACAATCTCAATCAGTCACGCACAGAATAACACAATGTCACATTTAAAAAAAAGAAAACAACTTCCTCCATTTAGTCACAACTCTGCTCCTGCTATACCATCAGCTTAAAGCCCAGGTGAAGAGAGAACTCTCAGAACAAGCTGAAAAACAATAACAGATTCAGGCTGTATTGTATAAACAGGAAAGGCAAATTCCAGTCAAGAGCCCTTATTTGAGAATCCCATGCCACTAGCCTGCAGTTTCTCAATCTAGGATGTGTTAATTCAAGAATTCCAGATCTCAACAGCTGTGAAAGAGCATGAAGAGAAAGGAGAGGATTTTCAGAAAAGCACAGGACCCTTGAGCTTCAGTGAGATGTGCTTCTACATCACTCAGGCACATTTGAAAAATTCACTCAAAGTCTCTGAACACTTTATGCTGCACCGTTGAAGTCAAAATGAGTTCTGCCATTTACTTCAGTGGGATCCAGCCTAAGATAACCAAGACCAAAAACATTTGTGGCATTACACATTAAAATGGCACATTGAGTGACAACCAAATAAACCCTGGAAGCCAGTGAAGTCTATCGGCCACCCATGTAATATGCTCCACATATATGAAATTGTCAAAAAAACAGGTAGCTGTATTCTGAAACAGATGAAATTTATGAATGGTCTTCAAATGTAGCCCCACATAGAGCACATTGCAGTAACCCAGTTTGGAAAACACAGAAAATCATTTACAACTTTACTCTGATAGGTATCAAAAAAAGTAAATAATGTAATTGAAATTCTCAAGGATCAGCCTGTTCCTGTCCAACCTTTATTTTCCAAGCCTGCTGAGCCCTATTCAAGAGAAGATCCTTCAGCATGTTCTTGTAAACTGAGAGCTCATTCAGGTCTGATCTACATCCAAACCTTAGGTTGACCGACATAACTCAAGGGGTTGAAAAATTCACCACTCTAGTTAAGCAGACCTAAGCCCCGGTGTAGACACTGCTAGGTCAAGAGGAACTCCACACTACAGAGTCTACATTACAGTGCTACAGCAGCACAACTACAGTGCTACAGCAGCACAGCTGCAGCACTGTACCTGTGTCTCTGTAATGTAGACATAACTTGAGTCTACAGAAAAGCTGCAGCTATCAAGCATAGATAGAGCAGACCCAATCAATTCATAGTCTGTTGATAAGTAGGAATGCAGGCACAGATAATACAGATCTAGTTAGTTCATGGTGCAGTGAGGAAGAGGAGTCCAAGCATACATGGAACAGGCTAATGTTATAACTAGGTGTGTTGATCATTAGTCAACTGGAGAATAAATTCAAGAGAGAATTAGTAAGCAATGTGTATGGAAGGTTATTTATGCTTGTAGTTACTCTGTGCTACTATAGCTGTTTTTACTAGTACTACTCAAAGCAAAGCCTCTTCAAAACACAAATTTGCAGAATGCAACAATATTCTACAAAAAACATTCTCAGTATGCTTAGCATATTAAATTATGTCAATACTATATAGTGAAACTAACAATATTCCCCAGCCATATTCTATCTAAAGTCAACCACCTGCTGGGATGAACTACAATTTCCCCCTCCCCATCATTCGGGTGACCTACTTATGATACACAGCGTGTGTAACAGCCACTTGTTAATTCTTACCACTCAGTGCTCTGTGCAAATAGATCTGACATACAGTGTCATTAGCTAACTCCATAGAGTAAATTCCTCTTTCACTTACCCTAGAGTTGCACCAATTTCAATGGCATTGTTAATTGTTTGTGTGCACTATAGGGAAACAGGAGAACACATGGACAGAATGGTACATCCTAAGGTGGAGACCAATGTCACTTCTATCTAATTTAAGAACCAAATAAAACTGAAAAGAGCATAGATCATGAATCTCTGCTGATGTATATTTTGATCTCTTGCTCGTCAGACCTTTCACCACAACTTTTGGGCCCAATCCTGCAAAGGGATCCACATGGACAGATTCTTATACTCACAGAAATCCCTTTGCAGGATCAAGTTTTTCATAATGAATGAAATTGACTTCAAAAAATGGTGAACATTTAATTTTTTGTGAATTTTTTTGACCAGCTTTTGTAATAAAATAAGACATTAAAAGATCACTGTCCAGTTGAGATTATGAATGACTGAACTAAATTGAATCATTTGAATATTCAGTGGTTTTATTAGGAAACTAAGATCTGATCTACCCGGTTGAACAACATAATTTAAAAATCATAGTATTTGGTTGTTAGACTGTAATCTTTTTGTTCTCTTTAGTTGCCATCTCTCAGGAAAGAATAGCACTAATTAAACTATTGACATTTGCATTTTTCGCTCCCTAATCACATTTTAATACCATTCACTTTGTTCTTCATCTCCCTTGTTATAATTATCATTGAAAGGATGTGCTGAAAAAGCCAATAACTGTTTCCACTGAGGCATTCCCTTTCCCCAGTTTTGAGAACTAATATCCCCACTATTCATATGGGAAAGGTTAAAACAAAAGCCTGGTGCATCAACGCTAGATAGATTTCATATGTTTGCCGTAGTTCTTATAACAAATAATACTTAATGCTTTAGCATCTGTTTTCAAAATACTGTCCAAACATTAACTAAAAAATTAATTGCTGATGCTGTTGCTTGCAGTTTGGGAAAGTGATCCACTCCTCTGCCTAAATTTTCTATAGTGCTCCTCATTTTAACTTCCATGTCTTCAACTGCACCTTTATTAGCTGCCACCTTTCACTGGTTCTTAGCTTTCTTGATGTATGGCTCCTGCAAATCCATAAATGTGCCTGCCATACTGTACTTCCAACTCCCTGGTCCTTAACATAGGTTCCTGATCTCTCCCAGTATTGCTTTGGGCAGGACATTTCACTTCCATAACACACAGATATGAAGTTCAAAGAGACTATATGGCAGGCAAGCACTTTAAGCCTCTTCAGCCATCAGAGAAAGTGATCTTATTAAAGCTGTATTTGACTGGCGAGAAAAAACAGAGTTGTGAGGCTTAACAATATCATTTCTGCTGCTGTCAAGGAGGTTGGATCAGATGTGGGCACTGTGGGATTTTTTTCAGTACCCTCATCCTCCCTCTATGCTGTATCCAAGGAATTATAAATCTGTAAGCAGTGTCAGGAATGAGAGATATTCTGACATCTGGTGGTGAACTATGGGAATTGCAGTGAGTCTTGGAAAATAATTCTGGGGCTGATCAATTTGCATAGACACACCCACTGCGCCTAGCCTGAGCCCACAGCAGCCCACATGGCCACTTCGGCTGATGAGGGAGCCCCAGTTTCTATGTTATTGGGGCAGGAATGATAAAGTGATGTTACTGTGATTATGTGAATGAAGGACTATGGACATGTACTTGGCCCTTGTTATGATGGAGGGACTCGCCATCATCTAGGTAGCACTCATTGGGCAAGGGCCATGCGTTTCAGAACACTGTGAGATCAAGAGAAGGGGTGGACAAGCACCTATACCTTTTGGTGAGGGTTGTGTCTGAGGGCTTCCCAGGCTTATTGCACCCTGCCTCTCTCCACTGTGGAATGTCAGAATTGAATTTTGCTTCCATTAGGAGCCTGGTTTTAGGCTGCTAAGCTGAAAATTGCTTTGGACTCACTGGTGTACCTGCACTACGGCTACTCTACTGTATGCTGAAAGCACCTAACAGCTAAAGAAATCACTGAGCACTGTCTTAAGTAGGGGGGCCTGAAAAAAGTGCAGAGTGGCTGGTGCAGCAGAGCAGTCTGCGTGTCCGCTAGCAGGACAGCTAGCGGAGTTGTTGGTGCTGCGGAGTGGCTGGTGCAGCAGAGCTGTCTGTATGAGCCGTTGGGGCTACGGGCAGGGTGACCGGTGCAGCAGAGCTGTCTGTCGACTAGCGGAGGTGTTGGTGCTGCGGGCAGAATGACTGGCGCGGCACAGCTGTCGGTGTGTCAACTAGTGGAGGCGTTGGTGCTGCGGGCAGAGTGACCGGTGCGGCACAGCTGTCTGTGTGTCAACTACCAGAGGCGTTGGTGCTGCGGGCAGAGTGACCGGCACGGCATGGCTGTCTGTGTGTCGGCTAGCAGAGCAGCTAGCGGATCAACGGGCAGAGCAGTTCGTGGGACAGCCAGCGGAGCGGAGCAGAGCCGAGTGCGGGGAGAGCTGCAGCGGAACCTCACGGAGAGGCGGCGCAGTCGGCCTCGGACCACGTAAGGTGCCCCGTGCCCTACCCTCCATTTCCACCCAGGCTGGGAGGTAAGACTCTGCCAATTGATTTTCGAGCTCTGCACTGACCCAGAACAGAGACTCTTGGGCTGCTGGACTTTGGGACTATTGAGTGACTTTTTGGGGTTGCGGAACTCAAGAGCCAAAGGGAAGGCCACGGCCTATTTGCTGGGAGGGGGGCTTCTGGTTCATGGTTTGGTTTATTAACCTTGTTTGTGGTGTTTCCCCAATATAATGCCACATTGTTTCTCCCTGTTATTAAAAGGCTTTGGTACACTCAGACTCTGTGCTTGCGAGAGGGGAAGTATTGTCTCTTACAGACGCCCAGAGGAGTGGTATATGGTTGTCCCAGGTCACTGGGTGGGGGCTCGAGCCGGTTTTTGTATTGTGCTATTGGAATGGAACCCCTGGATACTGAACCCAGCCCTTGTTGCTGCCAACTCTGATGGGCAGAAGGGTTACAAATCTAAAAGAAAAAAGGAGAGATTCAAATGGCAAACTGACACAACTGATCTTATAACAACTGTTTTATTCTGACAAGGGGATATAATAGAAAGAAAACCCCAAGCAAAAAATTCCAACTGGTAAAAAAATAGCTAATTCTATTGAGTTAATAGTGTCTCAATCCTCATACTGATGTGGTAAAGAGGATATTTGTGTCTTGTACACTTTAATATACATTTCATCTCGTTTGGCAACTCTTAGCTCTTATGTCGCCAAGTTTTCAGCTCAGCTTTGTCTGTGTTACCACAGAACAGGAAACACAAATAGTTGTAGTCACAGTTTTGCACCTGTAATTTGCACCACACAGAAGAGAGGCCAGTGTTCAAAACTCTAGCCTATACCATGTATTCTGAGCAGAGAACAAATTCAGGTTTAACCTTTTTCCCTAGAGACTGCCTCAATCAGTGCATGAGAAATGTTATATCCCTGTGTCTGTTCCAATTTCCCCATCCCTCCTGAACCTACTGTGAATACAGCTGTCTATCACTTCCTTTTTCACTGTAATCCTGGTGATAGCAGCATAGTAGCTGCCAAAATGTTTTTGTCAGCTGTCTCCTTCCCAATAGTGTTCTGTGTGTAGGTCCAAACTTTCTAGGTTTTCCAGAGACCAGAGAACAAACATTATACAATGCTGAAGCGAAAGGCAAAAATTGGCTCCAGTGTGAAGAGTGGCATCGAGCCAAAGGGCACCACCTCCAGTGAGCTCTCTCTGTGAATGTGAAGGCTCTTCTGAGGCACTGGAGAAACTACAAAGCAACAGCAGGGACAAGAAAAGGGTGTTAAGCAGGTGATTGCTGTGTGGGGGCATGCAGAGTTGCCAACACAGTTGGCAGGGACAACTCTCCATATAATAAGCCAGGGGTCTGAGGGCAGGGGCGGGGGTGCTAGGCTCCCTACTGTCAGAAGGTTTGCGTGTAAATGCTGGCACATTTTAGACTCATTTGAATATGAAGACCCTCATTAAGGGCCTCTGTCACTGTGTGGTCTAATAACCACCCAGAGGTTCGAAAGCTTATTCACACTTACGAAGATGGTGGTAACCTTCCATCCCCAGGAACCCCATCCCCTAGAGCAGGCTCTTTCTGCTTGCAGGTCTTCTTGTGGGAAGGGCACTCACGCACAGTGGGAAGGAATATGGCAGCCCAAAGGGAGAATGACAGGCCTGCTCCCTCTCCTCTTTTCTCGGGGAGGGTTGTAGGGCTTCTCCCTTTTCCAGGGGACTTTTTCTTGCAGGGCATGGAGCTTCAGGTCTCCTTTCTTTCTCAGGGGATCACAGAGTTTCTATTCAGGGTCTCCACTTTCTCTCTTTCCCCTAAGTTCCCCCATTTCTCTTGCTATTGGAACCCTGCATTGAGTCATGCAATGCTGTGGGTGTGTGTACTGTTCTGAACTCTTTTCTCAGTTTACCTACCTATTCTGGCCCCTTTTCTGTGTTCCCCCCTCTATGCGTCCCTTCTGTTCTGCCCTTTGTGTCTTTCCTAATTTGGCTCCCTATCTGTATTCGGATTATTGGCTGGGACTCAGGGCCTCCAAGACTGGGTTTACAAACCTATGGCACCCGCAGCCAAACCAGGACAGTTTATCAATACAGAAGATTTTCCGCTTTTCACCTACATGCTAATGTAGTCCTTTTGCTTCTTGTTCTGTCCTCTGAGGTTAATAAAAATATTACATATGATAGGTCCCAAGACTGATCCCTGAATAACTCCGCTAGTAACCTCTCTCCAGCCTGACAGTTCACCTTTCACTATGACCCATTGTAGTCTTCCCTTTAACCATTTCCTTTTCTATCTTTCACTTCTCATCTTCTCCAATTTAACCAATAATTTCCCTTGTGGAACTACATCAAATGCCTTACTAAAATCTAGGTAGATTAGATCTACTTCATTTCCTATATCTAAAAAATAAGTTACCTTCTCAAAGAAGGAGATCAGGTTGGTCTGGTTCGATCTTCCGGTTGTAAAACCATATTGTATTTTATTCCAATTACTATTTGTCTCTATGTCCTTAACTACTTTCTCTTTCAAAAATTGTTCCAAAACACTGCAGACAATTGAGGTGAAACTAACAGGCCTGTAGTTTCCTGGATCACAAAATAGGAACTATTTTAGCAATTCTCCAGTCATAGGATATGACCCTCAAATTTACAGATTCATTAAGAATCCTTGCTATTGAGCTTCCAATTTCATGTGTCAGTTCCTTTGCTATTCTTGGATGGAGATTATCTGAGCCTCCCAGTTTAGTCCCATTAAGATAGTTGAGTTTGACTTCTACCTCAGATGTGGTACTTTTTACTTCCGTATCCTCATTTCCACTGAACACCCTGCCAGTATCCCTAAGCTCCTTATTACCCTTATTAAAAATTGATGCAACATAATTGCCTAGAAATCCTATGCTCAGGATTTAGCAGTCCCACTTCTTTCCTTTTTATTTATATGGCTATAGAACCTTTTACTATTGGTTTTAATTCTTTGCAAGGTCTAACTCTACTTGGCCTTTGGCAGTTCTTTCTTTTTCCCTACACTTTCTGACCTCCAAGTGATAGATTTCCTTGCTGATCCCTCCCATCTTCCATTCCTTGTAGGCTTTCTGCTTACTCTTGATCACCTGTTTGAGATGCTTCCTCATCCAGCTTGGTCTGCAACCCTTTTCTGTGAATTTTTCCCCCTTGTCTGGGATGCAGACTTCAGATAGTTTCTGCAATGGTGACTTGTAGTAATTCCAAACCTCCTTCAGATTCAGATCCTTGAGTCCTTCAGTCTAACTTCCCTAACCACTTCCCTTAATTTTTTAAAGTTTGCCCAGAATATGACACACATTTCACTGAAATTTCTGATGAACACAGGAGAGAAAAGCTTTTTTGAAAGATTCAACAACCCCCACTTCAAGTGGCAGCTCAGAAACTTCCCATTCCAGTTCTCTCGTACTTCAGGGAGCTTTCCAGTAAAATATTAAAAAACCCACAAATATGAAAGACTTGATATTCCTGATTGCTATTAGGATATAAAGAGATTATTTTATTTGTTAAAACTATTTTGTTGTCCTCTTGTAGGTCACTATTAAAATATTAAGAGCCTGATTCTGCCACTTTGCTTCACATTGAGTAGTATTTTATTGTGCAGTACCGATGTCAGTAGGACTGCTGGCAGAGTTGAGCCCTAATTGTGTTTATAAACGGAGAGAGCCTTAAGTGTAAGACAAGTTTTGCTCTTGTACACCAGTGTAACTCCAAGAACTCCATTGACTTCAGCTGAGTTGCTCTGGCTCTATACCAGAGTAACTGTGGTTGGAATTTGACTTTGACAGAGTAAAATGGGTAACATAATTCCACGCCCCTCTCACTGTACATGAAGCCTAAACAACTCCATGCTGTTTAGATCCATGAGGCATAAATAATAATGACACAGTTGACTGAGTACAGGTTATTCTCTTGTGTGGGTGCACTTCTACTGTAGCATAGGCAGAGGAAAGCTGAACTCAGCGTTCAGACACTGACAAGTGAAGGCTTTCCTTCACCCTCCCTGACATATACCATGAACACCATGAATACCATACATCATCCCAAAGTGATTAAACACAATGCTCACAAATGGATAGTTGGAACATGTTCTCTCCCTCCCACAGTTTGCTGTTTTGGCAAGGCAGAAAGAAAACAGACAGACTGTTGCTCAGAACATCAGTATGTAAGGGGCATACCATGCAGCCTTCTATTTATAGTTTCTCTCCTTCAGCATGCACGCAATAGCCTTTTTAGCATGGATAACATTAGAGGCCTCTTCTATTCATCCTGATTCTGTCTTAGTATCTGTCAGTCATGTGGCTCCATAATCAGCTGAATATTTCATGGCTGTCTTTCTTCTTTCCAGTATTTCAGCTTCTCAAACAAGAAAGCTAGGATTTGTCTTCCTGCCCAGTAGACATGGTTTTGGAGTGTGGCTCACTTGAACCATCTGTAATAACACACTTAAAGAGACAGGAGGTGCACCTGGAAAGAACAACAGAAGTAGCAGCTTTTTGTAAAATATCAGGTGTTGTAGTGCCAAAGGGTTTAGTTAAGCATCTGAATTATCTGTGCTTATACACATTGAACTCAACCTATAGGTTCACACATCAATACAAACCTCTGAATCTATCAAACTGATCTTATAAACTAGAACTTATTTTCCTTCTGATATTTGATCAATGTAGTTTTAAATAAGAAAATAGAAGAGAAAAAATGTATTCCTGTGAAATACCTTCACTCATGAAATCCTGAGCTAGGATCTCAGCTGGTGTCAGTTGACACCATCAACAGAATGACATTGATTTACACAGGTCTGGTCCATAGTCTTTTCATTAAGTCACCTCTATGAATTTGAAGTAGTAACCCTGCCACAGTAAGCCTCTGTGCCCTGTGGGTCAATATGAGCTAAAGGTGCCCAATACCTCAGGGCAGGTGTTGAGCACTCTCTAGAACTGGGCCAAAGGTGTAATGTTTTATTTTAGATTATACTTGCAGCTACAACTCTAATCAAGATGGTATTGAAGCTTTCACGGATGGGCAGGAGGCCAGCTTTTGTTTCATTACTTTAAATTGCAAACACAACCGAATCACTTATTTAACAAATACTTCATGTGAAATGCAGAATGTGAGGGTTTTTTTCCCCTCCCATTGAATAGCAGGATATTAAATAGTTATTGTTGCAGTCTAACAGTGAAGCCTGGGAGATAAACTGCTGCTCTTCAACTGCTGAAAACAATTTTCTGATAAAATTGCAGCAAACCAGTCTTGTGGAAAGGTGACCTTGTGTGACTCTTGTCAAAGACAATCAAGTGCCCTAGTCCTCTGCCACTCTATATACTTTTTTAGATTAATTTCAGACGGCTGCTTGCAAATGATAGCAGATTTCTATTCTCCGATCTACACAGGGATCTAGCCTCCAGCAGTCTGCTTGCCACATGTGTGAAAGGCTGCAGACAAAGGATGGAAAGATCAAACTAACTGATCAGAGAACAGAATTTTGCTCAATTTAAGTTTAACAAGCCTAATAATACTGCAGTATCCATCTATCATATTTCTAACATGCCCATCTTGTGCTAAAGTATATCTATTCAATTCACATAACTATTTTAGCATTTCAAGTTTTTACTAAATAGGACTGCATCATAAATACAGTCTAGTGATATTAGCAGTGCATGGACATAAGACTAAGAGGACTTACTGATGAAGCTACAGCAAAAGGCTAATCGAAGACCTGATGGTGAACTTCTGAAGCTTTGCCACTCATTTCAGTTGCAGCAGGCTGAGGTCCTGCGTGAAAATCTACAGAAATGTCAAAATTTCATTTACACATGTTTCAGCTAGCTTCATTGGAAGGACAATTTTACCTGTTTGCAGCTTTTGTCTTCAACACAAATATGTGGAAGGGCAGATACAACATGCTGAAACAGTTCTTTAAGGAAAAATAAAAATAAGCCAAACTCTGCCTTGTCCTCTGCCCCAGTAGAAAGAGATGGGACAAGGTTTATTGTATGGCACACTGGGGAGCTCTGTTCCCAGGAACTTTGGGGTAATGAGAAGTGTGGGAGGAACAGGATGGAGACTGATGTATCCAGGACTATGTAGATCTACTCTCCATTCTTTCCTATGAAGAAAGAATATACTGGCCCCGAAAGCAGAGATACCCCAAAACATACAGGGAGGATCCTTGTCAACATGCCCCTGGCAAGAGTCCCAGAATACAGCTCAGTCATTCAAGCTATATGCTGGGTACCTGGACTAGACCTTATATTGTTGCAGCTCCTTCAATTGAATGCATTCACTGGTTAGTTTCATCCTCAATTTATTCTTGTTTTCAGTGAAATTCAGATATGGAAACACATTGATTTGTACTTCAACCTTTCTGAACTTGTCAACCCATTGCAAAGTGAATTTGGAAGAATTTACAGGACACAGGTCCAGAGATGGTGATGTTACTCTGACTTGATGGTGTATCAGTGTCATATCCAGCAAGAACAATCAAGAAAAATCAAAGCTGAAAATGCAACTATTTGTACTTTACATGCTGCATTTAATGGGATTGGGGTGAGGTCTCAACAGAACCCATTCATGGCTTGCATTTTGTTTATGCTAATTGGAAATATGGTTAAATGTTCTGCAGAAGGGGCACTGTTGCTGCTGGGCACTCCCTTTCAGCTTAGTGTGGCTCTAGTCAGGGCTAATCAGCCCTAGACCTCCTGGGTTTAGGTGCTTCTACTCTAAAAATCCCTGACTGGGATAGATAAGGGAACCCAGGCCTGCCCACTCCACTGGGTTCCAGTTTAGAGCCCTGGTTTGGAACAGCCAGAACCAGTCCTTTCAGTCCCTTGCTGTTCCCTGGGCGACTGTCTATCTCTACAGTCTTTCCCAGCTTGCTGTCCTGTTTCTCCCTCTTGGAAAGTTTGTTTTATCTGACAACATCTCACTGGCTGCTGGAGGGATCCTCACTGGCAGCCACCTTTCTTCTCTGGAGGTCTCCCTCTAACTGAGGTCCTTAATCTTTCATTATGCCAGGTGCTTCCTGCCTGATTAATGACACCCCACTGAATAACTGGGAGAACTACTCTTAGGTGAACCTGAGCTGCTTCATTCCCCCCTGTGAAGTCTGTCAGAGGTAGGCTAGGGCTGCCATCCATTCAGTTTTCACCTGGACAGCCCAGGATTCGGCTTCTGTGTCCAGATACCATTTGACAAACCCTGATGTCCAGTTTTTTAATCTGAGGGGGAAGAGGTGGAATAGGGACTGAGACCTTGAGGGAAGAGGTGGAGAAGGGGCAGGGCCTTGGGGGAAGAGGAGAAGCAGAACAGGGGGCACCTCCGAGGTCTGGTTACTAGTCATTAGAAAGGTGACAATGCCAAGGTAGGCTGGGCCCCTGAGCCCTTCAGAGGGCTAGTTACCCTCAGACATGTTCAGAGAGCAGCAATCATAGTCCTGAGGAACTGGAATTTTCCTTGTCACCTCATATGCAGATTGCAGGGTAGCAGTGAATGATTTGACAGTGCTAGCGAGAACTTCCTTTAAGATCCGTGCTTTAAAATGTATGAGAAATTAGAAATATTTACTGGTGGTTTTATTCCACCCAAACATTTCGCTCCTGCTCATCCTTCTCCTACTCCCCTCTTCATGCCTTCTTGTATACTGCTCTGCATTCCTGGAATGTCCTTTCAATGTGCCAGCCAAACACCTGGTCATTCAAGTTCCTCTAACACACTATTGCCACAAAGCCTCTGAGTATTAGCCATTCTCATAGACATAGACAAAGAAATATGTGTTAAAAATCCTTTCAGCACTGGAAGGTAGAACTTCTCTCTTATCCTCTAATGCGTTTTGTGTCTGAATACCCTGGTGCCCATTTAGTCTGAGTTGTTAGCTAATATTTGGGGTCTTGCTGAGTCGTTGCTATTAAGAGGAGCAATGGATGATAGGAGTCAAGTATTTCTTTGGTGCAATCCTTTTTATTACAGAGAATCTACTAAAAGTCCTGTTTCCCTGAACACAGTAGAAACGAACAGTGAGCAATTTTCTTGCTCATCATTTACAAGTCTGCCTTCTCAGCCAGTCCTGCACTGCAAGGGTAACTGTCTGTTCCCGTTCACTTAAAACTGCTTCTCTCACTATTTGCTCACTTTTCACCAGGCTTTCTGCCTCGAACACACAGTTTGCTAAATAATATCCTCTAGCCCTTGCATGTGCAATCAGGGAAACCCTTGGCCCTTGTTTTTTAGGCCTGTTCTACACTAGAAAATTAAGTTGGTTTAACTATCTCACTCAGGGGTGTGAAAAATCCACACCCCTGAGAGCATAGTTAAACTGACCTAATCCCCAGTATAGACAGTGCTATATCAATGGAAGAATTCTTCCATCAACCTAGTTACCCTCTCTCAGGGACGTGAATTACCTATGCTGCGGGTTATCCTCTCCCAACGGCATAGGGAGTGTCTACGCCGAAGTGCTACAGTGTTGCATCTGTGCCGCTGCAGAATGTCAAGTGTAGGCAAACCCTTATCTACTGATCAAGCCTTGCCATGCAGCCCAAAGCCTTGAGCAGTGGCTTTTGTTGTTTCCAGATACCTCACTGCATAAATGGGTTAACTGCTCCTTCCATTGAGTCTGAAAGAAGGGTGCTTAGGGTGCTTGCTAGAAAAATCAAACTTTGATATAGTATTTTTCACTAGATATTAATCTATTAATTTAATCAATTAAATCTTATATGCAACCCAAGACAATTTAAACCAGACCTATGAGCATCTAGAAATTACAGAAGCACCTGATGGCAGACATCAAAACCTTCCAGCATAACAATATTTCAGACTTAGATTGCTTTTACAATTAATTTCTCTGACAAGGTTTTATGACTTTAATAGTTACAGGTTACATGAACTACCCTTCTTACCTTAATGTCTCCTCCCTGATTGGATGATTGAAACTCCTATAAACAGCAAGAGATCGTAAATGAGTCACTCCAGATTAATCCTTTCTGTGAAGCTTTGCACTTATATGCATGAATAATATATTTCAGCTCTCATTGTGCCAACATCCAGCTAGGAATGTTTATATAGATATTGAATTTTGATGCAACCTCAAATGAGGCTGCACTGCAAAAGTTATTTTTGTATCTGTTCCATGAATTAATCCAAATTCTTGTTTAAAACAAACAAAACGCTACTATAGGATAAATGATTTCCTATCCCGTCCAGACTACACAAGAATGGCCATACTGAACCAATGGTCCATCTAGACCAGTATCCTTTCACTGACAGAAGCTAGTGCCAGCTGCTTCAGAGGGAATGAGTAGAAGAGGGCAATTTTGAGTGATCCATCCTCTCATATCCAGCCCCAGCTTCTGACAGTTGGAGATTTACAGGCAGCTGGAGCATGGGGTTGGCTCTCTGACCATCTTGGCTAATAGCCATTGATTGACCTATCCTCCATAAACTTATTTAGTTCTTTTTCTGAACCCAGTTATACTTTTGGCCTTCACAATATCCCACAACAGGTTTCACAGATTGACAGTGCATTGTGTGAAGAAATACTTCCTTTTGTTTAAACCTGCTGCCTATTATTTCATCAGATGATCCCCAATTCTTTTGTTATGCTCTCAATACCTTTTAGAGTTCCCTATTTGCTTCCTCTGTCTGTACTACTCATTATTTTATAGACCTTTGTCATGTAGTCCTCTCTTTTCTAAGATGAGCAGTCCCAGTTTTTTTACTTTCTCCCATATGGAAACTGTTCCATATCCCTAATCCTTATCATTTGCCCTTCTCTTTACCTTTTCCAGATCTAATATGTCTTTTCTGAGAAGGGTGGACCAGTACTGCACACAGTATTCAAGGCATACCGTGGATTCAAATAGTGGCATTATAATATTTTTTGTTTTATTATCTATTCCTTTCCTAAAGGTTCCTAACATTCTGCTTACATTTTTCATTGCTGCTGCACATTGTTTTCAGAGAACTATCCACAATGGCTCCAAGATCTCTGTAACAGTTAATCTATACCATGATTTTGTATGTATAGTTGGGAGTATTTTTTCCCATGTGTATTACTTTGCACTTATCAGCATTGAATTTAATCTGCCATTTTGTTGCTCAGTCCCTGAGTTTTGTGATATCCCTTTGTAATTCTTCACAGTGATCTATGGACTTAACTATTTTAAGTAATTTTGTATCAGCAAATTTTGCCACCTCATTGGTCACCCCCTTTTCCAGACCATTTATGAATATGTTGAACAGTACTGGTCCCAGTACAGACCCCTGGGAGACACTGCTATTTATCTCTCTCCATTGTGAAAATGGATCATTTATTCCTACCCTTTGTTTTCTATTGTTTAACCAGTTCCTGATCCAGGAACTTTCCTCTTATCTTATGACTGCTAACTTTGCTTAAGAGTTTTTGGACCTAGTCAAAGGTTTTCTGAAAGTCCGTGTACTCTTTCCACTGGATCCCCTTCTCCACATGCTTGTTGACACCCTTTAAGAGTTCTAATAGAATGGTGAGGCATGATTTCCCTTTACGAAAGCTGTGTTGACTCATCCCCAACACACTGGCTTTCTCTGTGTCTGATCATTCTGTTCTTTACTACATCTGTTTTAAAACTGACTTTAGAACTTTGCACTTAATCCAGACTTTTTCTACCAAACCACTCATTTCCTCTTGCACCAAGTTATCTGTGTTTTCTTAACCCTTTTATGACGCTAGACATTGCTTACTAATATGTCTAAGCATGCTGTAATTAAAAAACTAGAAGAGGAAGAAGGATGGAGATCTGATCGTATTTCTTTTCTTCATTTTAGGCCTCATGCTGAGGAGTGCTGAACGGCAGCTCTGAATGGTCAGAGAGTGCTCAGCTCTTCGCAGGATTTGTCCCAATGGAAGTTACCGATGTTCACTTCCGCTCATGACCAGGCCTTATCATTTTTATCCTACAAGGTCAAACTGGTCTTTTGCAATGATGGAATTATTCTCTCATGCTTTATATATTAAATTATACAAACCAAATGAGACTTTTAATACTCTTTACTGGATAGAGTCCCCTCCCCCTTTCTCCTTCATATTATATCATTCAGTCACACAAAAATCAAGGATGAAGAAGGGGTTTTATAAGTAATTTCCCAGAATAATGTTCAAGGTCTTTACACCCAAGAGCAAAACTGTTTCTTTTTCCACTTTATAACTAGTTATAGCAGCTTGACATTTATTGTGTTAAAACATCTACCTCCTTCCCTCCTCCCACCCCAAATAAACTTTTCAACTGAAAATTTCTAGGGATGTTTCCCTTCCTCCTCACCCATATGAAAAATGAAAAATGAAAAAAGTTTTTGGAAAACATTGAGGGTTCGCCTGCCCCAAAATCACTTTTAAACAAAAAATTAAAACTTCAGTTTCTGTGTTTTTATTGGAAATTAAAAACATTTAAATATTTCTAGCAAAAAGTATTTGGCATTTTCCCACCAGCTCTGCAATTTATTAGTTTTACCATTGCCCAAAGATCTACTTGGCAATTTACAGAAAAAGACAAGACTTTTTGTGATGGGGTCTCGGGGTTTTCCTGCCAACAGCTGGAGAAATTGGTGCCATTACACTATCCTGCTCTGGGTGGGTGATCATCAAGTCTTAGTCTTCCAGAGGCCTAGAAGGGCAAGGAATAGGCTCGCACAGTCAAATTCTGAGTGGGTTATCCTTAGGAAGTGACACTGAGCTTCCTGTATGGGCTTCCCTGCTCTGAGCAGGAATCCTAAACTTGTGAACTAAGGCAGGGAGTGCTAGCAGTGCCTCAACTGGCCCCAGAGAGGGTGCCTCACAGCAGACCTACCTGCCACACGTCTCACCTGAAGAACTTCAAAATCTAAATTTTAGAAGTGATGCAAGTGTTGGTAGCAAACAAAAAGAGCAGGTTGCAGCAACAAAGTCTTTCAGTTATTCTGCTGAAATTTGCTCACACCTTGATGACTCTGGTAAATTTTGTGTGTGTGTGCGTGTGTGCGTGTGTATATTTCAAACCAGTGACATTGCAGAAATAAGTTTTGGGGATGGAATTAAAGTGCTGATCCAATGCCCCCTGAAGACAATAGAAAGTCTCCCAGTGATGTCACTAGATATTGGATCAAGCACTCAACGAAGAGAAGGAGGTAGCTAAGTAAGCAAAGATTGGGAAGGTATTTCGTACATAGGGAGCAGCATGGAAGAAGACACAAAGTAATGGTGGGAGAAGGAAATTAAGAAAACTATCAAAGGTGATAGTATTGTCTATAATTAAGAACAACTTAGTGTCAGTGTAGAATCCCAGTACTGATAGGCAGCAGCAGAGTATAGCTCTGAATAAGGAAAAAAATCCACTTCTCAGTTTGCTTTGCCAACCCACTTAGATGGGCTTGTTTTAAACTGGTTTGTAGCATGAAGCAGATTAGGAAAATGTTTCCCTCCTGGACTGGACCTTGAACATGAACTTTCCTTTAAACCCCCTGATTAATGTGTGCTGGTGGCACGGGAGCAAAGCTGTAAGAGGCCAACTGCTGCATAGAAGGAAAATAAGTCACCTAAGAATTCTGATATTTATTTTGTTGCTGACACAGAAAGACATGGAGAAGCCGAATTGGCTTCAGTATATCAAAACAGGAAAAAATCCAACCCTTCAGCCCTCTAGCCTTGGTTAATATAGTAACATTATCTAGACTATCCCAGTTTTCTAACTCTCTTATTCAAGAATGACATTTTTATTGATAGTGTAATGATACAAAACTTCAGCTCTGGAGCCTTAAAATTCCATTTGTTCTATAGAGGATCACAAATAAGGGTAAAATCTTGGTCCAGCTGACATCAACGGCAAAACTTCCATTGACTTCAGTAGAACCAATATTTCACTCCAAATCTATAGGAGCCTGATCTTTTCCCCCAGTCAATGAACAATGAAGTCAATGAGCATTTTGCCATTGATTTGTCTGGGAGCAAAGTCAACCCCTATATAATTGGAAGATAACAAGAATTTTATATTAATCAAAATATCATTAACTGTTCATTTAAAAATAGAAAAAACACTTAATGTACATCTCCCATGAGTTTAAGTGCCAGCAGGCAACTATTCTCAGAACTGAATATTAAACAGGAACAAAGCCTTTGGTCATTATTCAGAGCAAATTTCTATTGAAGTCAGGGCAAGAAGCTTTGGCTCATAGCTAGAAAACAATCAAGGCTTCCTATGCTATAGCTGTTCCTTAATGTTACAGTATCTATTTACTGTTTAAATCCCCCCTTTTTTAAATGGCATTTTACCTTTGATATTGCACCTTTCAGCAGAGTCTCTTATGGGGAAATAGGATGGCAGGCACCTAGACTATTTTGAGTTCTAGATTTCCTGCAACAAACATCTCTGCCTTAACCACCATTTGAATGGGATCCAGCACTGTGTAAGCAAACAATATTTTCAGTGTTCTGCATGTACTGTGGCAAATGGTAAACAATGACCAAAGTGGCTTTAGACAGAGACTAAATTGATTTAAACTTGCAAAAATCAGTGAACACAGAGCACTTCTGCGATACAGCTAAACACCTCTGTAAAAAATCAAGCTAATTGTTTGTTTCAAAAAGTCCACCAACAACTTTATGAATGCTACAGTACAGTTCATTTATACAGTAGACTCTCGATTATCCAGGATTGGGTTAACCAGGATGTTGATTAACCAGGATGTCAAAAAATATCCTTAACTCGCAGGGCCGGCTCTGGTTTTGTTGCTACCCCAAGCACAAAAAAACCCCAAAACCCAACCAGGGCTCAGGGCAGCAAGTGAACCAGCATCCCCTCCCCGCAGTTCAGGGTGACTGGTGCACCAACCCCCCACCCCCATATTTCCTATGGATGGTGATTATCTGGGATTTTATTAACCAGGATTAATGTTTTCCCTATCATCCTGGATAATCGAGAGTCTACTGTAATGCCTTCCAGGCACGTAGCATGGCTTGTAATCATCCATTAGATGGCAAACACTCATCTTGGGGTTACAGCTTTAAACACTCAGGGTATGTTTACACTGCAATAAAACATGGATGATTGGCCCCAGTCAGCTTACTGGGTCTCAAAAGGCTATAAATTGCAGTGTAGCTGTTCAGTCTCAGCCTGGATCCCAGTTTCTGAGATCCTGCAAGGAGTTGGGGTTTCAGACCCCAGGATCCAGTCCAAGCCTAAATCTCTACCCTGCAGTTTTATAGCTCCATAGCTTGAGTCAGCTGAGCCTGGCCGGGTGTGGGTGTTTTATTGCTGTGTGGATACACCCTCAGTTGTCAGGTATTACCAAATTCAATGTTTTTATAACAATCTTACCCAATTTGCAATGTGTAGAGGAATTATCTACACCGGGTTTCCAATTAATTTCTGTGTGCAATTCAGCATGTTAGTTTTGATCAGTAAAGCCCTAAATGATGTGAGTCCTAGTTATCTTAGAAGCCTCCTCTTTCACTGGGAGATCCTGCTGGAATTGAGGGCAGCTGAATCTTCTAGGTTTAAAAGTGAGGTGATTACAGTCAATGACTTTCCTGAATGGCCTGACAAAGTCCTAATTCTACCTAAGAAAGAGGTCTGTGTGGCTCAAAAGCTTGTCTCTCTCACCAGCAGAAGTTGGTCCAATTAAAATTATTACCTCACCCACTGTGTCTCTAAGAGTCCTAGTTTGTTAACTTTCAAGGCATGCTGAAAAGGCCTATGTTTTCCTATGAGACAGCAAGAGTACACTGAGAAGGTATGTGTGTGTATGAGTGGCTTAAGGAAAAGATTAGGAAAGACTGTTAATTGTGCCATTGGGTTGATTAGAAATGCGTGCTTTTGGCTTTTCATTGAATTAATTTGTGTGCGTGCTTCAAACTCTGGAGAGGCATAAGTTAAAAATCTAAATATGCTAATTACATTATTTAAATGTTTACTTTAGTATTTAATACAGCAGTTCTAAACCCATGGCCTGCATGTGGCCCAATTGGCACACATCTGTAGCCCATCTGTGTGCTAAAAAACATTCAAAATTTGCTGTGCTGGTCTGGCAGGGTGGGGGGGGGACTGGCTGAGGGGAGACAGTGCCTTGCAGCTTGCACCAGCATTCCTGCCACCATGGGGCTGGTGAGTGAGAACTACTGATTTAATGTAACTGTGCAACCAGTAGTTTAGAATTGCCATGGTCCAAATTCAACCCTCATGTAAGCAAGTGCAACTTCACTGAAATTGACAAAGTTACAATCAATGTGCATTACCCATAAGTAACAGGAACTATTTAAATTCTGGTGTGTAATGATTTAAGGGTTACACTTAGAAAAGAGGCTGGGTTAACAGCAGCGGGATCTGCTCCTGGTAGAACCCAGGTCCTGCTGAAGAACCCAGGAGCTAGGCAGAACCTTGGTTCTAGTAACTGAAAGGTAAGAACTGAATGTAGAGAGACACCTCAGCAGGAACTCCATAATTTCCACAGATGTTTTTCCCAGTCATTTCTACTTTCAATCTCTTTTTTTTAAATGAAGCACTTTTTAATACACCCCTCCAGTCTCTTTCCTATGATCTCAATGCCTCCCAGTAATGTTTTTCAAAGAAATCCTTTGATCCCAACTGTACTGAATTGTTACTGCTGACCGAAGCACATTCTGACAATCATTGTCATGAAGTGAAGCTTCCCAACGTGTTCTGTAGCAGTTGGTGGTATGAGGTTGAGAAGCCAGAGGGCAATAGGCAGGAGGAATCATTACAGTAAGAGGATTGAAAAATAAATGAAAACATTTTAGTGATGGGGGATGGGAGAGAGAAAAGATGGCAAAGCAGAGGGAAAATATCAGAAGGAGAAACAGAATAAGGGAAGCGGGGAGGGAAGGAGTATAGCCAGAAATGGGAATGCGGGGCAGGAAGGGGGGAGGCAGGGGGTGGAGGTGGGCCCTAGAGCCTAGGTTCCAGCCTAAACCCAAATGTCTACACTGTAATTGTACAGTCCTGCAGCCCAAACCCTAGTCAGCTGACACAGCCCAGCTACAGGTGCTTAATTGCAGTGTAGACACATGCTAAGTCCTTCAATAAAGGCACTGGAAGGAAACAGATACCTATTTTGCCAGGTAAAAAGCTAGTGTAGTCTTCTCACAAAAGAAGGTAAACATTTTTATTGCCAGCTGGACCAGTAAAAGAGATGGCCATGGTTGTGGAAATAGCTGCTGCATTGCCCGCTCTGGGCTCTAAGTGCACCACATCAGCTGTTAGGTCTCACACCCTTACCTCTCTCAGGGTGTCTGATGGAATCCCCAAGGTACAACCTGGAACGGGGGTACCTCTGTGCCCCCTTAACTTTCCAGCCTGGGCTGTCATGATGCTTTACTAGTGACAAGCAGTAAACTCCTCCTCCAGGGGCTGTTATCATTCAGTCACCAACATACAGAGACAAATCCAGTCAGGTTGCATGAATTCTCTGTAAGCCACTCAAAGTATACATAGGGAGACACCAACAAATCCCACCAGGCACCAGCCTTGCACCCCAGAAATGTACCATCTTACACTGCTCAAGCCATTCTCTTGGCAATGCAAGCTCATTAATTGGTTTGCCACTTAGTGAAAGGCTAGTGGACATGCACTAGCCCTTGTAGTCTGAGCAGGTTCTCTAAGCACTTTAGACAAACTCACTGGTAAAGATTAAACTTCTTTTAATGTTTTACAACTACAGAAAGATAGATTTTAAGTGATGATGAGTGGTAGGCATAAAGATCAGATAGTAACATAAGTAAATAAAAAGTACACACACATTCTGAATCCTGAACTTTCAGACTGATTCAAATCTTGCTTAAACAGCTTTTCTCACAGGTTATCCTGAATGTCGCAGACGGGTTACTGTTAATACACAGACTGAATTCTCTTCTCAGCCTGGGTCCGATCTCCTCAGTTCAAAGTCTTTCTTCATAGTGCTCTTGTTGTCTTCAGTGCAGGACTGGGGAGGAGAGAGGTGGTCTCATGATGCCCTGTCCCTTATTTTATACTCTCGATTCATATCCCCAGGAAGATCCTGGCAGAGACATATCCTTGTGAGCCTTACTGAGTCACATAGTTGCACGATCCCAATTGTGTAGTGCTTGCATAACAGTCTCCTACAGAACTGTAAATCTTATTTACAATTCCCCTCCCAGTCAATGGCCCATGATGGTCACTTAACATCCATTTGGGTGCTTGTCACTACTTTGTTGCCACTGAAGAGCTAACAGTGGACTTCTCCCAGACACACAACATATTTTAATAACAACCTGGAATGGGGTCAGGACTCACCACCCCGGCACCTCCGGCTGGTGAGTCTGAGAATTAGTTCAGTCAACAGTCCTGGAGCACCCGCTAGTGGTGTCCCCTCTGTCTCTCGCCCTCTGTTGTGCTGTCCTCCAGATCCATGTTGCTCCTCACTTGCGGCATCCTCTTACGGACACTGCCCTCCAGCAGTGCCCCCAAGTCCACACTCACCCCCTTCAGGGAGGGGGGGTTACAGTGGTCTTTCTTTGCACCCCAGCTGCTGTGGCCAACCACACCCCAAAGTTGAGCCCCTTCTGGCAGGGGTCTGGTGCAGTCTACGGAGACCACTTCCAGCAGCCAGGTGCGCTATAAGGGGAAAAGGGGGAGCCCAGCCCACTCTCTATTCTGGGTCTCAGCCCAGGGACCCTTTGGCAACAGCCATCCTGCTCTCCTTCTCTCCCCTAGTCCATCTCTCTCCCTGGGATGCTTCCCCTTCAGCCCCTTTGCAACAGCTAAGCCCTTCCCTCAAGGCTGGCAGCCTCACAGGTAACCAGGCCGGAGTTTCCTTCTACCGCACCGCACCGCTCTCAGGAGCCAGATCTTCCCCTTCAAAGGTCCAAAAAAGACTCATTACCCCTCTCCTGGACAGCCTTTATATATATTTATACAGCACCTAGCCTGGCCCTGATTGGCTGGCTACAATCCCAGCCCTGATTGGCCCTCAGTAGGCCCTTTTTTGATTGGCTGCCAGCCCACACAGCCGCTCTGGCCTACTCTAGCATCAGAGTGGGACAGCTGCTCCACTATTCACCCTCTCCCTTAAGAATGCTACTGAGGGGGAGTGTCCCTAGCACTGCTCCTCCCTCAAGCTGCTTCCCCTTCAGCTGAGCCTGAAGGGCATCTCGCTTCTTGCGCAGGCTGTCCATTTTGTTTAGCCACTTGCTTCCCACCTCTGAGGTCTGCAAAATAAGATATTTACATATTAAATGAACCATATCTGAAACAGAACTTACTTAATGTTTTCATTAAGTGACTAGGGACCTACACAATCAACATTTGCATGAAAGAGAAATGAGGGGCAAGTGGAGATGGCTGCTAAAAATGGTTACTCTAGCTGTCCCATCTGCCTGTTGGCAACCTGGCTGCATCTTGTCCAATGACTAATTTACTTTCCAAATGTATCACTTCTCCTGTAATATTTCTAGGAAGTCTTCCTCTGAAGGTCTTGTGTGGTGGTCATTTGGTGAGCTAGTAATAAAGTACTAGTGGCACCTCTGGAACAAACAAACAAACACCTTCATATTCTGTCTCTGCAAAGAAACCTTCCACGAGCTATAATCCTCTGCTATTTTAGTGTATCCCTATCATTTATTTATAGCACCACTCTCTAGCAATGGGTTGGCTTACAGATGGTTCTGTCTCACTGCAAAGCTAAATTAAGTAATTTCTTTTTAAGAGGAAAGTTGGTTTATTGACCTCAGTAATGTTAATCTTGATTTGCCTGGAGCTTCAAATAAGAATATAATCCAGCAATTTTATGTCATTTACTCTGTGATTTTTCTGTTTTTCAAAGTGCGGTTTCTTTTCTCTTCCCATCCTTTATGGCTTTTAATGTAGCCACTTTCCCGTGACCGTCTGATTTCAAGCACATCCTCCAATGCTGATCTCTGTAAACTCTTTGTTTTAGCTGGCTATTTAGAATCCCAGGTAGGGTGGTAAAAATTGCAGGTAATCACAAGTCTGTGAAAGGCAGACTGAGCCTGCAATTTAATTCATCTCATGATAAGGGCATTCAACTCGTCACCGTCAGGGCATCTGGCAATTTTTTTCATCCATCCTCTCACTTCTAGCCACTTTGCTTACTCCCTCTAGAGTGACCAGCTGTCCCGATTTTATAGGGACCGTCCCGAGTTTGGGTCTTTTTCTTATATAGGCTCGTATTACCCCTCACCCTCTGTCTCAATTTTTTTACACATGTTGTCTGGTCGCTCTAACTCCATCCCTCACATAAACACCAGGGGTGGCTGATAGCTCTCACTGTTTCTTCATCATATGAGGTGGAGACACTTTATAGAACACAAGAAGGGGGTAAATGAGACCAGCTGCTTCTCCTCTGGGAGACCAAATTGCTCACTTCTGTGTTTGCACTTATAAAGACAGAAATAGTTTGGCTATTGCTGCTGAACCACAGTCACACGCATGGCTGGGAGAATTGCTGACATCACTGACATCAAGCCATAGGCTGATATTATGGTAGCCAGCCTCTCCTATTTCTTTCCAGTGCTGGTGGATGCACACTCTACACATCATTATCACTGAGATTTAAAGCTTGATGTTTGTGTTGTCTCATAGTAACTTAACAGGGTAAACGAAAGGCTCCCTGTATTAGCCAAGTTAATAAGAATGATGGGCCTGATTACTTTGTCTTGTGGGGAAACTAACGACACTCATAGGTTGATCCCAGATTTTTTCAAAAAATAGCAATGTGTGTCCTTGCAGAGGATACCACTGCAAAAACAAAGCCTCAGTTACAATATCACTGTGCACATGCATACTTGGCTTCCTGCATCTGCACTGCATGCATTCACCAGGAGTGCTTGTGTCGATGCACAATGCAGTGCACCATGGGTAGGTGTTCCTGCATGCAATCCACCATTATCCAGCGCACTGCCTTTTGAGAAGTTTTTGGCAATGCCTGCTGGGACAGAACCATGTTGTGCAGAGGTGACTGGGAGCAAGGGATCTGCTTTCCAACCATCTCCATCCCATAATGTCATCCATATCCCAGCATTTTTGCACTTCTTTTAAAAATCTCACAAACCCATGCAGCCCTCCTCACTGGCTGCCGTCTCTGACAGAAGCATGGAGCCTGCACAGCTCTGCACTACTGTCGTAGGCGTTGATCCTCCAGTATTTGCAGCCGTAAGAAGAACCATATCAGCAGGGGACATGGCAATTTCATGGAAGACAGATTGCTGGGACCTAGCGAAAGGAATGCAAGGTTGTTGTTAGCATTCACGGAGCAGCTGCAAAGAGCAGAGTGACATTTCTGGGACTGAGAAAGGAGCACTGACTGGCGGGATCACAGCGTAATGCAGGTTGGGGGTACTGAGTACTGGCTGCAGAACTTTTGGATGTGCAAGGTCACATTCCTGGACCTGTGTGACAAGCTCACTCCAGCCCTTCAGTGCAGGACACCAGAACGAGAGCTGCCCTGACAGTGGCGAAGAAAATGGGATTGCACTGTCGACACTTACAACATCAAATTGCTACCAATCAGTGGGAAATCAGTTTGAAGTCGGAAAATCCATAGTGGGGGTCATTGTCATGCAAGTCTGCAGAGTCATTAATCATCTCCTGCCATGCAGGTCTGTGCCAGTTGGAAATGTGCAGGATACCGTGGATGGGTTTGCAGCAGTGGGTTTCCCGAACTGCAATGAAGTGACAGATGGCATGCGCATCTCAATTTTGGCACCAGGCCACCTTGCTGCAGAGTATGTCAAGAGAAAGGACTACTTTCCTATGGCTATGCAAGTGTTGGTGGATCACTGGGGACACTTCACCGAAGTCATTGTTGGCTGGTCACGGAAGGCGCATGACGTTAGAATCTTTAAGAACACAGAATTGTTCAGAAAGCTGCAAGCAAGGACTTTTCCCCACTAGTGGATTACCACTGGGGATGTTGAAATGCCAAAAGTGATCCCAGGAGGCCCACATTACCCCTCCTTCCCCAGCTCATGGATAAGGCTAAGAGTTTGTCACTTTCTTTTTTAGTAAAAGTCATGGACAGGACACAGGCAATAAATAAAAATTTACGGGAGCCCGTGACCTGTCTGACTTTACTAAAACTAACCAGGGGGCAGGGCTAGGTCAGGGGGAGGAATGACAGCTGGAGTCCCACACGGGGGACTGACAGGCTGAGCCTCCCCACCATGGTTGGGGGCATGATCCCAGCTCCAGCAGTCGTAGCCACGATGGGGTGCAAAGCCCCCACTTTAGAGCTGGCCCTGCGGGACAGGGGCACACAGCTGCAGCAGGGGGCTGGGTGGGGTGGGGGCAGCTCATGGCCCTTGAAAGCCGTGAGGGGGAAGCACAGTACCCACTGCAGCCCCAGACGTGGGGCAGGGGTGTATGGCCCTGGCTGTAGCTCCTACCGCAAGCCGTGGGGCAGGGATGCACAGTCCTGCCTCCAGCCCCGGCTTCAACCACTGACAGCTAAAGCCAAAGAAGTCATGGAGGTCGCATGTCCCCCGTCTTCCCTCTCTTTCTTGTCCACCTCCTCCTCATCCTCACTGTTCACACCGGGGGCCTATGAGAGTCTGCAGGGAGAGAATGGGGAAGCAGCTTTTTGTAAAAGCGGCAAGTCTGAGGCTTGGCACCAGATTGACTGTTGGTCTCCCTGGCCTTCTGATAAACCTGCAGCAGTACCTTGGCTTTCACTTGGCCCTGCTGCTGATCCCTGCCATACACCTTCTCATGTAGGGAGTGGGGCTAATCAGGAAGGCCAGGGCCATATAAAGCAGTGAGCAAGAGACTAGGGAGCTTGCAAACAGGGGCTGCTAACAGGGAGTTTCGAGAGGGAGTTTAGAAGGGGAGTGTGAAGGGGGTGAGGTATAATTGTGGGTCTGTAAATCCTTTGACTTGAGCTATAATCCAAACTTCTTGATTTAAACTAAACCTTGTTGTTAGCCTAGATAGCTGTAAAAGATAATGCAGGCAGAAGCCCAGCAGCAGAGTAGGGGCTATCCAGTTTATTGCACTCAATGTAGCATGTATGATTACCTGCCCTGTGGGCGGGTGGCGTAGGTGTGCATTCGGAGTGAGGAGCTTCTGGCCCTCAGAGACCGTGTACAGGCTTTGGAGGCCAGGGTGGCAGAACTGGAGGAGCTAAGGGAGGTAGAGAAGTATATTGATGAGGCTTTCAGGGACACTGTAGACTTGTCCCACCTCCACTTAGACAGCACCTGTGCTGTTCAGGAGGATGAAAGGCTCAGGGAAGGAGAGCAGTCAATGGGAGCAGAGGGAAACCTTCCCATAGTTGGGACCCTCCTTCCAGGTGCTGTTGGGGTATCCTCTTGCACTGAGGTAACCTCTCTGGCGGAGGGAACTCCAGTCATTAGGAAAAGGCAGTTGTTAGTAATGGGAGATTCGATCATTAGAAACATAGATAGCTGGGTTTGTGGTGACCGGGAGAACCGCATAGTGACTTGCCTGCCTGGTGCGAAGGTTGCGAATCTCTCGAGGCATCTAGATAGACTTATGAGTAGTGCTGGGGAGCAGCCAGTGGTCGTGGTACATGTAGGTACCAATGACATAGAGAAGGGCAGCAGAGATGTCCTGGAGGCCAAATTTAGGCTGCTAGGAAAGAGATTGAAATCCAGGACCTCTATGGTGGCATTCTCAGAAATGCTTCCAGTTCCAAGCGCAGGGTCAGCTAGGCAGGCAGAGCTTCTGAGTCTCAATGCATGGATGAGACGATGGTGTAGAGAGAAGGGGTTTAGATTTATTAGGAACTGAGGAAACTTTTGGGATGGGGGAGCCTATAAAGGAAGGATGGGCTCCACCTAAACCGAAGTGGAACCAGACTGCTGGCACTTAACATTAAAAAAGTTGCAGAGCAGTTTTTAAACTAAGAGATGGGGGAAAGCCGATTGCTGCAGAGAAGCACGTGGATCAGATAGAGACTTCTCTTACAGGAGGGTCTACTGACAGAGATTCCCTAGGTTTTAGTCAGAAGGAGAGGATGGTAAAGAATAAAGGAGAGGCCAGATCAGATGACAAACTTTCACATAAAGAATGTGACACATCAGGAAAGGGCAGACAAATAAACAGTGACCAGTTTTTAAAGTGCTTTTACACTAATGCTAGAAGTCTAAATAATAAGATGGGTGAACTAGAGTGCCTCGTGTTAAAGGAGAATATTGACATAATAGGCATCACAGAAACATGGTGGAGTGAGGACAATCAATGGGACACAATCATTCCGCGGTATAAAATATATCGGAAGGACAGAACAGGTCGTGGGGTTGGGGGAGTGGCACTATATGTGAAAGAAAATGTAGAATCAAATGAATTAAAAATCTTAAATGAATCCACATGCTCCATAGAATCTCTATGGATAGTAATTCCATGCTCTAATAAGAATATAACAATAGGGATCTATTATCGACCACCTGATCAGGACAGTGATAGTGATTATGAAATGCTAAGGGAGATTAGAGAGGCTGTCAAAATAAATAACTCAATAATAATGGGGGATTTCAATTATCCCCATATTGACTGGGCACATGTCACCTCAGGACGAAATGCAGAGACCAAATTCCTTGATACTTTAAATGTCTGCTTCTTGGAGCAGCTGGTACAGGAACCCACAAGGGGAGAGGCAACGCTTGATTTAGTCCTGAGTGGAGTGCAAGAGCTGGTCCAAGAGGTAACTATAACAGGACTGCTTGGGAATAGTGATCATAATATAATAACATTTAACATTCCCATGCTGGGAACAAAACCACAGCAGCCCAACACTGTGGCATTTAATTTCAGGAAGGGGAACTATGCAAAAATGAGGGGGTTAGTTAAACGGAAATTAATAGGTAAAGTGACTAAAATGAAATCCCCGCAAGCTGCATGGACACTTTTCAAAGACACCATAATAGAGGCCCAACTTAAATGTATACCCCAAATTAAAAAACAAAGTCAAAGAACTAGAAAAGAGCCAGCGTGGCTTAAAAACCATGTAAAAGAAGCAGTGAGAGATAAAATTGCATCTTTTAAAAAGTGGAAGTCAAATCCTACTGAGGTAACTAGAGAGGAGCATAAACACTGCCAAATTAAATGTAAAAATGTAATAAGAAAAGCCAAAATGGAATTTGAAGAACAGCTAGCCAGAAACTCAAGAGGTAATAATAAAATGTTTTTTAAATACGTCAGAAGCAGGAAGCCTGCTAAACAACCAGTGTGGCCCCTGGATGATAGAGATACAAAAGGAGCACTTAAAGATGATAAAGTCACTGCAGAGAAACTAAATGAATTCTTTGCTTCGGTCTTCATGGCTGAGGAAGTTAGCGAAATTCCCAAACCTGAGCCGTTTTTAGTAGGTAACAAATCTGAGGAATTGTCACAGACTGAAGTGTCACTAGAGGAGGTTTTGGAACTAACTGATAAACTTAACTGTAACAAGTCACTGGGACCAGATGGCATTCACCCAAGAGTTCTGAAAAAACTCAAATGTGAAATTGTGGAACTATTAACTAGAGTTTGTAACCTGTCCTTTAAATCGGCTTCTGTACCCAATGACTGGAAGATAGCTAATGTAACGGCAATATTTAAAAAGGGCTCTAGAGGTGATCCCAGAAACTACATACCGGTAAGTCTAACGTCCGTACCGGGCAAATTAGTTGAAACAATAATAAAGAATAAAATTGTCAGGCACATAGAAGAACATAAATTGTTGGGCAAAAGTCAGCATGGTTTCTGTAAAGGGAAATCATGTCTTACTAATCTATTAGAGTTCTTTGAAGGGGTCAACAAACATGGACAAGGGGGATCCAGTGGACGCCGTGTACTTAGATTTCCAGAAAGCCTTTGACAAGGTCCCTCACCAAAGGCTCTTACGTAAATTAAGTTGCCATGGGATAAGAGGGAAGATCCTTTCATGGATTGAGAACTGGTTAAAAGACAGGGAACAAAGGGTAGGAATAAATGGTAAATTTTCAGAATGGAGAGGGGTAACTAGTGGTGTTCCCCAAGGGTCAGTCCTAGGACCATTCCTATTCAACTTAGTCATCAATGATTTGGAGGAAGGGGTAAACAGTGAGGTGGCAAAGTTTGCAGATGATACTAAACTGCTCAAAATAGTTAAGACCCGAGCAGACTGTGAAGAACTTCAAAAAGATCTCACAAAACTAAGTGATTTGGCAACAAAATGGCAAATGAAATTTAATGTGGATAAATGGAAAGTAATGCACTTTGGAAAAAATAACCTCAAGTATACATACAATATGATGGGGGCTAATTTAGCTACAACTAATCAGGAAAAAGATATTGGAGTCATCGTGGATAGTTCTCTGAAGATGTCCATGCAGTGTGCAGCGGCAGTCAAAAAAGCAAACAGGATGTTAGGAATCATTAACAAAGGGATAGAAAATAAGACAGAGAATATCTTATTGCCCTTATACAAATCCATGGTGCCCCCACATCTTGAATACTGTGTACAAATGTGGTCTCCTCATCTCAAAAAGGATATACTGGTATTAGAAAAGATTCAGAGAAGGGCAACTAAAATAATTAGGGGATTGGAACGAGTCCCATATAAGGAGAGATTAAAGAGGCTAGGACTTTTTAACCTGGAAAAGAGGAGACTTAGGGAGGATATGATAGAGGTATATAAAATTATGAGTGGCGTGGAGAAAGTGAATAAGGAAAAGTTATTTACTTGTTCCCATAATAGCAGAACTAGGAGCCACCCATTGAAATTAGTGGGCAGCAGGTTTAAAACAAATAAAAGGAAGTTCTTCTTCACACAGCGCACAGTCAACCTGTGGAACTCCTTGCCTGAAGAGGCTGTGAAGGCTAGGACTATAACAGGGTTTAAAAGAGAACTGGATAAATTCATGGAGGTTAAGTCCATTAATGGCTATTAGCCAGGCTGGGTAAGGAATGGTGTCCCTAGCCTCTGTTTGTCAGAGGGGGGTGATGGATGGCAGGAGAGAGATCACTTGATCTTTACCTGTTAGGTTCACTCATTCCAGGGCCCCTGGCATTAGCCACTGTCGGTAGACAGGATACTGGGCTAGATGGACCTTTGGTCTGACCCAGTACGGCCTTTCTTATGTTCTTATGTACCCCCTAAGAAATCTGCTCATAGAAGTCCATATTATTCTGACTGGTCCACAGCTGTTCTTGTCCAGCCTCTTCTCCCCACAGGCCCAAGAGTTCCAATAGCTCCTTTCTAGTACAGACCAGAGTGTATCTAGAGTGTGAAGCCGGCATGGTCATCTGGGCACAACAAAGGAGTGGTGGTGGTGCTTGCAAAGCTGAACAAGCAGGAAAAGGCATTTCAAACATTTGCAGGACTTTAAATGGGTGGCGGGGACTTCTGATCTCTGAGACTCCTTGGCAGTTGAGTTCACAATTACAATTGTGACCATAGCAGTAAGTGTTGGGCTTTGTGGGACAGGTCCTGGAGGACCGTTAGAGTTGACATAAGTAACACGGTGTCTACATTCAGGCTGCATTAACCTCAGTACATCAGCCATGGCTCAGAGCTTCCTAGGAGGTTTTTCTACTATGTTGTTGTAATGGAGAGCTTACATGTGTGGGATATAGATTTAAGTGTAGACACATGCACAATTAGCTTGACATAAGAGGGCTTACACTGACCTAACTTTGTAGTATAGCCTAGGCCTCATTCTCCAGAGAAAGGGTATAGTACACAGTTACATCATGAACCAAAATGATAGTGCAAGATTCCCACTACACTGTAAGGTTAGTCACAGTGTCTTGACTTTTTTGCCATTCCAATAGTTAATTAATTTAGATGAATTTCTACTTAAAAATTCTTTCAACTAGCTGTCTGCCAGGGCAAAAATCTGCCCTTGGACATGTGAAGATGTTTTCCCCTGATTATAGTGGAAACTCTTCATACTTCAGAAGGGGAAATGTGGCTGGCTCAATGAGCATGGAGAAAGGTTCTCTGAGTCTAGATCACTAAGAATAATTGTTTCACTGTAATATATTAAGCTGAAACTTTTCACGAACTTTTCATTTTACCAGCCTGGTCCAGACCCCCACTACATCTTATGCAGTAGCACAGGGATATTTTATGCTAGGGGAAAACAAATATGTAACTTTTATTTACAAATCAAATCTGTTTATACTTACACTGCTGTATCAAACATAGTGACACCCAATGCCACTTCTGTTTCTATTCTGAAAGTTGGATCCACTATAAACTCGGATTCTTGTAACTTCTAACCGTTGTTGGAAAAATTCACTCCCAGATGAAATTTTGCATTAAAAATTTAAGATCAGTTTAAATTATTTGGCTTTATACATTTTAAATATCCATAGAAGCATCTTTAAGGTGAACATATTGATTTGAAGGCCCTTTTCTGTGACTCTCATAAACATACAGCTAAGGGTAGCCTAAAATCCCTCCCTTACCTGTAAGGGGTTAAAAAGCTCAAATAACCTGGTTGGCACATGACCAAAAGGACCAATAAGGAAAGAAGATACTTTCAAATCTGTGGGGGGAGGTTTTATTTGTGCTCTTTGTTGTTCTATCTCGGACAGCGAGGGACGAGGGCAGAAAAAAAACCTCCTAAAACCCTACCTGAAATAAACATTTAAGATTACAAAAATTGTAAGTAAAGGCAAGGAAATGCATTAGATTATCTTTTGTTTTAGCTTGTGATTTTCCCTGTGCTAAGAGGGAGGTTTATTCCTGTTTTTGTAACTTTGAAGTTGAGCCTAGAGGGGAATCCTGTGTGTTTTAAATCTTCTTATTACCCTGTAAAATTACCTTCCATTCTCATTTTATAGAGGTGCTTCTTTTAATTTTTTCTTTATAATAAAGTTCTTCTTTTAAAAACCTAATTGTTTTTAGTGTCCTTAAGAACCCAAGGGTATGGTCTGTGCTCACTTTGTTAACCTATTGGTTAGTATATTATTCTCAAGCCTCCTCAGAAAAGGAGGTGAAGGGATTTGGGGGAATATTTTAGGGAAACAGGAACTCTAAGTGGTCCTTTTCCTAAATCTTTGTCTACATCACTTGGGGTGGTAGCAGCAATACCATCCAAGGACAAGGAAGAATTTGTGCCTTGGGGAAGTTTTTAACTTAAGCTGGTAGAAATAAACTTAGGAGGTCTTTCAGGTGGGTCTCCACATTTGTACCCCAGAGTTCAGCGTGGGGAGGGAACTCTAATACTGATACATTACCACAGTGAATTAATCTATGTCAGAGCTAAAATTAAAATTGATCAGATGGTACACTTTAAATAGCACTGGCAACCAATCCCACATGTGCTGTAGCTTCTATACGGCTGTTGGCTACTGAATACTAATACTGACACTGCTAAATATGGCAAAATGAATTAATCCTGTTCTGCTCTTATTGCCCGGATAGGAATTTTGCTGTGACTGCAGTGCAAGTGAGAGAGAGCAATAGGGTATGTCTACATGGCAAAACAACAACAACAACAACCCCCCACCCCCCACCACCCATGGCAGCAAGTCTGAGAGCCCCGATCTACTGATTTGGGCTTGAGTGATGGCACTAAAAATAGCTGTGGAGATGTTCAAGCAGGGAGGAGGGTGGATTTCAGAGCTCGAGCTTCAGCCCGAACTTGAACATCCACACAGCTATTTTTAGTGCCATCACATGACCTTGGGTCTGCAGACCCGAGCTCAGAAACGCACTGCTGCAGGGTTTGGGGTTTTTTGCTGTGTAGACATACCCACCGAGACCAAGGTTCAACTAGAGAGGTCAGATCCTGAAGGATGCTGCATGTTCTCAGCTTGCATTAACTTAATTAATGCAATGAATTGAGGGCACAATGTTCTTCACAGGAAATACTAAGCACCTCACATGATCAGGTCCATAATATGTTAGGTTTCATAAACATCCCACAAAATGAGCTCCCCCCGCCACTGAAAATGTAACGATTGACGGTTTCTGCTCATGCTGGCCAACAATGGGAATAGCCTGGGGAATACTGCAGTTTCAGACTGAACAGGCTTGTATGGAAGCTTGCACAGGCCTGTTCATGCCCTGCCAGGATCTTGTCAGAACTGTTAGTCCCTCCCTTTCATAAGCAGTGCTTTCTCCTGGAAAATAAAAGGAGAAAACTGTTCTGTTGGGTAAATTATGTGATTTCAGTATTCTCTAAATACCGGCTATAGTTCAGCTATATCTGATAGACTAAAAGATCTTTGCCAATGTTACTTTCCTGAGTCAACTGCCATGATTCCAGTAGAGATCTTTCTTCTCTTTGGTAACCTCTTGAGTTGTAATAATATACCCTAAGGTTAAATCTCAAACATTTTTCTTACCATTCCACTCTGCACAATTACGCTCTTACAGCAGAAATGACAGGGTGAAATCTTGGCCCAGTTAAAGTTAATGGCAAAGCTCCAATGTATAGTATTTTCTGAGTTGCCTTATTGCAAAAGGGTAAGTTAAATCTGCCACAGCTCTGAATTTCTGGTTTGGTTTCAGCCATGGTTTAAATAGATGTAAGTTAGGCTCAAGTTCATCAGCATAAAGTAACAAATGAATGCAAATTTTGCTGTACATGTGTGGGATCCAAAGAGCACCCACCAATTCTGCCCATTACGTAGGCAGACTTCCACATCACATATGCCAAGGCACCATGGCACTTGCTGTATATGGGGGAAAACAAGGTTTGTTGGAGGTAGGCTGTAGGATTTCAGTGGGATTTGCAATTTCTTACTTCAAGAATGAATTTGGTCCCTAACATTTTGTATTCCTAAAGCATGAACTTCTGACACAGGCTTTAAAGGCAAGGCATGATTGGGAAGCAGGAGGGCAATGCCGTGTCCTATTTTTATTAGCTTTTATATTACTTTTTAATTAATAAATAGAAGACATGAAGTATATCAGTATCTAATCAATGGCATATTGTCAAGAAATTTCATATAACAATCTAGCACCTGCATCTGATTAATGTGGAACCTTGAATTCAAACTCTCTGAACAATCTTTTCTTTGCTGGCAGAAGTGAAGGAAATGATTTTACAACTCTGACTTCCTGGCAGGGAGTCTATATCACTAATATGCTAGATAAAGAGTTTTAACATTCTCCATTGTTTCCATGTCTGTTAAGCGCAACTGAGATTTTTATACGTGTGCCACACTCTCCCTACAGGGCATATTTTGAAACAGCACATTGTTTCTTTTTAAAAGAAGACTAAATAAAAATCGTGTAAGCTGCTATGGAAACTTTACATACACAAACCTGCACCCCAAAAGGTTGCAATTTGTTAATAGATGTTTTATTTATTTTTCCTCCAAATCAACATTTACTGTGTATATTAAAGGATTATGTCCCCTGTAATCCCTGGCAAATAATTTTCCTGTAAACCCCCTCCTCTGTGAGATACACTGTAAATCCTTCTTTTTTACTCTATCAAATATAATCCTGCTTCCACATCAGACACCAAAACACAGCTGCTGCCAAGATATAGTCTCAGCCCGCATCTCTTCTGAGATGAAGAAATCTTCCTGCAGCTGTAATGTACAGTAAATCTTCAGTGTGTGTTATAGATATCCATTACAAAAAACCCTTCAAAATGGGACAGATCAAGAGACCAAAATGAAATCCTGTTTAGCCTTGATTTTCATTTTAATGACACTGCAGTGGGTTTGTCTGTTCTGGTATTTCCACTGCCATTTATTGGCTTGACACTATGTGGCAGGATTCACATTTTATAATACTGTTTGTGTTACAGATTTCCCTTCCCTGCTATAAGTAACAGTAAAGGATGCATGACTGAATACTTACGCTATCCTGTAATTTAATAGCAGGAGCTTGCTGTCATTCACAAATTCCTCAAGCTGAATTCCCTGCTTAAATAGATCAGCAGGAACTCCCTAGATTAAATTATACTCTGATATTCAGTTGTGTATCTTGTTATACTCTTTATTAAAATATAAAATGAATTTCTCTGCAGCAGGAACTTTGCCAATGAAAATGTTATTTAATCAATTCCTAGGGTCATAGGCTTGGCTGAAGTACAGCGCAGGGGCTGCTTCAGCTCTGCTAGATTAATGAGCAGATTTGCCAGGAGGATAATACCTGCCACACTTCCTTTTGCAAATAAGAACGTAAACACGGCTATCTGCCCACCAAGTATTTATGAAGACGTTAATTTCTGGTGGTGGGAAGGTGCATGCTTTCTTTTTTTGCTTGCCACTACCTGCACTGCCTGGAGAGAGCAAATTGCTGCCTTGAGTATTGGCCAACGGGAGTTGCTAAAGAACTCCAGGTCTAAATCAAAGTCCATAGTCAATGGGAGTCTTGTCACTAATGTTAATGGGCTTTGGGTGAGTCCCTATGTCAGGTGCTCTCTCCACAGCGCATCCAGCTGCAGAAGCAAGATTACGTCTAAATAACAAGTGACTTTTATTTCTCATTGCATTGTCCAGAGCTGGGCATAACTGGCTCAACTATGTATCTCACTCATCACATCTATCTAACTACCTAGTATCTGCTGGATCTGGCTGAGCAGACATTACAGCTTGTATGTCTTTGGGGTGATGCAAAACAATTGCTATAGACTACCTTGTGGGTCAAGGGTAACATACACTACAAATTTTCAGGGGAACCAGAGACATGACAAGCCCAGTTGAATAGGCAACAGTCTCAGCATATCAAACCCTTCAGAAGAGACTCTGCATCCCAAGGTCCTCACTAGGGCCTGACCCAGAGTCCCTTAAAGTCAATGGGAGTCTTTCTATTGACTACAATGGGCATTGGATCTGGCTCCAGGCCTTCAGAGACTATGGGTTCAGCGGTTCCAGTTCTAGGATATGAACATCTTAATCAAGTGGGCTCTTTCTTTTTCTGCCAGTCAAATTCAATTGGGGCTATACAACAGAATTTATCCAAGTCATGAATTAAAAGATGGGAGTCCAGGGTCTGTGTTATGCAGGAGATCAAACTAAATGATCACAATGGTCCTTTCTGACCTTAAAAATCCATGAATTTGTATGCAAAAGCCATAATGACACCAAGATGCAGAAAGAAAAATTGCAGAGAATAAACTATTTATTTTCTTCTAAAGATTTGGCATGTGATGCATCTTTTGCGTGATCCTATATTTTCTTAAGCCATTCTTCAGTAAGGTTGTCCAAACTGCTAGAATTAATCAGTAGTCTTTGAAAGGCATAACTTTACCGAGCTGCTTCTCACAGATCTTAGGATTCTCAACCATTTCCTTCTTTAGTGCCCATAGATATAATCAGGCCATAGAAACAAAAATGGATAATGCCTCCTCCATTCAAAATATCATCTAATATTTCTTCCATCCTAAATAAATTATGTAATCTTATCTATAGCCACATTGTTCATAATGTAGCTATTCATTACATGTCAGCAGTGTGCTCAATGATTTACAAGGCAGTTCCTGCTTCTAGGAGTTCACAGTCTGAACAGGGTTTACAGTCTAAACAAGCCAGATCACTCCATCCTGCAGGAAGAACACAGGCAATGGAAGCTGAATGGGGTTCAGCTGTGGTGGGAAGAAGGTGGGAGGGGCTACAGGTTGTAGAGGCCATGCCCCCTCTTAACTCCACAACTCTCAGTGACCAAGCAAAGACAACTATCTCCTGGGCTGAGATGGGAGCCATTGCACGGAAGGGTGCTGCTCTGCTGGCTGCTCATCCCTCTGGCAACATGGCACTTGCTGGATCTCTTCCACCCCTGGGTGGGTGTCCTTCAGGAGGCCTCTGGGAAGAAGGGAATACAGCTCCAAGCTATATAGAGCTGAGCTCCTGGATTTCTGTGCAAAGCACCTCTTTACACGCAAATCCCTTGAAGTCCAAGTTGCTCCATCACAGGGGCACCTGTGCCAGGTGAGGGCAGAAGATGACATGAAAGAATTGAAACTCCCTCCTTATACATGGGGAGGAGGAGATCAACATGTAAAATGCTGCTTACCTGTGTTGGAATCCATCTGGCATAATCCATAAATCAGATGCGAAAGGAAGCATATTGTAGGCCTCGATCCTTCAAGCTGTTCCATGCCGGTAGATCCTTGTGTATGTGTGGTGCCCCAGTGAAATCAGAGCAGCTTGCAGGACAGTGACCTTAGCAAGGATTTTGGTGCTGTTTACATTACAGTGCCCAGGTGGAGTTAATGCCAGAATTCTGTTTCAGGAACAGTAGCTGAAGTTTATTTTGTAATTCAGTCCATAAGGTCAAGTGAGCAGTGTTGTCCGTTGTAAATGATGAACTATTCTGCAGCAGATTTTTATTGATTTCTATTTATTTAAAAATGGGAAACTCATAAAAACCCCACAAAATCATCTCTAAATTCCCCACTAAATTCTTATGAGAAATCTTTGTTGAATGTAAAAGGGATTAAGCCAATAGGTTTGTATAGGAATTTAATAAGTTTCATAGCTTCCAAGGCCAAAAGGAACCACTATGATTATACAGTCTGACCTCCTTCCTAATACAGACCATGGAACTTCCTCAAAATAATCCCTGTAATCGACTCTTATAGAAATTAACCTAAAAATGAAAGGAATATTGTCAACTTAAAAATCATACCTCTGTTTATTTTTTACTTCTGCTATTGTTTTAAATTATGCATGAGTTTACTCTTCCTAAGAGAGACTAGAGGGAAAACAGTGCTGTTTTTCAATGTGTTTATTTCGTGTATTTGAAAGCACTTTGTGCATAGTCATTTCACTGTTTCCTTGTATAGCAGGCTAGTCAGTTCCCCGTTTGTGTGGGTCTCTCAGAAGTAAACGATATGGGAAAACATAGGAAGAAGTAATTGTCATTCATTTTGAATGGATTAATTTTAAGTTGACAGTGTTCCTAAAGAAGACAATGATCTATTTTCTGAGTGTTCAGAACTATCCTACAGAATTCCAGGGATGGAGCTGGGAAGGACTTGAGGGGGCTATAGCCACTCCAAAATTTGCCTTAGTCCGCCCCATAACTCCGCCTCCCAGCGCAATGGTCAAACATTACGCAGGAGTAAGGTTGCCATGGTATGGTATTGCCACCCTTATTTCTCAGCTGCTGCTGGCAACAGCGATGCCTTCAGAGCTGGACGGCAGGAGAATGGTGTTTGCTGGCCATGTGCTCAGCTCTGAAGGCAGTGCCACAGCCAGCAGCAGTGCAGAAGTAAGGGTTGCCATCCTTCCTTGTTCGCTGCTTCTGGTGTCTATAGGGGCTGGTACATACAGCCTACTTGAACCTCACACACAGTGGCTGGGGAGTACATGAGGATAGGGCAAGAGATCCAGGACTCTCACCCATGTGGCATAGCCTAGGAAAGGAGGGGGAGCTCCTGATCTGGCTTCCAACCTCAGCCCAGTTGCTCTTCTCCTGGGCCAATCAGTGACACACATTTAAACTCCCTTCCTGGAAGGAAGCTGCACTGACTTGGATGGCTCAAGTGCAATAGGGAGAGGTGAGACAGTCACCTGTGCACCAATCAGAGACTGGGGAGGTGTAATGGACAAGTGGGAGAGCAATCAGGTAGTGGAGAAAGGCTCAGTGTATCTTTTTGGACAGATGGCTACACTGAGTCTTTGTGAAGGTTGTTGGAGTGGTTCCCCCACTTCCTGCCAGGACATCTTTGAGCTGGGTTTGGCTCTGCTTTCAGGGGCATGGCTAAAGGTACCCACTTTGACAGGTGCTGGGGGGGAGGGTAAGTTATGGAGGATTCAATGGGGTGTAGAAGCTGTGTGAGTCATGGGGGTCTGGATATGTGCAGGATGGATGTATAGGGGCTGTAGGCTGGGCGCCTCTGGGGCCTAGGGTTCTGAGTTACATGATGGGCTGCAGATGTATGGCTAGGATGTGCAATGTTCTTTTAGGGAAAGAAGGTTGGGGTCAAGGAGTGGATGGGTTGAAGGAGGCATATGGGGTGTGAGGGGCACTGGAATTCTTCTGAGGATGCTGAGGGGTGGGTGGGTATGAATGGAACTGGGGTTCTCATGGGGTTGGGGGCTACAGCCACTGCCTTCAGAGCTAGGTGGCTGGAAAGCAGCTGCTGCTGGTTGGGCACCTAGCTCTGAAAGCAACGCCACCACCAGTAGGCAGCGCAGAAGGGTGGGATGGTATAGTATTGCCACCCTTACTTCTGTGCTTCTGCTGGCAGCGGTGCTGCCTTCGGAGCTGGGTGGCCGGAGAACCACAACTGCTGGCTGAATGGTGCAGCCCTCCCACTTTTCTGTCACAACATATTTCAGTAATCCAGCCTGGTGGTCATGAAAGCATATTTCAGCATGTTTAGGACCACATGTGAGAGGAAAAAGGTGCAGTCTACCGCATGCCAAAGCTACAAGAAGCCATTTCTGGTCGTGGTTGTTTGTTATATGGGAGGCTAGCAGCAACAATGAATCCAAGCCTGCACAAACCTAGTCCCGTGCTCTTAGGTTTACATTTGTTCACTAACTACAAAATTATAATAGACCTACAGTATTTAATTCTGTTGACTGAACCTGGCAGAGATTTCCCAACCTATCTGAAACTCCACTTCCATCTGTTTCTGAACTCTTAGAGCATATTCTAGCTCCAGTATATCTAATATTCAAGTATTCACAATGCAGAAAATGTTCTGAATGTAAATCTTATCTGCAATATGACTAACTGTTGTTCCAAATTTTTTAAAAAATATCACTGGCAAAAGAGGTCTTTCTAAAAACACAGTGTGATCGATGGTATCATGATGTTCATCACTCAGCATATATTTTAACAAACGAAAAAATGCCCCAAGTTTATTTTCTGCTAATGTTCAACATGAATTCAGGTCAGGATTCTACTTCTTTCATAACTTGATCTGGCAGATGGAAGCAAGTGGAAGATTCATAAGCATCAGATAATTTCCTTCTATTCCACAGCTCGCTATAACTAGTGCTGTGACCCTGACCCATCACTGCCATCTGACTGATCTCGGAGGGAACTGATGATATCTTCTAAACTTCCAGCACATTTTTCTTGTGTAATCAGCATAGAGTCTCATGGAAAAATTATGATGTGAACATCCTCATCATTGTCACATTTACTCAGGATTAGTTGAAAGATAGTCGCAAGAGGGAAGAGGAAGTAATAGTTCATGTTTAAAACCAAATATTGCTCATTTTAGAAGCAGGTCCCTTCAATGGCTTGCACATGAGGTGTCCAGCAGAATTACTGATATCATTAATATCTCCTGTTTGTTTTTAATTTTAATTTAATTTTTAAAAGATCCAAACTAGAGGTGGACAGAGGATGGCAATTCCGTTTTGACATTTGTTTTTATTCCGATTTGGAACAAACCCAAAACCTTCTCATGTTTTTGTGAAAACAGAATGGTGTCAGAATGTCTGGATTCAGATCAAAACCTGTGCTTTTTGATTAGGGATATGGGGGTGTGCTAGGGTATTGGTCTGGGAGATGGGAGACACACGTTGAAGTTACTACTCAGCCTAGGTTAAGACAGAGATCTTCACACTAAATCGCTCTACCTCATTTAGAGTAAGCACTTGAACCTGCTTCTTACACACCTTGCCTTATCACCAGCTTGTGGTGTGCTTTGTGCTAATGTGCTTTCACTCACAGAAAAAAATTCCCAATAAAATGTTTCAGCTTTGATGAAATGTCTTTTAGTCAAAAATGTTCCAACCAGTTCTACTCCAGACCTGAGGTTTGCCCAGAGAAATTTTACGTGGCCATGTTTTACTATCACTATATGCATGTCCTACTCCCATTCCTTCCATTTGTTTGTTACACTCACTTGCTCCATCTTGTTTTACTTTTGACTGTAAGCAGTTTGGAGCTGGAATTGTCTCTTGCTCTGTGTTTGTACAATATTCCAGCACAGATCTAATTAAGACTGCTGTACATTATTGCAATACAATTAATGTAATAACAATACCAAACAGGTGCAGGCCTTTTAACAATATGGTTTATGTTCGAAAGGCCATTGATAGCAATAAAATCTACTGAAAAATAAGATAATTCACCTATTATTAATAGGAGTTACCACTATAGTTGTGATCCATACATATAAGAAGATAGACCTCAACAGAGCATTTTGCAATCATCTCAGCATGGGCTGGGAACTTTTCGATAGAAATGGACCTGTGCATTAGACACCAAGGAGATAAATGTCTGGCTGGTACTTCAGAAAGCTGGAAGACTTTTGAGGGAAATGCAAATGCTCTAGGAGATAGTGCAGAGCACAACACAAACAGACCACATTTTACTTCTTTAGTATTGTGCTGCTCAGCACGCCACTTGTGGCCACTGTGCTGCTTGTGATGCCATCTTTCAGATGAGCTGCATCTTCTTTCAGGCATAAGATGCCATAAGCACAGGTCTAGATACCAAGAACACCTGAGTTCTAGTCCTTCTTCTGCCACAGAGTGTCCTTAGGCAAATCACCCACTATTTTGTGTCACAGCTTCTCCCTCTACAAAATAATCATAGAATCATAGAATATCAGGGTTGGAAGGGACCTCAGGAGGACATCTAGTCCAACCCTCTGCTCAAAGCACAACCAGCACCAACTAAAGCATCCCAGCCAAGGCTTTGTGAAGCCTGACCTTAAAAATCTCTAAGGAAGGAGATTCCACCACCTCCCTAGGTAACCCATTCCAGTGCTTCACCACCCTCCTAGTGAAAAAGTTTTTCCTAATATCCAACCTAAACTTCCACCTCTACAACTTGATACCATTACTCCTTGTTCTGTCTTCTGATACCACTGACAATAGTCTAGGTCCATCCTCTTTGGAACCCCCTTTCAGATAGTTGAAAGCAGCTATCAAATCTCCCCTCATTCTTCTCTTCTGCAGACTAAACAAGCCCAGTTCCCTCAGCCTCTCCTCGTAACTCATGTGCTTCAGCCCCCTAATCATTTTTGTTGCCCTCTGCTGGACTCTTTCCAATTTATCCACATCTTTCTTGTGGTGTGGGGCCCAAAACTGGACACAGTACTCCAGATGAGGCCTCACCAATGCCAAATAGAGGGGAATGATCATGTCCCTCGATCTGCTGGAAATGCCCCTACTTAGGCAACCCAAAATGCCGTTAGCCTTCTTGGAAACAAGGGCACACTGCTGACTCATATCCAGCTTCTCAATCACTGTAACCCGTAGGTCCTTTTCTGCAGAACTGCTGCCTAGCCATTCGGTCCCTAGTCTATAGCAGTGCATGAGATTCTTCCATCCTAAGTGCAGGACTCTGCACTTGTCCTTGTTGAACCTCATCAGATTTCTTTTGCTCAATCCTCTAATTTGTCTAGGTCCCTCTGTATCCTATCCCTACCCTCTAGCATATCTACCACTCCTCCCCAGTTCAGTGTTATCTGCAAACTTGCTGAGGTGGCAGTCCATGCCAACCTCCATATCATTAATGATGATATTGAACAAAACTGGTCCCAGGACTGGCCCTTGGGGCACTCCACTTGATGCCAGCTGCCAACTAGACATGGAGCCATTGATCACTACCCGTTGAGCCTGATGATCTGGCAAGCTTTCTATCCACCTTATAGTTCATTCATCCAGCCAATACATCTTTAACTTGCTGGCAAGAATACTGTGGGAGACCATATCAAAACTTTGCTAAAGTCAAGGAATAACATGTCTTTTGCTTTCCCCTGATCTACAGAGCCAGTTATCTTGTCATAGAAGGCAATTAGTTTAGTCAGGCATGACTTGCCCTTGGTGAATCCATGCTGACTGTTCCTGATCACTTTCCTCTCCTCTAAGTGCTTCAGAATTGATT
>ML677341.1:33811163-33908862 GCA_007922305.1 Dermatemys mawii
CTGGCCTGTAGTTCCCTGGGTCCTCCTTCTTTCCTGTTTTAAAGATGGGCACTGCATTAGCCTTTTTCCAGTCACCTGGGACCTCCCCCGATTGCCATGAGTTTTCAAACATAATGGCCAATGGCTCTGCAATCATATCCGCCAACTTCCTGAGCACCCTCAGATGCAGCACATCCGTCCCCATGGACTTGTGCTCATCCAGCTTTTCTAAATAGTCCTGAATCACTTCTTTCTCCACAGAGGGCTGGTCACCTCCTCCCCATACTGTGCTGCTCAGTGCAGTAGTCTGGGAGCTGACCTTGTCTGTGAAGACAGAAGCAAAAAAAGCATTGAATACATTAGCTTTCTCCACATCCTCTGTCACTACGTTGCCTCCCTCATTCAGCAAGGGGCCCACACTTTCCTTGACTTTCTTCTTGTTGCTAACATACCTGAAGAAATCCTTCTTATCACTCATAACATCTCCTGCTAACTGCAACTCTATCCAGGCCTTTTCTGGCCAAAGGGAGGATGGACGAGAACACCACGTGTGCCTCAAACTCCTTTATCCTTCTTCCAGAGCCACGTAGTCTGCAGTGATATGCTCAAGATCATTCTTGGCAGTATCACTGGTGCCTACGTGGAGAAGCAGAAAGGGGTAGCGATCTGAGAACTTGATGAGTCTGGGCAGTCTCTCTGTGACATCGTGAATCCTTGCTCCTGGCAAGCAGCACACTTCTCTGTTTTCCCGGTCAGGGTGGCAGATAGATGACTCAGTCCCGCCGAGGAGGGAGTCCCTGACCACCATCACCAGCCTCCTTCTCTTGGGAGCGGTGGTCGTGGAACCCCCATCCCTAGGACAGTGCATCTCATGCCTTCCAATTGGTGGAGTCTTCTTGTGCTCTCTTCCCTCAGATGTATCATCTAGTCCACTCTCTGCATTAGTACCTGTAGAGAGAACATGAAAATGGTTGCTCACCTGTATCTGCATTGCTGGTACATGAACACTCCTATTATCTCCTAAGGGGGTGTTTTTAATTAATTAATATTTATGCAGCTCTTTTCAAATGTAAAGCACTACATAAATGCTATAGATTCCTATGTCAAACTAGGAGTATCCATTCATTAATAAAGTCCCAAGATTAGGGCTGTGGTTCTTATCAAATTCCTGGTAGCTCAGGTCAGGCAGTTATCACTTATCTAATTGACTTCTGCTTGTAATTTAAACTGAACATAGTTTTCCATTGCTTCCTGAAAACATTTCTGTTGTGCTGCTAGTAAAGAAAAGCTGTCTTATTTCCCATTATGACAAAATTTCAGTAAGTGCAAACTCTGGAATTAAAGGTGCCATATAAATATACGGTATTATTGATATTCTCCATAAGCAAAGACACTTCAAGGACCTTACAAAGGAATATTTCCATGAAAACAAATCAGACTGATAGTGTAGCTTACCAATGAGGGCATTAATAGCTTACTCATTATTCTGTTTTTGACAGAATACCACTTCAAGAAGAGACTGTATAAATTTTGGAGGATAAATCCATCATGGCTGTTCCCCACAAAAAGCACTAGATGGCACTAAGAGCACCAGCAATACTTCATGGCACTGTAACTAAACAGCGGCTGAGGTTTCATTGTGTCAATGTTTCCTTAAGATTTATAACACTTCTTTGCAGAAAGTAAAGCGATTTTGAATGTTCATTTTTCATGTTATGTCACATGCGCATTTCTGATGGATACTGGGCTCCAATTTACTTAAACATCAATAACATAAACAAATCAAGCTGACATCCCAGGAAATGTAATATCTTTCCATGTATTGAAAACCTGCGGCAGTTTCAAAAGCCTCTCTTTATGTTCTGTTCCTGAGTAGCTCATGGCTGTATTCTAGTGGAAATGCTGCTATACAGTATTCTGATAAATTGACTGAGGAATGGTTATCAGTGGTTCTCTGTCAAAGTGGGAGGGCATATCTAGTGGGTCCTGTAGGCTTCAGTCCTGGGTCGGGTATTAGTCAATAATTTTATTAATGACTTGGATAATGCAGTACAAAATTTGCAGAAGACTCCAAGAGGGTGAAGGGGTTGCAAGCACTTTGAAGGGCAGGATTAGAATTCAAAACAACCTTGACAAATTAGAGAATTGCTCTGAAATCAACAAGATGAAATTTAATAAAGACAAATGTAAAGACTTCACTTAGGAAGGAAAAATCAAAGCCACAACTACAAAATGGGGAAAATGACAATGGGCCATAAAATGAGCGAGTCAGCAATGGATGCAGTTGACAAAAAAGCAAGTATCGTTCTAGTGTATATTAACAAGAATGTGATATGTAAGACATGAAGGTAATTGTCTCACTTTGCTCGACACAGGTGAGCCTCAGCAGGAGTAGTGTGTCCAGTTCTGGTTGCCACACTCTGGAAAAGATGTGGCTAAATTGGAGTGTCCAGAGGAGAGCATCAAAAATGATAAAAGGTTTAGAAAGCCAGACCTTAGAGAAAAAGTTTTTAAAAACTGGGCATGTTTAGTCTTGAGAAAAGAAGACTGAGCGGGGGACATAACAACAGTCTTCACATATGTTAAAGCAGGGGTCAGCAACCTATGGCACACGAGCCAAATGTGTCATGCAAGCCAATTTCTGCTGGCATGCAGGGACAGCTCAGCTCCCTGGCTTTGGGGTTTCCCCCTGCTGGCCCCTTGCCAGCCAGGGTCCTGCCTGCCCCACTCAGCGCTTTCACCCAGGTTGGCAGCAGGCTGGCAGTAGCCTGCGGGGAAAACCCCAAAGCGGGGCAGACTGATCCCCTCAGCCCCTCCCCTTTCTCCCAAAGCCCCACCCCTTCAGACTGGCACGCAAAGCCCTGAGTTAATGAAGACTTGGCACACCACCTCTGAAAGGTTGCCGACCCCGTGTTAAAGGCTGTTATAAAGAGGAGGGGGATCAATTGTTCTCTATGGCCTCTGAAGGTAGGAGAAGTAGGACAAGAAATAGTTGACTAACTCTGGAACAAGGGAGCTTTAGGGCTTGTTTGACTAAGACTGCTAACAAGAGCTAGCAACTTTTTATTCACACCTGCAGCAGCCACGTGGCACAGTTACAACATGGTACTTTGGTACACACTGCTATTCACACCCCCATCATCCAAACTGACACAGACATACCCTTAGAAATTTTTACTAACCTAATTAAAGGGTAGTTAAGCTCTGGAATAGGCTTCCAAGGAAAACTGTGGAATCCCCAGCGCTGAATGTTTTTAAGAACAGGTTGGACAAACACCTGTCAGGGCTGGTCTAGATTTACTTGGTCCTGCCTCAGAGCAGAGGGACTGGACTTCATGACCTCGTGGGGTCCCTTCCAGTCCTACATTTCTATGATTAACAAGGAATTTTAGCATAGAGATGAGCTCAGACTGGAACTCAAGGTCAAAAACTCCCCCTCACTTCCAAGAAGTTGGGGAAATCTGGATCCAGATCCAAACTTCACAGCTTTACTTTTTTCTATAATGAGCCTGCACCAGAATACTGATTCAGATCAGAAACCAGTTCTAAAGTCTTTGTATTTGTACTTCAAATATTTTCAAAATCCTAGCGACGTGGGACAAAGTTAGCAGAAACATTTTACACCTCTTCAGAGAAAAAGGCTAAAAATAATGTTTCTTTCATTTTTTGGACGGCTCTGAGAAGATGAGAACGGACACTTGATGTAGAAACTGTGACAGGGTATACATGCTAGCAAGGGAATGAAGGGGTTACTGGGGCTCCCTTAAAGGGGAGGGGAAATACCTATCCCACTTAGAAGAGAGTAATGAGCTGTCAGTTCTAGAGGGAGGGGCTGGAAGAGAGCGCTCATTAATGAACTAATTATTTTAAAGGGGGTGTTTGAGGTATAGGCATGGTTCGAGGGAGGAATATGCTCTGGAGAACTATTCCTACAGTGCCCAAGTCTGAGCAGCACATAGGGGTAGAAGCTTTGGATTTTAGTTTCAGATTATTTGTTTACAGATCTTGGGAGGTATTTCTTCCAGGGAATCTGGAACATGCTGTGTTTCGTACCAACAACAGGCTTGTGCCTTTTGGTCTGAACCTAAAGTCCATTGGACCACAGCTTTTAACAGATGTTAACTATGTTTTCAGTAAAAAATAGGTTTCTGGAGTTTTATTTTGCTTTTTCCATTCCTCCCAAGGTTCTGCATAATGTTTTAAGGATTTGTGTAAGTAATTTCTACCAAAGGAGTGGCTGCCTTTATTACAAACTGTCGCTGGGTTTTGTTTTCTTTTAAAGTCTATCTGAGTTAAACCAAAGCCTTGGGCATGTGTTCGTTCCTTGTAAAGCCTGTAAACGTAATATTTTCAGAAACACCTAGGACAAATGTGGACCAATATAATACACACAACTCTCAAATTTCATAAAACTTGCTTCTAATTGGAAGCACCTAATGAGTCTTGCTATGTGACCCCAAGATCATCAGCAATTCCGGTCTCGAATGAACTAAGGGGAGGTAAATTTCATCAGATAGGATCCCTCACTAAAATAGCCCATTCTGTGTTCTTCTCCCACTTAGACAGCTCTAAATCAGGAGTAACTCTATTGAAAACAATAGGATTATACCACTGTAAAATTGGTGTAACTGAGATCAAAATCTCATCCCCATCACAATTACACAAGGGGATGGTTAATGTGGGGACCTCCACAGATCTTTATTATAGTATTCTGTGAGGAGAGAGGGGAGTTGTGAGTTAGCCATCTACTAGGAAGGAACATGTGTTATGTCAGTGAGTACGTCCACACAGAAGCTGCAAAAGAAAAGTACAGAATTAATCGGTGTATGTTTCAGAGTGGTTTTTGATACAATAATACAAGTCCGATAAACCACACGCTGAAAAGCATGAACTTCTCAGCAAGGATTTTTAAAGCAAACTACAGGGGCTGACACAAAAATGTTGACACTTATTTTAAGAAAATAACAAATGCCAAACAGAGATGGGCCTGTTAGGTTAACATAACTGGGAAACAGGGAAGGGCTCCCTATGCCCCAATCTCAGAGCGACAGGACTTGAGACAAGGTGAAGGTAGAGAAACCTGTCACTAGACGGGTGCACTCAGGAGGGACTAAAAAGAGGTCCAACACACAGCTTGCCCCATCGCCATGGCACATGTCAACTCTACATAGGGTGACCAGATGTCCTGATTTTATAGGGACAGTCCCGATTTTTGGGTCTTTTTCTTATATAGGCTCCTATGACCCACAACCCCGTCCCGATTTTTCATACTTGCTCTCTGGTCACCCTAAAACCACAGCAGTGACTTCAGTGGGAGTTGAGGGTATTTGTCATTTTGCAGAGGTGGTTAGCTGGTTAAAGGATAGGCTCCTTGGTAAACCTGTTAATCTACACATATAGATATAATCAGCAGTGAATGTAACCCCTGAAGATAATTACTGTATTCCTTCATACAAAATTCTTATCTCCCAAAGTAGGTGCAGTTTTACAACAGTAGCTTTGGCCATATATAATTTGATGTAATCAAACTGGAATGTACACTGTGCAACTCTAGAACAAGCCTTGAGGGGCTCCATCACCAGGCTTTTTGTTAAATTACATATTTGCAGACATAAAATCAGCTGGCGTGAGTGGAAAATATGACCATATGAACATCCTGTTGATTCTTAAAGTTTCCACTGTGGATGCTTTGTCACACAACACCCTTTCTCTTTGTGGGAACCTTTCTCACATCATTAATAGTTCGTGCTGAAATTCAAAGTGTCAGTTTCAATAACAAAGCCCAAATTAAAGACTTCTTAAAAAATACAACAGAACCATAAAATTTATGAGCATTTAGGTTTTCCCAAACGGGATGATTTTCTACCTCCATTTCCACACATTCTCTTTAAAATTCATCATGTCTATTAGAAACTTGTGGTGTCATCTCATTCTCCACAAATATGAACCTCCCAGTTTAATCATGGAAACTAATAAGCACATTTTTCTTGCTGTTTTTACTAAAGGACACTAATATTTCAGCTAATCTCTAGAATCTGTATATTATATATTGATTATACATGTTGTAATTGTTCAATTTCATTCTTGTTTTAAATTTAATCCAGTTAATATAACTTTAAGGATTAATAGCTATTAAAACTGCATTTAAAAAAAGGATTTATTTAAAAGGGTACAATTTAAGTATTATTTTGGTGTGTGTGATGAGAGAGAGAGAATGTTTATTATATACAGTTATTACAAAGCTCACAGAAGCCACTGAAAATATTCTTATTTACTTGGGCTTTGGATCAGATGTACAAAACTTATTTATATATCTATGTATGTCACGTATAATACTATAAACAATTATTTCTATTCTGCAATATCCAGCTCTGCTCCCAAAAGCATGAACTGCTTACATGGCTATCTTTCTCCCCGCCCCTTTATTTATATGAATAAGAGAGTCTGTAATTTTCCTAGAGAGAATATGCATTTGTAAGGAATACCACTCACTGTGACTTAGGACATGAGTCATGCACTAACTTCTGGAGGTCAGGAAGAAACTTCTCCTGTGGGTGTACTATTCCATAACTGTCTATGGGCTCTTGTACCTTCTTTCAAAACCTCAGGTACTGGCTATTTCCCCAGACCTAGGAAACCATTTTTAATCAGTTTTGTTAAGGTTAGACTCTCATCATTGTGATAACACCATTTCTGCTGCCTTATATGGCTATTTCCCAAATGTTTATTGGGTTGGAGAAGGGGACATTAGACATGGTGGAACTGAACAGTATTCAGAATACATAGAGATGTTCACAAACTGTATTTGAGGTACTTAAATTGATTCTTTAGTTGCAAATATTAAAGATGGATGCAAGCTAATTCCACTAATTCTTTATTCTGGGCCTGACAGAATTGTGTGGGAAGGAAGGGCTAGCCCACTAAACATGCAAAATAATGTAATATATATTTCAGAATATATTTTTCATTTTTAGCTCACATTTTCCAAGAAAAAGACTCAAGGCTTCCCAGGCATGTAAACTGGCAAATCTCATATGGAGCTGTGAGCATGGGTGTGGGGTTGGCACAAGTTGTTAATACCCCCAAAATTTGGCTAGAGAGAGACCCCTGGGCACACCCAAATTGCAGCCCCTTTTCTGGCTTTTCCATAGCTCATTATTATATTTCTGGCTGTTCTTCTCTCCACACTTTGTTGTTGTTGTTGCTGTTGTTGTATATCATATGTGAGCCTTCCCAATGCCCAAAGACCTCCCTGTCAACCTCCTCCTGACACTAGCTAACATGGCCATCCATCTATCCAGAGGGAAAAGTCAGGAAGATAGGGGAGCTGGCTATTTGTTCACACTTTTATGATCACCCATCCAGGCAGAATTTATCTGGGTACTTTCATTTCTTCTTGGAACAGGGCAGGTTGTCTGAAATTCTCTGCTTGGTGGCCCTTTCTGGATGGTTAATTTTATCTTTATAGCTTCACCTTCATTCCTTTTTATTCCTCCCCCCCATTTTTTGTCCACCATAATTTAATGTCCACCATAACATAATATTTGTCCAACAAATATTTGTCCACCATAACATAATATTCATGTAGTCCCCCTCATATTTTTGTAGAGGAGGCTCGCTCTCTGAGGACTTCACCCATCTATGTGGGAGTCAAATAGGCCAGCTCTTGTGACAAGCACTAAACTCACTACAAGAAAAATTCTGTTTTAAACAACCTACTAATTTCAAGTCCCAGCATGTTGCTATGGTCAAGCTGCAAATGCCTTTTCTTATGCAAGAAAAACAAAGCCACATTTTACTGTAAAAAAAGAAGGAACTTTCATCTTGACTGTTTCTCACACACATGCCATACAACCACATTCCTTGCATACAACCCTGAGTATTGCCCCAAGCCTTTTAAATATCTACAATAAGGAAGGCCACTAGCTAATGAAACCTGACAAGATGCTGCTGGCTATCCATCTCTTTACTATATCAACCAGAAAGAATTCTCAACAACCAGATGCTTAAAAGACATGGACTTCAGAAAAACTGTTCTAAAACAACAACTGATATCTAAGGGAGGGATTCTAATAACTAATATATTCAACAGGTTGCAAGGAGGCCATTTTGAGGGTGATGTGTCTTCATCATGGTGGTGTTGTGAGACTTCTAGCCAAGGATCACAATGCACTTTACAGATATTAATGTATTAAGCCTTACAATAACATTTTGAGGAAGACAAGCATTACTTTCCTATTTTATATATAAATAAACAGGCACGAGGAAAGTGAAATGACCCAAAGTCACACAGGAAAGCCTCAATCCTGAACCTATGTCTGCTTGCTTGAGCATCTGCAAATTCCATATTGACAAACATGGTTAGGGGGCTTTGGAGGCTCTCCAGGGAGTTATACTGAAGAGGTCCAGGAAGCATCATCATGAACTATTTACATTCAGCCTTGCATTCTCTGAGCTTCTTCCCCTCGTGTGAGTTTCTTGACTCGAGAATATTTTGTTCTGTATGGCAGCTTTTTTTAAAACGTACACTATTGTAAAGTTGCCCAGGTCTACATTAAAACCAACAGATTTTGCCAGATATGAACTCAGGTTTCCAGAGCTGAAAGGTTAATCCGCTAAACAACTACCTCAGCCCATTTGTCTTTATTGCCTTCCTTATTGCATAATACAATGCTGAGAAGACGCCACAGTAGAACTCATGGCTAAAATGCAATGTCCTCTGGGCAAGAAAATTCCAGCACTTTTAATAAACTACCTGCACAGCCAAGGAACCAATAGCACAAAAAAGCAAGCCAATCACAAAAGTGTGTCCAAAATTAGGAAGGACACATTTAAACAAAAAATAGCTCCGTGCAAAATGCCGTAGGAAGTTTATGTGATGCACATACAATATATACCAAAAGAAAAGCACATCAAGGGAACACCTCCTAGTATTTCCATGGGAATGAAGAAGGGAGCACAGGGGAATAAGAGATCTAGCCAGAGCTAGACAACAATTACAGAGTCCTTTCTCATGAGAAAACAACTATTTCAAAACCTTCGTTTCTCTCCATGCTACTAATACAGGGGTGAGTAAGGCTCTGCCTTGGCATGTAGAAATAAAAGAATGTTGCATTTCTACTTCACACTGTGGCCTGAATTAACTGTGACAGCCTCAAAATATTTCCCACATGAAGGGAGATAAATGAATACACAGATCATTTGCTCTTTACTGCATCCTCCTATACATCTTGTGTAGCAAAAACTCCGACTCTCCAGCAACTAGTCACAGTCTAATATGACAGCAGGTCAAATTATTAATTGCAAATCAGTTATCTGATTATTCTAACCCTTTTCTTTATGACTCATTTGTGAAGTGGCTTTAACCCTGGTTACGGGGAGATGGTGCTGAACAGTTCCTCCTTACCCACATTTGCAGCTACCCTGCGTGCAGCACCTTTGCTGAACCTCCCTGGCAGTGACAAATAATTTGTGTAGCCACTAGGCTTTGCTGGCCTGTGCTTAGTTCTCGTCAGCAATTTTCAAAAGGACATTGTCATTATTAACTAATCAGGAAAGAGATCTTGGAATAATCATGGATAGTTCTCTGAAGATGTCCATGCAGTGTGCAGCGGCAGTCAAAAAAGCAAACAGGATGTTAGGAATCATTAAAAAAGAGATAGAGAATAAGACGGAGAATATCTTATTGCCCTTATACAAATCCATGGTGCCTCCACATCTTGAATACTGTGTACAAATGTGATCTCCTCGTCTCAAAAAGGATATACTGGCATTAGAAAAGATTCAGAGAAGGGCAACTAAAATGATTAGGGGATTGGAATGGGTCCCATATAAGGAGAGATTAAAGAGGCTAGGACTTTTTAGCCTGGAAAAGAGGAGACTTAGGGAGGATATGATAGAAGTATATAAAATTATGAGTGGCGTGGAGAAAGTGAATAAGGAAAAGTTATTTACTTGTTCCCGTAATAGAAGAACTAGGGGCCACCCATTGAAATTAGTGGGCAGCAGGTTTAAAACAAATAAAAGGAAGTTCTTCTTCACACAGCGCACAGTCAACCTGTGGAACTCCTTGCCTGAAGAGGCTGTGAAGGCTAGGACTATAACAGGGTTTAAAAGAGAACTGGATAAATTCATGGAGGTTAAGTCCATTAATGGCTATTAGCCAGGCTGGGTAAGAAATGGTGTCCCTAGTCTCTGTTTGTCAGAGGTGGGTGATGGATGGCAGGAGAGAGATCACTTGATCTTTACCTGTTAGGTTCACTCACTCCGGGGCACCTGGCATTGGCCAACTGTCAGTAGACAGGATACTGGGCTAGATGGACCTTTGGTCTGACCCAGTACGGACTTTCTTGTGTTCTTATGTTTTTATGTACATTCGGTCAGAGCAATCCAATGCCAGGAATAGGGTGTAATTAGTATGTCAGCCAGGCCACGCTGGAGGAGCACGTTTCCAAAACAAACCTGGCTTGTTATTCAGCATTAAGGTATGGATTGGCCCTAAACCATGCTCCAAGGGGGCAGATTGCTCTTTCTGGAGAATGCGCAAGTCAGAGCTCTTCACTGGAAAGAGAACAGATTTAAAACTTTATTAAAACTAATGTTAGAAAAATGAAAACATACACAAGTTAAGAAGTAAGATGCTGGACATCTGTATAAAGATACAAACTTACCTCCCCGCAGGACAGCCTCATTCCCTACTCCCTCACTCACCCCATCTGTGTCATGGAGACACCTTGTCTGGAATTGTTTGGGGTCACAAGATGGTGAATTTACAAGCTTTGCCATTGTTAGTTTGAAGGCAGCTATGATGCGGGCAGGGTCCTCACAGTAACACAGAAAAATTCTGGTTGACTATTTCTTCCCCACACACTCTCAAAAAAACACAGTAATGGGAGAGGACATGAGAGGGATTATTTCATTCCCTAAGAAGGTATTTGCAAAACAGTGTTACATATAAAGCTGGCCTCTTCCCCCTGCCCTGAAGGCAGGTACTTACAACCTACAGTAAACGAGTTAAATGAGCTTGTTTATCAACACCACTGGAAGGGAGGGTGGGGAGCTAAGTCTTCTCTGACTTCTGTTACATCCCCTCCATAGCAAATATCAAAGGGATCACACTCAGCCCTCTGCCTATCACACGGCCTTATGCTGCCCTACAGATAGTTCTGGATGGAATTCTGTGTCCCCTTAGAACTGACGATGCCCTGTTCAGCTCAGTGATTTGTTACTATTAAAGCTCCTTTTGCAAATCTCAGTCATTTTGATTCCTAAAGGTCTGATCCTGCACACGGAAGGCAAAAGAGAGTTTTGCTGGAATACTTATTATGGAATACTTAGGCTAAGGTTTTTTCAGAATGGATTCTTGATCTGTATTTGAGTGCTTTTTGGGCACAGTTCTACAAAAATTAATGCAGCACTTTGCATTCAGCAACTTGATTATTATTACCTTGTTCAGATAATACTTAGGCCATGGCTACACTTACAGGATTATAACGGTATTGGTTATAGCTGTCCTCAGATACAGCTATAGGGATAGCGCTATAGCGTGGCCACACTGACACCAGCCAGTGGTATAGTGTGGCCACATTTGCGGCAGTTCAGGTGGCATTGGGAGCAGCGTATTAGGACAGGTATCCCTGCATTCAGCTGGGTGCAACGTGCTTTTCAAACGAGGCGGTTGAGGGGGGACGTGTTGTGTGTATGCGGAGGGAGAGAGCGAGTGGTTTTTCCATCCTTCTGAGAGCCTGTCAGCGCATGTCCATTCACAGAGAAGACTAGCAGGCTTTGTTTTCACACAGGCTCCCTCCTTAAACATCTGCATTGCTTATCTAGCGAGTTAAGAGAGAAACTCTAAAAAGGTACTTCTGCATTCCTCCAGCTGAGATGAAAACAAAGGGAAGAGACGTCAATTGCCTTAAATGGCTCCAGGCATCTCAAGAGATCACTTGTAGTACAGTGGGTGTCCACATTCTCGCCGTAGTGCTACAGTGGGAGCGATACAGCCTTTATTCCCCGTGCAGAGGTGAATTACCAGTAGTGCTATAACTCCGAGGTTATAGTGCTCTACATGCCTCGCCAGTGTGGACGGGTAGGAGGTTATAGCGCTCCTGGCGGCTTTATAGTGCTATAAAGTGCCAGTGTAACCAGGGCCTTAGACTGCACAGAAGAATCAGGTTCAATGGGTCCTGACCTCGAGGGATTTTTTTTTAAAGCAGGAAATAACTTTCATAAAACCAAAGACAGTACAGGTAAAACACTGACTACTCTGTCTGCTTTTTGCAATTAAAACACACAAGATGTGCACTAACCTTTATTTGTGATTTATTATCTGTGAACAGAATTTTGTGTCATTCTTAAATCCAGATTAGTTCCCAGAACAACATCCTCTTATGGTTTCATATTTTCAGGCATTAATGCGTGATTAAGATTAACTCTAGCTCTTTATGAGAAAAGCTATTTCTCTTATGCACTAGCTCTACATTGCAGCAACTGGACTCTGCAAGAGCAGCTTGACAACCAGTATCCCCACATGGTAACTCTTTGTAAACATACATAATTTGTTACTCTTTGAATCAACTAGTTTCACTGTAGGAAAGAGACAAATAGGACTGGGATAATCATAGAATCATCAAATAGAAAAAATTGTCCAAGATGACAGAGAAATGTAGGGCTCAAAACATTTTCCCAGATGACCCACATGGAAGGGACTTAGTATACCCTCTTGTTCCTCTTTCTTCCTTTCCCCATCTACAGGTGGGCTGGGACAGAACAGGGAGGGAAAGGCAAGGGGGTGATGTGCATCTTTCTTCTTCCCAGAAAAAGCAATAGACTATAAATTGAGCCTGGATTAACTGTTCCATAATATCCTAAATGTTGGGGAAACCCACTTGAGATAGGTTGTTGAAACAACGTACGCTGAGAGAGGGAGGTTCAGTTAGACCTATGCTATCAGAGAGCCACAATGGAGCCAGCAGGTCCCATAAATGGGAAAGACACAACTTGGAAGCCAGGTTGGCTCCATGCGAAGAAGCATGGCCAATAGTTGTGGGAAGGAGTGCAGAGACCAGGAGACCACAGAACCAGTGGAGTGGAGACCACAGAACCAGTCTGGTTTTTGAGACTTAGTGGATAGTGGAAATGTGACAGTAGCTCAAAGAGATCATAGAATGAAGACCAAGGAACAAGGCACGGCTCCTATTGAAGGGAAACAAGGTCTAGAAAATAAGTAGACGTGTCCCTTGTGTTCTAAGGGTTACTATTGTGGGTTTTGTTTGCTTTGCTAGCCTTGCACTGAATAATGCTCTCTCGTAGCTATGTAAACCTCAAAGGAGAATTGAGGCATTTCTGGAAAATTAATGTTGTCAAAGTCCAAATGTTTATTTTCCAAGCTGGTGCTACAGATCACGTTACAATGTTCTTTCATCATGACTATTTGTATTGTGCCCAGTGACTGATAGAGATTTAATCAGCTTATCTGATGGTTGGTCATGCATTAGTGACATTTGCTCACTATACCATTATTGATCTGCTGTAGCCTCACTTGCTTAGAGAATTAACTTATTGTGCACGTCATACAATCAGAAACCAGCACACATACAAATACACTCTGTATTTTTATGAATAAGCCAGTTTTATTTTGTTATTTAGTGGCAAGCTATCTAGTATACTTGCTAGCTGCCATGAATTCCATTTGGGAGCCTCATCCCACAGTCCTTAACTGAAATCCTAACCCCATTTAAGTCAATGATGAAACTCTCATTGACTTCGATGGGCTCAGGATTTCATCCATAATGTAACAAAACTTCCCCTCAGAACAACAGGAGTTCTGTAGCATTCTCATGGTGGGATCAGGCCCTTGATACTATCTTTGCTTGTGGTAGATAAAAGCAATACTAGATTGCAGAGACTATAAAAGAGATTCTCTGTTGAGCCTTTTGCAAACAGATATACTCTGTGTTGATCCCTAACCACTGTTCCCTCTAAGCTGTGCGCGTGTGCACACACACACAGATCCTAAACCCCGCGCACACGGCAAAACATCGTGTGCACAGAAAATGAAATACTACATCAGAGCCAGGCTGAAATATCATTTATGGGTGACTTTTGACATTGTTTGCTCACCATCTATCAACACAGCCAGATTCCACTAGCTGGCAAGGGAGGGAAAGCGAGAGGGAAAGGAGGGCAATGAATCGTACCCCTCCCTGCCAGCATTTCGAATGTGGAACGTTGATCACATCAAGACAGTCGGGACCCACACATCTCCTTGTAGTCTGTTCATTTGGCTGTGTACAAACTCAAGTACATGCGAATAAGTCAAAATGCCTGGCTGTATTTACTAAGTAACTACAAAAAATTCCCACAAATGAACAAAGGTAAGTGTTGTTTTTGTGATTTTCAAAGGCATTGGACTTCATACATTTACTCGTGATGTTTTATCATTTTCCCACTTTTTTCCCCTCATATGCATGGATGCTGTTACCTGAGATTCTTTCAACCCAAAGCTCTTGGTAACTTTTACTCTGTGTGAGGTGGCATCAGGAAATAAATTAAGGGAGACGTGGCCGTCCAACCAATAAGTGGCTGGCACAAACAGGACAACACATGAGTGCTTTCACTTAAAGCTAAACTTTACTTGGTCTTAAGTACTTACACACATCCACTACAGGTTAGCAAAACACGCCCAACCCTTGATAATTACCAAAGCTGAGTGTGGCTTTAGAGTGCCACAGCAGCAGCCTGTCTGCCACTGGGGACTGCAAGATGTATCCAGAGAGGGAGTCCAGAAAAGTCCGACTATCTCAAACTTTTTCCCCTTATTTATACACTAGTATGTCCCTTAAAGAAAACTTGTTACAAGCAGTTTCAATGGTCCAGCAAGAGGTTCGGAATCATTCTGATTATTGATGAACCAGGTGTGGGTTTTTCCAGAGTTGCAGCCTTGAGGCCCCCACAATAGACATTCCTGGGGCACACTCTGCTCTTCTAAAATGCATGTATCAGTGACTTCAGCACAATTCTTATCAGGAAGGATGCGGGGTCAAGCTGCCCTCTCTGTGGCACCAAAACCCGCTGCCATCCCGCCTTGGTCAAGCTGAGGCTGGGACTTGGCTTTGTCAAAACTCCAGAAATGGGGCCTTACACCTCTTGAAGCATTTCACCTTGCCCGAGGTAAACTGAACAAGATCAGAAGACAGTTACCCTGGAGATTCAGTCTTATGGAGTGATAAAGTTAAGGCTCTCTTAGATATGAGCTCTCAAGAAAATAATGAAATTTATACCAGTTCCATAATAAGTTTCATAAATATCTTGTGTGCACATTTGGCAGATGTTTCCAGAGGATGAAGTCCAGGAGTGGTCCGCTTTTCATTGTGCAGCAATAATTAAGTGAGACTTCAATTTTGGAATTCATCAGGTCAAATCCCTATGTTCAAAATACAAAGACTTTCTTACTGAAAAGAGATTGTTATAGTCAGTCAGTACAATGACTTCAAGTTTGCAGTAGCAAAGAATCAAAAGCCAATTGGTTTTAAGTCTCCCGGATACGGTGACATTTGCTCACCAGAACAAACAGTTTCAGGGTCTTGCAAAGTTGACAGATATTGGATTATTCTAGGCTGATAATCATCTATTGATTTTTCTAGGAAAATTTTAAATTTTAAACACAAACGCTTGTTCTTTTTTTACTTAAGATGTCTCTATCTGAAAACCCATATAAATGGATATAATGGCATACTTATTAAATTGTCTTTATTATAAGTTTATCAAAATCTTTTTGGACATGTGTATAAAATGAAAGCTGAAAGTGGACACCAATGGGCAGAAGCCTATGGACTGATAATGATCATGATTAATATGTGCTTGATATATGCTGGTGATTATCTATAGAAAAGATAATAAAGCGTAATGCTTAAAACTAACTTCTGCTTCATAAAGAATGGTTAAATTTCCTTTTTCTAAGTATTTAAAAATGACATTTATAAAATAACAGTACAAAACTATTATTATCACAAATTGCAAATTAAAACTTTTTAAATGTATAAGCATTTTACTTGCTTTGGTGCATTTGCCTCAGGGCACACAAATTTGAACTATGCTTCAAAAATTTGCACAGAAGAAATTTTTTGAGTACATGACCTGTACTCAAAATTAGAGGGAGCATGATCCCTAGCTAAATAACAAGGCCTGTGTTGACAGACATCACCACACAGGCTTCCTAAACTGGCCAGCTATGGCACAGACTGCTGGCTATATTACAGGTATGATAGTTAATTATATGAGTTTGACAGGAAAATATATTGGGGCAAATAATCTCCTGTAAAACCAATGCAGTGATATCTTTGTGAGTCTGCAGAGAGACAGCTTGAAACAATAACTCTCAAGGAAGTTTGATATACTTCTTCTGCTACCAGGGCACGAGAAGAGAAAATCTGTGGGAAGGAATAATTGCACCAGAGAATTATTTGGCCCAATATATTTTCCTTTCAAATCCATACTATTGACATCAGTGGAGTTATATCAGAGATTAGATTATTCCCGTCCATTGAATTGGATTCAGGTTACAACATACTTTGCCAATATATAAATATTCATTCATTCTACCCATCATTAGTCCTAATCCTACCTAGAACTTATTTTACAGCAGTTTGTTAAACAAATCTGATCATTTAAATAAAAGATTATCCATCAGTCAGTCATGGTGTGTCACAAGACAATGCGTCAGAGGGAAAATTCAGGACACACAAATTTTAAAAATAACACAATTTAAAAATTTTCTGTTTCAATAAGAAACCGATTAACAGTCCAATAATACCTTACCTATTTCATAGACGTTAGCTTCTCAGGGTTTGACCATGTCTTCCTGTGTGTTTCTACTCTACCAAATAGAATAAGGCCTCATGACTGGGGCCTCTGTGTGCTTGCATGAGACTGCTAATAATAACATTGCCCTTATGCCAAGAGGTAGCAGATGTCCAGGGCCTAGCAAGTCAGCTTCCCAGCGGAGAAGAAATCATTGATGTGGAATCTGTATATATTCTAATTTTCCTGTTTACACATACAGAGACAAAAGTTCATAAAAGCAGCCAATAAATCACTGTTTGTGCTGAGAGTGTAAGGGAGTGTGCACAAAGGAGATGATGGCTACTCAGGCCCCCTCCAGCTTGCACACCCATAAAAGAAAGAAGTCCATTACAATCTGGCACACAGTGAATTATAAAAGACCCAACCCCAACCCCATTGACTTCAATGGGAAACCTCCAGTGACTTCCATCAGAGCATGTTTAGACCCCATGAGTGTTACCCAGATGAAGATGTCCACCAAACATATGTTCTAGAATCCACAATTAATACATTTAAGTCCTGAATCTGAATCTTTCCCACATCGCTAGACGTCACTTAAGACATGAAGAAGGCTCTGCCATCCCTATATTTCATGCTGTTGGCTGGAATGGCTACCAAGATGTGTTTCTGTAACTGAATGTTTTAGATAGTTGGCTTATCACTCAACTCTCAACATGGGTGGCCAGTGGTCCCTCCTCTTTGATCTGTCTGTATGAGGTGACCCTAACATGAATTAAAATTCCTGATGGAATAGTTCTCAGGGTCAGTGGAGTACCCAAGCCTTCCCACTGTGGCAGTGGAACTGTGGCAGTTCAGCAAAGAATTTAAAGGTGAAAGATCAGGGTTTTTTTTAAAACCTGTTTTTTCACTGACTTACACTGTATTAATTAGATTACTTTCACCAGCAGGAATATTTGTGCAGCAAGCAGCATGTAACATAATGGATCTTGCATAGTGCTGAACTCCCTCAACTCCTGGTGAAGTCAGTAGTTCAGAGTGCACGGCCCGTCGCAGGATCAAGCCAGGCCTTGGTATGACTTGCAGCATACATTTCTTTAGCTGAACAGCAGGGCTTATACAGCATCTGTCGCATTCCAGCAACACAGGCAGAGGCCAAATTGCTTGGAATATATTCAGAATTCAATTGCATAACATTAGCAAAGCCAAAAATGCATTTCTGCTACTCTAACAGCAGAACGCTGACCAAAGCAGTTCTTAATGAGTAATGTACTTCAATATACTGGGAGGGACAGTCAGGACAGCTGTGCTGGGGCTATGCAGAGGGCAAAAGTCATTACATGAGATGCTCTCAACATTCCTGCAGCTCACAGAAAGTGGGCAGAGTAGGAAAGGAATCATAGCAACATAGGACTGGAAGGCACCTCCTGGGTCACAGAATTTAGTCCCATGATATCATAGGCAACCCTGTCCTATAATTTCATTCATATACCTATCAAGGAACCACAGGAAGTAGTATGATCTCAGCAAGTCTACAGCTGATTCACTGCAATAGTCTCTGGAAAGGGAATTCTGCCTACAATTCTAGCATTTCATAATGAATATATTGCAGAAGTGCAAAGTGGGGATATTTTAAAAAAGCAGCTCTCAAATCACTAGTTTTGAAAAAAAAATGAAGCCTAAGGAAATTACGTGGATTTTGCAAACAGATAAGGGATGAGAGAGCAGATTAAATTGTGGGTTTAGCCTTGATAGTGTTTCTTTGAAACCACAATTAATTCATTGTACTCTAGACAAAACATCTTGTCATTTAAAAAGATCCTTCTGTTTATGATGAATAATTGCTTTGCAATATCGCCTCAATTTTTATTAATTTTATTACTTGCTTCATAGGCTTCTCTATTCCTTGTAGCTTTTATGAATCATATGACACTTCTTAAATCTGTTTTACTTAAACCAACAAATTTTCCTTTCATGTGCTAGATGCTCTTTAGTCTAAAATGTATGTGTGGGGCAGGGCAGTTATACTGTCCCTTTATGGAGCGTACAGCTCTTATTTCCACTAATTGGAATTGGACATGCATTAAGAGCATCTTGCATGGTGCTGAGCAACAGTCCCCATGACTGTTGAGAGTGCTCAGCACTGGCAGGAGCTGCTCAGCACCTTACAGGATCGAGCTCATCATGTAAAGGACAATATAATCCTAAGGCTTTCCTAGCTGTTTAACAGCATTTGATGCGTCAGTTATAAATTCTCTGCCATTAATGAGAAATCTCCCTACATCTATTTATCTAATCTTTCCATTTTCACTCTTGGCTACCCCAACCGCAAAGACAACTGTGATGGTTGTCAGTGCTCTTATAGGGAAGACAGCCTGGCTGGCTTTTTCAAATTCAAAGCAAGCGTATAGTAGATGGAATGGCAAAATAAGAGAAACGGGAAAGAAATGTTTACACGTTAACAATGTATCTTTTAGTGCCCAGATGTTTTATGGCTGAACAGACCCTGGAGATATAGTTTCTCTTAATGCTTGTTCCCCTTATTGCTGTGATGGAAGCAGTTGTTCCTCACCCTACATTTTGCAGTATGCTACATAGTAAATGAATGCATCCTTTATAGATGCTGGGAAACATTTGAGGTCCCCAGCCTGGGATCTTCTGGAGGGGCCTATCTACTTCCTGCAGGATTACCTCACAGGCCATCTGCTGGGAGTCCAGGACAGCCTTTCTGTTCCCTTTTCCTTCAAAGCCGGCTTCTGGCAGGATTACCGTTTGTAGGCCATGCATGAGTTACATATAAATTGGGTCCTTTCTCCTGGCCCAAGGGATTTATGCAAAGCCGTTCCTTCTCCCTGCAGCTCAGCAGAACTATTTGCTGGTTTTCAGGAGGACCAGGGACCAGATCCAAAAAGGGATGCAGGTATTGCAGCACTCAGGGTGGCAATGCCTAACTTTTAGGTGCCCAGAAAATCACTGGAACCCACAAAGCCAGGTTCCTTATGCAATGAATGGGAAGAGGTGGGTGTTAAGAAGGGGATCCACAAAAGCCAGCAGGCTGAGCAAGGAACTGCTTAAATAAGCCAATAGCAGATGCCAATGAGAAGGGTGTGTTATAACCCCCACATTCCTCTCTGGGACTTTGATGCCTAAGTCCAGGCTGGAGAGAGGTGCCTATCTCTGCTTGGGAATCACTGCTAAGAATTGTCCCCTGGAGTCAGGTACATAACCCGTTGGGTTTTTTAAAGAAATGCTGCTGGAGAGGTAGGGAGGGGTGTGCCACTGCCTCTCTATTTATTTTTAAGTCATTGGCGGGACTGGACCCTGGCTCTCCTACCTCTCAGGTGAGTGCCCTAACCGCTCGGACACACAGTCACTTTCTCTTGAGCGCTCAGTGTTGGTTTAAATATTTATACAAAGTGGAAAACCTTTGTAAGGAGAAGGAGGGAGCCCCACAGCAGATTATCCCATACCCCACTGGTTAGGGCACTCTCCTCAGACGTGAGCCACCCTTCTTCAAATCCTTTCTCCCCAACAGAGAGGAGGGGTGTCTGAACCTGGCTCTCCCACATCGCAGGTGAGCGATCTCACCACTGAACTAAAGGTTCTAAGAGAAATGGCACCACAGTCTGTGGGATGAGCACTACTACTCTAGCAGAACTGAGATAGACAGGGCAAGGCCTACCTTCGCCTGGGTTGAGTATCCTGCTGAGGTTTAGGCCTGAATTAGATGCATCAATTAGATGCAGCAGCCAGTAAAAATATTTTGACAGAAGTAGGTGGTTTTAATTTCAGTTTGAAACGTGCACTGTTGGTTTATGCTGATTCAAAAACAACCAGACAGAAGCCACATTTAGGGCCAAATTATATGCTTTGATGCACATGCTTCAATAAGAAGCCCATTACAAGAGTAGAATTTGGCGCTATAGCGAAGAGACATAAGACTGTATTATTACACACCTCAGGTAGTAGATGGTATGAGGCATGATGCTGAATGCTAAGTAACTAACTACCAGAGAAATGTAATTATCCTTTAAAGATGCCCTGCCTAGAGTGTTTGTTGTTGTTCAGATCAATTAAGAGACAGTAATAAAAGGCCAAACTGCAGTCAACTCCAATATAGGTGTACAAGGAGAAGAAGGGGGAAATGGTGTAAGAAGCCACTCCTTGCACTCCCACATAGGAGATGGCTACAATTGCAGCCTTTGTGCCCCCCTGAGCAAATGGACTATTCCTTGCTAGCGCTGCTAGCAGCACTTGCCACCCGGAAAGGGTGTGGAAGGGAGTGTAAACTTCATCTCCTGAAGGGGTGTAATATTACATGGATTCCTATGTTTTCTAGGCGTCTTGTGGGGTTGATGAGGCTTTATATCACCTCCTTGGTAAGTGAGTCCTTTAAAGATACAGCTGGGCCCAAATATAACTATATATTTGCTTGGTATTATTGACCTGAATAGGATAACCTTGACTGTCATTGAAAAACTCTGTTACCAAAGCAATTTCATAAGCAAATATAATTACCATAGAAATAGGCTGAGTATAAATCTAACCATTTAGTTATGATATTTCATCCAGTTTCACAGCATTAAGCATTATGGTGACAGTTGACCCAACCATGTAAACCCCATTAGGGTAATAAACATATTTCTGAATGGTGTTTACACAGAATGTGATATACACAATATTTAGTCCTGCTGGAAGAAATGTTTATAATTCAGGTCTAGATCAAGTGCAGAAACTGCTTTGCCAAATTAATGTTGACTCTATTTCAACATTGCTCATTGTTTAATTTAAAATTTGTTATAAAAATTATGTAAGCACCTTAAAGAAAACACACTGGGCTAAGTATACCATTATCGTAAGAGGTACATAATCACTGACATTAATAGAATTGTGCCTGCTTACCCTAGCCAGGAATAATGGCCCATGATTAGCAATTCTGAAAAAATAGAAATGCTAATAGAAAAATGCAACTTTATATAATAAATGTATAATACTGTAATATTTTGTGCCTCTCTAGTGCTTGAGGATCTGAGTGCTTTACAAACATTAAATAAGTTTCTAGGGTGACCACATTTCCCTATGCTGAATATGGGACAACTGGTAAAATTACTCGTATTCAAGCAAGTTCAACGGCAATCAATCAGAACTATGTAGTACAGTAACTCCTCACTTAACATTGTAGTTATGTTCCTGAAAAACGCTACTTTAAGCAAATCCAATTTCCCTATTTGAATTAATGTAAATAGAGGGGGCTAAGTACAAGGGCATTTTTTTCACCAAACAAAAGTGTTATATGTACACACATATACACAGTTTAAGGTTTAAACAAACAATTTAATACTGTACATAGCAATGATGACTGTGAAGCTTGGTTGAGGTGGTGAAGTCAAAGGGTGGGATATTTCCCAGGGAATGCCTTGCTGCTAAATGATGAACTAGCACTCAGCTGCGCCCTCAAGGGTTAACACATAGTTGTTAATCTCTAGCCTCACACTCTGCAAGGCAGCACGAATGGAGGGAGAGGAGACAGCATGGCAGAGAGAGACAGAGACACATACTGTGTGTGTGTGGGAGAGAGACATGCATTACCCCTTTAAGTCCACTGATCCCACTCTAAGTACTCTGCCTTTTTAAGTAGATCAGCAAGTTGAGACAGCAGCTGCTGCCAGCAAGCTCCCTCCTTCCTGAGCTGTGTTGTGTCTCCCACCCTGCTTTATGAAGATGGGGTAAAGGAGCAGAGGACAGTAGTGAGGATGAGGAGGATCACCCTGACATTAGCACCCCTCTTCACCCTCCCATTCCCCACAGAGCAAGCAGAAAGCTCCCCAGAGCAGCTCCAAGGCAGAGGGCAGGAGCAGCACATGACAGTGGGCGGGGGGAGGGACAGCTGAACTTCTTGGCAATGGATAGCCTGCTGAGCAGCTGTTGCACAGGGGAGTGGGGAGCTGATAGGGGGGCTGCTGGTCAACCCTAGTTCCAAGCCTCCACCAGCTAGCTCAGAGGTGGGCAAACTTTTTGGCCCAGGGGCCTCATCCAGGTGGGCAAATTGCATGCAGGGCCATGAATATAGGGCTGGAGTGGGGGGTTGTGGTGCAGGAGGGAGTGCAGGGTGTGGGGGGGGACGTGGGCAGGAAGGGGCTCAAGGCAGGGGGTTAGAGGGCTCAGGGGAGAGGGTTGGGGTGCAGGATGCAGGAAGGTTAGGGGTGCGGGCTCCAGTCCAGCACTGCTTACCTGGAGCAGCTCCAGGGTGGCAGTGGCATGCAGCAGGGCTAAGGCAGGCTCCCTGGCTCTGTGCCACTCCCAGAAGCGGCCAACATCACATCCCTGCGACCCTTTGAGGAAGGGGGGCAGAGGGCTTCACGCACTGCCCTCACCTGCAGGTACCTGTCCCAAAGTTCCCATTGGCCACAGTTCCCCATTCTCGGCCAATGGGAGCTGCGGGCAGCGGTGCCTGCAGGCAAGGGCAGTGCAAGGAGCTCTCCCCTCCCTCCCCCTGGGGCCATAGGGATGTGCTGCTGGCTTCTTCTGGGAGCTCAGGGCCTGCGGCGCCACAGGGGTGTCAAGCCCGTAGGCCGGATCCAAAGCCCTGACAGGCCAGATCCAGGCCACAGACTGTAGTTTGCTGACCCCTGAACTAGCTCCAACAGGCTGCTCTTTCTGGAAGCAGTGGACAAAGCAGGCAGCTGCCAAACAATGTTATAAGGGAGCATTGCACAACTTTAAACAAGCGTGTTCCCTAACTGATCAGCACTGTAATAATGAAACAACATTAACCGAGATGACTTTAACTGAGGAGTTACTGTACAAAAGTTCAAATTAACATCACGTTCACTGAGCCCCTGGTAAAAAGAAATACTGCGCACAGTAGCTGGATTCTTTTTATTTACCTTCTTATGTTTTAGGCTTCAGGTTTCGCATGGGGAGAGGTGACACGCACACACTCCTGTACACCTCTCTAACATGGGGGGAAGTGGGGCAGGTGACCAACCAACCTGACCCTCCCTTCCTGGTGCTCTCCGCCCTCCATGCGTCGCTGGACCCCTGGGCCAGACCCACCTCTCCTGGTACCAGGCAGGCACCATGTATTCCTGAGGCAACACATGGAGGGACACGCAGTGTCACATGCCCCTTCCCCAGATTTCTGCCAGGGTTTACATCAGGATGTGGCCAGCAGCAGCCTTTTGGCACCGTGCAATAAGGAAGAGACTGCTTCCAGCCACAGGGGAGGCATGAGAGGGGAAAGGATGACCTGGCCCGAGTCTTTGCAGACCTCATCTCTTCCTCCTCTCCCCCATCCACCACTTCCTCCGTGGCTGGAAGCAGCTTGTCCCTTCCTGCCCACTAATCTCAAAGACATAGGCGTGTGCAGCATATTTCATTAGGGTGTGTACCCAGGGAATTTTATTTATTTATTTATTTTAAAGGCACCACACTCTGCATTGAAAGCCTTTTTTTTTTTTTTAGGGTGACACACCTATGCTCAAAGGCGTTACCATGAAAGATGTTTCAGACCAAGAAATGAACCACCTGAATTGAACTTGGTGGGTTCAGCCCAAATGCCAAATGACTGAATAGCTGCATCACAAAAATCATCTCTGTAAATGCCACTAATTGTCATCTGTGCTAGCAAATTCAGCAGAACAACCAAAAGGACTGAATGGGAGTCACTCAGCTCAAAGCCAATTCACTCAGGCTTCATTCAGGGGTGACAGTATTTCCCCTGGATGAAAGAGAGCTTGACTTTCCAGTATTGTCACCAGAATAAAATACCTTTGCTTAAGGGATAACCTTTTAAATATAAATTGCCACATTTATATGTAACATTTATATCCTACATGCAACCCCCACTCCAGATCCCACTACAATGTATAGATAGAAAAGATGATCCAAAAATGTCTAGTACTATAATCTGATGTATGTGATACTTCCATGATGTGTCTGTGGGTTTCCAGTGCTCCATTGTTACGGTTTGAGCATTCGTTCAGGATGAATCCAGCTGTTTAGTCAAATCTTCTTCTGCCATTAGTCTTGTGTTTCCTCCCTTAATTAGGAGATTACTTCATTGGACCTCCAGCTGTTCACAGTGACAGAGTCCTTTACAGTATGTACTGTAACCTCATGGGTTAGTTACTACAAATGGGCCCGAAACAGGAAAACTGTTTGCATTCTTCTTAGCCAAGCAAGTGGATTGGATGTTGTATCTGTAGCAGAATGAAGAAATTTCCAGGAGACTTGTCTGCCTGATGCTGAAATCTACACAGACAAAAAGCAAAGGCTCCACAGCTGGAAGCTATATATCTGGTCAAGGGAGGAAGTTCTATATAAACAAGCTTCCTGATACTTTTGGTCTTTGCCCTTTCTTATAGGGATTTACCCAGTGCTTGGGCTGGATTGTGACTCTGACTGCATAGGAGAGTAAGGCTGTCTTATCCCATGCCTCAGGCTACATGAACCTCAAACACAGGCACACAGGAGTAAACAGGACTATTCGCCTGCTCATTCTGATGTCCTGAACCCAGGGCTGGGATCCCCAGACAACAGCAGCATCCTGACCTCCACCCAATGTCTGCTGAAACTTGGTAGGCCAAGAAGCTAGTAGGGCTATAGCTTAAGCCAAGGCACCACCCATGGAAGACCTGTTTAGAGGAACACCCAGCTCCACCAGTAGGTCCAACCACACTGTTTAAGCCAGAAGGAGGCACAGGATGCTTGTGTGAGCATGCAGATGATTTCCTGTTGTGGCTGCATTGGGCCTTGCTTGTGCCTGCCTCCTGCACCCAAGCCTGTTCCTGCTCTGCTCCTGGTCCCTCTCGTTGCTCCTGTTCCCACTGTGCTCCTGCTCTGTGTCTGATCCTGGCCGCTCCTCCAATTCCTGCCCTTACACCTTCCCTCCAATCATCAGTTACCAGTCATGGCTCTGAGCCCAGCTTCTGAGTTCTGATGCTGTCTCTGGCTTGATCTTTGTATCTGACCTTGGCTCTGACCTTCAGCTTCAATTCCTGCTTCTGACTCTGACTTGACCCCTTTTCTCTGGTAACTGACAGTTGGCTCTGGTGTTGACCCTATGCTTTGTTCCCCAACCTGGATGCCTACTCTGACTCCTGCTCTGACTATTGTGTCAGACCACCTACATCCTGATCCATAATACTTACTTCCCCTGGACCAGGTAGACAGGGAGTAGGTGAGGAGGAGCAGGGAACAGGCAAAGCCTTGGTTTTATCCTTCCTACTCATTGACTGGAATAATTGAGTATACTTGCCTGCTCAATTGCTATCCCAGGAGCAAGAAGAGAGGGAATTGGGACTGCAGAGTATCTCTGAGGCACAATGAGGGTGACCAGATGTCCTGATTTTATAGGCACAGTCCCAATTTTTGGAGTTTTTTCTTATATAGGCACCTATTACCCCCCATCCCAATTTTTTACATTTGCTATCTGGCCTTCCTAGGCACAATGGTCAGGAAGGGTTACTCCTGGGGTGGTGCGCCTCAAGGCTGTGTCTTAAATTAGAATCCAGCCCTCTGTGATAGCCCCAGTGAGAGTCACAGTTTAGATACCAGCATAAGAGCGAGAATTGTATTGATAAGAAGATAATACAGTGGGTGATATATTCATTTTAGTAGGGCTATTTGGATGTTTGTTCTGATGCAGCTCATGCTGTTTCTGTTCTGTGGATAATCTGAGACCTGCACTCCTTGGGACTGTCATATCAGCATCTTTTATGTGCACTAAATTTGCTTTAGAAGTTTTAAATTGAAATAACCACCATGATCTTTTGTAATTCTTTCCTTTGTGATAGGACCTAACATTCCCAAGAACTGTTGTGGAAACATCAAAACATGTCCTTACAATTAGTGGAAACCCTAATGAAAAATGTCAAGTATGCCAGCTTTCTCTGAACAGTCAGGTAGATAGCATAATACATTGTAGCAATTCTGGCCCTCAGAGCCAGAGTAATGCTTCACATGAAATGTCCTGCTGAGCTGCTGGGGCAATTTATTAAATTCTAAGAACTGCAATACATTTCTTATTGTTCTCCTGAGGAAAGAGTTATGGAACCTTGACACCAGATCTAAAGAGAGAATAAATAATTTCCCACCCATTTTGTTTGGGTCAGTGGGGTAAAACTATTATACTCGCTCAGGTCAATGTTGACTTTCAAATCTCTCGAGAATGAATGATAAAGTAAATTTGCTCCAAGATTTCACTCCGGTTAATTCTGTTTTCACATAATTTAATAGTTATGTCTCTAGGATGGTACAAGATCTATTGGAGCATCTGGCCCAAGATGACAGTGCTGCATATGAGTCATTACTTTGTCAGATGAATCTTTGCAGTATTTTGTCTGTAAGATTCCAGAGCAGGGGAAGGTTGGTATTTATTTTGATAAGCCTGGTGTGTCTTGTAAAAAGAACCACTGTAAAAGAAAGTTAGACTGAAAATGCTGGATCAAATTCAACCCTGGAGCAAATGGATGCAGTTCCACTGTCTTTGGTGACATTGCTCAAGCTTACACCAGGGCTGAAGTTGGTCCACTGTCTTAAAATGCAATTCAGCTTTGAACAAGTACCCTGAGGAGTGCTTCGGGATGTAAATCTCAAACTATCAGTATATACATTACAAGTCCTTCCTCAAAACACACTTCTTTCAAAGGACCTACAAGCCCTTATAGAGAACAGTTATTTATTGAAATAAATTGAAATCTACAGAAGAAAAAAAAAATCTGAAATGCTCTCTGGAACTTACATGACACATGAAAATCCTAAAATATCTCTTGTTCCACCCATCCTCATCTTTAATTTGTATGTTATCTACTTTGAGCTATTTAGGGTAAGGACCTTGTCTTCATATTTGTTTGGAGAGTACAGACCATCCTGTTCCTGATGTGTAAATAATAGTCATTAATAATAAAGACTAGGTTTCTAATGTCAAATACAATAATTTTGTTCCCATTTGTGTTAATGTTCACTCTGCAGGGAAGGGTTCTCAAATATTAAACAGATACTTTTCTTTTATCTAGTGTCCTTAATGTAAGCAGCTCAGAGGATCTTACGCACTAGCAATAAAAGTGTGTAAAGTACATGTTGACATTTTACGGAGGTTCTGAGAGAAACTAATTTAGAGATTTTATCCTAGGCTTTAGTGGGCATAGGGTTACATGAAAAAAAAAATCATTACAGTTGGCAGCTTAAGCTCAAAAGAGGCCTGCAATCAGAACAGCTGAAATGGAGTACATCATACTGAAATGCATTGGTACAGCTGTGCTGAGAATCTTGCACCTGTGTATGCTTTAACTCCTCAAGTCACGGCTACCAGGTAGACTCTTCACTGGCTTTATACAGTGTGTTACAAATTAATTGGTAAAACAATAAAGTACATAGCGATGGTGAGTGACTATATCTTGTGATGGGCTGTGTGTGTGTGGGAGAGAGAGAGAGACTATCTTATAATAGTGACACATACAGACAAAGTTACTCATTCACGCACAGTCAGCCCCAGAGAGGAAAGCCTCCTGTTTCAGAGAGGAAGTTAAGAGAATGTCTGTACTTCCTTCATGTGGAGAAAACAAAACTGGTTTTGGTCTGCAGCCGCACCACAAGTAATAAGCGCATGTTGTTCTGTGTACTGGATTCACACCTGTGTCGTCATGCTGGGAATGCTGCATGCTTATGCTTACCCCCAGAATAAGGACACACAACAGTTTAAAGAAATGAAACTGAACTGCCCCATAGCAAGCACTGAGTCATGCTCTGCCTCGGGAACAGCTTAGTGGAGCAATCTGGTGCCAAAAGGCAGCATGCCCTGCTACAGTACTTTATAGGGTGCAGCCTATTTGCTCTTATCTCCTGTGCAGCTGGTCAGCTCCGCCATGCCATGTTTAGGAGAGGATAGTCCTGTCACATACTCATATCGTCAAGAGTGAGATTCCTGTGTCTGGGGCTATGCTTGCTTTATGAGGTCTGAGAGTGGGGCGAGCTGGCTATGTGCTGTCTTCCCCCATCATGCATAGTGTGTCCTTACGTTCTTAACAGTACCACACACACAGGCTTGGGGATTAGAACCCATGTTGTCTGAGCCTGCTTATGTCAACTGTGTGTGTGTGAGTACTATCTTACTATGTAAGTAATCCCACTGAAGTCAGAATTGGGCCTACAGTGAAGGAACATTGTCCTCTTCTTGCCCCTTTCCACTCAATAGCTTGTAACTGGCTTCAAACAGCCGACAGAGCTGATACATAGTTTGCGCTCATAGCTAACCTGGTAATGAACCTGGTAATGAACCTGTAGGTTATAGCTGTGTTCAGACATCTATAGATGTGCTACATGCTACCTCTCCAGCATAGTCTGAGCTAGCAACATTCTCAAAAATAATCCCAGTCTACGGTGGACAAGGACACTATGCTAGCTCTTGCTAGCTTTATAAACAGTTGTCAAGTGTGCTTGAAAGCAGTTTTCCAACCTGGTTGTTGCTAGTGCAGTTCAAACTATAGTGCCTGACTACACTACAATTGTACTTGAGTCAGGATGGGGGACTCTGTTACCACACAATTGCAGGGCTACAAAATACATGAAGCAGGTTCACTGACTGGGCTAGAACCTGCTTGGGCCCAGATAGGACAAGTTTATGTTCTACGTACTCTGAACAGAAGGAAGGGCTGGAGAAGGGGGGATGTAAAAGCAGAGAAACATTTGGTTAAGATGCTGAAAATATGTTTATAGCAATGAGACTGAAACATTCGCTCATCCGGGTGTCTCATTAACAGATCTGGCCTCAGGGGCAGGTGATCATGGTAGGTGCCCTGGGCACCAGCTACTCGGCACACTAAATCAATATCCAGGGGAGGGAAGAGGGCACCAAATCTGGTTTTTGGTTTCGGTTTTGGGTTGGCTATTCAGTGGGTGCTGGACACATCTTCCACCCTGGGCAGCAAAACAACTCAGGTCATCGCTGCACCTTAGTTTCCCTGATCTTGGCTGTCGTTTGTGTTCAAAGCTCTTCTCAATCTTGGTTTCCCCTGATTCCACTTTCAGTTGGGCTCCTACAACTGTCCACATACCCAATAAGTAGGGGGAGTCTGCTAGTCATCTCTCACTAGCATCACATTCCTTCTTGTTTCCTTCCTGGAACAGCTTTTCCTGTCTCAGCTTACGCTAATACTTCCCAGAGTGAGACTTCTGGTCCTCCAGAGTAAGCTACAATAGATAGCTCTCCCATTGGTCAGGTCTGGATCAAAACCTCCCAAATGTCACTTTATGTGGACTAATACATACAGGGTGAAATGCTGACCTAGTGAAGTCAATGGAAGTTTTGCCATTAACTTCACAGAAGCCAAGATTTGTCCCATAGTCTTAATATGTCATTCCATTTTTGGCACTCTAATAAACAGAAAGTTAGACTGATGTATTATTGCCACCACTGCAAAGGGAGTTAGGTAAGCAGCTAGAGCTGAGTCCATCCAAAGCCAATTTTTTTTTTTTGCCAGCGCAGTCATCCTTAGATTAGGCTCACACAGTGTTAAGAGTGATCTTTGGGCTTCATTTACTTTCCAAAATACTAACAGTTCTCAATCTCATTTCCACTGAAGCCAGTGACAAAATTCCCAGTTCTTCCAAAGGGGGCAGATAAGACTCTCCACTGAAGTTACTGCCATGACTCTCATGGACTTCAGTGGAGCCTGGATTTCACTCATCGAGACTTCACACTCAAATACAATATCTGAATATTTTATCAACTGGCTAAGTACTGTGAATAATTTGAACAGTGAGTCAGACATCTTATGTCCCTATCCTGCAAAGGCACATGCTTTCTTTTATCCAGTATGATTAACTCAACTGAATTGAATAGAATTATTCAGTCCTTAAAGTTAACCATGTGCCTACGTCTTTGAAGGACCAGCAGAAGTTTGTCCCTTGTGAAATTTTATATAAATATAGCCAGTTAAAAAGTAGTTTCTTTATTAATTTTTAAAAATACAATGAGTGAGACATCTAAATAAATACAACAATCAGTCATTACCACCATCTGGACAAAGGAATGAATATTGCCTAATGCATTTAGCAACTGTTTTCTCTTCAGATGTTGACACAAGGAGGGCCAGTTCACAATAATCAGATGCAAATATCACCAGAAAAAGCTGTTTCGGTAAAGCCATCATGTTTGAATCATGCTACTTCACAATTGCATTAATGCAGCCATGACACACCAGTTTAGTGATTTATTCTTCATTTTGTCACTGATGTAAAGTTATTTTCTCCTCAAAGTTTTGTTTGACAATCCTTCCAAACCGTTCTGAAGGAAGTGGAGATGTACTAGCGACAAAGAGTCCTGGGGCTCCTTCTAGACTAACAAATGTATTGGAGTATAAGCTTTCGTGGGTTAATACCCACTTCGTCAGATGCATGCAGTGGAAACATCCAGAGGCAGGTATAAATATGTAGGCAAGAATCAGGCTAGAGATAACAAGGTTAGTTCAATCAGGGAGGATGAGGCCCTCTTCTAGCAGCTGATCTGGAGGTAGGAACACCGAGAGAGGAGAAACTGCTTTTGTAGTTGGCTAGCCATTCATAGTCTTTGTTCAATCCTTAGTTGATGGTGTCAGATTTGCAAATGAACTGTAGCTCAGCAGTTTCTCTTTGAAATCTGGTCTTGAAGGTTTTTTTGCTGCAGGATGGCTACCTTTAAATCTGCTATTGTGTGTCCAGGGAGATTGAAGTGTTTTCCTACAGATTTTTGTATATTGCCATTCCTAATATCTGATTTGTGTCCATTTATCCTTTTACGTAGGGACTGTCCAATTTGGCCGACGTATATAGCACAGAGGCATTGCTGGCACATGATACCATAGGTGCAGCCTAGGCCTGTGGGACAACTGTGTCCCCTTAACTCTCTTCAGCCTGGGCTATCTCTTGCAATGTCTTGCTAGTGACCAGCAGCAAGCCCCTCCAGGCGTTATCATCACTCAGCACAATCGCATAGGGAGACCCACACCCGGCTATATTGCATGAATGCTCCCAGAGCTACTCATGAATCACATAGAGAAAGGCACCAGCCAAATGCCCCCCAGATCCCAGCACTGTACCTCAGGAATATACTCTCTTGCACTGCTCAAGATGAGCACTTCATCAATGGAAAGTGGATATACACCAGCCTTTGAAAACCTAAGCAGTTTTTCCATGCATTTCAGGCAAACTTATTGATAAAGATAAATAGTTAAATGAATGTATTGACTAAAAAGATAGATTTTAAGTAATGATAAGTAATAGGCAAAACAGAGTGGTAACCAAAATAAAATAAAATATAAGCACACAGTCTAAACTCTAGGTAACATCTACAAGTAAAGAAGCTTGTATGAAATTAAGCATACTGTTACAGAAAATATCAATCAATTCCACTAGATTACTATATTTCTTAATCATGTATACCATTGCCTTTTTCTTCAGAGAAGCACTTGCACAACTAATTGAACTGGAGGTTAGCTTCTGATTAAAGACATACATTAGTACCAGATTAATCTTAAATATGGGCAGGAAAATTGCCTACGGAAATCCTGGAATATGTTCCTGTAAGCAATTTGTGTTCATTTAAATGATTTGTAACTGATCTGCAAGCGACAGTCAAATTGAATCCATGAAAAGCAGCTTTTAAAAAGTGTAAGCTTGCTGGATTTTTTAATCCACAAATTATATGTAAGTAATATAACTATTCTGTGATTCTAAATCTGTTTTGTAGTCAGCTATGCAGTTAATGCCTAATGAATCTAGGGTGACAAGATGTCCCAATTTTATAGGGATAGTCCGATTTTGGGGTGGTCTTCTTATATAGGCTCCTATTACCCCCCACACTGTGTCTGATTTTTCACATTTGCTATCTGATCACTCTAAAGGAATCTGTATTCAGTGAAGCTGATGAAGAATCTGTTATTGCAGCAGTAATATTTCTTCAAAATAGCCTAAGGAACAAACATCTCTCCTCAGATAAGCACGAAAGGACAAACAGCAACTATGGGATAAAGAGGAATAAAATTGTATCAGTGAGTTGGACAAGTAGGGCCAAATCCATGTGTGGTGTAACTCCTTTGACTTCAGCTGGTCAACACCCTGATAGTTTTGGCCCACTGAACTTCAGTAGAGTGCAATGATCACAAGATAATGTTACATAGCATATTGTATGAAACATCTTCAATGCATTTTTAACAGAGATGCAGCAGTATCTCAACGAGAATAGTACCTCAAAATATCCTGCTTAGCACAAATCTGTGACAGTAATACTTCTGCCTGATACTAATCTGTCAAAGTGATTTTTGCTTCAGTATGGCCTGTCTAGAAACTGAACCATGAAACAATATGATGGACTCACTCCTCCAGTACTTTTGTTTCCTTTTGTTCATTCTTTATCCGTTTGTATTGATCTGCTTCAGTTTCTAAGATGAGAGATACATGTAGACTATTAAGATTTTACAATTTGCGTCGCAAATTCATTTAAAAATAACAATTTATTGTCAAGAGAAATCCAAAAGGTTCTTACTAGACCATTTTCCCAAAGTAGTAGTTTCAGAAAAAGTTTTCTTTCTCTCCAAGATATATAATAACAACAAATTCAGACAAATACAGTACAAATAACAAGTTATTGTGTGAGAACCTCACTAGATTTGGGGGTGCTATTATTGGAAGGGATTGTTAATACTTTATTTAAGGAGGGCTAAATGCCATATACACTTAAATAGGCATTTAGGACTTGTCTAGATTAGGTAAATTTACCCAGTATAACTAGTTAAACTATTGTAAACTCCTAATGTAGAAATGCAAAACAGGCCTGGAATTAGGGTGACCAGACAGCAAGTGTGAAAAATTGGGACACAGAGTGGGGGTTATTAGGTGCCCAAATAAGACAAAGCCTGGAATATCGGGAATGTCCCTAAAAAATCAGGACATCTACTCACCCTACCTGGAATCAACACAAGTTTCTCCAGAGCTGGTTTCCCTTTGTTTCCACCTTTTATGTTGTCTTGAAAGAAAGTAAAAGAATCCATTAAATGCTTTTCTAATAACCATTTCCCATGTAAGCAATTGGTACCATCATCTGGATGTTATTTCATCCTAATTGGAAGGGAAATGATAGCAAATGGGAGGAGAGGTGACCACATGGCAAATTCTGTATTAAGATACAGTCCATGCTAAGAACAATTTGGGGAACTCATGGAAGTAGGGTTGCCAACTGTCCTGTATTATCAGGGACTTCCCTTATTTAAACAGAAAATTGCCTGTCCCATACAGGACACCTTTTATCCTGATTTCAACAGCAGGGGGCCAGAACTCCTGGGTGCATCTTTTCACTCCCCTCTCAACCCTGGCCCTTCAGTGCTGAGCAGGGAAAGCAAACGGGGCTGTGCTCAAGGGCCAGCATTAGGAGAAGAATGGAAAGATGTGCCTGTGAGGACTGGCCCCTGCTGGACATGACCCACTACTGACTCCAGCCCTTAAGCACAGCCCTGTCTGCTTTCCCTGCACAGGCTGCTTGATCCTGGCAGAGCCAGTGTACAGGGCAGTGTGCCCTGGAGCTGTGCTAAAGGCCAGGGTCAGGGAGGGGCTCTGTCAGGGGGGTTAATACACCCAGTAGTGCACAGTACTGCAGCAGGCAAAGACCAGCAACTGAAGCCTCCAAGTTGAATGTGAACTGAAGTTGCAGTAGCTGCTGTCTTAGCACCTGAGGCTCTGGGTTTCTGCAGCATCCAGAGCTGGAGAAAGTGAAATCCTAGGAAACATGGGAGTGGAGAAAGGGACTTGCAAGGTTGGGGACATGTGAAGTCTGTCCCATCGTTTTTTAAATAGTGTTGGCAACCCTCCCTGGAAGATGAATAGGAAAAGTTCTTTGCAAATGAGCTGAGCAAAGGGCACAATGAGAAGCAGATTGCAAAACAGTTATTGAGAGCAGTTTAGTTCCTCACATTGAAAGAAAGGCTGGGAAACTGCAAGTGTCTTTGAACTACTCAGGAGCAGCAGTTCAGTGTGCCTCATGGGATGAATAATCTATTTTCTATCTTTCCAATACTGTTAGTACAATACAGCATCCTGACACAGAGTAGACATCCTGCCAGCATCATGTGAACTAAAATGTACATTACATGTCATTTTCAGGACTATGGAACGTATACAAAGAAATATCGGTTTTTGGCAGGAAGCATATTCCCTCAGTTGGCAGTAAGAGAAACAATTAGTAAGAGCTGGTCTACTATTTCTTGTTTCTCTATGCTAATTAATTATAGTAATTTTTAGAATAAAATTATGTGGCATACAACAATTTAAAATTACCCTTTTCTATCCCATGAGACCCAACTTGCACAGAATCTTCTTGCTGCTTATGCTCCATCTTTTGGTCCCTGAGACACCACAGAAGCGTGCCATGGATGCACCACACAGAGATTGGGCTCTGCAGGTTTTCAGCAGGAACAGATGGAACCAGAGACCAGTTGCTTTTAATAGTAGCATTTACAGGACTCTACACTAAGCTGCTACTGAGCAGCTGTAACACTCAGCCACAGCAGCTGGGCTTCTACTGAAGTCATAATGCCAGTGGGAAGAAGACTAGTGGAACAGTGTGGTGAGGCACCATCATTGAGAAGTCCCCAAATTCCAAACCTTCTGTTTGGGAGTGGAGAATCCCACTTGCCTTCCACTAGGTCCCAGGGTCTTAGAATCATAGAATATCAGGGTTGGAAGGGACCTCAGGACGTTATCTAGTCCAACCTCCCTCAAAGCAGGACCAATCCCAACTAAATCATCCCAGCTAGAGATTTGTCAAGCCTGATCCTAAAAGCCTCTAAGGAAGGAGATTCCACCACCTCCCTAGGTAACCCATTCCAATGCTTCACCGCCCTCCTAGTGAAAAAGTTTTCCTAATATCCAACTTAAACTTCCCCCACTGCAACTTGAGACTATTACTGCTTGCTCTTGGACTTCCACAGCTTTTGGGGAGTCAGGAATTAATCACAGAAATAAATATTGTACTTGGGTGTAATATATTACTCCTTTTTGACCCAAGCAATTAGCCAATATTCAGGGTCTTGTTGATTGTTTCTGTTAGGAAAAGAAATTGATGATGGAACCAGGTATTTCTTTGATACAACCTGTTTATTTACAAAGAATGTACACAAAGTTCTGTTTCCCTAAACACAGTAGGAACCAAACAACAGGAGATCATTTCATTGCTCAGCGTTCCAAGACTATTTTTAGCTAGCTACCCAAAAGTGCTCTCTATCTCTATGTCTTAATGTTTTCCTCAGGGTCATGCTACAAGTGCTTCTCTGGCAGTCTCTAGGGCAGGGGTCAGCAACCTTTTGGGCGTGGTGTGCCAAGTCTTCATTTATTCACTCTAATTTAAGGTTCCACGTGCCAGTAATACATTTTAACATTTTTAGAAGGTCTCTTTCTATAAGTCTATAATATGTAACTAAACTATTGTTGTATGTGAAGTAAATAAGGTTTTTAAAATGTTTAAGAAGCTTCATTTAAAATTAAGTTAAAATGCAGAGACCCCCGGAACAGTGGCCAGGACCCAGGTAGTACGAGTGCCACTGAAAATTAGCTTGCGAGCCGCCTTCGGCACCCCTGCCATAGGTTGCCAGCCCCTGCTCTAGGGCTTCCTTTTTTGTGTATGTAGTTCAGGTGTGTTTTTGCAGCTTCATTCTCTCTCTTTCCCTCACACACACTCACATACATCCCTCCTTTAATTTAAGCAATACTCATCCCCCTGTGTTTGCATTTGTTGTACTTAAAGTACTGCACAGGATCTTTTCAGAGGGGATAAGGCAAAATGCCACATTTATTAGCAATACATTCAATAATCAATACATTCAATAATCAATACTATCATATGCATATGATATATATATCACACTCATGCACTCACACACACACAAACAAACACACTCTGTCTTGCTGTTGTTACTAACGAGTTGCTCCTCTTAACTCCACTGGCCAGGTGAGTTAGATGCGGGAGGGATTGAGCCAGGCTTCTGCTGATCCGGATCAATGCTCCGATATTGACAAGACGAGACCCGAGGTCCTCTGCGAGACACCTCACTTTTATAGCAACTTCCCTGTCATGCAAATCTGTCCCAGATTCAAAATCTGTGGGCATGGTTACACTTGCAGGTTTATAGCAGTATTGGTTATAGCTGTCCTCAGATACAGCTATAGGGATAGCACTATAGCATGGCCACACTGACACCCGCCAGCGCTATAGCATGGCCACATTTGCGGCACTTCAGGCGGCATTGGGAGCAGCGCATTAGGGCAGGTATCCCAGCATTCAGCTGGGTGCAACGTGGTTTTCAAACGAGGGGAGTGAGGGGGGACGTGTTGTGTGTATGGGGAGGGAGAGAGCGAGTGGTTTTTCCGTCCTTCTGAGAGCCCATCAGCGCGTGTCCATTCACAGAGAAGATTAGCAGGCTTTGTTTTCACACAGGCTCCCTCCTTCAACATTTGCATTGCTTATCTGCTGAGTTAAGAGAGAAATGCTGAAAAGGTACTTCCGCATTCCTCCAGCCAAGTTCGAAAGAAAGGGAAGAGACGTCAATTGCCTTAAATGGCTCCAGGCATCTCAAGAGATCACTTGTAGCGCAGTGGGTGTCCATATTCTCGCCGTAGCGCTACAGTGGGAGTGCTACAGCCCTTATTCCCTGTGTGGAGGTGGATTACCAGGAGCGCTATAACTCCGAGGTTATAGCGCTCTACATGCCTCACCAGTGTGGATGGGTAGTGAGTTATAGCGCTCCTGACGGCTTTATAGCGCTATAAAGTGCCAGTGTAACCATGGCCTGGGTCTCTGTTCATTGGTCCTTTGGGCTGCTTTTTCCCTAGTTCTTGTGTTAGGAGATGGAGAAATAACACTTCCTTATTTACTTTCTCCACACCAGTCATGATTTAATAGATCTCTATTTTATCCCCCACTTAGCTGTCTCTTTTCCAAGCTGAAAAATCCCAATCTTATTAATCTCTCCTCATATGAAAGCAATTCCATACCCCTGATCATTGTTGTTGACCTTTTCTGAATCTTTTCCAATATATCTTTTTTGAGAAAGGGTGACCAGAACTGCATGCAATATTCAAGAGGTGGGTATTTATGGATTTATATAGCAGCAATATGATATTTTCTGTCTTATTACCTGTCTCTTTCCTGATGAGTCCCAACATTCTGTTCGCTTTTTTGACTGCCACTTCACATTGAGTGGATGTTTTCACAGAACTATTCACAATGACTCCAAGATCTCTTTCTTGAGTGGTAACAGCTAATTTAGACCTCATAATTTCATAAATATAGGTGAGATTATGGCTGTGTCTGTTCTAAGACTTCTTAGGTAACAAATGTCCAGAGGTGCATCTTATGACTCTGGTGGCCTAAATGAAGAAGTATCTGGGCTCAGTACAATGCCTGACAGTTGTCTTAATCAGAAAACATACAATCCTCATTAGTACCAGGCTTGGCAGTGTCAAAAGAGATGAAAGATTAAATGACATGGAGAATGGATTACTTACCCATGGCTTGTACTGTGCTGTGGTACCACTTTAGTGGAGACACTAGAATGCCGAAAGGAGAGCTTCTCCCATTGCCATAGTGAATCTACCTCCCCAAGAGGCAGTAGCTATGTTGATGGGATTTTTCACACCCCTGAGCAATGTAATTATACCAATATAGGTCTGTAGTGTAGGTATGGCTTATGTGCTAGAAATTGCCCCTCCAGGTAAGGTTTAAGACATATTCTCAGAGCACTGTGAGGAAGCTTTCATTACCCTATTCATGGTGCACCTATTGTATGGATAAAGAGAGCTCTTCAGTCCCCACTGCGGTCAAACTAGCACCTTTAAATAGCACTACATTCATTTGAGGGAGACAGGAAAGTGAAATAAGAAGGCTAAACTCAGCCTAGGTTTAAGTAGATCCAATTCCATTGGCTCCAATGGAGTTTTGTCCACTTACACCACAACTTGAATTTGGCCCTGCCTTTTTATGTTAATATGATATAAAGACAGGGTCATGTACAAAAACAGCTATTTTAATCTAGCCCCCAAAGCCTGGGAGTGTTTGGAATTGGGATTTTGGTTGAGCCCATTTTACACATAGAGACGTCTGTGAAATTCTGATCTGGATCAGGATTTTGAGCCGAACCACTTAGAGAAGTTTGGAGATGTCCAGAAATTTGGAGAGTTTTCTTTCAAGTTCAGCTCTGATTCATTACTATTTTTCTACCAATCATCATGCTGATTTATTTCAAAAAGCTGGTGTATTTGTTGCTTGTAAACTGAGATGTGACAGTGTGGGACACAAAAAGAGGAGACCTCTTAACAAAGCATATTTATTCTGTATGTCTTTCTCACTACAAGAAGAGTGCTGAATATTATACATACCCTTGGGCTACGTTTATAGATAGTCTCAATTAATCCCACCCAAGAAGCTGTTCAAATGCTGTTTCAAGGTAGACCTTTCTGGGCACATTTTCTCTCTTTTTTAGAAGGGGGTAGAAGAAGAAAGAAGAGCAGGTTTAAGTGCCTTTGTGTTGTGATTATACTTTTTAATTATTATTTATAATTTGAGTGAATGAAAACTTGGGGAAATCATATTTTCCAGTTTGACTTGGGCAGCAAAAAACCTAGAGCATTTCCTGGTAAGTTTTTCTACAAATTCCTGGGTACGTTTATTTTGCTTTAATTTTTTGTAAATTGTCCAAGGATTTGCATCTTATTACTTAAAGATAGCGTCGTTATAAACATCCACTTAAGTCTGCAAGATAAATGTTTCTTGAAATTATACTGCTGCATGGAAAGCAATACATTTTATACCACCAAATATTCAAATTCCAAAAAGCTGGCTCTATGCCCATTACCAGCAGCCTAATGGTTTCTAAAACAAGCTGGTTCATTCACAACTTCAGGGGAAGGTCAGTTAAGGCAGAAAATTAATTTATAATATGTGAGCGTGGGGTCTATACTTATGATAAACCATATTTTTTAAAAAGTCATGAGGAACTGCTTTTACACCAGATCAGTGAATTATGACTGACAGTTTCTTATGAGAAGATCCACTGCCAAGGGCCATAGCCAAAGAGTTCAGCTGATAATCTGCAGCCTTGAAACATAGTACTGGAAAGTTTTGACCTTGTAGTTGTAAATATTATTTTCTTCCATTGGCACAAAGGCCTAGATCCACATAGGTTACATAGGCCTGGGTATAATTTTTTTTAGCCTATGAATAATTATCTGAATAGATCTTTTTTTCTTAAAGGGACAGCACCTGCTTGGTTTAGGTTTGTAAAAATTAGAGCTGAACCCCACCCACCTAAAATGAAGACCAGGTGCTAAAACAAACATGCTCAAAACTCAGGGGGTTTTGGATTAAGGAATTTTGTTCAGTTCATTATTGTGGCAAGTATATGTGTATATGTTTTCTGGAACCATAGGCATTTACATAGTATCAGCATAAATATTTCAATATATTGTTTCTTATTCCAAAATTTTAAAAAGTAAGAATTTTATTTTTAATGACTAGATTACATTAAATAATGATAAATGCAGTGTTATAACACAAGCAAAGATTTCTTTAAAATTCTTTTAAACATGAAAGTCTCTCTTAAAATATGATTATACTCTGACACCGTGTTTACAGCAGACTGAAAAGAGAGGTGGTGGGGTGCAGTAATCCCAGTTAAAATAAATGGTTGTGCACTTGATCCAGACAATTCACAATTTTTGTATACATAACAGAAGGATTCAATTTTAGCTCAATAAACTATACCGGTTTGTTATTGTTTTTCAATGAGACATACAACCTGTGAGTTTGTGGGATCAGTGTCAAGGGAATGCAGGGAGATTCAATAGGTTTGATGATCTGTCTGATTCTGGGGCTGTGATGAGATTTAGCAGGATTAGGGGGTCTCTCTGGGAAGCAGGAGGGAAGTAGGGATAGAAGTATCATTGGAGACAGAGAGCTGAGGGGTGTGTTGATATACAGTGGGGTTTGGAGGTCTCTCTGGGTTGGGGTCTTTCTAGGTATAGACGGCTGAGGGTGCTGTGACATTCATAAGCGGCGGAATGGTCCCGCTATTGTGAGAAACTTTCCTGGCTTTATGCACTACCCTGGTGAAATGGGCCAGTGAAAGGATCTGAGTCCTCATTCCTACTTCCTTTACCCAGAGGCCTGCCTGACCTGAGGGTTCCGCTTCCACTCGCCTGTGTGGCAGAGTCCTGATAACCCCAACAAGGCTGGGCCCAGGATTTCTGGGGGTCTCAACTGCCCAACCTTATCATGGTTACTTAGGACAGGAGCTAGGGTGCCCCCTTTGGACTATTCTCTTCACATTGGATGCTTTCATCACCGACTGACCATTACATACAATTCAAAGCAAATACACTTTATTAAACAGCAATCATTTTTTTTTAAGAAAAAGGAAAAAATGGGAAAGGTTAAAGGAAAACACAAAATCCCACTCTGTGGCATGAGGACACCACAACCAGCTGTCTCTGGAATGTCAGGAAAGTTCACAGTCTGTTCCTCACAAGCCCCAGGCCTCCTTATCAGGCACTCATCCTGCTGTAGGAATGCTGTGGGTCACATACTTGCTCTGGGGGTGCCCACACGCCCTCAGGCTCTAGGTAGCAGGACCTGTCTTCCCACTATCAATCCCCCTCCAAATCTGGCCTACAAGGCCTGTTGGCTGGTGATGTCTTTCTGCACTGGCCCCGCTGCCCAAGGTCCCCCCATCACTCTTCCCAGCTGCTCACAGCACCTGCTCCAGGCGGCTCCAGCCCCAGCTCCAGTTCCACTCTGCCTCAGAACTGATGCTTGCTGCTCTGCCTCCAGCATGGCTCCCTTGGCTGCCTCTCTGGACTCTCTGGCTTGGGTGACCAGATGTCCTGATTTCATAGGGACAGTCCCGATTTTGGGGTCTTTTTTATATAGGCTTCTATTTCCCACCACCCTCTGTCCCGATTTTTTACACTTGCTATCTGGTCCCCCTACCTCTGGCTCTGGTTGCTGCAGCTCTCCTCCCATCACAGGTCTGCTCTGTGGGATGCTTCTGTGGCCCTGCTCCATGGGTAGTGAGTGAACCCCGGCTTTGGGGAGGGAAGCCCACTGGCCCTGCCTCTTCCAACCAAGGCCCCAACCCTCACATGCCGGAGCCCAAAACCCCTCTCCTACCCTGTAAAAGGAGAAGCCCTGATTCTGCAGGGCCCACACAACCGGAGGAGCCCTGGCTCACCCGCCCCAGACACATCAGGCTGAACCACTGCCAGACCCCTAGCGCCAGCCCTGAAGGCCCTGCCACCCCACTGAGCTGCTAGGCTCAGCACTTGAGGAGGAGGGACGTGGTGAGCAGTGGGGATAGGGTGTGTGGAATGGAGGAGGCAGTGGAGGTCTTGGAGAAGAGCCGGGGCCACCACAGTCCAGGTGTCCAGTGGTGGGTCGACAGCAGCACCAGGAAAGGCAAAGCCTTCCCTGGCCTATTATGCCTGCTGCCCATGCCCTGCTCCCAACATGGATCTGCTCCCTGGGCTGCTTCTCTGGTTCTCTCTGGCAGGCACGGCCCTGCTCCCCAGCTCAGCTCAGGCTCCTGTTCTCTCCTTAGCTCAGCCCCATTCTGTTCCAGGCAATTCCAGCTCACGTGGAGGAGAGAACACCCCGAGGTCTCCCTCATTAGCCTCCCCATCCTTTCAATCAGGCTGACCTGCAGCATTGGCCCCTCCCCATTACTCATGGGGACTTGTCAGTCTCTGGGTCCTGAATTCCCATAGACCCTTCCCCTTTCTTTTGGTCCTGGGAGCTAGCCAACCAACCCCACACTGAGTTTTAGTAAGGGGCCAACAGTCCCCTTACACAGTCAGTGAAACTGGGAAGTCTCTATGGAGTTTGGGGTGTGTGGTGAAATTCAGCGGGTTAGGGGCTAAGTTCCCTCTAAGGTGCGCACCTGCATGTCCACAGAGGAGGCCACCAAGGGCCGTGCACTTAACTCCCCTAGCCCCAGGGCTACGGCATGGCAAGGAGACATGCCCATCCCTCCCAGCTCTGGGGCTGCAGTGGGGAGAGAAGACTCCCACAGCCCAGGAGATATGGTGGGGAGAGTCGCCTCTCTCCCGGCCCCAGCCCCAGAGCTGCTATGATGAGAGAAGATGCTCTCCCCAAGCTCAGGTGCTGCTGCAGGAAGAGAAGACTGGGTAGGGGAGAGTCCTCTCTCCCACTGCAGCCCTGGGGCAGCCTGTACCTCAAGTCCCTCATTCCCAGCCCTACCCCCGAGCCCGCATCCCCAGCTGGACCCTCGCCCCCTTCACCCAAATTCTTCCAGCCCTGAGGCCTCTCCCATACTCCAAACCCTTCGGCCACACCCCCACCACATCTTACCTCCTTACTGATGCAGACAGCAAAATGAATTCTACACACAAATGGGAAAAATTAGCGGGAACATTGGATAGACGTCCCTTCAGGATGAAGTGACAGTTGTGACATACTAAACCTTGGGGGAGCCTCTCGTAACCCCGCTATTTTTCATCCGCATATAATTGTGATATTGCATAGAAAGCCCACCATGTGAGGTATCAGAAAAAAGGTTATGATTGGGTGAAAGTCACTGTTCTATCTAAATATGTATATCTTTAGTGCATATGAAGTTATGAGAGCCCGTCACAATAATAAATAAGACAAAGAAGACTTTGTAGAACCTTAGAGACTAACCAGTTTATTTCAGCATAAGCTTTCGTGGGCTATAGTCCACTTCATTGGATGCATAGAACGGAACAGAAGTAAGATGCATTTATACACACAGAAAGCAAAAAAAAGGTTGTACATTAGCATACCAGTTAAGAGGCTGTTTAATTTGGATGGGCCTCTTAGGATTGGTATGCTAATGTACAACCTTTTTTTTGCTTTCTGTGTGTATAAATGCATCTTACTTCTGTTCCATTCTATGCATCTGATGAAGTGGGCTACAGCCCATGAAAGCTTATGCTGAAATAAACTGGTTAGTCTCTAAGGTGCTACAAAGTTTTCCTCATTTTATTTACAGATACAGACTAACACAGCTGCTAATCTTAAATCGTCACAATAGTGTAAGAGCAGAGTGACAACAGGTGTCAGAGAGGGATCTCTCTGGTACTGCAGTGGGATTCAGTGGGCTTGGGAATTCTCTGGGAATAGGGGACTGGGGTTACAATGACTGCCCTGACCCCTCTCCACACTCCCGCCCCCTGACAGTCCCCCCAGAACTCCTGATCCATCCAACCCCCCCCTGCTCCCTGTCCTCTGACTGCCCCCCAGAACTCCCTGCTGCTTCTCCAACCCCCAGACCCCTTTACCATGCAGCTCAGAGTAGCGTGTCTGGAGCCAGAGATGCTGCTGCGCTCCCCTGCAGAGCGTGCAGCTCCACCCTCCCAGAGCACTGCCGGGGCATGGCACGCTGAGGCTACAGGGGAGTGTGGGGAGCAGGGGAGGAGCTCTGGTTGCTGGAGGCCCTGACGCGAGCAGCTCAATCTGGCCTGGCCGCCATGTCAGCCACACTGTGCTCCACATTGGGAGGGAAATCCTGGACCTTTTTAGACTTTTACAAATTCCTCCCAGACAGCTATTTAAAAACCAAAAAGGCAGACATGTCCAGGAAAATCTGGACGTATGGTAACCCTAGGCTAGAGGTATAGTGACAGTCTAGCGAGGCTGAGGAACTGAAGTGACAAGCAGTGAGAATGGGTGGATCTTTGTGGCTACATTAAGTCCTTGAGGCTTGTGGCAAGGAGTTCTGTCCTTCCTGGGGTGCTACCTCTGCCCTCCCCTTCTCACCCTTCCCCACCCAGTTTCTCTGCCAGTCAGATAGGATCTGTCCCTCCTGCCATTTGTCTTGGCCCCTTTCTTGCTTCTAGATTGTACTAGGGCAGAGACCCCACCAGAATTGCTGCATGTGCTTTCAGCCAGCTCCACTTGGCTCCTTTCCCCCATGTCACAGGCACTCCCACTCCCTGGGTGATGATCCAGGGCAGCTGTGCTAGGGCGTCGGGAAGTTCCTGACCACGGGGGAATGAATTGGAAGGAAGCTATGTGAGTCGGCAACTCTGGTAGAAGCGCTGCACCAATCAGAGGCCTCCCCTGGAACTTTAAAATTCCTCTCCTGAGCCGTTGGTAGAGTCTGAGTACAAATGAAGGAAACATTTGAAACGGAAAATAATACATACTTTGTTCTTCTTGAATACAAAAAATGTGACCATTTATTTTCACTGTGTTTATGAGGATCAAGGCTTGTGAAATCTTAGAGGAAATATAAGTGGAAATGGCTGGATAGGCAGGATTCAGGCCTATATCATCTGTGTTCAGAGCAGGCCTGCTGCTTTCCGAGTTGTGCAAGGGCCATATTACTGCAAAAAAACCAGCTGCAGGCTGAAAAGCCCCGCCCTCGCCCTGCCCCCATCCGCTTCCCCCCACCCCACTGCTTGGCTTGCCCCACCCCTACTCACTCCCCGCAGGCCGCACACTGAGCCCGTGGGGGCCACATGTAGCCCCCGGGCCGCATGTTGTGCAGGCCTGATTCAGAGCGACAGCAATTGCAAGTGATTTGGAAAAATAACAATTTGGTTTAATAAGCATGTAACTGAAAGAAACAATACTGTACAAGGTAGACATTTGATGAAATCTACAGAGTCTCCAACTCTAAAACAGTCCAGAAAGAGTTCAAGAAAAATATTCTCAACCAATGAAACCCCAAGTTAGAAGCATTACAATGATTTCACTATCTCATTGGCTGGTCCTATCCAGAGGGCATGATTACAGCCAGAAAGCAACAAAATGCTGAATCTCCTCAGTGTGAAGTCCCCAGCTATTCCAGTTGGCCATGATTCCCCTTGATAATTCCACTGGAAGAGGGGCATAGCCAGAGTGTACTGTGTTCTGCTCATTCCTAGCTAATATCCTTGAGTGCTTGAGGGCTGGCACAGAGCCTGCTCCAGAATCACAAAGCTCCTTCTCTCCACTGTGCCCTGTTCCTACTGACCACAGCTGAAATGCTGGCCCATTGTTTCCAGAAGTTTCTGAATTCTGCTTTTATTAAATTACAATTTGTTACATATGTTACAATAAATGTTACATACTGTACTGCAGTGTAGAATTTCTGTATTGTTCTTCTGGCTGGCTTACTACAATGCCATGGAGCTGGGCAGGCCTCTATAAACCATGCAAACTGGTGTTGGTGGACTGATTTGCTATTGCTATGGGAAAACAGGTACCTTATTTCCTTCCTTCTTTCCTATGGTGGGAGCCTGGGATGATAAAGGGGAATTATTCTTTTTAATACTGATAGTCAGTGAAGGAAGTATCAGTGACCCTTATACTAAGTAAAGTGAACACTGTTGGATACATTATTATCCTTTTCTTTTTGTCACTAGTTGGAAATATTACTTTTAAAAGAGTATCACGTAGGGAACCTCAGAGTCAGGCCTGGTTGAAATACTTTGGATGACAATTTTTTTTCACTTTTGGAAAGGAACCAAAAGACAGTGTTTTATCCCCACTTTTTCATCTCCCCCCAAAACATTTTTTCAGTACATAAAAACCATAAAAAAGGGAGACAAAACTAAAAACCCAAAATGATTTCTTTTAAAAAGAAACAAACATTTTAGCTTTGGTGTTAAAAATTTCATGTAAAATTTCTTCCAAAAAAGAGAGAGAAGAAAAAATGTGAAAATTTTCAAATAGAATTAAAACTATTTTTCCCAACTTTTGTTAATGAACCTTCCCCTTCCCGCTCCCTCCCACAATTAAACCAGCTTTACATAAGACCTCAAGAAGAGCATTATGGGTCTGTCTCTATGGGTATGTCTACACTGCAACTGGACAGCCAAAGTTGGCGCATGCCAGCTGAGTGGGGCTTGGGCCAAGGGGCTATTTAATTGCAATGTAGACTTCCAGCTTGGGCTGAAGGCTCAGCTCTAGGACCCTGTGAGAAGAGAAGGTCCCAGAACTCGGGCTGCAGCCTGAGCCAGAATGTCTACACCACGACTGAACAGCCTTGCAACAGAAGTCAGCTGGCATAAGCCAACCATGGGTGACCAATTGTAGTGTAGACATGCCCTATAAGACTAAGAGTCAAGCCAATAAGGGCTTTGATACTATGATCATTGGCACTCTAGAACTACAACAGGATAGTTAGGATCAGTGGTGCAAGTCAAAATAATTTCTTGTCGGTACTGCACTCATGAGAGGAACATAAGGGAGGGCATGTGACCTCACCACATGACCCTCCATGTGACTCCACCCTGCCCCCAGCCAAGGGCCCCCTCTCTCTCTCCACATCCCCTCTGAAACCCCCCTTACCTGTCTAAAATTTTACAACTGCATCTGTTAAATATATGCAGTTGTAAACTGATGCTCTGGATCCCTGCTGGCAACTGTACTTCCAGCTGTCACTGAGGATCCAGCAGCACCCCAAATTGAAAACTTCTTAAATGAAAGAAGGATAGGAAGGACAATCACCCCCACTTTCCCTTAACACACTATCAGTGCCTCCTTTACATCCCAACTAAGCTTCTGCCAGCTTGCCTTTATCTAAGTATTGCTGTCCACCAGGCACTTGGAAAGCTAAGATGCTGCGCCATCTGGGTTTGATGGAAAAGAGGCACAGAACGTATGTGCCACCTACGTCTTGATAGAACTACAGCCCAAATTGTTTTATTATTTTCCTCAGCATGACATACAGGAGGGGCAATCAAAATCAGCCTGGCAGAACATGCATGAGAACTGTCTCTGGAAAGTCCATTAAGTATAGATAGGCATTTTCCAGGGTCCATTGTGAGCTAAGTGTTCCTTAATGGACCATTCAGCTTGACTTGTCCCTTCATGTGCTGGCTAATTACCTTGCGGACGTTACCACAGGAGCAAACGTAGTAAACATAGCTAATATTCATAACTTCATATATGAAGATTAATATACATTCATAGAAATAACATAAACATAAGTATCAGCTATTTCACCTACATGACTATTCGAAAAAGAGATTCTGAAAAATCACACTGCATACCTGAGACCCCATGTGCTAGCACCATGCCCCACTTGAGTTTTGTTATCTGTTATGTAACAACAGAGATGGCACCAGTGATATGACTCAGTTTAGCCTCCTCCCTCTCCCCCTACCCAGGACTCCTGACCAACTTAACAGCACAACATATGCTAACAAACTTTTTAAATGCCTTTGTTTAAGTTTGTTAGCATATGTATTGTGCTGTTAAAGCCATATAAAGAATGAATGCCCTCCCTAGCAGTGTTCTGCTCCTTTAAGGAGCAGAGTGTAGCCATCCCAAGTCTTTCTGGTACCCCGTACCCACTACAAATCTCTCACTAGTACTGTGTACTGGAGAGTACCATCCTATTTGCACTACTAGTTAGGACAGAAAAGACAATGATCTAGACACAGAAGTCCTGTGTGTGACATTAGGACAATCAGTTAAGGTTATTTTTAGAGATACAAAGCACCCTTTGCTCTCACTATGGATGTTCAACAATTCTGAAAATCATGCCCTTAATATCTCTGTTACTCTGTCTCTAAAACAAACATAATAATACTTCCTATCACAGGTGAGAATTTAAATAAACAGAAGTAAGATTCCATTTTATGATTCTTGCAGCAACTGTAGTGTTACACGTGACATAATACACAGCTATGATTATTTATAGGGTGAAAAGCTTCACTAAATTAACGGTCAATAGCTGGAGACAGCATTATTCCATATGAAATAATAATTTTCTAATGTACTAGCCATAGTTTATATGCAGCAGTACTCTCTAGTGGATGGTATATGAAACCTATTCAAGAGTATTTCACAAGGCATAATACTAGTTCAGCAAAAAGAGATTCTTTTATAGTTCGTGTTAGGACCTATGGTTTTGGAAGCACGGAACCAGAGTTCTATTATCACTATCTACAATCAGTGTCTTGTGTGGTTGTTGTGTGTGGCACAGCAGAAACCCAGGACACCAGATGACCATGGAATACAACATAGCAGCCACCAGGAATACTTGACTGGCCATGGCTCTGATACCATACAAAAAGCAGGAGCTTAGGTACACAGAACCTCAAGAGTGAATGTTGATCTTTGCACGTTGATTTAAATTGCCCACCCTAAAATGAAAATGAATGAGGAATTGTTGCATTGATTATTGTTGCAAGATCTCTGCGGCTGAGAGCAAGTCACTGCAGCCTAGCAGTGGAGGCAACAGCTGGTGGAAGGAAGCCTTCTGAGGGTGGCACTTGTGCAGGACATACTTGGAGAGAGGAATCCCTGGGGCAGACCCAGGGGAGGGCATGTCAGTGTGTGTGAGAGGAAATCTAGGGCGGGAGTGTTGATGTGAGGGAGGGGATGTGGCACAGGCACAGAGGAGGGGAGTGTCAATGTATGGGGGACAGGCCATTAGGTGGAGCTCTCATGGGGGTGAGCATGGGGAGGGGCCCTGGAGTGGGGGGTGTCGGTGTCAAGGCCCTCAGGAGAATGTGTCACTGTGTGGGGGTGGGGTTGTGGGACTGGCTCTGAAGAGGATGCGTGTGGGGGATGGGGCAGCGGCATGGGACTCTTGTGGGGGAGAAAGGTGGTGGGGCAGGAGAGTTGTGTTGGGGTGGAGCCCTGGGGTGGGGGTGTTGGTGTGGGGGGGCAGCGCTCTGAGATGGGGGTGTTGGTATGAGGGGTCAGGGCTCTGGGTCCAGTACTGGGTTTACAGTGGTGCCAATGGCCAATGGCCCCGTCGCACCAGGTCCACACTTGGAAGGGGCCCATAACGACTGCATGGGGGCCCAAAAAAGATAATCTGTTCCTGGCCACAGCCCAGCAGTGCAAAGAGTCAGCAACTTCTCAGAGCTCAATGAAATGTTCAGAAGCCCAGGGAGCACAGTGCACAGACACAACAGGGACTGTACGTTTCGGGAGTTGCAGTTCACTGCGTTCCACCAGGTCCCTTGGACCTGCGCCACCAGCTGCACTACTAGTCCCAAAGTGCCCTGCACCATGCTGTGAGCCACCTCAGTTGAAGCATGTGGCAGAGGAGTGAACCAAAACAAAAAAATATCCAAAACAAGGGAATGGTCAGGGAGAGGGTTCCTGGTGCTGGAGCGCTGATCTGGCTGTGTCCCCTTGCCCCATGGGAAATGGTGTGGGGGCCCCTGATTTGGCCTCCCTCTGCCCCTGAGTCTCCCCTACTCTCCTGGAGTGGAGAGTCAGGGACCTCAGCAGTACTGTGACTCCTGGTGTGCACCCCCCAGAAACAGGCTCCTGGGCACCAACTCCACCCTGCAGGTTTGCGCTGGGGACAGGGGAGGGGTGTGTGTCCTCTGTCTCCAGGAGGGGAGGGTGCAGAGAAGGCTGGTTGTCTGTTGCTCCCAGGGGTAGGGAATGGTGACAGCAGAGCTGGGCAGTGCTGGCTGCCACACCCCCTGTCAGTGGGAATGCCCAGAAACTTTCCCCTACACTCCATGGAGGGAAGGGGATATAGCATGTTGGGTGGGGGGTGAGGGGAAGATGTGGGGCAGGTCCAGGTGCAACAGGAGAGCTGATGGTGACTCTGTGTCAGTGGATAGAAGTGAAGGGGTGGATATTGGGGATGACCAGAGGGAGGGGAGAGTCTGGGTTGATGGTGGGTTGGCTCTGTGGGTGGGGGCAGTGGAAAAGGAGCAAGGTGACAGCTCTGGGGTGAAAGGGGGTAGGGGGCAATGGCTTGGAGATTGAGGAGAGACCTGTGTGAAGGTGGGGGTTAATTGTGTTTATGGGGGGACCAGTAGGAGCCCTTGTGGGTAGGGGGAAGGTTGGGGTAGGGGTTTGAGGCTGGACTGTGGTAATAGTGTGATAGTGTGTGTATGTCGCAGTTGCCTTTTCTCCCTGCGAAAGATGGGCACCAGCAACTTTCCTCCCCACACTCCACTCCAGTAACTTTACTGTTTCACTTGAAGTCATGAGTAGGGCCCCACCAAATTCATGGTCCATTTTGGTCAATTTCACAGCCAGGGTTTTTTAAATTGGTCAGTTTAATGATTTCAGACATTTACATCTGAAATGTCAGTGGTGTAACCCTGGAGGTCCCAGTCTAAAATGAAATTGTATCATCGGGAGGTGGGGGGAAACAGGATTGCCACCCTCACTTCTGTGTCGCTTTCAGAGCTGGGCTCAGAAAGGAGCAGCCGCTGAGCTTCCTGTAGTTAGAGGAGGTTCCCAGAGGCAAAGGTAGGTCCAATTCTATTGGGAGCAGTCCATCTAGGGACTCTTGGCTGCTAGTCCCAGCCAGTGGAGGATTAATACAGGGCCCCTGGCCAATTTGAGTTCCCCAGAAAAATGGGTGCCCCAATCCCCAGAAGAAGCCCCGGGGGTGGAAGCCCTGACTCTGGTCACCTCGAGCCCCAGCAGGAGCCACAGGGGTGGAAACACCGAGCCCAGGTGTCCCAAGTGCGGGTATCCTGAGCTCTGGCTGCAGTCACAGGGGTTGAAACCCCAAACCCGGATGCCCCAAGTCCCAGGTGCAGCTGCAGGGCAGAAGCCCCAAACCCAGGCACCCAGAGCCTCAGCTGGAGCCACAGGGGGCAGAAGCTCCAAGCCTGGGTGCTCGGACTCCTGACTGGAGTTTGAAGCCCTGAGCCCAGAATAGGGGGTGTTGCCCTCCGTTCTGTGCTGCCTCTAGAGGGGCATCTGAGCGCCCCAACAAGAGCAGCCTTGCAGGTCGGGTGACCAGACAGCAAGTGTGAATAATCGGGATGGGGCGGAGGGTAATAGGAACCTGTATAAGAAAAGACGCCAAAAACGGGACTGTCCCTATAACATCAGGACGTCTGGTCACCTACAGACAGGGGAAGGACAATTCCTGTCCCTCCCCAGCCCAGCCCAGCCCAGCCCAGCCCAGCCCGCCCTAGCGGCTAGGAGCCCCTGGCAGGGCGCTTCCAGCAGCAGGGGGAGAGCAGATTTCTCCGGGAATGAAATGAGGCGTGTCCGTTGGTTTGTGGGGGAGGGGCTGTCGGTGTGCGGGGGGACGGGGGAGGGAAGGGGAGGAGCAGTGTGGAGAAGGGCTGACCTGTCAGGGTGCGGGGGGAGGGGCTGTCCTACGGGGGGAGGGGCTGTTACTTGTCGGTGTGTGTGCGGGGGAGGGAGGCAATGTGGGGAGGGGCTGTCGGTGTGCGGGGGGAGGGGCTGTCCATGTCGGGGGGGGAGGAGTTATCGGTGTGCGGGGGCGGGGCAGGCCGTGGAGAGGACTCTGGCCCGAGTCCGCCAGCGCTAGGGGGCGGCCGAGCTCTCCCCGCCTCTGGATCTGTCGCTGCAGGAGCCGGCGGGACCGCTCGGTTTCCTGCTCCTCCGTCGCGCTCTGGGCTCTCGCCGAGCCGGGTCGAGCCGAGTCGCGGGCACAGCGAGCCGGAGCCGGGGCGCAGCGCAGGTAAGGGGCGCCCCTCCCGCCCGCCGCGTACACACCCCAGGCTCAGAGACGTGGCGCAACCCGCCCCCCTCTGCCGGCGTGTCCCGGCCCCCCGCGGGTGCCCGCCCTCCTCCCAGCCTTCCTGTGCCCCGGCCCCGGCCCCGTCCTTCGCTCTCGCTCGCTCCGCGGCGCGTACCTTGTGTGCTCTAGCGGCGCCGCTCCTCGCCTGCCCCCTTGCCACGTTCCCACCGCCCGCTCGGTCCGCCGGGAGCTCGGAGGTGCCCCGCACGCTACACACCGCAACTCTCCCCTCTGGCACGGCTACTTCCCCCTCCTCCTCCCCCCGGCCTGCGCCCCTTGTTCCTCCCCTCTGGCTGCAGAATAAACCAGCCGCCAACCCCGAGCCCTTTCCATTGCCACCCTGTCCTGGAGTCTCAACGCCCCTGGCTGCTTTGCTCGTCTTCCCTGTCTCCACACGCTAGTTTCCTCCTTGGGGCTCCTGCCCCCCAAAATTCACGCTCTTAAGAGGGGAAAAATTGGGCCGGTCTACACCAGGTCTCTATAGCTCCCCCTCCTCCTGTGTGGCGAGGAGAGCAGGTAATAAATGACTCTTAATTTAAGATTGCACAGGATTAAAGGTCGGAAATGAGAGTTTGTGTGCTGGGTCCAGGCCATTGAATCAGCGATGAAGTGGGTGGAGAGAGGTATTTCAGGTGTGGGGAGAGAGCTGGACGCTTCCAAGACTAGTGCTGTGGATACATTCCTCGCAGAGAGGAGATAAAGTGTACCGATGTCTGATACCTACTCCAAAGTTATGCTTACAGTGAATTGGGACCTCAGTATTAGTAGCTGTATGCTGAAAAGGGCTTTTCTAGTTTTCACGATTATTTGCAATCAGTTGTTATTGGTACAAAACAACTAAAAAAAAAAGTCGAGTTAGCCCTTCCATTTCAGTTTTGAATTGTGTACCTCTGTTTATCTCTTTCCGTCTTTATGCTGTTAGTTGTAGTAATGCATTCCTAACATTTTATCCTTGATAAATAAGTAAGCCTGATTTTTCTTCTCAGCTCAACTTTCCTCATATGTAACTTTGTAGCCTGATGCCAATTCTGATGTTATCAATCATCCAAGAGTGAAAAGCTTTAGTTTCCCTAAAGACCTAGCCTAGTTTTATTACTGTAACTATGTCAGTTAGGGGGCTGACTTTTTTAAACATACAAAAACTGTGGCTTTACTGTGGTAAAAGCCCTACTATGCACAGTTATATAAATATCTCATACTAGTATAATTATTCCTTTTCTTGTATGGGAATAGCAAAACCAGTGTAAAGTGCCATTATATTGATATAACTGTGTTCATACTAAGGCCGTGATTCTCAGCTGTGGTACACCACTTGTTCAGGGAAAGCCCTGGCGCACCGGGCCGGTTTGTTTACCTGCCGCTTCCGCAGGTTCGGCTGATCGCCGCTCCCATTGGCCACGGTTCGCCATACCAGGCCAATGGGGGCTGCGGGGAGCAGCGGACAGCATATCCCTCTACCCGCGCCGCTTCCCGCAGCTAGGGTGACCAGACAGTAAAAGTGAAAAATCGGGACAGGAGTGGGGGGTAATAGGAGCCCATATAAGAAAAAGACCTAAAAATCGGGATTGTCCCTATAAAATCGGGACATCTGGTCATCCTACCTGCAGTCCCCATTGGCCTGGAGTAGCGTACCGCGGCCAGTGGGAGCCATGATCGGCCAAACCTGAGGAGGCGGCAAGTGTACAAATTGGTCTGGCATGCCAGCGGCTTTCCCTGAACAAGCCGTGGACCACGGTTGAGAACCACTGTAAGGGGATTGTACTATGTTAACTCTGTCAGTTTTCTAATATAGACAAACCCCTTATGTTGTTGAAATAGGAAGTACTACTGTAATGAAGAAAAAGTAATTTTTAAAGATATCATTTCATTAAATGTTCTGTAACTGATCATGGAAATCATCAATGCAAAAATTATCTGTGGTTAACCTGACATTCAGCAAAGCACTAAAGACATTACTATAGGGATCAATCCTGTATTGGCAGGGGAATGAGTTAAGGAATCAATTCTGCATTTGGGTGCATCCTTATGGATCTTATTGCAGGATCTACGTCTAAATGACCTACTACATCACTTGGATCTCCGGTTTTTCTACTTCTGTGATTATGAAGTAGAAAGGTAAATAAATCTATATCTTTGAGCATCTGTCACTATAGTAACTACATGCTACTAGATAGTATAAAGCCCCGTTTAGCCTAGGTTCCATTTTTGGCTGAGCCGCTAACTGTCTATGGAACCTTGGTCTGTACCCCAGTTTTCCCACATGTAAAACTGATATAACGATACGTTTGTAAAAGCCTTTGATAACTGATGAAAAGCATTATATAAACGCGAACATTTATTATTTAATAATAATAATTAATTAAAAATACGTGAACCCATCTAAATGGCTAACGCTAAAATTATTCTCTGGTCAAGGACTGAAAACACTGGATGACGAGAGAATATTTTATATTAAGTTTTAGAGTTCAGTTCATTTGTGGTATGGAAATAAGTCACTAAGGCCCTGATCTTGTGAACACTTGTGCATATGCTTAATTTTACTCACTGGTGTATTCTCATTGAAATTAATGGGACTACTCAGATGAGTAAAATAAAGGACATGCATCAGCACTTGTAGGATGGAGGCCTAAAAGATTAAGCATCTATACTGCAAATGCTTACTAAACACTTGGACCTTTTGATATCAGTAGGATTACTATTTGTGAGGAAGGTTTTTTCAGGTTTGTAGTTATTTTTTATTTTGTAGTCATTCTACTAAACACTAAAGCATTTAACATTCTGTTATATGGGGATTGGGTTAATAGTACAGTACTTAGTAACTGTAGCATTACTGGTAGTCCTAATATGCTGGAATCAGAGCGCAATCAATAGTTGACAATTGGATCAAGGTCAAAGTTTCTAGCAGTAAAGACTATATGATCTCCATCCAGCCTCTTCCTTTCATGTTATAAATACCAGAAATACACACACACTACTTGTTTTTAACATATCACAGAAATTAAGTAAAACTGAGATGGGCTGGCATTTCTCCCTAGTCAGGAGTATACTGTGTGTGATACCTAAATGTCCAAGGCTGGAGGGGAGGCTTCAGTGAAGCATAATTTTCTGTTAATTCCGTGCTTAAATGAATGGTGTTATGCTTGGAGAGCTAGCTGCATCTCTGTCCTCCATCTGAGGACACCTCTTAAAGTGTTAGACTGTATATCTTTATTGCCTCCACTGGGATAGAATTCCATATCTCTCCCACATTTGGACCAGGTATGGTACTATCCCATGTTTCAGGCATATTTTACCAGCCAAGCTGACTGAATTTGGCACCTGTGGTGGTTCTCTTTGGGAGCTGACACTAGACAGCTGACTTAAACCAAAGTATTGTTTAATCTTAACAATAGGAATAAAGCACTTAGAAATTTTTTTTTAACAGTCCATTTTACTTAAAGACCTATCATTCTGGGATTATGGACCAGATAGGCCTAGCTTCTTTAGACACCCCAGCAGACCCTGGGTGTGAGCTTGAACAGCCTCCCAGCAACAACAGGGCTGGCCTCTGGACAAAGAGTCGTTTTGACTGTTGATAGTGCAGTTTATCTACTGGCTCCCAGCACTTGGCTCATGTGGCAAAACAAGTTTTGTAAGGAGTCTGGAGACAGAATATTCACAGTTAATAGCTTGGGTGTTTCTCTAAACAATTTTAAAGTCTTACTGGAAAGGAGGGAGTGGGGTAGCTTATCTCAAGCCACTGTTTAACTTCCTGCTTATTTTTCCAATAGCCTTGCTGAGTTATCCACACAGTAAAGACCCTAATAACTAGGTAACCATATGGTATTCATAGATGATTGCAGAGCAGCTCCACATCTTGCACAGGTGGGACAGGGCATATAGGAGAGAACTTGATTTAGATGCATAAATGGCAATATTTTAAGATGAGAGGATACTACAGAAAGCGTTTGGGAGTTTAATGATAAATATTTGTAAAATATTTTCTGAAATTTGTGTGTAGCAATTGTTCTGAATTTTTATTTTCTGTTTTGTATACAGTGATAGGCATAATACTTAGGGGATTGTACTGCTTATTAAGTGTTCATGAGTTTGGTAGTGTATAGTCACAAAAGTAAGCAGTTCACTGTCTAGATTATTTTAGTCTATAAATCAATCACAGTTAAGACACAAGTCACTGGCAGAGCCAGGCAGGGGTGGGAGGAAAATGTTGATTTAGAATGTTGTATTTTAATTCAGTAGAATTGGTTAATTTAAATTCTGATTGCTTAATCCTTACACATGCACAATCCCATTAAACTCAAAGGGGTGATTTATGTGAATAAGCGCTGCAAGTCTGAATCAAAATTTCAGTCAGATTTAATTTTCAAGATTTACACGTTCATACTGGAATTTATTTTTTCATTATAAATAGGGCGAGAGGGGTTAGATTTTAGGACTCAACCCTCTCTGTGCCTAAGTTTCACCGTCAGTAAAATAGGGGTCACTATAATTGTGTGGTATTGTAAAGATATTTGAGATATGTGTAGAAAAAGTGCTACCATAGTTACAGTTACAAACCCCAGAATTGCAAACTGAACAGTCAACACACACCTCATTTGGAACCAGAAGTATGCAGCCATGCAGTATCAGAGACCAAAACCAAACAAAAAATAAAATACAGTCCTGTGTTAAACATAAACTACTAAAAATGGAAATTTTAAAAAAGATTGACAAGGGAAGGAAACTGTTTCTTTGCTTGGTTTCGGAGTAGCAGATAATGAAGTGGGTGCTACCCCATGAAAGCTTATGCCCAAATAAACAGGTTGGTCTCTAAGGTGCCACAAGTGCTCCTCGTTCTTGTTTCTGTGCTTGTTTCATTTAAATTAAGATTGTTAAAAGCAGGATTTTTCTCCTTGCAGTAAAGCTTCAACGCTATATTATGTCAATGTTCAGTTGTAAACTTTTGAGAGAAAAACCATAATGCTTTGCTCAGAGTTAGACTCTTCAGAGTTATGAACAACCTCCAGTCCCGAGGGTTTTTTTAACTCTGAGGTTCTATTGTACATAAGAACCACATATTAAGCTAAGTATTAAGAAAGTCAGAACATATGTGCTTATTAGGTATTCTGCATAGGAACTGTATTTGTTATGAAATTAATTCCTCTCACAGTTCATATGATTAGGCTTCGCATGATGGTCTATGTATGGGGTTAATTAAATTTGACCATCGGTTTGTAGGTAGAAAGTAACTTTTCAGTGCAGCCCCATTCCACTTGCAACTCCCACCCAGTGACTAGAATAGTGGTTACTGCCTCTCTGCACCTTCTTATATCAGGATTTTGGGGCATTGGGACTGCTTAGGATTTTGTCCCCCTGCTTCCGGGACTGCAGCACACCTCCCCTCAAATAATGGCCTGTTCAGTGATTGTGTGGACATGGCTTTCCCCTGTGTGACTAGTCTCTTTGTATTCCACATGCATTCATGTGGATTATGTGTTTGCATCAGTTCTCCATGCAACGTGTGAATTTCATTCTAAAAAAGTGTGGATCTAATTCTTAGTGTTGCCCTGATACCATTCACTGGGATTGACCATTCTTCAGCAGTTTGGAAGAATAAATTGCTTGTTCTGCAGTAAATTTGGGCTTGATTCAATAGAAAGTGTTTGTAATGACTACTTATATTTTCGTTGAGGTTTCTCTTTTATGGCACGTTCATTTAGAATGGGCTGTAGTATCAAGCTAGCTACTAGGACCCCGTGCTTTATGGGGATGTTTATCATGACAAAGCTAGATATTTTCAGTGGTACAAAAAGTAAGTACATACATAGTATGATTATAATCCAGTATATGCATGTTCCAGTCATGCTTTTCACCAGTGGGAATAGTGGGCTGGCAAGTCACTGCTTTCTGATTTTAATTAACACATTTATTTTGTTCTTAGCTGCTATGGAATGATTGAACAAATCTTGCTATAATTTTCTATGTATACTTTAGAATATATTAACACCCTGGTGGTGATATGCTTTTTTTTTTTGTGAGCAATAAGTGCTAATTGCAGCTACACTCTAACTTCTAAGTATATTTCTCATAGTATTAAAAATAAATAAAATCCTCCTTGTCTCAAATTTTCTGGTGCCCAGATTAGCCAAGTCTGCCTGCAGACTTCAACTCTGCAGAGCTGCACTTGACTCATACCCTTGTAGGCACATCCGCACTGACACTGCAGGTAACTTGGGTTCAAAGCTAAGATTTCTGGGAGTGAATTCCAGAGTTTTAGCACCTGACTAACTTGAGTCCCTCTAGGAATTGTTTCATGTGTGTTGTGGAAGAAATTCTGTCCTTCCTGAGCATCTGTGCAGAAGTTTTCTTAAATCCTCCAGCACTTTAAACTGGGGGACTTCCGGCTGTGCAAACTTCTCACTTCTGTCCATTCCAGCTGATGCTGAGGCATGGATCCAGCATCAGTGGATGAACTGTTCCTGCTTTTGGCTGTGTTTTTGTTGGAGTACGATGCAGACTGAAGGTATGGGGCATGGTTGAGGTCATTTCAGCAGTGGCTGGTGACCCTTAGGAGGCAGAAGCAGGTCTTTAGGTGATCATACTGGCTGGATACTGTTATGGCAGAGTGATGACAGCTGATGCATGCTGTAATTGCTGTAGATCCCTCCCTGTGAGAACCAGTACATCTGGCACAGGACCACAAGCACAGAGTGGGAGTACATTGTCATGCAGACCTGGGATGACCACCAGTGGCTTAAGAAGTTCTGTGCGAGAACAGCCCCTTTTATGGAGATCTGTTAGGAGCTTGGCCCAATCCTCCAGCACCAGAATATTCAAAACAAGGGTGGCTGATACCAGTCCAGAAGTGGGGTGTTAGCACTGTCTGGAAGGTGGCTACCCCTAGCTGCTACAGATCCATAGCTAAGCAGTTTGGTGATGGCAAGTTGGCAGTTAGTGGTGTGGTGGTGGTGGTGATTTTGTGAGGCAGTTATTGCTGTTGATTATGGGTGATGGACATAGCTATTGTGCCTGAAGTATTAGCTGACTTGGAGAGAATGGAGTTCCTGTACGGTGCTGGGATCATTGGTGCATGTGTGCCCATGGTTTGCTCACCACAAGGAACACATTAATATGTCAGCTGTAAAGTATATTACTTGATTGTTATTCAGGGATTGATCAACCTTAAAGGTGAGTTTATTAACACCAATGTGGGATGCACTGGAAAGGTGTTGAGATGAATTGAATTTACTTGGTAGGAGGGAATGAGGTCCTTTTGTGTTCAAATAACATGGTTATGAATCGGGTGTCTGTGCCTACTGTTGTTTTTGCTCTCTGCTGCCACAGCTCATGAAGCTGTACCATGATATAAGAGCACCTGGAAGAGAGAAGTTTAATTGCACACAGAGTAGTTGGCCAACTGAAGGCAAGGTGGAACTCAGCTACCTACCCATTTGAATGCCAGTATTCCTAATGCCATTTGTATTGCTATAGTGTGCTGTGCCCTACACAACATCTGGAAGGGAAAGGGCAAGAGCGTTCACCAGAAGTGGTCTCAAGACATTACTGGTTTGCAGGCCTGGGACAAAGAGCCCCTGTCATTACTGGAAGTAGGTCCTGATGAGTAAGGGAAACAAAGGGTGCCTTGTGCACCCACATCCTTGCGGCACATGGTGACATGCTGAGGAAATGTGGTGTTGTCTAGTGTTTTAGTATATGTAGCAATTTATTTGCTATTGCTTCATGTGGTAAGTTTTTTACTTTGTTAAAATCTTTGAATACAACTTCCTTCCTCTTTCTTTTTTCCCCAAGTGGTCTATGTGAGGGTAGTGTATAAATGCAATACTTGATGAATAAAAAAGTATTAAAATAAGCGATTGAAATGTGAATACTATCCTCAAGGCAGCCTGTTAGGAACCATGGCACGAACTGCAAATTGTCTGTAAACTCTGTGTCCTTATTAGTGTTAGATTTCACCAGTCAATTATCGCATGTAAACTCCTTAGGCACTCTAACAGCCTAAATATGTCCACTTGGGTACTCCTGTCTGTCTTGCCACCCGGGTGAGCATACCATTGTGACAGATGGTCCCTTACAATAAGAATCTCAGTAATATTAATGGTTACTCCCAGTCCCAAGGAACCAGTCATTTACCCCATATCAGCTGACGATGCTTGTAGGCAATCTTATAATAAATTTACATAAAGATTTATTAAAATAGGAATAAACTAGTGAGTTATTTACAAGGTTAAAACAAGTGAACATATATATACATATGAGATACAATCTGAAGTTTCAGAAGTTAATGGAAGATTTCTATAATAAGCCAGTTTTGTGTGTCCTTAAGGGCTAACCCTGCTTAACTTAAGCAGTTAAGGATCTCTTGCTTATGCCTAAAAAACATTGCTCTCCAGAGTCCGAGCAGCATAAGGATACACTTCCTTCTTGTTAAACGTTTCTATTCCCACTCCTTCCTTGTGCTCTGAGGTGCAAAGTCAGTTGATGGTAGAGGGGCAGTTGCATGGTAGAGGGTCAGAAGAACCAATGCCTTTTGTCCTCTTTAACATCCCACAGTAGTCTGTCTGGGGTTGATGGACCTTTCCTGTTGACAGGATCTAACACCTTCTGTTGGAGATCAACACTTCACATTAGTTAATGTCTCTCTCCTGTCTGGTGATTTACAGTCACAAAGGCTCATAATACTACTGCTCAAATATTACCTTACAATATGGTCTACAGATGTTATAAGTGAGATTAATGCATGCAGCAACTCACAAGCATTCGATATAGTCTAAACACATTCTTATAATTCTACTGCTTATTTTAAGAGTACTTACACTCAAGTGAAGCAGACTGATTCCAGCTATGTATGTATCAGAATTTATTTGAGACCTGGGGGCTTTGGCATGAGTTGAACCCTGACCTGTCAGTGTCACAATACCAAGTACTCTAATAAGAGCTATCCCAGCTACCAATAAGTAAACAGACATGAAATTGGAAAGTGCTGTGTTTCTCCCCTCTTCCCCCTCCCCCACCCCACCAAACGTGAACAGCGTGCTGTGAATGGAGAGCACCAGGAGGTAGGATAGATAAAATTGGGGGGTGGGGAGGGTGTGGATTTTTTTTATGTAAATCAGATTTTTTTATTTTATCATTTAAAATATAATTTTAAAAATAGTCCTGTTTAAAATGAAATCTGAATTGAATATAAAAATGTTGAGGCCTACACTTTTATAATTTAGTTGTGTGTGTAATATATGTTTGCTCTTTGTATATAGTGGAAATCAGTGTGTTTCAATCTCTGTGTGTGGGGGGTCAAAGGGTGTTGTCGATTATCTTGAATGTGTGTTCTTTCCATGTGGTGTCCCAGCTCTCTTCAGGTAGCTGACCCAGCAGATCTCGATAGTGCTACCCAAAAAGATCAGACTTGGTTCAGTGGCGAAGGCACCCAGCCAGATTCATTGTCAACACAGCACAGTATTATGGATTCTACAGGTACACTAGCACAAGTAGATCCTCTACAATGGACCAGCTCACACAGCAGTGGAACTTTCTGCTGCTCCCTAGGCCAGACAGAGGGTTAAGGCAAGTTACTCTGACGTTTATAGACTGAGAAACCTCCTGAGAATCCTCCCCCTCCCCCACCCACCAAGGCTGCAGCGGCATGGCTCGGATTGGGCCTGAGGTCTGCCACTTGACTTGCCGGAGCTTCCAGCCCCGCCCCCTTATCACGCTGTTCCCAGTGGCAGCTCAGGCCCCATCGGAGCCACGCCGCTGCAGCTTAGGTGGGTGGTGGTGGTGTGAGGGGGAAGATTCTCAGGAGGTTTCTCAGTTGCCTACGCCCATAGTGATCTTCTATAGTGTCAGTGTGCTTGGTCATGGACAGTTACGTGTCATCCTCTGGACATTTTGTATAGCTTGTGATGCATATGTTAGGAAAGTTTCACTCTTAGGCCAGGTCTACAATACCCGCTGGATCGGCGGATAGCGATCAATCTATCGGGGATCGATTTGTCGCATCTAGTCTAGATGCAATAAATTGATCCCCGAGCACTCTCCTGTCGATGCCGGAACTCCACTGCTGTGAGAGGCACAGGCAGAGTTGACGGGGGAGCAGCAGCAGTCAACTCAGTGCCGTGAAGACTCTGCAGTAAGTAAACCTAAATATGTTGACTTCAGCTACTCTATTCCCAAAGCTGCAGTTGCGTATCTTAGGTCCATTCCCTCCCTCCCCCCAGGTGTAGACCTGGGCTTAGTGTAAGCAGTGACCATTTAGCACCAAATTCCTCTCTACTCTTGAAAGTGTCTGTTGACATTTTAAGGTCTCTTTGTGCAAAGGGAAAGAGGATTTCTCAGGTCTTTGGGCTTGTCTTCACTAGAGCGGGGAGAGATCGCTCTTATGGCGATCGATTTATCGCGTCTCGTCAAGATACGATAAATCGATAGCCAGCAGCACCCCCGTCGACTTCGTAACTTCAGCTCGCCAAAAGGCACAAGCTGGAGTTGATGGGGGAGCACGCCACTGACCGCCGCCGCCATGAGGACGGCAGGTAAGTCGGCTGTAGATACGCCGATTTCAGCTACGTTATGTAGCTGAAATTGCGTATCTACAGCTGATCCCCCACGCTAGTGAAGACCAGCCCTTTCCATTTTTTCCTCTCATTTACTGTCGTCCTCGCTACTAACCCTTACTTCCATAAAATTTTAAACAGTATATCATAGTCACCCTATCTATGGCAGAGAGGGGCTGGACATGGGTCTCTGAATTCAATAGTGCTATTTTGAACGCAAGCCAAAAGAAGTTGCTGGAATAGTGGAAAGTTCTCTCTCTCCCAGGGGTTGAACATCATGCTTATGTAGGGTTGGGAGAGTTTTCTGAACGATATAGAGCAAAGAGTAACAGGTGCTAGAGATGAATAACAGGATTTTTTCACTGTTGTAGCATTCAAGAGCAGAGTCTCGAGGATGTTGTGGTACTGTTGTATACAGCTGTTTCACAAAGCTTTATATTAAGCATCAACCATTCATTTAAACATTCTTTTCCATACGCTCAGGCCCAGTGTTTTCCCCAGGAATTGAAATTAAGGGAGGTGTTCAAATTTACAGGGGGGGTGTAGTGGCGTGACGACTCACCCCTGCAGCGCCTTCTGCTGGTTGTCTGGGAATTAGCTCTTTCCAGCTCGAGCGCCCTCTGCAGGCCGGTATCTCACTGTCCGCTGGCCCCCATGCCTCTCCCGGACCCCAGTGCCCTTGTATCTGAGGTGCTGCACGCTGGCAATACTCCCCACAGTCTGTGCCTCTGGCTCTCTCCTCCCTGGGGAACCCCCGACTCTCTATCCCCACCTTGCCTCAGTTTGGGCTACTGCCAGTTATCATCAAGCCCCCACTCCCTGGGGCAGACTGCAATGTAAAAGCCACTCATCATAGGCAAGGGGGATTGGGCCAGTTGTCTTTGCCTAACCCCCAGTACCGTTTTAGGCCTTTGTATCAGCCTGCAGCCTGATACAAAGGCCTAAAACCTTCCGTAAATAATCATGGGGCTATTAGTCAGATAATTCTACTTGCAGGGGTTGAGTGGGAAGGTTGACTCATTGCTCCTTCCTCATGTCCTCCTGTAGAGCTTTTGAGCTCCACAGGATAGAGGCTCCTTCCTAGCTCCATTTCTTCTGAGCACTGTTCTTGGTGTGTCCTTTTAACTTTCTACAGCACTTGCCACCTGTAAATTTAACTAATAAAATGCATATAGGTGAACAGATTTATCAAGGTACATATTTTCTTTCTTCTTCCATTTCAGACATTACTTTGCTGAAGTCAAGTGGAGTTTTTTTGTGCACAGACTTTGCAATGTTGTCATTAACTATTTTTTAACTATCATTTAGAGAGAAAATCCTCAAAAGTTTGACATGCCACACTTCAATAAAACATAATCTTGGTAGAAAAGGTCACTAGAAATTTGAAAGAATGTGTGTGTACCCTCCATGTTGTATGTTTACATTTGTACCATACAAGTTGGACATCTTCAAGAAAACAAGGGACATCATCCGATTTCCTTGGTAATTGATTGGGAGTATAATGTGTCATATCAAAATTGGCTAAAATGAGGTGAGTTTATGAAGGATTTAGTGACATTCAGAAATGAATGATTAGAATAACAAAACATTCAGGTAACTTGCTTTATACTTGAGTGACAAATGAGAGCAGTGCATCAGAAATCAATCCAATATACTCTTTCACTGTGAGCACTAAAAATTCAAGCCTTGATGCTAACTATAATGGATTAACTATTAAGTGATCAGCAAAATCTTCATTAGCACTACTAGCTTGGAAACCCTGAATGTTTCTATGATGGAATTAACAAACAAAACAGTAGTAAAACTGCTTATTTGCCTCTAGTTCTAATTTTTGTGCCTTCTATCTTCTCCTTTTAGGTGGTTTGTTTAGTGCAATAGTGCGACTGACTGACAAGACTAAACATGAGGGTAACAGGTAAGAAAAACAGTCACTGGGATCAGATTGATGTGACTTTTAAAACAAGCCATATACTGCATTACTGCATAAAGGATAATCCTGATGTTTTTTATTCATATCTAATTTTGGAAAGAAGCATGACAGCTTTAATTTAATGGAACAGTATTGCTTTGCTGTTTCACTACCTTTTTAGCTGTCTGTGAAGCATGGCATTAAGCAATCATGAATGACAGGGAAAAAAATCATGAATGTTTATTTTCTCCATACCAGTAACATCCAGCTTCCCTGAAGGTCAGAAAGATGAAGCAAATGTGAATTTGGTCTTCCTTTGAGTTTCTCTGTGTAACCCTGGCTTCCAGCTTTTTATATGTATTTCGTTCAATTATTGTATATGCATTTCAGTTACTAAACTGGGATTTTTACAGGGGAGAAAACTGCAGGGAAGCAAAGCGAAGCTGCACTAGGGTTGGCAGGGGTGATGACCATGGGTGCAGTTTTGGATTGCCCCACTCAAACAGAAGTGAGGTGTGAGAGGCACACAGGGTCACGTATGACTGTGCTCCCCACCCCCTCTCTGCAAGCGCAGAACTGCTCAGCTGAAGGAGGCTGCATGTTGGTTCCCCTGACTCTGCAGCTGAATGCCACCTCCTGGGTCTTAGTGCCAGTTGTCCTCCCTGTCTTTGTGCTGGGAGCCTTCCTTTTTTCTGTGCAACAATGAGTGACAGTGGTGGGACCGGGTAAAGGGGTGGAGGGGAAGAGGAAGTGGGGAAGGAACGAGGGGTGGAATAGGCCAGGGGGATGGGGAAGTGAGGGAAAGGGATGGAGAACTTCAGGGGCAGAAGTGGGAGCCCAGAATGCGGCATCCCTTGGCAGCAGCTGGGGCTCCTCTGTTAAGCACGACTATAACCCTCACCCTGACAAGCCCTGCCCCCTACCTTTTGGACTCCTCCAACGAGCCCCACACACCCAGACCCCCACCCCACTGATCCCCAAGCAGCTGCACCTGGACCCCCACTCCATCAAGCCCTCCACACCCAGGCCCACCTTCACTTAGATTCCCTGCAGGGTCCAATTGCCCCCACACCCAGAACCCCCCAACAAGTCCCTGTGCATCCAGATGTCCCACTGAGCTGCCACACCCAGATTGCCCCACACCTGGATCCCCTCCACACTTGGATCCTGCTGGGATGAGCCTGCCCACCCACACCTGAGGGCCACAGAGTGCTTCTGGGGCAGGCCCAGCCCTTGCACTGTGTCAAGATCAGGTGCAGGCTTACTGCTGTGTCCCTGTACTGGGGGAGGGTGGGGCTTCAGGGTGATTTCCCACTTTAGTGTAGCCTGTGGCCTCTGCTCCCCATTGCATGCGGAAGCCACATTTATTTATTGACAAAATTTCCAGAATTTTAAAATATGTGCTCTATTTTTAATTTTTTGGTGCAGAATTTGCTCAGGAGTAATAGCATATCAGAATGGGTAGAGTTCAGAAAGAAACTGATGGAGTAAAAGCTGAATAAACCTAGCATTTGGAGAGCAGTAACAGAGGTGTCTGAGAATCCTGTGTTGCATCTGTATCACAACTAAACAATTTCAAGGTGTTCTGTTGTGATATTCTTTTGTACTACTGTGTTGCAGGAGGAATGTGTGTGCGCTAGTTAATTATCTGACAAACTGTTAGAATTTTCAGCAGTGCCATTCGTAGGTTAACTTAGTAACAGTTGCTTCAAAGTAACCCAGGAAGAAAGCATGACTACATGCTTTCTCAACATTGAAGTTAACATTATTCAGGCTGTGATAGAGAAAGTACATGAAACATACAATTAATAAAAATGTATTATATATGCTTACATCTGAGCTTAGTTCAAACCGATTCCCCATTGGGGTGTCTGGTGAAAGTCCATTTTATGCTGTAGCAGGAGTGGGCAGATTTGGTAAGACTGGGAAATGCTCTGTTTTCTGGAAGTGAATCAGGTCTCCAATGATGGTTGTCTCCCTTCTGTAATCTTCCCCATTTCATTTCCTGCTGTCAGCCCTGTCAAGGACTCACCGTTAGGGCAGAACCTGGTAAAATTTATTTATGTAATCTTATTTCTAAATCCCATAACACATTCTCTTCTTCTGTTGATGTTTCATAGCTATAGTAAGCAAGTACTTTAGTGGAGTGCTTTTAGTTCAAAGATGAAAGGAAGTGCTCTCTTAGAAATGTCTTTTCTCTTTTATAGAAAGAGCCAATACGGTTCCACGAGAGGGCTTAGAATTCTGTGGTGTTTCTTTGGTGCTGTTACTGTCTGCCCATGTTTTCTTGGCTATTCTAGAGCAATAAAAAATGCACCATCTATCTAATTTACTGTATATCATGTTCCAAAATCTACTTTTTTTGGTAGATGTGACCTTGAAAAATAAAATCAAACCACTGTATAACCTAAATATAATCTCCAAGAAAGAGGTAATAATTTACATGTGAGACTTTGGGCTTGGTTACACTGGCACTTTATAGCGCTATAAAGCCCCCACGAGCACTATAACCTCCTCCCCATCCACACTGGCAAGGCACGTAGAGCGCTATAACTGCTGAGTTATATCGCTATTGTTAATCCACTTCCGCATGGGGAATAAGGGCTGTAGCGCAGCTGCTGTAGCGCTACAGCAAGAATGTGGACACCCACTGCGCTACAAGTGATCTCTGGAGATGTGTAGAGCCATTTAAGGCAATTGACGTCTCTTCCCTTTGTTTTGAACTGGGCTGGAGGAATGCGGAAGTACCTCTTTAGAGTTTCTCTCTTAACTCAGCAGATAAGCAATGCAAATGTTTAAGGAGGGAGCCTGTGTGAAAACAAAGCCCTCTGTGAACGGAGGCTCACTGACAGGCTTTCAGAAGAACGGAAAAATCACTATCTCTCTCCCTCCGCATACACACAACGCGTCCCCCCTCATCCTCCTTGTTTAAAAAGCACGTTGCACCCAGCTGAATGCTGGGATACCTGCCCTAATGCGCTGCTCTTAATGCCGCATTAAGTGCCCCAAATGTGGCCATGCTATACCGCTGGCGCATCTGAGTGTGGACATACAATAGCACTATCCATATTACTGTATAAGGGGACCACTATAACCAAAAGCGCTATAATCTTGTAAGTGTAACCATACCCTTTGAGAAAGTATATGGCTAAAATGTCAAATAGATGCAAATATTAGCATTAAAATACTTTCAGACAACTGTTTTAAGTTTTAAATTTGCTTTGAGTTTACCAAAAGTATTAACTCTGGTTAAGGCTGCGAATCTGTCACAGAAGTCAAGGATTCTGTGACTTTCCAGTCTAAGCAGTTCAGGTGGCCCTGGCCCAGCCACTGCTGGGGCAGTCTTGGCTCCTCCCACCCCCAAGCACCTGTAGTGGTCCGCAGGCTGCCGCCCCCTGCCCTGGAGCACGAGTTTAGGGTTGCCACTTTTGATTGGACGTATTCCTGGAGATTTAATCTTTAATTCCTGGAAACTCCAGGACAGCCCTGGAGGGTTGTCAGCTCTATACCAGCAGCAGTCCCAGGCCACCCCCTGTGCTGGAGCCCCCCTCCAGAGCACCTGTGGCACCCCTAGAGTCCCCCTTCTAGAGCTTGTAAGATTTAGTCAGGGGTATAGAGTACAAGTCATGGAGAGATCATGGGCCGTGAATTTTTGTTTACTGCTCGTGACCTGTCCATGACTTTTGCTAAAAATACCTGTGAGTAAAACGTAGCCTTAACTATAGTTTTGTCAAATAAAATTATTGTAGGCATATAGCCCTCTAATTGCTCCCCACCCAACGTAGGGTTACCATATTTCAAGTTCCAAGATAGAGGACACTGCCAGAGGTATTTGGGGGGTACTGGCGGGGTTTGTGAATACTGGGAGGGGACATTTTGGGGGGGGGTGCTGGTAGGGATATTTGGGGGGTGCTGTTAGGGGTACGTACAGCCTCACTCTCTAAGTGGGGGGCAGTTGCTCCTTGTCATTGGCAGAGCATCTTGCACAGGGTCGGGACACTGTGCTAGCCCCTCAGTCAGCACCTTGCTATGGGCCTCTCCCCCCTCCATGGCGTGGAGCCAGGGCCTAGCTCTTTCACCCCTCCTGGCTGGGTGTTGAGGCCCCATGGCAGGGCAGGTGGCCCAACGGAGAGATGCTTCACAGGTCCGTTTTCCTGGAGGGCCAGGCAACCCAGCTCGGGTTCCCCGCCCCTGATTACCTGGCACGGCTCCAGCCCCAGCTTGGCTTCAGCCTATTTGACCTTTGCAGTCCACTCAGAAGTGTCTGGCAGTCCAGATTTGGCCAGCTTTTGCCTGTTGACTATTCTGATCTAACATATATATTGTTGTATGAATGCCAGTGTGATTGACAAAGCTTTGGCTGGGATGATTTGGTTGAGGATTGGTCCTCTTTTGAGCAAGGGATTGGACTGGATGACCTCCTGAGATCTCTTCCAACCCTAATATTCTTTGATTCTATTATTCCAACATGCTGGTTGTATGATGTGAATTGATTTCCCCATCCCACGGTGGAAGATGGCAATCAGAGGTACAGCTGAGCCTCACCGTATTGTTATCCATTGCAGTGATTTAAGTTCGCCCCTTGACAGTACAAACCTTCACTTTTGATTTATTTTTCATGTACATTCTCTGGTTACTTTATTCCATACTTTGTAACCTATTTCTGGCAGTATTATAATGTCTTTATTTAACACAATTCACTGTGGATTTCTCATGCAGTTTATTTTTTGTGTTTAAAACTGATGTGTATACATTATAAAGTATAAACAGATGCTGAAAACTTTATTTTCTGTGGTTCTGAATAGGTGCTGTAAAGTTGGTGGTAGCTGTCTCAGTATTTCTACTGACATTTTATGTCATATCTCAAGTATTTGAAATAAAAATGGATACAAACTTAGGAAACCTGTTTGGTAAGTGATGGCTTTGAACTGTTCTCATGGCACAAATCTAATTGACCTTGAATATAGCTTAAGTACTACATGCTCTTTCCATGTTAACCTGGCAGGGTCATGCTGCAGAAGAATGCATGTTTTTAAGAATATACCTTTATGTTCTGCACTAAAAGATAAAATATTAATATTTACAAATTTTAATGTGAATATTTTAGCTTAAAAAGTTCACATTCAAAATATACACAAGATTTTATCCATGCACAGATCATGTTTAGTAGTATTTGTGGTTTTAGTCAAATGTTCTTTAGACTGTAGGTATAACAAGAGTGCACAGTATGATTGTAGTGATGTTGGTCCCAGGACGTTTGAGAAACAGGATGGGTTAAGTAATGTCTTTTATTGGACCAACTTCTGTTTGCGAGAGAGACAAGCTTTCATGATACATAGCTCTTTTTCAGGCCTGGGAAAGGTACTCTTTATGTCATAGTTAAATACAAGATCAAACAGATAGTTTAGCATAAATAGTTATCACATATTCTAAGAGACCACTTCACCTTGAATATGTGCTGAGGACTTATGCTAAACCAGGAATATAGTGAATTATTTTTGGTTAAGTTCCAAATTTCTTGGTCAAGGTCCAGACTCTGGAAAAAATAATTAAAAAAATAGTATTGATAATGATAAGTAAATAAAAAGATTTCAAGATCTGTTCAAAAGCGTCTGGTGATTCAGATTTGGCCTGCGATCTGCCTATTGACTCCCTGTGCTACCCCACCTCATCTCTCTGGTATAACAAGTAGGCATTCAAGATAAATTTTGGAGGTGCTGCATAAACATTTCAGAATTTACTTATTTTCATTCCTTGTCCTTAACATAAAGTGCACATACTGGATGTACTATATCAACAGACATACAGTGATCAAACTCTGTCAAGTGTGCATGTTGTTTTTCTGATGTCCATATAGATTTATAGACTTTAAGGCCAGAAGGATCATCTAGTCTGACTAGTGGCCTGCGATGTGCAGAATTTGCCCACCCACTATTGCAATAGACCCATAACCTCTGGCTGAGTTACTGAACTCCTCAAATCATGGTTTAAAGACTTTGAGTAAACAGATACTCCACCACTGACTCTAGTTTAAACCTGCAAGTGACCCATGTCCCATGGTGCAGAGGAAAGTGAAAAATCCCTGAGGTCTCTGCCAACCTGACCCTGGGGGAAAATTCCTTTCTGGCCTCAAATATGGCAATCAGCTAGATACTGAACATGTCAAAAAGACCCATCAGCTGGAGACTAGGTATAGGTACACTGCATAAAGTCTAACTTTTGGGTAGCTTAAAAACCAGGCTCCAAACTTTGAAAAGTGCCTTCTGATTATGGTAGTCCAGCTTTAGACACGTACATTGTGACTTTTTTTCAGAGGGATTAAGCACCTACAATTCCAGGGATCTCGGGGAGCTAAACATATCTATTACCAGAGCCTCTGTATCTAAAATTGGCCAACCAAAACTTGAAAGACTGCATTTCAAAAACTGGCCCCTTAATTTTTGTGTGTCTTTACTGTAAATGTTTGTGCTTTATATTTGGGTATGATGTTGGGAGGTATTAAATGGAGTATCATAAACAATCAAACTTATCTTTATAGATCTGCAAAAGACTAAATTAATGGAATTAAACAATTTACTACAAATGAAATATCATTGTAACTAAAGCTTTCTAAAAACTTTCTTCTGTGTTTTAGCTAGATCAGCACTGGAGGCAGTTGCACGCCGTAAGTATTTTATATGCACAGTTACTGCAGTATGTATTTACTTTTGGTTGTGTGTACAATATTGCTGTGACTTTTAAATGCTGACTCTCATTTTGATATGGAAATTGCCACCTGCACATAAAAATGTAGTGAGAATAGCTTCAGAAGTAGAAGATTATTTCATGTCTAATCAGAGAATTGCATTTGTTAGATCAGCATATGTCAGAATAGATATTTTAATGGTTTGTGATATTGTACCTAATTAATTTTACTGTTACATGTGCAGTATTTAAGCTGCAGTTTCATGTGTGCATTGATCAATATTATCTTTGTGCTCTTTTGGCAAGTACAAGATAGGGTATGTGGGAAATAAGTTTTTTCTTTTTTTCCAGGATAGAGACCGATTACACTAACTGGTATTATTTGTTTATTAATCAAAGTAAAAATAAGTTTCTTATGAAGGATATATGATACAGTTCTTGAGCATTAATACATTTTGAAGAGGGTTCCTGATAACCCTTAAAGTGATCAAACCATTCCCTGAAAATCTTCTGTCCCATCTTTTAAGTAGAGACCTGCGTGAATACAAATTTATATATGCAGATATCTGCGGATATAAATTGTTATCCGCAGAACCACAGGACCTCCCTGGAACCACAGGTGCGAAAGGAGCAGAATGTGAGGCTGCTGCTCTCAGGAGCCAGCGCCCTGCGCTGGGCAGCTCCTTCAGCGCAGCTGTACCACCCCCAACCCTGTCCTCCAGCACGGCTGTACAGACCCCAGACAGGAGATGCGTTCATACAAACCTCTATCTGGAAGGGACAGGGATAGGGCTTGTGGTGGTACAGCCACACGGGAGAAGTTGCCGGCGCAACTCCTGGGAGTGGCGGCCCCACGTTCTGCTTCTTTTGCAGCTGCGGTTTCCTGGCACAGCCTGCAGTTCTGCAGATACCGGTTTATGTCTGCTACTGCAGATATAAATTTGTATCCACACAGGGATCTACTTTTAAGCACTTGATTCAAAATGTCTTACATGTTGGCTCCAGAATATTAGAGAGCCAAGATTGGTGAGGTATATCCTTTATTGGGCCAATTTCTGTTGGTGAGAGAGACAAGCTTTTGAGTTTACATAGTGCTCTTCTTCAGGTCTAAGCTCTATGTAAGCTCATAAACTGAAGTTGGTCCAATAAAGGATATTACCTCATCCATCTTGTCTCCTTATATAGGCTGAGATTATTTGAGACTTGCCTCCACCTTTTCCTTAGATTTGACTAATATTTGTTTATTTACTGTCATATCTAAATCATATTTATTTTCTTTTTAAAGCTACAAAACCACCCAGATATAAATGTGGGATTTCAAAAGCTTGTCCTGAAAAGCACTTTGCCTTCAAAATGGCAAGTGGAGCAGCCAATGTAGTTGGGCCGAAGATTTGTGTAGAAGATAATGTGTAAGTATTTGCTCATCTGGCAGATTATCTGTATGTACCTTTTTAAAATCTATCTGGATAATTGCTCAGCCAGAATCTCTTGAATTCAGACTATAATTGATCGTTTTGCTAAAGTAAATAGAACATCTTGTGGTTTACTCTTAGCTTAATATGCAAACAAATATATCTGAATTGGTACAAATGCACTTTTTTCATGCACTTTTGACACTCACTAGCTGTAAGGTGGAATTGTTATGGTTTGCAAAATACTTTTTAAACTCCATCAGGCCAATGCAAGATTAAATATATTTTTAGCCTGTCTTTAAAAGAGCCCTGCCAGGATAAAAATACAGATATTTTAATAATAAAAAGTTAATTACATTTTGCTGGTATCTTAGGTTACTAAACCTAAACATTTTAAAAATCCAATTCACTTATTTTGATTAATATTATTACACTAATGAGTTTCACTTTTGTTTCAGTTTCTAGTAACTTTTACTTTTTATATCCACTGGTCCCTTGCTACAAAGGTTGGGTTGCATGCACTGTAGGGGAATGTTTCAAAAATTGTATTCTTTAAGGTTATTAAATTGAATAAAAACGTAGTAGTTTTTTAATGCAGTCCTTTAAAAAATACAAAATCTGTTTTATGCCTGGGCTATTTGTGTTCTTTAAATGATAAGCTAATTGGATTACTTCATCATTGTGCTATTTTTGTTCCAGACAGTCTCACTTCTTACATCATGATTACCCTTGATTTTACCCCATAGAGTACGTGTGACTTTATAGGTTACAGCTTACCACTCAGTTTCTGAATAAGTTGCAAAAGGAGTTTTGGTATTGCTACAACTACTAAGAACTTTGTTTGCTCCAGTCACAATTAATCAGCATTCATGTGAAGGTTGGCTTTAAAATAGTATAGTATAATAGTAGGTTTCTCCCAGTGCACACTATTCTGGTGCTGCATAATTCCAGTATGTCTTATGTCAGACTATGCAGAGTTTAGGGTGACCAGACAGCAAGAGTGAAAAATCAGGATAGCGAGGAGGTGGAGAGTAATAGGTGCCTATATAAGAAAAAGACCCAAAAATCGGGACTGTCCCTATAAAATTGGGACATCTGGTCATCCTAGCAGAGTTGTTCCAAAATAACTGGCAATTTTTCAGTGAACATCATAGCACAGTGTATTATGCTGCAGATGACAGTTTAACCACAAGGTGATTTCCAGTAGAGGACTAGATTCTCATCAGTGTGTACTGTGTTTAAAGAGACTTTGTAAGATTAGAAGCATTTGAGCCAAAGGATTGGCTTTGTATTCAAGACTGTACCCTGTCATGATCACTTAACTCTAGTAACACAAATCCACTGAGGCTGGAATATACTAAGCTAACATGCTGAAGAATAGACAGATAGTTAACGTGCTTAACTATGAACAGATTTTCCTTCCTCCCTTCCTTGCATAACCAGTACTATACCTACCAGTAACTCAGGAAATTGGTTAGACTGCTTGGCTAGATTTTTCACTGCCCTGCCAAACTGGACTTTAAACAAAGTATCCAACCTGGTTAAGTGGCTGGCTAGCCACATTCGTTATAGTTTAGTGATATAATTTTCCTTAGAACTAATTCAGCAATCGGTACTTATAAAATAAGTCAGTTTCGGAACATTAAGCTATTAATGGTTGATATAGCTGGATTCTTTAGTAGTTGTCCCTGTCTTTTCTAGCTAGGCAGCAACCATAATACTTTGTCTCTTTCAAATGAGAGACAACCCTCTTGAAATCTTTCAGTGGAGCAGAAGTGTTAACTTCTGTTTCTTCACCAAACTTTAACTTAGATAGTTATAGTCTGTCGGCCTAGAATTCACCTTTAAAATTCCTTGTGTAGTTAAGGAAATTATTCTTTAATTCCCTCCTAAAACCCTGTTATCTAATGCTGGTGAGCGAATGCTGCGTTCTGCCGCAGAGGTGCCCTAATTTCCTGGGGGCTAGTGGTCCCAATACTGTTTTATATAGAAGCATATAAAAAGTAGTTTCTACTGTGTTTGGGATGCATCAGTATGAGAATCAAGATGGTTTGAGTTGTCTTGATGTATTTTCAAGCTTAACACAAGATTGTTGTATGTGAAGAGGGAGTGTAGTCTCATAGCACAGAACTGGGAAGGGCTACTGGGTTGCGTTTCCAGTCTTGTCGGTGACTCAATTTGTGACCTTGGGCAATTCATCTAATCCCTCTCTCCCTCAGTCTACCAGTCTATACAATGGGTGTAATAAAACTTACAACTTCTTAAGGTTTTTGTGAGGCAAAATATTTGGAAAGGTTTTTGGAAAGCCAGAGAGGGAATGCTATATATGTGCATCATATTAATTATCTGATTTTTATTCTTTAAAAAAATCTCAAATAGTTAAATAAGGAGTGGTATGTGTATAGATTTGTTTGGCAAAGCTTCTACTGTAATTGTGTCAGATTCTCATCTGGAACAGGTGATAAAAACCAAAAGCACTTCTTACTAACAAATAACTTAATAGTTATGTTTGTATGATATACTATTGTCCTGCATCATCTGTTGAGGATCTTCTGCATCAATTTATGGTACACTTTTGGCAAAAAGTATTCTTTGCTAACTTTCTGTGAGGGTGCCTTTTGATATCTCTTGGTTTTATATACACAATTAAGAATCTATATGTATAGATTTATAGAGGTCTTTATTTTTGAATGCAGTGCCTTTGACTTATGTTTTAAAAAGCCCACATAATGTGTTAACTTGAACTTTGGATTAGTATTCTAAAACCAACAAGCTGCTGCCCTCTTGTGAAAAATTCAGTGTTACATTTGTACGTGCTTATGACTGCTGCTGCCACCTGGAGGGTGAGGAGAAAGATCTGGCCACTTTGCAAGAATTCATTTTAGATAATGCAGCAGTTTTATGGTTGCTTCAGACTGCCCTTCATTATCTGTGCTCAGGTGATTATTCAGATCTGTTTGTACAGTAACTCCTCACTTAACATTGTAGTTATATGTATACATACACACGCGCGCGCACACACACACAGTATTAGTTTTAAACAATTTAATAGTGTGCACAGCAATGATGATTGTGAAGCTTGGTTGAGATAGAGGAGTCAGAGGGTGGAAGAGGCATTCCCGGGGAATGCCTTACTGCTAAACAATGAACTAGCACTCAGCTGAGCCCTCAAGGGTTAACACATTGTTAATATAGCCTCAGACTGTACAAGACAGCATGAATGGAGGGAGGACACACAGCATGGCAGAGAGACACTGTGTGTGTGTGTGTGTGTGTATGAGGGAGAGAGACACACCATGTGTGTGAGACACACATGCACATTGACCCTTTTATGTACGTTGACCCCTCTCTTAAGTACACTGTCTTTTTAAGTAGATCAGCAAGTTGAGACAGCAAATTAAGTTGGTCTGCAAATTAAGACATGGCTGACTAATTTACAAAGTCATACTTAGACAGCAGTGCCTCCTGGTTGGCAATTTGCATTTGCAGGGAAGAGGAGATATAGATCTATCTATCCAGTAAGTCTATACTTTTTGAGTCCTTGTGCTTAGGAGTGGACTTGAACCTACTCGCCAATGTGATATGACTGTGAAAAAAGCTAATGCGGTCTTGGGATGTATGAGGTGAGATATTTTCAGTAGAGCTAAGGAGGTGTTAGTACCATTATACAAGGCATTGGTGAGACCTCATCTGGAATACTGCGTGCAGTTATGATCTCCCATGTTTAAGAAGATGAATTCAAGCTGAAACAAGTCCAGAGAAGGGCTACTAGGATGATCCAAGGAATGGAAAACCTGTCTCATGAAAGGAGACTGAGAGCTTGTCTTGCTTAGCCTAACCAAAAGAAGATTGATGGGAGATATGATTGCTCTCTATAAATATATCTGAGGGATACATACCAGGGAGGGAGAGGAATTATTTAAGCTCAGTATCAATGCTGACACAAAAACAAATGGATATAAACTGGCCATCAGGAAGTTTAGACTTGAAATTAGACACAGGTTTCTAACCATCACGAGTGAAGTTCTGGAACAGCCTTCCCTGGGAAGTAGTGGGGACAAAAGACCTATCTGGCTTCAAGATTAAGCTTGATAAGTTTATGGAGGGGGTGATATGATGGGATAGCTTAATTTTGGCAATTAATTGATCTTTGACTATTGGCGCTAAATATGCCCAATGGCCTGAGATGGGATATTAGATGAGGTGGGATCTGAGTACTACAGAGAATTCTTTCCTGGATGTCTGGCTGAAGAGTCTTGCCCACATGCTGAGGGTGTAGCTGATCGCCATATTTGGGGATGGGAAGGAATTTTCCTCCAGGGCAGATTGGCAGAGACCCTGTTTTTTTTCCACTTTGCTCTGCAGCATGGGGCATAGCTCACTTGCTGGAGAATTCTCTGCACCTTGAAGTCTTTAAACCGTGATATGAGGACTTCAGTAGCTCAGACATAGGTTAGGGGTTTATTACAGGAGTGGGTAGGTGAGATTCTGTGGCCTGCGTTGTGCAGGAGGTCAGACTAGAGGATCATAATGGTCCCTTCTGACCTTAAAATCTATGATCCCCTGTGATTAACTGTGATTACAACCAGGCTGACAAGCCTTTAATTATCTGGGTCATCCCATTTAACCCTTTTGAAAATTAGCAAAACGTTAGCTTTCTTCCAACCTTCTGGAACTTTCCCAATGCTCCAAGACTTACTGACCGTAAACGTTAACGTCCAGCAAACTTCTCAACCAGCTCTTTTAAAACTCTTTAAAAAAAGGTCAGGTTATCTGGACCTGCTGCTTTTAAAAATGGCTGACTTCTGTAGCTTCTGTTTAACAATCTACAGAGACATGAGTGGAATGGAAAGTGTCATCACAATATAATGAGACTACGTCATCTATTTTTTCCCCCTCCAAACACAGAATTGAAATAACACTTCTGCCTATTCTATGCTATTGATCATTCCACCATTTCCATCTAGTAATGGACCAAAACCATTGTCACAATTCTTTTTGTTTTTGATTATATTTTAAAAACTCCTTATTGTCCTTAACTCTGACCATAGGTTTCTCTTATCAATTTGCTACAGTTCCTAACTTCTGATTTGTATTCACTACCACCAACTTTTAAGTCTTGCCTTTTTTAAAATATGAAATGCTTGTTTCAGAAGTTTGTCATAATTCAGATGTAAACATTTTTTTTGTTTCAGTTTAATGAGTGGTGTTAAGAATAATGTTGGCAGAGGAATAAATATCGCTTTGGTAAATGGTAAGTAATATTTTAAATGTGCAAAGTATCTTCATTCAAAGACCATTTCTCAAATAGTCCTTAAGGCATTTAGAGAGGGTAGGAGAAAGACAGCCTGGAGTCAAAGAGAGAAAGAGAAGAAAAAGGGAGGGGAGTCAGATAAAGCAAATCCTCAGATTTATATTGAAAGTAATGTGCAAAAATCTCTTAATTGTAATTTAGAAATGCAGTGTGGAAATTTCAAAGCTTCAGATTTTAGTGTAATTCTTCTCTAAAAATTTACCGTAAAATGGGTTCACAGGCTCCATGTTCATTTTATGTCCATGATTATCAGCTAATATATGTTCTGTTTACATGTAAAATGGAAAAACTGCTAGGTTTTCAAACTAAATCTGTGATCAGAAAGTCAAATGATGTTCTTTATTTGTTAATGTGCCACCACAAGTAGTAAAGATTCTGTGAGCGAAATTCATCTTACTCTTATTTTCAGTGAAGCTTAGTTAGAAGTGCCATTAATAATGCCAGAATAGACTCACTGGTTCTTTTATAGCTAAGGACCAATATATGCCATGATTCCACAGCCACAGCGCTTACCACCAAATGTTACTTGTTACAGGATTAAGTTCTAGAATTTAAGCTTTCATTACCAAACAGAAAAATTCTGCACATGTGATTGCGAAGGAGATAAGCTTGAAAAAAGTATATGTTGTGACTGACAGACACACACACACACGATTTCAGTAGTAAAGGTGATCGTTTTTAAGTGTCAACTTTGTCAACTACTTCACTGATACTGATTTTAGCAGAAATATCCAGATAATGTGCTTATGCCTCAATCTTAAACAGTCTCCATCTGACCAGAGACAAAAATCTGGCAGTTAGGTAGGGAGCAGCTAAAATGCCCTGCTATCTTCTATAATGCAGTTATAATGTAGATTTTTGTATTTTCAGTGCATATCAAAAACTGATTGGAACAGCTTAAAATAACTCTCATCGAAATGAGTAACAGGCTACTCTGCTGGTTGTAGTATTTATTTTTGTATTTAATTCATTAAAATCCTCTGTAATTTAAATGAAGCTGCCATGGAATTTCCAGTAAGCTGCAAAAAGTTCTCTGTTTTCCACACACTCATTGCTAATAGGGATAAAAAGTAGTAAAAGCTGATTTTTTTTTTTTATTAAATAGATACAGAAAGCAGGTCTGTTGAGTATGAATGTGCCATTTTTATACTGTTCTTTAAAACTGAAAAAACCTACTCTTCTTTTTACTGCTGCCTGAGTAGCTATGTCACTAAGATGGCAGTGCTCTTCTTTGTCTGTGTTGTCTATGAGGAACAAGCAGTTAAAGGTGTTTTCATGGAAGAGACAGCTGGTGCAACCACTAGGCGACCACCTAGGGTGCCAAGTGATTGGGGGCGGTGGTGGAATGGAGGTGAGCTGGGGCAGGGGTGCACAGGGAGGGTGTCCGCAGCAAGTCGATGAGGGGCACACAGGGGAACCGTTCCCCGCCCCAGCTCACCTGCATTTGGCCTCCTTCCCTGAGCACACCGCCCCACTCTAATTCTCCTTCCCTCCCAGGCTTGTCGGGCCAAACAGCTGATTGGCACCCCAAGCCTGGGAGGCGGGAGAAGTGGCGTGCTGAGGAGGGGAGGCAGAGCCAAGGTGAGCTGGGGCGGGGAGCTGCCAAGAAGGGGCGGGAGGGGCTCCCCAGGCAGCAGGGAGCTGCCACCGGTGGGAAGGGCTCTCTGGGCAGTGGGGGTGGAGTGGCGCAAGGTGGAAGTTTTGCCTAAGGTGCCAAATATCCTTCCACTGGCCCTGGGAAGAGAACATACCAGCTGAGAGTTAGTATGGTATTTTTTGCAGGTTGTCAGATATATAAGGTCACCTCTTACTGGTTGTTGTGAAAAGGTGAATATATTCTTAACCGAACTTTGGATATAGACGCACAATGTAAGCCTTTTTTTCCTAGGCAAAACGGGACAAGCACTGGACACCAAGTTCTTTGACATGTGGGGAGGAGGTAAGTGTTTATGGATTGTTTCTTGAATCAAAATAATTTTGAATTACAAAAATAAATCCCTTCTGATTACATAACTGCTCAATTCAAACATTTAAAATGTAGTCATTTCATATATACTACTATAGTTATGAGGAGAGGACAGGTAAATAAAAGCACAAATATCTTCTGCACATAAAGGCATTTGCCCTCCCGACTAATTATCCTCCTAATGACAATTCTGACAGCAGACTTAAGAAGCCATCGTGTGCCAAAATGGCTTGTAAATTGTACTTGTAAGAGTTATCGTAGTGCTAATTAATTGGTTTCCTAAATGACTAATACACAGTTCTTGTGTTATATAATTGTGGCTGATTTTTTTCCCAATAGACTAATTTGGTATTGAGTACTTTTCCAATGTGGGCTACCAGAGCTTCAGTTTATTGCCACCATTTTGAATTTAAATGGAAGCAACATCAGGTATTTTATTACACAGAATAGGTAAAACAGCAGCTATAAAGTTAAGGTATAGTTTTTCTGATGCTTCAGTCATCTTTTCCCCACTTAATTTCTTTGCCTCCATGTACGAACTATGTATAAGGAATGTCTCAATGTTAAATTAGCACTGCAGAAGGAATAGTCTCTCTCGTTTAGGTTTGGTATGGTAATTGCATTTTATGTGGTAATTCTATATATTCTGTCTCTGTTCAGACGTGGCACCATTTATTGACTTCCTGAAGTCCATTCCAGATGGAACTGTAGTGTTAATGGGAACCTATGATGATGGTGCAACCAAGTATGTATTGACTAAATATAGTACATTTTGCATATCCTGCATTTTTAAATACTTATTATATATGTGTACTGAAAGAAAAACACAAAACCCCTAAACTGTTCCTAAAACATGTTTGAAGAAGTTTTGCTTCTGGAAAAATATCATTGACACTATCCTTTATGGGAAAGTTCCTTAATTTTATGATCTTATATAACCTGAAGAGTGAATACTCCAGGCTGTGCAGAAATAAAGCCTACAGTAGAATCTCAGAGTTAGAAACACCTTGGAAATAGAGGTTGTTCATAACTCTGAAAAAAACTTTATGGTGGTTCTTTCAAAAGTTTACAATGGAACATTGACTTCGTAGAGCTTTGAACCATGACTGTACAGAAGAAAAATACTGCTTGCTTTCTTTTTTTTTTTTAATAGTAGTTTACATTTAACACAATACTGTGATGTATTTTTTGGTGTGTTTGTATGGCCCTCTACCACTGTCTGATTGCGTACTTCTGGTTTCAGGTGAGGTATGTGGTAGTCTGGTCCTTTCGTAACTCTGGTGTTCAGAACTCTGAGGTTCTATTGTATTTAGTGTGCTACATATGTAGATGTTATGATTTATAAAACCTTCTAAGTTAACTGGAGCAATGAATTTGGTATCAAAGGGCTTTTTTGCAGTGAGTGTGTTCCATGCACAACTTTGACATCTAAATAACTACATGTAATGTCTGTCTGTTTGCCATTACCATATCAATAGGTTGTGCAAGTTCATTTTTTTGTTATAAAATTAATACGAAATCAAAGAACTTATTAGGTCTGTTGGGTAAAAATCAGCTTGTCCTACTCACCGTTCCAACACCTGGGTAGTGCGGAGTTGGGCTATAGCTCGAAACTGTCAGAGACCATGTAAGAAACACACTGAGGCCAAGCAACTTTGATCAAAGGGCACGCACCCCCCTCAGGCTAGTAGCTTCGGAGGCATGTAGCAGCTTTATGAGACATACACATCAGTATTTATAGGTTTAAGACAGACAAAGGAAAGACACTAGGTACGTCTCCTGTATCATCTCAGGCTGACCTTGCGCAAACTGCTTTCTACGATTACTCAATCAAGCAGAGAGAGAGCAGGAGAGGGAACAAGGCAAAAATATTTGAACAAGATAAGGAAGTTAAGCAAGGCCAGGAGGAATTTATTGCAGGGGGCCCCTTTTATCGAACAGGTCCATGGTCTGTACATATGTTGCAGGGAAAGTTGGTTCAGTTTTGCATACATGAATATACATGTGTCTCAGGTTTTATCGCCTCATGCTCAAGCTCATGCCCTCAGTGGTGTTTAAACCAACACAAGCAGGTAAGTCAAGAGTTAAGGTTGTTACCATGACTATTAGGTGATTCCCTTTTGCTTAAGTATTGTAATTGCCACTGTATGTGACTAAGGTGGTGGCATTTGCTCTATATCAGTAAGCTACAATAAGTGGTGCTTTAGTAAACTATTGGTCTACATAAGGAGATGATGTGAGGCACAGTCAAACCACCAAAGTTTTAACCAACAGCCAACTAATACAGACTCTGATGTGGCTTACTGCTATTAAGTTACAGGTTATCTGTTGTTTCCCTTTTTAAAACTAAATAGCCATTACAAATAATTTTTGGGAGTTTTATGCAGCGTGTCCCTCAAACTATGAAAAATAATTCCTTGTGGAAGAATATGAGAACAGACGAGTTATGAGCAACTTTTTCCTAATTAGGAAAAAAATTAAGTATTCAAAATATTTTTGTAAATATTTTTCAAATTCTATTAACCCATCCTCAGTGAGCTCAGCTGTTCTTTCAGTAACAAATTATAGCACAATAGCCACTTTCTATGGTAAGGCCTAGATTTATAATATTGAACTGTTTCCAAATTAGGTTGTACAACAGAGTGGGTTAACAGTGGCTGCCTATTCCAAACTACTAGCGCTGGGGAAAGAAGGCAGTTAAAAATTATCACTTTTCTCCTCCAATGTCTTCTGCTTCTCTCCTACCCCAAAGGTGTGTCTTCCACCTTCTCCTCCCCTTTTGACAAGCTGCCTGTTACCTGTGTTTCCCTTCGTGATATTTAATATGATGAATGCAGAGATTTCTTTTGTTTTGTTTCAGTAATCATCTCCCAGCTGTGTACTTGCGACAGCTGGTGTCTAAGTGTAACACCAGCAAAAAAAGCTCAACAGGTCAATAGGAATGTGGGTTTGGGTGGTCCATGTCAATCATCAGACTCTAATGTTAACTAGTAACTTCATATGAATAACAAAAACCTCATCAATATTGCATTTCGGTAATAAGAACCACAAACAATTTCAACAAAATCTGTGCCTTATCTGTAGAGCTGCATTAGTGGGATGTAACCATCTAAATATTCTGTACAATCACAGGAAAGTAGCCCCCAAATTAACTTAATTTGGTGTGCCCAATGTTTTTATGCTCTGGCTTAATGTGATGCATTCTCAGTTTGTACCATATGAATGTACCATATTAGTTAGCAGTAATCAGACGTTTTGTGGAGTGCTCAGAAATTGAAAATGAGCCAAATTACTGGCCAAAATATAGTAGCTGGCAGGAAAAAAGAGTTCCTCATAAAAAATTTTGGAATAAAGTTTATCTTGTTACATCATCTCTTAATCTTCCCTGCTATAACTGGTTTGTTTAGCTATAGAGCCATAATTGTGGCAAAGGGCAGCATCATTCATTTGAAATTGGGACCTGAGCAATAATTGTATATTTCATCTTTTGTTTAGTTGTGATCAGACTAAATGGCCTGCTTATGACATCAAAATATTCAAAAATATAAAGTCAAAACCTAGAGATAAGCATACAAATAATTCATGTGGTTGATTGTAATCTACAATCTATCAGGCCTACCTTGGAAAGTCTGATTGATATCACTCATGCAGTCCATAAGAAGACACTATTCTAAAAATTAAGACGAGGAATACTGTTGGCACCTTAGAGACTAACCAGTTTATTTCAGCATAAGCTTTCGTGGGCTATAGCCCACTTCATCGGATGCATAGAATGGAACAGAAGTAAGATGTATTTATATACACAGAAAGCGAAAAAAAAGTTGTACATTACCATTCCAAGTCTAAGAGGCTGTAATGTAATAGTAATGTATGACTTGTATTTATATATTTCTGTGTATATAAATACAAGTCATACATTACTATTACAGCTGGTTAGTCTCTAAAATGCCGCAAGTATTCCTTTTCTTTTTTATGGATACAGACTAACATGGCTGCTAATCTTAAACCTTTTCCAAAAATTTTTCTCTATAGATATGGGCTGAGCAGGCGGTGATCAGATCCTGATCTAGATTTAGGCCCTAATCCTATGAAAGCTTTCGTGTGTACTTAATTTTGAGCACGAGGAGTCCCACTGAACTGAATGGGAATACTAACATTCTTAAAATTAAGCATGTGCATAGATCCTTACGGGATTGGAGGCCTTGGTTTTTGCAGGTTTGGATTCCCATTATGGCCACATGAGATTTTGGCATCAAATGGTAAAAATCTCATTCGATCAACTGGCTTCAAAAAGAGAGGTATTCCCAATTCTAATTGTAACACTAGCCCTAATACCAACTAACTGGAGTTTGTATTGTGTGAATTAGAAGCTGAATGGTGAACTGAGCAATTAAGGATCTAGCTACATGTATTATTTTTCACATTTAACACACTTTGCGTTTTATTCAAGGCTTAATGAGGAGGCACGGAAACTGATTGCTGAACTGGGAAGCACATCTATTACCAACCTTGGTTTTAGAGACAACTGGGTCTTTTGTGGTGGGAAAGGAATTAAGACTAAAAGTCCATTTGAACAGGTTTGTTGTTAATATTACTTTTCAGGGTTTGATAAGTCAATTTATACTAACCAAGGCTTAGCCTATTATATGAACACCAGTCATTGTCTCAAACATATCACTGTAGATATTTATTATTTTGGAACTTAAATACATCTTTTGAATATTTAACTTCTTTTAAATATACAAAAGGATTCTGTGATAAGCACCTTAGAAAAATGATGCATTGATCTACATTAAAACTGATGAACTAAAACTCTGTAATGTGAGTTTTTCTTAATTTCTTTTTTAAAAAATAAGTAGCTATAATATGGTCATGAAAGCCAGTTTAAAAATCAGTTTTGAAATATCAAATTTAGTCACCTAAGTAACCTGATTTTCAAAAATGCTGATCACCGAACAGATCCCGATGATTTCAAGTTGCTTTTGAAAATAGAACACTTATTTCAGTGTCTACATATAGTCTAAGGCAGCGGTGTTCTCAACAATTTTTTTGGTGGCCTTAGAGTGTGGCCACCAACTCTTGCTGGTGGCTGTGCTTACAATTTTTCCCCAAATACTAAATTAGGAAAAACAAAATAAATATGCACATATACATGACCAATTTATTTATGTAGGGTTTTTTCAGATTAGGTGATTGTTACCTCGGTTCCCCTAAAAACCACCCAGGGTCTAACTTGTATTAGTTTTATTACAATGCCGCTATTAGGTCAGACAAAAAAGGGGAATGAGCTTATTCATCCACACACATTCACCATATTCATACCCCCATGCACCCACACACTTAGACAGGCAGAGAATTACTGGAGACAGCATGGGAAGCCGAGAAGCTGAAGCATGGTAGATCTGGTGTGTCACACTGCAGTCATGGATCCAGGCTGGTGAGCAGGTCAAGGAGCAGCAGCCTCTTGTATGTGTGGCTGCTTCCTTTTATTTTGGAACTGGGCAGCTCCTGTCACATACACTGAGTTTTTCCTTCTGTGTCCATCATCGAGAAGCATCCCCAGTCCCTGTTCCTTTCATGCCTCTTTTCTTTACAGTCCTCCATGATTGCCTTCTCACAGAAGATTATATCAGACACACCTGGCTCCAGGCTCTTTTCTCCTTGTAGTTCCTCTCTGCCTAGGCCCACATACACTTTCTTGTTCACACTCCCTGATCTTCAACACATACACTCCCTTGTTCACACTCTCTTTGATTGCATGATGGGATATTCCAAAGCTTGAAAGTTCATACATGTGGTATCCTGAAAAGTTACAGAGCTTGCAAAGGTTACAAAACTTAAAAGGCTATGCTAACTGTAACTGAAGTTACAAAGTCTGCAAAAAGGTTGCAGAACTTAATGATACAAGTTACAGATCTAAAATTGCATTTGAGTGGAGGCTTTGCATAACAGTAATGAAAATAATTTACATTTAGAATTTTTAGGACCTGCAGAGTAGCCTTTGCTAAAGGATGTGTATGCATTTCTGGAGGGCATGATTTTTTTTATAATGGTAACAGAACAAAACAAATGTTTGTTGTGTTTTTTTTTTAAAATGGATTCATGTTCTCTATTTGTAGCATATAAAGAACAACAAGGATACTAACAAATACGAAGGCTGGCCAGAAGTTGTTGAGATGGAAGGCTGTATCCCTCAGAAGCAAGATTAAACAAAGATTCAAAACAAAGAATGTGAGAGAAAATGCACTTTCTGCTGTTATAAGGGAGAGGGCTATGAAGAAGATACTATGTAATGTAAATATTTTTAAAGCATGCATCCGTCTTGGTGTGCGCATGAGCATTGACGTTTTGAATATCAGAATTATTTATTTCTAACCCATCTAAAAATTGTTTTGTAAATAGGCCCAAAATAAATAAGACAGTGAAACATTTCTAAACAGCATTCCTCAAAGTGCAACATTTAGTTTGCCTATGGTAAATAATCATTTTAGATCTACTGACTAAGCAATTAAGTACCCAGTAAAGGAATGAATTCATACTGAAGGATATTGTACTGTCCTATAACAATGTAAATGTTGCATTGAGTCCATAACCTTTGTGGAATATGTAGATTTTAGTGAGAAATTAAAGAGCTTTAATTTTTTTATCCTCCGCCTTTTGATGGCAGCATCACTTTTATTAAAGATCTGTTCAGTTATTCTAGTACAAATGCTTTAGAATTTTGTTTTGCAGCCGCCCAAAAACCTAATATTCAACAAAATTAGCGTACTTTATACAAAAGTGTAGTTCAGCCACGAGGAGCACAATTAAACAAATTTTTTATTCTAACAAAAGTAAATATATAAATACTTGTACATATTTAAAAAAAAGCTTGAAAAGATTTGTATTTAACATAGAAATAGTGTTTACTTTGTAGAAGATACATGGCTAAATAACAGTTCTGTTTCAATTGTTTTGTTTTTATTACAATTTTTGTACCAGCTGCCTGACCTTCAGTTCTGCTTACTGCTGTTCAGCAATATTAACTAGCTGAATGATAGAGCTGTATGATGGAATGTCCTTCTGTTTTAATTCTAGCCCTAGAAGCGAGATTTCCCAGTGAGGAAAGCATGTTAGAAAATGGGCTGTTTCCTCACAGGAATTAAATTAGTATACATAATTATGCACAGTTTCACTACTACCTGTACTAGTTCTAATGTGAATCAAGATATTCAATCAGTACTTAGGATGGGATGTTACAGAGAGCACTACATTTTAAGATATATATCAGTTGGTATTGAAAAATTAGCTAACACTGTTATCTTCATCCCTGTCAGCAACAAATTCTAAAAAACTGGACCAAGTTAAAGTGGCCTTATACCATAGTTCATGTAAGAGTAAATAGAAAACCAAACGCTTTCTGTAGAAATTATTTTTTTTAATCACTTATTTTTTAGTAGGGCAGGCTTAGAACTTTTTTTCTGAACACAAAGTGAGTACAGTGAAACAGACTATCTAGGCATTCACTGCACAGGGATTAGAGCAGAATTCTATTTAATCTCTTGGAGTTCTATTTACACGGTATGTTCTAGTATAAATGGTCAACATCTTTGAGCAGTACTATAAAAAAAATTTTCAGGAACTGCAATACGAATTACAAATGGTGCCACTCCGAATGTTATATAATCGGTATCTTCTGAGACAAACTTAAAATCGTTTGCACTAAAATCTTCAAAGCAATACAGGGAATGATAACTTTGTTCAGAATAATATCCACCTCTAACACAGGAATGAGTGAGACTGGAATTTGAATTGTTTTCTGTTTAACTAGCCTGCTATGTAACATTTTTCCCTCAAGTTTAATGTAGAACAGCAATAAATGCACCTTATACAGTGAAACCATTTATTTGTAAAATATCATGCAGATTTTTAATTCTTATTTGAGAGAGATTACATCACACATGTCAATACCATGTATATTTTTTCATCAAATAAAGTAAAAATCCCCTCAGTTCTATAAACTGGAAACTAATTTTATTTTACAATATGAGATTAATAAAGAAAATGAATGTATAAGCTTTAGTGTTTAGGTAATGACAAAAAACATTTGTTAGTACTGTGAATACTCCATGATTGAGTATATTGCTCTTCAAGGTAACATTTGAAAGAATCTTGAAGATACAGTACTTAGTGGTGTATATAGCTATATTAAAAAAAAATCCAGTTTGTATATGAATAATCTCTCTAGGCTGTTGTCTTACTAGCCTGTGTAATACTATTCTGAGTACCAGCAAAATATGGCATTCATATGAGGCGTCTACACTTTAAACTTAAGTTGACCTATGTTAGGTTGACTTACAGCCACCGCAGTAATCAGTGTGGTGGTTGATGTCCACACTACCTTCCTTCTGTTGGTGATGCACATCCTCACCAGGAATGAAGACAGGCAATATGGGGAGCTGAGACCCAGGGCTCACAATTCCCTGCCAGGAGCCTAGCTGCTCCCTCAGGCTTCTCACCTCCCCAGTGGGAGCAGATGGGCGAGGTGGGGGCAGTTGCCCAGGCTTCTTGTCTCCCTGAGTGGGAGGCCGGGACACCAACCCAGTGGAGAGCCTGGAAGCAGCAGGGCTCCCAGCAGCGAGCACAGGCAGCAACCTGGTTGGGAGTGGGGAGCCAGGCTGGGGGGCAACCAGGCTCTACCTGGCGTCCACCTCAAGCCCCAGGCTTTCTTGTCAATTTCACGGCTCCAGTATGAAATTGACAAGAATGACAGCCAACTTAAGTAATACTGTATCTACAGGGACATTGTATTACTCTAAGTACACTGACATAAGCCTTATGCCTCTTGTGGAGGTGCAGTTAGTATGTTGGTGTAGTAGACCAGTTGCATTGGCAGGACAAGGCTGTATTGTGTACACTGACCTAATTAGGTCGATGTAAGCTGCCTTATGTCGACCTAATTCTGTAATGTAGACGAATTCTTAGTTTTCATACTAAGTTGTCAGATATTACAATGATTGGATATAAGTGCTGAATTTCAAAGGGTGTCCAAGAAACAGGTTTTATTAACTCTAGAGGTTTGTGTTTTAATCTGTGCTTTGTGGTTTGAGCCAAGTAATGCAGTCCAAATACATTTTTTTAATACTATTATCATTCAGTCCTGAGGCAATAAGTGTTTCACAAGCTTCTGACAGCTGACACAGGTAAAGGTAGGGAGCTGCTTGACTTTGGTGGAGTGATGAATTAATCCATCGTGTGACTCCTAAAGAGCATGTATTAAACAATTTTACAGTATTAAATGTACAACTGCAGATTATTTTAATGTGAAGGAAAAGTGGTAAGAATAGGAAGAGACCAATGTGGCTCCATCAGGAGCTCTTTAATTACCCGAAAACCAAAAATGAATCATACAAAAAGTTGAAATATGGATGAATTGCAGAGGAGGAGTACAAAAGAATAGCATAAGCATGTAGGAACAAAATTGGAAAGGGTAAGGCACAAAATGAGTATTATACCTAGCAAGGGACATAAAAGGTAATAAGATGGTATTTAAATTCATTAGAAGCAAGATGAAGGAAATTGTAGGTTTGTCTACTTAGCAGGGGAAGAAAACTAATAATTGATGAAATCAAGAAGGCAGAGATGTTTAATGCCGGTTCTGCTCCAGTCTTTACTAAAAAGGTTAATGGTGAGCAGATCCTCAACATAAATTAAGAAGAAAGGTGAAGGAATGCAAGCCAAAATAGGGAAAGAACAGATGAAATATTATTTAGATGTATTCAGGCAGAGCCTGCTGGAAGTTCATCTTAGGTAATCTTGGAACCATTATCAATTATATTTGAGAACTCATGGAGGACAGGTGAGGTCCCAGAGGACTGGCAAATGGCAAACATACACATAGTATAGGGAGACAACAAGGACCTGGGGAATTCTAGACCAGGTCAGCCTAATTATGATACCTGGAAAGATACTGGAACAAATTATTAAACAATCTATTTGTAAGCACCTGAAGGATAATAGGGTTATAAAGAATAGCCAGCATGGATTTGTCAAGAACAAATCATGCCACACCAACCTGATCAGTCCCACATGCCATTCTAATAATCAAATTAGGGAAATGTGGTCTATATGAAATGAATACAATGTGGGTGCACATCTGACTGAAAGACCATACTCAGAGTTATCTGTGGTTTGCTGTAAACTGGGAGGAGGTATGTTTGTTATGAGAGGTGACTCAAAGAGCTTGGCTGGTTTAGCCTAACGAAAAGAAGGCTGCTCTTTGCAAATACATCAGAGAATAAATACATGGGAGGAAGAAGAGTAAGTTAAGTTAAGCACCAATGTGGACCCAAACAAATGGATATAAACTGTTTCTCAACAAGTTTAGGCGTAAGAATGGCCATACTGGGTCAGACCAAAGGTCTCTCTAGCCCAGTATCCTGTCAGGGATGATCTGGATTTGAACTTTCAAGGTTCCTTCCAGCCCTACATTTCTATGATTCTGTGTCACAATTTTCTAGTTTCGGTTCAGCATGTGAAACTGTCCTGCCCTGTTTGAATTCTGTGCATAAGGTCATTGGAATATCAAGCAGGTTGTTTTAGTAATTCCTCGTTGAGCAAGGTCCCATTGCTGAATTGCATGAGAGACTCCATTGTGGATAGGTATCTCAATCGCTAGTATACCAAAGTGTCATTGTGCACATCAGTGTTCACTAGAGAGTGGAGTGCATTTCCCTGTTTGGTGAGAGAGGGGACTAGCTGAGGGCTGTGCAAATCTCCTGCCTGGCTCATGATGTCAGCTTTGATTAAAAATTAAAACTTTTAACTTCTATGGTTGCAAAACAAAGTAGAACCAAAACAAAAGATGGAGCAAATGTAACTATCAGCATGAGTTTGCAGAAAGCCTGAACCTATAGCTCTGAGGTATGACCTGTCCCATTTCAGTAGTAGCTAACTCAGATGCCAGTGATGTTATTTTGTCAGTATTAACTGTTTTACTGTTAAGGCATGAAAGAAAGGATAAGTGTCCTCTTACGAAGATCTATACTAGCATTTCCCAATGCGAGGCACAAAGGACTAGCTGGGGGTGGAGAAGAGGACAGAGACAGGAAAATGTTAAAGGTCTACACATTTTAACATCTACAACACATTGAAGGGGAGTGTGACTGGTTTCAATTTCCCAAAGGGAAGCTCAGCCTGGTTCTAATACAACCAAAATGTCCTGCATCACAAATCAAAGTGCTACTGCTACTCCTAGTTTCTTGCCCTGCTAATGATACTACGTGTAGTTTACTGAGCTTTTCACATATTGTAAAGATGAGAGGGCCTGTTGGGCCAGAATGGTGGTTATGAGAGCATTCTGCCTGTTTCTAGTGCCTTTTCCCACCGAAGTCTATGGTGTATAGAATAAGTGGTCTTGACTATCAGTCTCCTGATAGTGAATTTTGAAAAGCTTCCACTCACTGTGGTTACCTAGCTTAATACCTCCTTACAAGTCTTAAGCTGGGCACACAAGTAGAGAATCCTTGAAAATACAGCCCTGGGTTTCTTAGCATGTGCCATAATGGTTGCAAGTGCGGTTGTGATTTCCTGGAAGTATTGTGTGTGCTAGGAAGAAGTGTTTAAAAGAACTAATTAAATAAATTAAAAAAATGAAGCCAGCACTTTTTGGGAAAAGGGGAGAAAAAACAGAATAATTTCACTATTTAGAAATGTGAGGACTGGTATCGGTGGCTTGAGTCAGGCATAGTGCGGGCTGTGATGATTGTCTGTATAGTCCCACCAACATACTTAATCCCTGACCTGTAGCATTCCTGCTAGCTCAGTCTTGGGCCTGTCCTGAGCAGACACAGTTGGCAGCTGGTACTGTCCCTGATCTTGTTTTCCCTGCCTCCACCCTTCCCTTCTTCCAGACCCCAGTCAAAACACGCTTCTTTCAAAAAAAATCTGTTGGTGCTAGTCGTCCCATTGGACTAATGTTAAGAAACTACCTTGTTCCACAGAGTTTATTGCTAGATTAACGGACATCTTGGACCAGAACTGTGGCCTTGCTCTGCTGGTTTTGTGCCATTTTTGTCAGCACAAAGCAACTATAAAATCTTTGACATGAACAGGATTCCCTTGGTCTTAGGGAAATCTCAGCTGGCTCTGCATCCTTCCCCTGCCCTGATTTCTGGTCTAGGGAGCCTGGCTGGGGAAGAGAGATGTGCTGCTGCACTGCAATGTATCCATGATCCTCAGTGTGTGGAATGGGCACTTTGGACCATGGGCAGAATAACATAAGAGCGGCTTTGATGCTGCTCTAAATAATGCTAGACACCGGGATGGCCCTCAGTTACCCCCTGGGATCAGTGAGTTGTTTTAAAACCACTTTGCCTCTTTCCCACCTCACTTGTGGGTCTAACTTAATACACAGGTGACACTATGCAAATAATTCTTTGTCTTAAGTTGTATGTAGAACATTAGTAAAGGGCATAGTGTAACAGGCATGTTTTTGATTCTACGTATGAAGAAAAGTGGAGACCATGTTCAACTTTAATAATAAACACTACAGCGTAAATGAAGAGGTGAATAATTGACACAGAGCAGAGGTCTCAAACACGCAGCCTGCGGAGTTATTTTCTGTGGCCTGCCGTAGCTCCTCTCCCTCGCCCCCCACGCCGGTGTGCTGTGTCTCCCCTCCTCCGCCTACCTCCCAGCACTTCCCATTGCACAACAGCTATTTGGTGGCGCTTAGGACTTTCCAGGAGGGAGGGGGAGGAGTGGAGACTTGGCGGGCTCTGGGGAGGAGGGAGGGGGGGCTGGGGTGGAGATTTGGGGAAGGAGTTTGTTACGGGGGATGGGAAGAGGTGGGGCAGGGAAGATGATGTTAGCTGGATCAGCAAAACATAACCTACTTCTGGCCCTGCTGCTGCCAGTTCCCCCCCACACGCACTCTGGGGAGGAGGGCAGGTAGGTAGGCTCTCTGAGCTGCTGTTTAAGGCAGTGTTTACAGTCACTCTCCCGATGGGGATGGCTGCTGTGTGCATTTCATTGAGCTGCTTCTACTGTCCTCTGAAGTTTACCTGACTCAAACGGCCCAAGCTGGACAAACAGCCTTGCAGCTCTTAGCTCCCGACAGACCAAGCCACTGACCCTGCTCTTCCTGCATCCCCAACCCTTCCTTCCAGCTATACCCTGACTCACACCAGCCCCGTCTCCACACTTCAAATCTCCCCTCCCTCAAGGGAGGGCCAAACACACCCACCATTGAAATCTGTCCCCATTGATCCCATGCGCAGTGTGAAACTGGGGGGAGAAGGTATCCGAGCCAGCAGCAGCAGCCAGTCACTGGGAAAAGCCCTTTTCCTTGAACACTGGGAGGGAGGGAGGGAAAGGGAAGGTGAATCGGAGAGGAATAGCGTGGGGGGCGGGGAGGGGAAAGACCGGGATCTTGGATTTTCCAGTTTACAAAAGCCAAGCCAGTTCTCTGTGCCTCTCCCCCTCAACAATGCCCTACTAGAGGATGTGGATGCTTCAACACAGGTGCTGACTGCTGAGTAAATTTGCTCAATAGAGGCCTACAACTCCCAGCATGCTCTACTCCACCTTGCACTGAGCTGCTGTCTTAGAGACAGAGAAAGATGTGCTGTGAGTAGTTGGGAAGCATGTTTGTTAAAAGTGGCAATGTATTTTGTATGAGTAGTTACTTTTTAAAAGTTCCTGCCATATTGATAGACTGTTAGTGTAGAGCATCATCTATTATCTATGTTACTGACCATATAAGGAATAGTTACAGGTGTTTATATTTTATTAAAACTCCTCTTTGCATTACAGGTTTTAAAAAGTTAATACGTGAACTTTTAATAGCATACTATATTTCTCTTCATTTTTTTACTATACTTCTGTATCGTTGTATGAAAAGGTATCAGTGATGCAGCCTTCGGGCCAATGTACTAGTCCTCATGTGGCCCTCATGGTGATTTGAGTTTGAGATCCTCGGTTTAGAGCACTGAACATAATATAACAATGGCATAGTGGATCAGACCAATGATAAATTTGACCCAGTATCTTGTCTTCCAACAGTGGCCAATGCAGATGCTTCAGAGTGAATGAACAAAACAGGGCAATTATAGGAACTCCTCACTTAAAATTGTCCCAGTTAATGTTGTTTTGTTGTTACGTTGCTGATCAATTGGGAACGTGCTCATTTAAAGTTGTGCAATGCTCCCTTCTAACGTCGTTTGGCAGCCACCTGCTTTGTCCACTGCTTGCAGGAAGAGCAGCCCGTTGGAGCTAGCTGGTGGGGGCTTGGAACCAGGATGGACTGGCTGCCCCCCATCAGCTCCCGATCCCCTAAGTTCCCTGTTCAGCAGCTGCCTAGCAGGCTATCAGTTACCGGCATTTGAGCTGTCCATCCCGCCACTGCCATATGCTGCTCCTGCCCTCTGCCTTGGAGCTGCTCCCAGAGCCTCCTGCTTGCTGTGGGGGGGAGGGGGAGAAAGAGGTGGGCTAATGTCAGGGTGTCCCCTCCCCCATGCTCCTGCACCCCTCTTACCCCATCTTCTATAGAGCAGGGGGGACACACGAGGGAGGGAGCTCTTTGCAAGCTCCCTGGTTTTTGCAAGCTGATCTAATTAGTAAGGCAGTGTCCTTAAGAGTTTCATACTTAAAGGAGAATCTCCCTTTATCTCACACAGAGGGTGTGTGTCTCTGTCTCTGTCTGCCCTCCCTCCTTTCCTGCTGCAGAGTGTGAGAGTTAACCCTTGAGAGCTCAGTCAGTTGCTAGTTTGTTTATCATAAGGTATTCCCTGGGAAATATCCCACCCTCTGACTCCTCCACCTCAACCAAGCTTCACAATCATCATCACTGTGTATCAGTATTAAATAGTTTGTTTAAAACTTGGAGAGAGTGTGTGTGTGTGTAATATAGTCTTTTGTCTGGTGAAAAAAAATTCCCTGGAACCTAACCCCCCTCGTTTATATTAATTCTTATGGGGAAACTGGATTTGCTTAACATCGTTTCGCTTAAAGTCACATTTTTCAGAAACATAACTACAACGTAAAGTGAGGACTTCCTGTACTGAGTGATCCAGTCCCAGCATCTGGCAGTCAGAGGCTAGGGATGTTCAGAGCATCCCTGACCATCTTGGTTAATAGCCATTGATGGACCTATCATCCATTCTTTTTGAATACAGTTATACTTTTGGCCTTCACAGCATCCCGTGGCGATAAGTTCGACATGTTGAGTGGTAACAGCTAATTAGGCCCCATCATTTTGTATGTGTAGTTGGGAATGTGTCTTCCAATGTGCATTACTTTGTATTTAACAATATTGAATGTCATCTTCCCTTTTGTTGCCCAGTCACCCAGTTTTCTGAGATCCCTCTGTAACTCTTCACAGTCTGCTTTGGACTTAACTCTTGGGTAGTTTTGTATCATCTGCAAACTTTGCCACTTCACTGTTTTACGCCTTTTCCCAGATCATTTATGAATATTTTACCCATCACTGGCCCCAGTACAGATCCCTGGGAGACTCCAGTATTAACCTTTCTCCATTGTGAAAACTGATAATTTATTCCTACCCTTTGTTTCATATCTTCTAAACAGCTACTGATCCATGAAAGTAATATCTGCTGCAATATAATTTCACCCCATCCCTGAGGGATGACACCAGCTTGGCTACGTAAGGGCCCAATCCTTCTCCTATTGAAGTCAATAGCAGATCTCATATTGAGATTTGGTAGGAACAGAATTGGACCATAACTGCAACAATAATTGCTTAGGGCAAGAAGTGAAGAATGCTGTATCCAACTGAAATTTCAGGGTCATTTAGGCAGGCAAAATTTTATTATCCAAACTAATGCAGGGGCAGTGTTACTATCAAAGTACCCCAGGATCTTTAATGACTGTAAGCAGTTAGGACCTCTGCTTTACATCTCCAATAGCATATTGTCTCTTAGTACTAAAATAAAGCACTAGCAAGGCATGGAGTAGAAAGAAGAAGTGCTAACCAATGAATTTCCAACACTTTCCATGGTACTTTGCTTTTTGTGGGAAATCTATCTTAGCACTCAAAGCTTTAACTTCTGAGAGCCAATGAGATCACTGTGGGAGATGATATGATTTTAATGCAACAGTGAGTACCCAAAAACATTTGTGGTAGCTCATCGCTAATTCATGATAGTCAATATGTCCATTCAATAAATGGACTTTTGATTATTTGTCTGCAACACTTGAATCAAACTTTCTGTTCTTGCAGACAATGATTCACAAACATTGGGTCAGGAGTCACTAACAGCATGTCACATGTATAGGAACTACCAGTCTTCTTACCCTGGATGGAATGGAATATCAAGAAGTGCACAAAGACTGTGAAGCTCCAAAAGTAGTTAGCACTAAACTAAGGGTACGGCTACACTACCTGCCAGATTGGCAGGTAGCACTCCATGTATTAGGGATCGATTTATCATGTCTCATCTAGACGCAATAAATCAATCCCCAAATCGATGCCTGTACTCCACCTCAGCAGGAGGAGTAAGCGGAGTCGGCGGAGGAGCGGCCCCAGTCAACCGGCTGCCATGGGCACGGCCAGGTAAGTCAAACTAAGACACTTCGACTTCACCTACGCGAATAGCATAAGTTAATTTTTTCTTTAAGGGCTTGTCTTCACTTCTTAAAAAGGCCTGTTTCTTACCTCAGGTAACCAACGGACATGAGCTATTCCAAGGTAAAAAAAAATGCAGCCTTTTTAGCAGTGAAAACAAGGCCTAAGTTAGAGGTAACTCCTTAATTTGCAGTAATTGGTGACATCACGGATGACTAGGCAGTCAAAAAATCAAAGCATACACAATCCCACATCAATACATTCCAAAATGCAATTAGACAATGTCTTAAGGTTATGCTATTCTATGCAGAACCTTTTAAATGGTACAGACAAATAGATTCTCTAACTCACTGCATTTGCCCTTTAAGATATTTTTGGAACAAAATTTACCCACTGTGTTATGTTTCAGTGGCTCTCCAGTTTCTCAGCTGATAATATGCAGGCTTCTTTCTGGGGCGAAAGGGATATAATTTCAGTGATGAACCTGTTTCTTTGCTATTGACAGGGGGTACAATGTACCCTTCGCCACAAAAGGAAATGAATAATGTAACCTTGAGGATGATCATTTTTTTAACCTGTAGTTTAAAGTTTCTAGTCTCGGCTGTAGAAAACAGAAGTGATCATAAGACATTTCATTCTGCCTCCCAATAAGACATGACTTTTCAGAGCTCTGGTCCAATGAATCTTCCAACAATGAGGATACCCATCCTGGGACCCATATACCTATTCTGGCGCCTGCCCACCTAGCAGACGAGTACGTTAACCAAAAGGGGTACTTCTCCATGGCTCTCCAGGCACTTGTGAATCACCGTGGGCGTTTTACTGACATTAACACGGGCTGGTCTGGAAAGGTGCATGACGCATGCATCTTCCGCAACACCGGCCTGTTCATGAAGCTGCAAGCCAGGACTTTTTTCCCAGACCAGCGGATCCCCATGGGGGAAGTCGAAATGCCCATCGTGATTATTGGTGACCCCGCTTACCCTTTAATGCCCTGGCTCATGAAACCTTACACAGGGAGCCTGGACCACTACAGGCTTAGCCGGT